>OX578153.1:110461493-111118993 GCA_951213105.1 Amaurobius ferox
CATGGGCGAGATCTTGGGAATGAAACGGCAAAACTATATCAAAAAGTATCTTCTCATGAGAATGCAACGAACTAGATCGACGAGAAGCATGTTATAAAATATGTTACCATAACATTGTACATGGAAAATGAATGAACCGTTTTCTTTTTATTGTTTTATGTAAATTTTTTTATCAATTTATTTGAAAAATGCGCAATATATTAAAAATGGCTTTTTAAATTTTGTATCATTCGTTTTTTGATGAAAAATGGCATATTAAATGATTATTTATCTATCTTTATGAATATTTTGAATTTTTATTCATTTTTTATAATTCCATCAAAAATTATGGGAAGGGGTCTTTCGAACACGCGATTAAGTTTGAAACCATGAGGTGAGGGTTCCAAAATTCACTGCTTGTAATAATATTGCGAAATAATTTTTTAAATACTCCATTTGACCGTGAGATATCGCATCAACTGATTCACATACACACAAACATCACCTCGACAACGTTCGATTTGAGTTCAGAAACACACCTCAACATACACACACTAACATGCACACACATACTAACATACACAATAACATGCATATACACACTAACATGCACACACATACTAACATACACAATAACGTGCATATTCACACTAACATGCACACACACATTTTAGCATCCCCCATATACACACACATACAAAGACAGAGAGTGAGAAATAGAGAAGGGGGAGAGAGAGAGAGACAGGAATGCTTACAAACACACTAACATATACACACATACGCATATACATACACATACACTAACATACACACATACGCTAATACATACACACATTAACATGCATGCACACTAACATGCGCACACACACACATTAACATGCACACTCACACACGCACTCTAACATCCCCACGCACACATACTAATATTCACAGAGAGATATATATATATCACCTTAAAAACGTTCGATTCCAGTTCAAGAATGCTTACAAACACACCGTAACATACATACACACACATATACACGCACACATTAACATACACACTTTAATATACACACACTAACATACATACACACAGATACACTGACATACACACACACTAACATGCACACATCCCCTCTACACACACAATCATATACAAACATACACATACACACACACAGAAGGAGAGCGAGACATAACACTAAAAATGTTCGATTCGAGTTCAAAAATGCTTACAAACACACCAACATACACACATATTAGCATGCACACACACACTAACATACATACGCACAAATACTAACATTCACATAGATGCACACATACACAACACTAACATGCACACACACACACATTAACATCTCCCACAGACACAAAGAGATCACCTTAAAAAAGTTCGATTCGAGTTCAGGAATACTTATAAACGCACTAACATACACACACTTATTAACATGTACACACACCAACATACGCACACATACACACACTATCATGAATATACATGCACACATACACAACATTAACCTGCACACACACAAAATAATATGCACAGACAGAGAGCGAGACATCACCTTTACAAAGTTCGATTCAAGTTCAGGAATGCTTACAAACACACCTGCATACACACACATTAACATTCACATACACATTAACATGCACACCGAAAGAGAGACAAAGTCATCCCCTTAAAAATATTCGATTCGATTTCAGGGATGCTTAAGACATGCTCTTCCGTTGAAAGCTTGAATTATATTTTCGATTTCGTCATAATACATTCATTTACATTGTACTATATATACAGGAAAAGTAAAATTCTCTTTTGGGCAGGCAGATTGTAGTTTTCTTAACAACTTACCAAATTGAAATATTGAATAAAAGCAACAACGTCAATTGTTTCCTTATAAATCAAGAATTAATAGACTCATTGCCCTTACTAAACTAAACATATCAAATTTCAGGGAAAATCTTTTGATTTATTCGAGAAATATCGCACTCGCTGGTGAAAATTAAATTTCTAACATCCCGAGAACGGCTCCTGATATCTCCTAAAAATTAGTTTCAATTAATTTCTTGATAAAAGAGTAAAAAGCATCCAGTCATTTGATAAAAGGGGTCAAGTTACATTTTTTTTCCTATTTGACGGAAAGTATTGTGACGGGATCGAAAATTCGAATTTGAGCTTTCGCTGAAAACCGCGTTTCAAGAATTCCTGAATTCGTATCCAACGTTTTTGAGGGGATGGCTGTGTGTATGTATGTATGCTAGTCTGTATGTATATGCTAGTGTGTGTGTGTATATATAGTATGCATGCTAATCTGTGTGTATATACGTTGAGACCCAAATCGTCCGACCTACCAGAAAGGTGTAAGGTAACAGTTTGAACGGCCGGGTATGTATATACGTATGTTAGTATCTGTATATATGGTATTGTGTGTATGTTAGTGTGTATGAGTGTATGTGTGTTGTTGTTGTTGTTGTTGAGACCCAGACCGTCCGACCTACCAGAAAGGTGTAAGGCAACCGTTTGGACGGCCGGGAAGTGCCACCCAATTTAGACTAGAACCCAGTGGGGGAGGCATCCACAGGGACCGTACCCTCTTTCCCCTACCTCCAACCTCTCGGAAGGACTTACGGACCCACATGTTTAACGTGATCGTACTCCGCATGGACACGGCGGCAGTTGTGGCAGCGTGTAAATCTAGCACGCAAACCACCGGGCTACCGCGCTCGAAATGTGCCAACAGTACGCGGTGTTCTCAGGTGATCACCCACCCAAGTACTAACCGCGCCCGATGCTGCTTGACTTCGGTGATCTAACGAGAACCGGTGTTTTCAGCACGGTAGGGCCGTTGGCGATGTGTGTATGTGTGTGTATTAATTTGTGTGTATGTTAGTTTGTGTATATGTCAGTGTGAGTGCGTCAGTGACTCTGCGGATGCGATATTATACGAACAAATAAAGAGTTTCGAAAATAATTTGGCACTATTATTTACAATCAGTGAATATTTTAACTAATCTAATTTTAAAGGCAATCGTATGTAAAGGATACACCCCCCCCCCCTTCAATTTTCTGATAAATTTGTTAAAAATCATTAAAATTAGGACCTTCAATAGTGATAAATAAATAATTATTTCAGACGTAATTTTTAATTAGAAAACGAATAAAACAAACTTTAGAATGCTGGCATGAACCGTTCTCGAATTTATTTTTAATCATTAAAAATCGGGACCATTAATACTTTTCAATAAATAATTATTTCATACGTAGCAGAAAAATGGCACAAACATTATAACGCTAGCCTAAACCATCCTTAAGATATTGAATATTTTTTTTTTAAATGTGTATTAAAAAAATTACATAAAATTAAAAAAAGCAATAAACGTTGCCAAATATGTTCACTTTACATATGCAATATTAATCAACAAACCTTTTAATATTATTCGCGTGGAACTATACATTTCTATTTTGACTTCCAATAATTCGCCACTTATTTCATGATATATTAATTAAATGCCAGATGCATTTTGATGAGGATTTTGCAAGTGAGTATGAATATATATTTCTGTTAGGACTAATACATTTCCAAAAGCGCCCAATTTCAATTCACTTGATGTGAACTCGATGCTAAAAACATTGCGGCTTGGATTTTGTACACCATTATGTCGTTGCGAGAGAAGCAAAGATATTGCATTATGTAGCGAAAGCCATGTGCTGACCACATCAAAAAAAAATTATGATTCTGTCATGGTTTCTATCTGGTTGCTCTGTTACATGATCCATGTGTAAATGAGTTGCAAATTATTATTTGATCAAAATGTATGGAAACACACCAATTTAGCTAAAACTTTAGAACGAAATCATGGAGATAACCAAATTGAGTAGATTAAAAGGTCTTCAATAATAACACCATTTATGACGTACTTAAAGTTACAAATCCATTAGATCGCCTTCGGACGTCACTACGTCCTTCATTGCCACTGATGAAGGACATAGTGACGTTCGAAAGCGCTCTGGATTTGTAACTTTGAGTACGTCATAAATGGTGTTATTATTAAACACCTTTTAATTTTCCAAATTTGATTATCTGTATTATTTCGTTTTAAAGTTTTTATTATTTGGTGCTCATATGTCATGTTAGACATGCTGAGTAATACCGTCTTTCCGTGAATGTCTTATTTCAAACGGAGTAAGCTGTTCATGGCTAAAAATATAAGTCTTTTACACCAAGCATTCCGTTAGTAATAGAAGCATTATTTCTTTGTAAAATTTGTCACTCCAATTTCGAAGGCAAAAGGTGAGACATTTGTGTCAGCGATGGTAATATCTTCTAGTATTTTACACGATAAACATTCCTCGCTGCTATTCGGGTGAAGATCTGTCAACGACAGAATATCATCTTCGGACTAGGTGCGTTATACGATAAATATTCTTTGCTGTACATAGGGTAAAGATCTGTCGATGATATAGTGTCATCTCTGATTATTTTATATAACGAGAATTTTTCGTTGAAAGTCGGGTGAAGATCTGTCAGTGACGGTATCATCTTGATGTTGCACAACGAACATTTCTCGCTGTAATTCAAGTGAAGATCTGTCAACGACGGTATCATCTTTGGTATGCTACACGACGAATATTCGTTGCTGTAAATAAGTTTGAGACGAATATTCGTTGCTGTAAATAAGTTTGAGACGAATATTCGTTGCTGTAAATAAGTTTGAGACGAATATTCGTTGCTGTAAATAAGTTTGAGACGAATATTCGTTGCTGTAAATAAGGTTGAGATCTACATGTTGCGCGGAACAACTTGGTTCATCGTTACCATTGCAGCTTTATTTTTTATGGTGATACACGTTTAACTCTGTACTTTTATGACAAATAACCAAATGTGTGTTTAGTCCTAAAGAGTTCCACAATAGAACTGCGTCTCTTGTTTTAACTCTAACTTGACACCACTCACGTGTGAACTCCATCATTCAAACCAATGTACTGCTAGGACGTGGCACCAACTTAATGCAACAGGAAGAGACTGTAAAATTAAAGTACATCGCTCGTGTGCACAGGATCAAAAACGACACATGGTAACTCCGTCTTTCTCATTAATGTAATACTTGAACCCAGAGTTAATTTGGTATCACAAGACACGACGGCAAAAAATGACGCACGTCGCTCATATCCAGACGTCTGACGGGCTGAAATTCCTGGTTATTACCCAACCCGGCCCGAAAGTAACTAAGTCTGAACAGATTTTGTAATTTAATTCCTTAGAACGACCTAGAGCGAAAATATCTTTGCTTCTCAGCTCGACCCCCGCCCAAGCCGTTATTTTTTAGATCCATCTAAATGCATCGAGGACATTTTGCCGATATTGGCACTCCTATACTGTCTTTCAAGATATGACCATTATATATTTCTTATATTAGAAAAAACATATAGCCAATAGTGGACAAATATATGTCCATATCTTCCCAATATTGGCGTTTAATGGGAAACATTTCCAATGAAATGCTAATATATAAATAATATCCGTTCAATATTGGCCCGATATTGGCGTTGTATTGAAATTATTTCCGATGAAACGTTAATATACAGTATTACGCGTACTACTAGAGTTATGTACAAGTTGAGGGCTGGATGTGGCACATACATGGATTAAGGGATAAAGAAATAAATTACAAAATATTTACAGGTCTGTAGACGATTACGATCTTTAACTTTTCTTTTGTGTAAGCCTCTTCTTGCAGTATGCAAACAACGTATACTCTAATGGACACACATCGATAGGCAGAACTTGCGTCGCTTACATGGAAACCGTGGGGTGATATTGTATTAATATTCTGATTAAAATGCAGGCCATATATATGTAGGAGATTTTATGGGAAACGTATATAACCTAACTTTATAATAAGCATAAGTCCTATAAAGTATTTAAATGTGCGATTTGTAGTTGTATTTCTTGCAAAAGGTGACGTCATAAATGAGTCAGGTTTGGGGCAAAACGACATCCGTCTATTAAGAATTACGAGCGCCCAGAAATTTTCAAAGGAATCATCAAATCCAGTGTCGCGCTTTTCCCGAGCAGGACGCGATTGTTTCTAGCCAGGACCCACGAAGTCCCAGAACCCCTTATTTATGCATGTTGAAGACTGCTTTTTCTCTCTTTAAAGGGCTTTAGAGACCTATTTTCCACAAAAGCCTTTAGAGATCCAAGCTGACATTAGTATCATCTACGTATCTGTAAGTGAAATTCACATGCCGGCCTTGCAGAGGAGAGAAAAATATGAAACACTTGGTGTGTATAAATAACACTGAGAGGATGTTAACACCTAAAAACTTTTGGTGACAATTTTGTCTACATCAATTAGTAAGGATGCGGGACAGATAAGAGAAAATACCAAGAAAGACACTTCCTTTATAGCCCCACCATCACCCCATGCTACCACATCCAGATCTCAAGACTAAAAAAAAGTTCCCGAACTTTCACCGGCGCTGACGTCACCGACAGGGTAAGGAATCAGTGTCAGGAGACGAGTGAAGTTGAGTTGCAGCAGGTCGCTTACCCCGGGTGGCGGGCAGGTTTTTCGGGCCACTTTCGCTGGGAAAAATAATGGCGATTATTTGCATGGGGAAACTGGTTTGCGCGCCTCACACACACACACACAGTCAGCGAGCAAGTTCTTGCCTCTTCTGCTGCGTGGTGGTAACTTCTTTTGTTGTTGTTACGGCTGACGCATAATCCAAGAGAAGGGTGACTGATCAGGAGGGGTCCTTTTTTAACAGGTGGTTCGGATCGGATGAGTATTCGAACTGTAGAAACAATTGAATAGATTACGAATTACAATAATTGCCACTTACATCAAATGTATTCACACGTCCTTGTTATTATATTTATGCGCACAGTCAATGTCCTGAAGTTGAAGTCGTTTTAGGACAGGGATTCTTCAAGTCCAGAACCTGGCTTCCGTTTTTATTTTTTATGCGAGGGCTTTACAGATTCTTCTAATTCGACAGGATGAATGGGACATATGTTGATATCTTGTGGGCAAATGTCACATTTCAAAAGGTTCGACCATTGTCTGGATGACTGTAAAGAGTGCCTTGTTAGTTGTTTTTGCAGATTTATTTGGAGGGGATCTTTTGTATAGGTGGTTCAGATGTACATTTGGACACTGTAAATATAGATTAGAAATTGCAATAATTGCCACTTACATCAGGTGTATTCACACGTTGTTATTATATTTATATGCACAGTCAATGTCCTGAAGCTCTTTAAGACACGGGTTTTTCAAGTCCATACATCATTTTCGTTTTTCCCTTTTCATGCGACATTTCGCAAATTTCTTTTAATTTGGCAAGCTGAATAAAGGGGTGTACTGATATCTTGTTGGTGACACTCATATTTCAAATTAATTTTACCATTGTCTGAATGATTGTTAAGAGAGTCATATTTGTCTGAAAACTACCACTTTTGGAAAAATATATCTTTATAGATGGTTCAGATGAGGATTCGGATGGCAGAAATGATTACAAATTACAATTGCCACTTACACCAAATACATTCACAAATCGTTATTACTTAAGTTATGCGCATAGTCAATACGCTAAACTTTCAGTGCTTTTAGAATTTATTTTTACGATCAGACCCTAGTTAGCTGTTTTACTTTTTATTCGAAAGATTTACAGATTTTTAATAATTTGACAGGATGACTTGTACATAAGTTGATATCTTACGAGTGGCTGTCATATACCAAAAGGTTTGACCATTGTTGTTTGGTTCACTGTTAGGGATACCGAGTTAGGCTGAAGCTTATTTGGGGGACTCTGGGGAATTTGATTAAACCCGAAAATCTGACAATGATAGGAAAACATATAATTGCGCAGTAACAAGTGGTTTAAGAAACTGCAAATGTCACTGTTGGGTCTACCATGTTAGGCTAAAGTTTATTTGGAGAACTAAGAGGAATTCAACCAAGCTCGAAAACATGACATGAAACACAAAGCTAATAATTATGCAGAAAGAAGAAGTTTAAGAAACAACAAATATCAATGTTAGATTAAAGTTTATTTGGAGGACTCGGAATATTCGACTAAAACCCCAAATCTGGCCTTGAGAATAAAGCGAATAATTAGGCAGTAGGAAGGGCTTTAAGCAACAACAATTGCAACAAACTTTCATGGTGTTAACAACACATGGCATTAATCTTGGTAAACTCAAAAGGATTAAAGCTCTTTTATCAAAACTTTCTTCATCTTTTCTCACATATACAACCCATAGTTGACTTCACCCGGTTTTGCTCTGAGTCATTCATATGATGTTATAACAACAAGTTCATCACTCCAGATATCAAAACAAGAATCTACTGAAAGCTTTTGCTATGACCATGCTTCTAAAATCTCTGGAGATATAAACAGAAACGATGATATACAATTGGCAAAAAATAGATTGCCTGCTTTATTGTCATTCTGACAGCCCTAATTGTCTTCGCTTCTTATATACTTGATCACCTCTCTGTGTAGATAAATGACGCTCATACAGCGCACAGTGTCAGACTGGCTAGTAAACGTGTCCTGGAAAATCCACTGGTCATGTGTCATAACATATGTGTCAACACAGCGGCCATGATGTATACAGCCATAAATTCGGTATTAACCGACCTAATAGCCTGCAAGTTGTATGCTCACGGTACAATAAGAACTTAAACCAACACTCTTGAAATGGTTTTGTTGTCCTACGGCTCAATTTGCCACCCAGTATAAATCTCAGTCTCTATACAAGTAACGATGGGTATATGTCAGTCCATTCCTTAGCAAAGTGATTAACAACTGTTTTCCATTACTATACTTCAAATCTTTGCCATTGCAATATTTTAATTAGCATTCTGCTAATTGATTTTAGTTTGTACCTCCTGATGAGATAGATGACTTATTTTCAATTATCTTTTTAATTTAGTATTAGTATGGTGTTTATTATATGGGATTCAAATATATCTTACTTGTCTCTGCTAAAGGCGTTTCTATATAATATGTATTGAACAAACTGACTAACTGAGGGAATGTTCGAGAGGGGGTTATATATCAAAATTATCGAGTACTCTCACTGTAGCTAAAATCTCTTAGTTTTAGTGTCATTCTATCTGTTTCAGCTTCGGGACCAAGAGAGGAAATCCAAAAATTCAAATTAGGTTTTACGATGTAGAGGAATAATTTAAAAAAAAATTGAAAACTCACATTTGAAGATGATTGAGCCTTTCCACTCGAGCCAGAATCTTGTTTTAATCTCATTCACTTTCCCTTAGTTTCTAGATCAATAAAAAAATAAAAAAATCGAATTAGAGGTGAAGATACAAGGGGATTTTCAAAAACACTTTTACCACTTTGCCTCTCAGAAACAATAAAAACTCAATTAGATATATTTTCGCTGCCAACAAGTGGTCAAGTGTGTCTTTGTGGCCAAGTGTTCAGAGGCCACATTTAGTGACCACTGGCCATTACAAATTAGCAAAGCACAATTGAGATGGCTAGCTAGAAATAAATGTCTTACTTATTTTTAATTAGCTGTACTCAGACCACGGCTTCCCATTACCATATATTACTTTAGCTTTTTATTATATTTCATTACTAGCAGCGTACCCGTTCTTCGTACGGAGTATATAATATAAAGAAACTTATAATTCGCAATCATGTGCAAATTCTGTTAAAATATTAAATTTATTGCTCATAAAGAGAAGTTTAAGAATACCCGTTCTCACTACGCAAGATTATCTTCACGGGCAGATCTGAAGAATAAAACATCCTGGCCCCTTTTGTAAGCAAATTTACAATTAAAAATGGAATTGAATCAATATATGCAACGCCGTACTACTTATATTGTCGCAGATTATAAAATATGCCAGTGTGTCAGTAGAAGATTACCCGTATTACAATATGAGTCTCAAAAATATTTGCCAAAATAAAAGAGATGACGTAATAAATTGAAAATATCAATAATCGCCGTTCTCCATATATACCAGAAGGTCGTAATTGATTCCAATATATGCCAATATATATCAAAATATATGTCAATATACCTGTACGACTTATATTCTCGTAGATTAGAAGATATACCCGTGTGTTTATAGAAGATTACTCGTACAACGTACAATTGATGAGTTTAAACAATTTTTGGCGTAATAAAACAATTGCATATTAACTTGAATATCAATAATCCCTGAATGAATAATCCCCGAAAATATCAATAATAATAACGTTTAAACCTGAAGACCATAATTTATATTATCCAGTCAGAAATGCTATAAGAAAAATCAAATCCTTCTTTTCTAAAATATATTTTTATATCCTATTATTCAAATCAATAAAATAATAATTAAAATTTACAGACAGATTTAATTTAATTGCGTTTCTGAGCAACATGATATAAAATAGAATCTTCCTCATAAACTGCGAAATTAAATAACCATTTTGATTTCTTTATACTTTTCTTTGTTCAGTAAACGCTTGTGCAGAATATACCATGGAGATAGATTTCCCATTTAAATCAAGTTTCAAACAATTTATGTTTTCAGAAAGTGACTAATTTGCGCAAAAAATCTCCCATCAAACTCAGATATACAGTTTTAATTCACTTTCAAACGATTTTCAAGCTTTTCGTTTGGATAAACCACGGAGTTAGAGAGTAGAACTCCTAGGAAAAAGTTTCGTTTTTCATTAATATCTCGAGAACCGCTGGTCTTAGATACTTGAAATTTGTGCTAAATTTATGGGGGGGGGGGGGGGGGGCTATTTCAAGGCTATCCACAAAATTTCATCAAGTTCTGTTAAGCTGTTCTCCCGTGATGATGAGATAAAAGAAAATTTCGTTTTTTGCTAATATCTCGAGAACCACTGATTATAGGAACTCCAAACATGGACTAAATTTTAAGTGGGACTATTTTCAGGCTACCTACAAAATGTCATCAAATTTGGTTCAGCCGTTCTCCCGTGATAACGGAACAAATAGACAGACAGATTTTCAATTTTATTTATATAGATTTCTCTTTTTAATTTTTCTTCATAATGTTCCTAAGTTCTTTTGCATGTCATGTGCAATAATCATATAATTTTATTATTCCTTAATGCATACTAAATTTAATTTTCCCCCCTTTTTTTATATTTGTTCCTTATATCCTAATCCTTCTATTATTTGTTTCTTCTGTCCTTATTATATAACGACTTTAAATATAAGGTAGAGTTTGAAGTTATATCAGAGCTTTGTCTTAAATTCATTGGAACCAATTTTTGTTCTTTTTTATTAATATAGTTTCTTAATTTCCTTTTCAATTGCTCATTTATTTGTAGTTGAATGAATGTATAGATTTTATTTCATAAATATATTCTGTAGTTTTTTATATCGCATATTTTGTCTTTATTTATTGGGTTATCTTTTATTAAAATTAGTTGTTTTATATCAATAAACTAATTATTTGTATTCTATTATTTCATTTCCTTGTGTGAGTTTACTTTTCTTTCCATTTTAAAGGAGCTATTAAAATTAATACACATATATTTTCATAACTTGGATATTCACCCCAGAATAAACCGATTTTAATTTATTACTATGCAATATTTCAAATTTTAATGTTGACTATTTTAATAATATTTTTAATAATCCTCTTATTACCCGGAAGAATATTTATCAATTTCTAATAACACTATTTATCTCCCCAATTCATATTTAAGTAGAATGTGTATAGCACATCTTGGTGTTGTGCTTACCAGCTGTATTAATTCCTGTATGTACAATCACAATCTGTAAACACGAAAAGATTAGAGTACATGCTGAATATTCGTAATTTTCCCACTTTTTACTTTCCTTATATACATAATGTATAAGGAAAGTATTGTGACGGGATCGAAAATTCGAATTCGAGTTTTCGACGGGAGAGCACGTTTCAAGCATCCCTGGTCACGAATCAAAAATTTTTGAGGTGATGTCTGTGTGTGTGTGTGTGTGTGAGTCTGTGGAGACGATATCCAACGAGCGAATGGAGCGATTCGAATGAAATTTGGTTCAAAAATCACAATCCGTGAATACTGGAAGCCTATTGCTTTTAAACGCAATCGAGTGTTCAGAACCCCCCCCCCCTTAAATTTTCGAGTGAAATTTTGAAAAAGTCATCAAAAAATCAAAACCTTTAATAAAGTTATGCAAATAGACATTTCTCTTGCAATTTTTCATTAGAAAACGATTGACATAAACTTTAGAATGCTAGCATGAACCGTTCTCGAGATATTGCACATTTTTCAAATAAATTTATAAAAGAATCCCATAAATTAAAAAAAATATATTAACTGTTGATAAACATGTTCACTTTTCATATGTAACATCATGCGATAAATTGGGTGACATGATTCTCGTGGATTTAGCTCGTTCCATTCATAAGTAAAGATTCTTTGAATAACACATTTGTATTTGAACGCCAATAGTCATTTATCTGCTATAAGAATAACTTATTTCTCCGTCCATAACGCTTGGCGAGATTTTGGCGACGAAATTTGCGGAATGTCGCCAACTTGGCGACTTTTTTAAATGTTGCCAAATTAACGAAAATCTCGCCAAATGGATAAAAATGACGCTAAATCGATGAAAATGACGACTAATTAACGGAAATTCAATATCTTAGAAAGAATATAAATATCTACTATAAGAATTATCTATTTTTTTTTGCTGTAAAAGTAGTAAATTCATTGCATTATATAAGGAAAGTCATGTGCTGCCCACATCAGATTTTTTAATATTATTTTCGAGGAACGACGCGTTCCAAGACTGAGGTTCTTTTTTTCGAAACACGTTATACATTTAGTAAGAAAACTTCGAATGGAAACTTCAATTTGAAACGAGAAATTTGTATCAAAATAAAAAAATAAATTAGCAAATTAATAAATTTAAAATTTAATAAAAAAATTTCAATTAAGCAAATGTTTTCATTTAAGTATAACATCCTGAATGGATACTTCTGTATCGTAATCAGAAATGTTTTTGTTTCTGGAAGCAACAGTTTTGTAGCAATGCACGCAAGCAGCATATATCAAAATGAAATTTTAATAAATTCATGAACGTTATATAATTTTTAAAATTATTATTATCAGATTCACTTCAATGAAAAAATTATCATATGCTACAAGTATTCACTTATTAGCAATGAAATGTTTAGGTATTATTGATGTATAAAAGAAGAGGTACAAAATAAAATGGGAAGTATGGGAATTCACTCTGTTTGTGGCATATTTAAGATTTCTGAGACCGCCTCAGTCCAGTTTATGATTTTTTTACATTCATTTTTTAAATTCCCTAGTACGTACTATTTAAAAGTGCACTATACAATACTATCCTTAGACTTTCCTTATATAATGTAATGAATTTACTACTTTTACAG
Organism: Amaurobius ferox; assembly: GCA_951213105.1. NCBI lineage: Eukaryota > Metazoa > Arthropoda > Arachnida > Araneae > Amaurobiidae > Amaurobius > Amaurobius ferox. Next base: position 110,474,865 of record OX578153.1, read on the forward strand.
TAAAAAAATAGGTTTTTCTTATAGTAGATACTAATATTCTTTCCAAGATATTGAATTTTCGACAAGTAGTCGTCATTTTCATTGATTTAGCGTCATTTTTATCCATTTGGCGAGATTTTCGTTAATTTGGCAACATTTTAAAAAGTCGCCAAGTTGGCGATATTCCGCAAAATTCATCGCCAAAATCTCGCCAAGCGTTATGCACTAAGAAATAAGTTACTCTTACAGCAGATAAATGACTATTGGCGTTCAAATACAAAAGTATTACTCAAAGTATCGTTTTTCATGAATGGAACGAGCTAGATCCACGAGAATGATGTCACCCAATTTATCGCATGGTATTACATATGAAAAGTGAACATGTTTCTCAATAGGAAATATTTTTTTTTATTTTATATGACTTTTTGATAATTTTTTTGAAAAATGTACAATATCTCAAGAACGGTTCATGTTAGCGTTCTAAAATTTATGTCAATTGTTTTCTAATGAAAAATTACGTAAGAAATGTCTATTTGCGTAAGTTTATTAGCGGTTTTGATTTTTTGACAATTTTTTCAAAATTTCATTCGAAAATTTAGGAGGGTTCTAAACATTCAATTGCGTATAAAAACAATAGGCTTCCAGTGTTTACGGATTGAGATTTTTGTACCAAATTTTGTTCGAATCGGTCCATTTGTTCGTCAGTTATCGTCTCCACAGTCTCACTGACACACACACACACACACACACACACACACACACACACACACAGACATCACTTCAAAAATGTTTGATTCGTGATCAGGGATGCTTGAAACGTGCTCTCCCGTCGAAAACTTGAATTCGAATTTTCGACCCCGTCACAATACTTTCCTTATACATTATGTATATAAGGAAAGTAATGAAAATTTAACATCAGGAATCAGAGCAAACATATATTTAAGTACAGTGCATATTTTTAAGTACAGTCTATTGCAAAATTGTTCCTGCAGGATTTCAAATATATTTATTTAAAGCAGCAAAGTTTTTAATATCGCATATTTGTGTTGCTCTATAAAAATATCTAAATGTGATGATAAAATTCCTTTTCAATAATATACCGCTATACAGCAGATAAAGACCGAAATATATTATATATAGAACTCAATTTTATAATTATATCGATAGATAAAGATTGAATGGAAAATTAGGGTAAATTAATGGCGGTAATGTGTCTGTTATAATCCATTAAGGCTGTTAATGTTAGATGGAAGACAATTAACATTACCCGGAAATGTTTCTGAGCTACAGCCATGGAGTTAGAAAGGAGATAAAACTCCTATGAATGAAACACTTGAAAATGCGATAATTTTGAGAATTACAGAGGGTGTTCATACATTTTTGTAACGATTTTGACTTCCTCCATGAATTAAATTTAAATAAAAAAAAAGAAAACCTGACTGGCATCCAGCGGAATAGGGGTTAATTATCGTCTGCATCATTAAAAATATTCTTTGCTTTAAAATGTCGCTAGAAAATAAACAATGGACGAAGGATAGATTTTTGAGCTTTCCGAAGAGAAATACTCTTATTAAATTATAATACTTTCATTCAATTATTAAAAAAGATGTGAAAAGCATGATTTTAATATTTCTACACGTAAATTATGTGACATAAATAATAAAAAAGAAAAGAAACGTCAAAGTTTACATTTGACTGGGAAAAAGGGTAAATGTGCGTACCTAACAAAAGTTGGTTCAGAGAAAACGAGGAGAGTTTTGCTAAAGGTTTTATGGCTGTTGCTGGATTCTCTTATAACGGAAAACTTAAAGTAAGGAAAGTAGAAAAAATGTTAAAATTAACTCGGATTACTATCAGAAATATGTTTTAACACCTGTTTTCAAAAAAGACATTCTATCACTTTACCCAAACAGTCTTCACTGTGTGAAGTTCCATTAGAATGAGGCTACCAGCCATCTCTAAATCTACTGCTATATTTTTTGAAAAAATGAGAAATGAAACCGGAATTGAAATTATTCCATTTAAATGCATCCCACCCAAGTCCCCCGACCTGCCTGCTATGAATTACTATGCATTTGGACTTTTAAAACAAGCTTCCAGAGTCCATCCCAAAACATTGGATGGACTCTGGAAGATTGTGGTGGAGGAGTGGAACAAAATCAACCTGGATATTTTAAGAAAAGCTCTTTTATTTTGGAAATCGAGATGTAATATGATAGTTCAATAAAAGGGTTATCAGACTGAACATATTAGAAAATAAAATTCTTATCTTTGTTTATATATATATATATATATATATATATATATATATATATTTTCAAAATCGTTACAAAAATGTTTGAACACCCTCTGTATATCTAGGTGTTGCTAGTGTTAGTCAAGTAGTCACTATTGTTAGTTGGCACAATAGAAAAGCGTATAGTATTTTGTATAATATGTATTTTTGATTGTTTTTAAACGAGGTGTTCCCTCATTATGAGTATAATGAACCAGTATATTTTCATAGTTGTAGGATAGAGTACAGAATATAGGGAGATAAAAGTAAATTGAAAGGTAAAATAATTTTTTGAATACGTAAGAATATTCTCTAGTGTTTCAATTCTAATTTGCATTGCGCTAATAATTTAGTTTTACAAATTTAACAGTATAAGTGAATATTTTAGAAATGCATGCAACGCAGTACTACTTATCTTACCCCAGCGTCACTTCATTATTATTTCAAACGCTGTGTAAGCCATCATTACGAAATTATGATGTATTTTGAAAAAATTGCGCCCGCTATCGGGCTTTATGCGTGTACATATATATCATTGTAAATAAATTAGGTTAGATTCAAATCTTACAGCAAAACACATTTCCTTTTCCAATCACAGTTTGCATGATCAGATATTTTAAGCAGCTTTCTGATACATACATATGTAAATATTATTGTACACTCTTATACTGATTATCATATAATTAGACGTACAAATGTGGAACATGAATTGGTGAAAAAAAATCAAGTGGAAACTTACACTCAAGGTTTTCGTATTTTGAATGTATCACGGAACACCTATACAGCAAGAAACACCAGTACTCCACAGAACAAGGCTTGAGAAAAGCAACAGTACCGAATGTAAATAAACGGTATGCACGAATGCAAATAAACAGCTTGCGTAGTAGAATGCGCAGAAAAACGTAAGGGTATTATTTTTACCATAGTAGGTAATTGTAAATTGACGGTGATGGCGAATAAAAATTAAAACTAGACCCATTAAGGGGACAGTGGACGGTGAAATTTTTTAATTTATTTATTGACATAGAAACATAAAAATTCGTATAAATATTCCTCTTAACATTACTATATAAAATACCATTATATTTTTTTTCAATTTTGTTAAAATTTTGAATTTTTTTTTAATTTAATTTTTTTTAACGAAAATTTGAAAATGCTCCTTGCGTGCCATTTGTTAACATTTTTGATTCATTTTACATTATGATCCCTCAAAAACACATTAAAAACAAATTTGGGTATTCATTTTTAAATCCCTTAGAAGGTTAATATTTTAAAAATATTTTTCTGCATTGAAACTTAATTTTCATCATTTAATTAGGTTCTTATTCACTTTTAATGACCTTAATAAAGTCCAATTATAAAATGCATACCCAGTTTCATTAAAAAGTATGAAAGGTGTCTTCTTGCTAAATTCCATGCATCTCAAACAAAAATTAAGACACATGGAGCATTTAAAAATCTAAAATTTTTGAAAATTCCGTTTCGAAAGAAAATGCATTTAACCTTTTGCTTATGGGTGGAACAGCGTCCATCCCAAAAGAAGAACCTCCCAAAAAGACAGGTATTTGACATACCCTATCCCAAGCAGTACGATTCTTCTTTGCAGGCATTGACGTCCATGGAAATCACTGACAGATACATTGCACCTGCTGCAGCAGGTGCAATGTATCTGTCGGTGGATAAATTTAGGTATTTCCTACAAAACTTAGGAGCTAAACGATTGTAAATTTCTAAAATAGCCGTGTTTAATGCAGAAACAATTAAAATTACTATGCTGCTAAGCTTACGAGTATTTCTTTTTTAGGAAACGCAAGGGCAAAATTCCCCGTATGACGTCACGTGCCCATGCCCTATTCAAAACACACTCTGATCACCCATGTTTGTCCACCAGCTCTTCCTCGCCATTTCATTTCCACCACTTAGAAAAATTTCGTCTCGCTTCACTTCACTTCGCCAGTCCGGCGCCTCTTTTCCGAGAAGCGAGTTCAAACAATCCTGCTTGTGAATGGACCTGTTGTGTCGCGCGATGCTTTATTGTTGTTTTCTTCCTCTACGCGTGTTTGTGTATGTGATGTAATTAGCGAACGGTTTTTTTTTCAGGGATGGATCTCTGGGTGATGCTCCGGACGGAGATCGAACGAAGAGGATATGACGCACGGTCGTTAGGCTTAATTAATATTTGTAGATAGATGGGGGGGGGATGCATAATGTCGTATGGTTTGAGGTGTGTATATACAAATATCCTTTCATAATGAATAATTTGAATATATATTTTTGACGTCACCCCTGACTTAGTCGCTATATATATATATATATATATATATATATCATACCAGAAAAGTAGACAAATAAATGGAAGCAATATACCAAAGAATGGCCGGGGGGTTGTCACCCCCACTCCCCGGTTAAGCAAGCTTTTCGTCTAGACAACACTACCGGTAGCCGATATATTGCATAAGAAATGAATACCGAAGTATCAAAAATTTAAAAAGATGTAAAAAGAGGTACCAGAACATGAAAACGTGGAATAACCCACAAGACATGTAATCCAAAATCTGCATTAAAGTGTCTTAATTCTACAATTTAAAAGGCAATAAGAATTAAAAAGCATAGATTATAAACACATAATCAGTGTCTTAAATTGTAGTGTAAATAATTGTCAAGTGTCTTAAATTGTAGAATTAAGACACTTTAATGCAGATTTTGGATTACATGTCTTGTGGGTTATTCCACGTTTTCATGTTCTGGTACCTCTTTTTACATCTTTTTAAATTTTTGATACTTCGGTATTCATTTCTTGTGCAATATATCGGCTACCGGGAGTGTTGTCTAGACGAAAAGGTTGCTTAACCGGGGAGTGGGGGTCACAACCCCCCCCCCCGGCCATTCTTTGGTATATTGCTTCCATTTACTTGTCTACTTTTCTGGTATGATATTTAAATCCACATTGTAGTGCAGCATCGCGCCTTATTCGTGTGATTTCTGGTATTTTATAACTTTCACACTTATATATATATATATATATATATTATGGAAATGTACCAACAAATTCAAAGTGAACGGTTATACTGCTGAATATCTAATAATTGTCAATTTTCAGGTTCCAAAAATTAAAAAAAAAATTAAACTTTATAGTTTTTAGAAATTTTTTGCCTGAGATAAGTTCTTGAAAATGTCTTTCAGGATTTCTAATGATTGAGACAACTGTTTCAAATGAATAATAGAATTTCAATGCACATTCATTACATTCAGGTGACATAAATGACAGTGAAAAGAATGGCATATCGGTCTACCTTTGGTTCGTAATTGAAACTAACATTAATGAACAAGAAATACATTATGCATAATTCAATTTTATGTAGAGTTTCTTATTTTTTTAAATTTCTGTTCATATTAATAGAAACAATATGCATGTCAAGAATGACAGGTGACAAATATACTCATTGAAAATGAATAATAGAATTGAATTTCAAAGCTCCCAAACTTCCAACAAGTATGGAAAATAAATCTAAGTAGTGTCTGTCCTTCAGCTGACTTAAAATCACTGCTGTCGCCGTGTGGTGGATGAAAAAAACGATATTTTGGACAACATCGTAATGTTACTGATTATCAGGGGAAAACATGTATTTGCAATTTCTTAATATCGATAATTTTTTTTTAAATAAGGACTTTTTATAAGTAAAAATTTCAATTTGTTAAGAGTCATTCCTTTATTTTCATTATTTACGTTTTTTCACTGATATAATTTGGAGATGAAAGCTCAACTCATCGTTGGGAGACAAGAACAGAAATGACACACTTGCATTTTTAAAAAGTCAAAAGTGCATTTAACATTGTTGAAAAATATGTAGACTAGATTGTATTTTAAACAAATATGACAAAAGTTTTATTTATTATCATTTTTTAAGATCAAGGTATACAAAATTGACAATTATCCGACATGCTGTCTGTCTGAACAAGCGGAATATCTTCATGTGTTTGGCAAATATCTGATGTCACGCCTAACATGGCCACTGTAAAATGAATACGACTATACCTATAAAGGCAAATATAAATAAATAATTCCGCCGCGCCCGAAAGCATACGGCATGATGATCAATCATCGCAACAACAAATGCGGGACCTCGGCCCACGGCAAGACCTAGCGGTGTCGACCACGCCGACCCCACAGGTCCGATCGTGCCACCAAGTCCGAGACCCCTCCAGCCACCACAGCGACACGGCACCCACGAGTCGCCGAGAAACGGACGAGGCGAAGACCGAAAACACAAAACAAAGTCCAAAAGGCCATCATCACACTACCCCATCCAGGTTCATCCCCTGACTAGACTCGACAACTAGCCGACCAAACAAAACTCGTGTTAAAACTGAGAGACAGGGTTTCCAACACAAAGCCAATCCTGATGGTGTAACAAAACAAGCAAAAGGTGACAGACTTCGCCACTAAACAATAAATCAACAATTACTACTGATTTCGAATAACTAAAGCAAGACATAAAAAAGCCTACGGGTTCATGCATCAATCCAATAATCGAATTACAATCGTAGGAGGCCCTAGACATAATCATCCAATAAAACATCAAACAATACAACAGTATATGATTAACAAAGTCAGGACTTCAAATAGCCTGATGTTTCTTACATCAACCCAAACATCAAAATACAATCATAGAATGCATTTGGTAAGATCAACCCATTCATTACAGCATAAATTCGATTCTAAAACATGACATTCATGGAACCTCTTAACATGATAAGCAAAACTTCCAGTCAAGCACAATAAGATATAAAATCATAATACAATAAACATGCAATCTAAAAGCAAGCCAAATTTCACTAAGCCGAAAGTTCAAGCTCAATAAGTTTGGCAATGATTTGACAACCACCCTTTCTGGACTTGTCCGATCTAAGCAGATTCATGATCTTCACCTGTGAGAAGTTTACTGGAAAAGAGTTTTTCCTGATTTCGTTCCATAGCTTACATTTATAAAGGCAGAAGTATATAGTACCCTCTTCATTGCAAAAACAGGTCGGATCCTTATGAAAGAACCTCTGCTGATATGACTTCCACACTCTATTCCCTGTCAGGACTGGTTGAAGTAGAAGTTTCCGTGACACAAGTTCTCATTTACTTTTGGAAGAAAACTGTATAATACTCTATCATATGTTGTTGTTGAGACCCAGACCGTCCGACCTACCAGAAAGGAGTAAGGTAACTGTATCTCTACCATATGTGGTATTATTCCACCTATCTTGCCAATCTAGAACAATATCGTTCTTTGTCATTGTCTTGAGTTGTAGTTTACTGATAGGGAAGGAGAAGTTGATATCTTCTTCCTGTAGGGATTCTTTAGCCAATAGATCAACAGCGTCGTCCCGCTTATATCCCGCGTGAGCTTCTATCCAATGGAAGTAATATCTTCCTGTATTCGCTACAACGATACTTCTGATTTTAAAAACAATATCTAGTTTCATCTTGTATGCACTCATGGCTTGTAGTGAAGCCATGGAGTCACTATAAATATGAACCTTCTCCAGGTTATTTTCTGCCATATGTTGTACCCCTCGATAGATGGCATATAGTTCAGAATTAAAGACGGTGTAACCATCGTTTAATCGATATTTGAAGCTAAATATCTTTCTATTGTTATTGTAACCTATAATTGCACAGCCCACTTTATCCATCATTTTGGATCCGTCTGTGTATATGGAGAGATCCGACCTGTCTTATCCAGTTCAATCCCATTTAATTCTTGCATCATCCCAAGGTGCTATACAATAGGGTGATACGTATACCTATAAAGGCAAACTGAATACTAATGGATTCTGCGATTACATCGATTGAAGTACCCCACAATGTCTGATGAACGTGATATACACGATAACCTTTTATGTGATAGGGTTTCAGTCAATTAAAATTGACGTCTGCTTACAAGTTTATTATTTATGCAATTAATCTTATGTGTCAGTAAGTTTTTATGAGTATGTGCCATGATAAAAGATTGCATAATTAAAAAGTAATATCTTGTTTGCGAAGCAAGTAAATTACATTATCCTCATGGGTAATTATAATCCTCCAAATAGATAATATATAAACGAAAATTCCACCGTGAAGGTATCGAACTGGATTTTAGAAGGAATGGATTGTTTCATAAATCAGGAGAAGGCCGAGATGCATTACATGAACGGAGTGGTGGACGGGAATGCAAGGAAAGCCCAAATCCGTATGTGGTTTCAAAACTACGGAACGCCACTCCATACGGATTTGGGCTTTCCTCGCATTCCCGCCCACAGCTTCGCACATGAAATGCATGTCGGCATTCTGATTCGTGAAACAATCCATCTCTTCTGAACTCCACGGTAAAACTGACGACGAGTGCGACAACAGGCACTTAATGCGTTCGCTGCACAGCGCCCTCTATAGCTTAACCGCGTGCGTTACGGCCATGCATTGTACGACGAGAAGTGCTTGTTTAGGTGTGTTCTATCACCCCTTAAAGTTTTGCCCCATCGTTTTGAATCACCCTGTATATTTATGAATCTTACTGTATATACTTGCGACAAAGCTAGCTTAACAGTAGAGATTCTGTAACCATGGAAACTATCTAGTTTATACAGGGTGATCGTAAACTTTTGCAACAAAAAAAAAGAAGGGTGATAGTACACATTAAGGCGAACAATATTTGCAATGGAATCTAGGGTCGAATTCCACTCATAGAGCCAGGAAAGAGTAACGTTGCATATAAACGTTGATTCTTCAACAGAGACTTAACTAATTAGGAGTTTCACTTTCATTCACATCAGAGAAATATTCAAAGCAGCTGCTCAAAGTGGCGCCTCAGGACGTCGTTTCACGTGAACGAAACGCCTGTGGACTAACTCTCTGGAAGAGCTATCCCTTCGCGAGAATCGTCGTTGCTGTGGACAAAATCAACACTACACCAGGAGTCTGAGAGAGTGTGCGACAGTTTTCCATTCGCCGGTGCCGGCTGTAAAGAAATGTTCGGGAAACTTGCTGATACAATCCGTTTTTCAATACGATTTCAAATGCGAGTTCGCTTCCTGGAGGGACTACAATAGCAAGACGATTTTTTGCAGACATGTATCTACATAGTTGAATTTTTGCAGGGAGGCTTTTTTTAACGTTCCCTGAAATACATAGTAATGTATAGGGAAAGTATTGGCATCATGCTGAGAATCGCAACACGAGTTTTTGACGGATCTACGCGTTTTGAGACCTCTAGAATACGAAAAAACTATTTTCAGCCTGACGTTTGTGTGTCTGTGTGTGCAATGTATGTTCGAAAACTAATGGACCGAATTTCATAAAATTGGGTATGTAAGTCACTTGTGTGTGACCCTGGTGCTGATTAGTTTTGGGTACGATTCGGGATAAATGAACCTGCCTGTATTGCGAAATGACTCTCAAAAATTGTATGTAGCTGACAAACTAAGTGATCAAATTACACAAAATTTGGTAGATAAGTCGCTCGTAGGATACTGTGATGCTGGTTAGATTTTGATACAATTCTGAAAAAAAGTATCTACCTTTTTTTTGCGAAATGACCTGCAAATCTGTTGTTGTTGTTGTTGTTACTAATCCCCCCGTGGTGAAGGAGCGCCTATGCACCACGTCCACTAGACCCCTGGTCCCATGGCGAAGGGGACAGAATTTGCAGCTTCACTTTTTTTATTGAGGCTCCCAAAGGGCGGAATTCTGACTTTACCTCGACAATACAACATCCATGTCCGCTGGCGGGATTCGAACTCACATCCCGGCACTCCAGCGATCAGACGGAAACGCTTGCCCATGACCGCTCGAGCACCGGATCGGCCCTGCAAATCTAATATATTCGATCTAAAATAAAATACTACATGTGCAAGATAGTGAAACGCTGAAATAAATGGCTAAAATTGATGAAATATATTAATTAAATACTTGTGCTAAATTTGACAACTAAGCGAATAAATTTGACCCCATCACTGTAGGATAAACCGTTATCGAGATATTACAGTTTTTAGTATTTTAAGGACCTAAAGAATTTAAAGTTAATTAAGTTGCCAAACGAAACGAAGATGCAATAAAAAAAAATCTGATGTGGGCAACACACGACTTTCCTTATATAATGCAATGTATTTACTACTTTTACAGTTAAAAAAATGTTATTCTTATAGTAGATACTTGTAGTCTTTCCAAAATATTGAATTTTTTTCAATTAGTCGTCATTTTCAGTGATTTAGCGTCATTTTTTATCAATTTGGCGAGATTTTTGTTAATTTGGCAACAATTAAAAATGTCACCAAGTTGGCGACATTCCGCCAAAATCGTCGCCAAAATATCGCCAAGCATTATGGACGGAGAAATAAGTTATTCTTACAGCAGACAAATGACTATTGGCTTTCAAATACAAACGTATTACTCAAAATATCTTTTTTCATGAATGGAACGAGCTAGATCCACGAGAATGGTGTCACCTAATTTATCGCATGATATTACATATGAAAAGTGAACATGCTTCTCAATAGGAAATATTTTTCTTTTATTTTATATAACTTTTTGATAATTTTTTTGAAACATGTGCAATATCTCGAGAACGGTTCATGTTAGCGTTCTAAAATTTATGTTAATCGTTTTCTAATGAAACATTACATAAGAAATGTCTATTTGCGTAACTTTATTAGCGGTTTGGATTTTTTGACAATTTTTTCGAAATTTCACTCGAAAATTTAGGGGGGTTCTGAACATTCGATTACGTTTAAAAACAATAGGCTTCTAGTGTTTACGGATTGTGATTTTTGTACCAAATTTCGTTCGAATCGGTCCATTCGTTCGTCAGTTATCGTCTCCATAGACTCACTGACACACACACACACACACACATACTTTCACACACACACACACACACACACACACACACACAGACATCACTTCAAAAATGTTTGATTCGTGATCAGGGATGCTTGAAACGTGCTCTCCCGTCGAAAACTCGAATTCTCGACCCCGTCACAATACTTTCCTTATACATTATGTGTATAAGGAAAGTAAAAATGAAATGGATATAATATCAGAAATTTATCCATATTATTTTCTGCAATTAAACTCAGTTTAATGCATAATGAAATAAAAATTTACAAAGTGAATTTGAATCTGCAGGGAAAGTCATGTGCTGCTCACATCAGATTTTTAATTTCGATATCGTTTACGAGTTATTCAACTTTTTTAACACTTTACAACAAGTTGAAAAGTGTTTATGACTTTGTTCATTCTGTCTGTCTTCCCGTTAGCACGATAACTGCCGTAAAAATGACTTAATCGAAATAAAATTTTAGTATGTTGTTCAGACGGTCTGTGGGACCTATGGGAATATAAATGAATAATATCACCCAATTAGTTTTGGATTGAACCCGGGTTGAAAAAATGAAATACATTGAGCCCTATGGGACCTAATTTTTCAAACATTTTTTAAGCAAATTTAAAATTCACAAATTGCTTCGAAAATTTGAGGTAATATTTAAATTGTTCCATAAAATATATAAAAAAAAAAATTCAGCGAAATATATTTAGTAGTTCTTTAAATAAAAATTAAAATAATAATTACACCTCTTATATGAAACGATCACGTGACCATGATATGAAACGATCACACGACCCACTTCAAAATGATATATGGCATCCATGTTGTTTCAAAATCGCGATTTTTTTAAGTTCTTTTTAATTCATATTGAGTGTTGTATCCGTCCTAAAACTACTTTATTTTTGCTTAAATTCTGCGCATCTACATACTTAAACAACGCAAATACAATATATTTAAGTTTAAATGATTATCCAAATTTGATTATTTCTACTATTAAGCCTATTTTTCACCTATGCAAAATGTAAACAGCAAAATATGTAGAATGAGTTGTATTAGAATTGCTCTATTTCTTTAAAACAAAATAATTTAGTCCATGGAGTCTGCATGGCTGATATGAATGAAATATTAATTGATTTCATAAAGATAAGGACGATTTTTTTCGATGAAGTTTTAAGCATCGAGTTTAATTACTTGTAGCTCCATGGTCTTAATTTTTAAATAAAATAAATTATTATAGTATTGTGATGAATGAAATGAATGGGAGAAAGATATGAATGAAATCCTGTTTTTATGGAGAGATCCAGGCGTGTTATTTTTTCTATGACGTCATTTGAATTAATTTCAGTTGTTTTCGATGAAGTTTTCAAATATAATAAATTATCGTAGTATTATAATAGTTTTAAAAATATTACCGTGGAATGTATCGCATTTTAAAGATATTTAAACCACGCAATTTATATTTCAATGCCGTCATTTGAATGAAGTTCATTTTTTTCAATGAAGGTTTAAGTTTTCAAATATAATAAATTAATGTATTATCGTGATAAGTTTTAAAATATTTCCGAGGAATGTATTGCATTTTCGACTTTTTTAAATAAAATTGCATTGAAGTTGGAAAGCGTTTCATAATCAACGCTTTAAGCTTGATTGATCTTCCTTGTTATACACTTCTGAAGTGAAAAATGTTGTTCCGTATGGGTGCATCCCTCGGGGTTTTCAGTAGGTGCAAAACATACAAACATACAAAACTATGAAAATTGTTTCATTTGTAGAGAAATTACAGGGAAACATGCTGAGATAAACTATTTTTCGATTAAAATTTTAGTTTGAGCGTAAGACAGCTGGCAAAATGAGGTCAGAGATCGCCAGCAAGTAGGACACGGAGATTGCCGGGTTCTTCGAGTTTTTCTGTTTTGTACCACAAAAACTATACCATATAAAAGTATGAAACTTGTATGGTATAGTTTTTGGTATACCATACAAAAGTATGAAATCTTGGTACATATGTAAAAAAAAAATCTGATGTGGGCAGCACATGACTTTCCTTATATAATGTAATGAATTTACTACTTTTACAGTAAAAAAATAGGTTTTTCTTATAGCAGATACTAATATTCTTTCCAAGATATTGAATTTTCGACAATTATTCGTCATTTTCATTGATTTAGCCTCATTTTTATTCATTTGGCGAGATTTTCGTTAATTTGGCAACATTTCAAAAAGTCGCCAAGTTGGCGACATTCCGCCAAATTCGTCGCCAAAATCTCGCCAAGCGTTATGGACGAAGAAATAAGTTGTTCTTACAACAGATAAATGACTATTGGGGTTCAAATACAAAAGTATTACTCAAAGTATCTTTTTTCATGAATGGAACGAGCTAGATCCACGAGAATGATGTCACCCAATTTATCGCATGGTATTACACATGAAAAGTGAACATGTTTCTCAATAGGATATATATATTTTTTCATTTTATATGACTTTTTAATAATTTTTTTGAAAAATGTGCAATATCTCGAGAACGGTTCATGTTAGCGCTCTAAAATTTATGCCAATCGTTTTCTAATGAAAAATTACATAAGAAATGTCTATTTGCGTAACTTTATTAGTGGTTTTGATTTTTTGACGATTTTTTCAAAATTTTATTCGAAAATTTAGGGTGGTTCTGAACATTCGATTACGTATAAAAACAATAGGCTTCCAGTGTTTACGGATTGTGATTTTTGTACTAAATTTGGTTCGAATCGGTCCATTCGTTCGTCAGTTATCGTCTCCACAGACTCACTGACACACACACACACACACATACTTTCACACACACACACACACACACATACACACACACAGACATCACTTCAAAAATGTTTGATTCGTGATCAGGGATGCTTGAAACGTGCTCTCCCGTCGAAAACTCGATTTCGAATTTTCGTCCCCGTCACAATACTTTCCTTATACATTATGTATATAAGGAAAGTAATAATAGGGGAACACGGTGAAATAAACTGTATTTAGATGTAAACTTGAGTTTGGCTTGAAACAGCACGGAAAGTGGGGAAAAGTAGGGAAAGTAAAAAGCGTCAGTCGACCATTTTTACAACTGAGCTATGAATCATGGAGATTTCACACAAACCTCATTTTATTAATGACACTGATTATTTCAAGCCGTACGAAAACCTCATTAAAAGTGAAAAAGAAATTGAACAGGCAAGAATTTCTCGGAAATTTTCTTGAAAAATATCTTCTAGGACAAAGAACTTTCATAATAGCAGGGATGACGAAAGGCAAGTTCATCTAAACCTTTCAAATCCCGCAATTTGAGGTTAGTGTTACTGGCATTGGCTACTATGCATTTTTTTTTTTTTACTTCAGACTATGCATTTTTTTAATGAAGGCATTCTCCCGCTTAAAATGCTTGAATTGAAGCGCTATTGTTTTTAAATCGCCCTAAATGAATTCCATGAAGCACATTCTAGGAACAGTTACTCTTTGAGAGATCGTTACTCCTTTATAATGATGCTTTTCTGTTTCGTTACCGGAGATATTATGCTAGTTTCATTTTAACTTAGGAGTTTCGACATATAGTATATACTGAAGAAAGATCCGATGACGTTGGGGTATAAAAATTACAATGATTTTATTTTATTTTTTTATTTCCTCCTGCAGTACAGTACGGTACAGTGCAGTGCAGTACGGTCGCAAAAACCCACCAGAAGGAGGTGCTCCCCAAAATAAGGAAGGCACTCTCGTTGCAGATAACAGCATTCATGGACTGGTTTCGCGCTTATTATCCGCCCATCAACATGGAATAGCGGTTAAGCCACTTTCTGGCGGGTTCTTATGGGTTTGAACTTTGCTTTTTTAGCTTCGTGTAGCCCGTTCTAAATTTCATACGAATTTCATGCCGGCGGCGTGGAAGGACTGTATTTGTCAGTTCCCATGAAAGTTCGCAAAATTGCAACAAATAGCAAGTTTTCTTACTGCCATTGCAATTAACGGTTATCCCATGCTGATGAGCGCATTATAAGTGAGAAACCGGTCCATGGATGCTGTTATCTGCAATGGGTGTCTTCCTCACAGAAAGTATTATATTTTTAAATATTCAAAATTTCATATTTAGACGACAGAAACACATTTTATAACCCCCGGAAGAAGGGAAAAGAGGCAGCGGATACGAATAGTCACAAAATATTTCGGTATGTAAATCTTAACTCTGTTGCCTTAGTTACCACAATAGAATCAAAATGTTTGAATACATTCATTGATAAAATATAGTTAAAATTAACAGCAGTGTTGAAGACCCAGACCGTCCGACTCATCCGAGGACGTGAGCAGCTATTTGGGCGGCCGGAGGAGTGTTGAAGACCCAGACCGTCCGACTCGTCCGAGGACTTAGAGCAGCTATTTGGACGGCCGGGGCCGGAGGAGTGTTGCTCAACTCAACTTTCTCATACCAGAATCTATTTTTAATCGCTTTTTTTTTTTCAAATTTTTCAAGAAAAATTTCAAAACATCGGTATCGTGTGTCCAAATGATTATAATTATAACGTTTGACCCTTAACTTTAAAGGGCTTGAAAAAACATTTTGATTGATACCATGCTTGGCAATGTACCCCCGGGGACGGTTAGCTTGTACCCCGAGGGGTAGGGGCAATGACGTCACGAACAAAAAATTAGTACCGCTGATACTTTTCACAACAATGATTGAAATTATAAAGTCTCGTGATCATTACTCCAAAAATAAACATTTTTCTTTCCTTATATGCATAATGTATAAGGAAAGTATTGTGACGGGGTCGAAAATTGGAATTCGAGTTTCGACGGGAGAGCACGTTTCAGCCATCCCTGATCACGAATCAAACATTTTTGAAGTGATGTCTGTATGTGTGTGTGAAAGTATGTGTGTGTGTGTGTGTGTGTGTGTGTGTCAGTGAGTCTGTGGAGACGATAACTGACGAACGAATGGACCGATTCGAACGAAATTTGGTACAAAAATCACAATCCGTAAACACTGGAAGCCTATTGTTTTTATACGCAATCGAATGTTCGGAACCCCCCAAAATTTTCGAGTGAAATTTTGAAAAAATCGTTAAAAATATCAAAACCGCTAATAAAGTTACGCAAATGGACATTTTTTATGTAATTTTTCATTAGAAAACGATTAACATAAATTCTAGAACGCTAACATAAACCGTTCTAGAGATATTGCACATTTTTCAAAGAAATATCAAAAAGTTATATAAAATAAAAAAATATATATTTCCTATTGAGAAACATGTTCACTTTCCATATGTAATACCATGCGATAAATTGGGTGACATCATTCTCGTGGATCTAGCTCGTTCCATTCACGAAAAAAGATACTTTAAGTAATACTTTTGTATTTGAACGCCAATAGTCATTTATCTGCTGTAAGAATAACTTATTTCTCCGTCCATAACACTTGGCGAGATTTTGGCGACGAATTTGGCGGAATGTCGCCAACTTGGCGACATTTTTAATTGTTGCCAAATTAACAAAAATCTCGCCAAATTGATAAAAATAACGCTTAATCAATGAAAATGATGACTAATTGAAGAAAATTCAACATCTTGGAAAGAATATAAATATCTACTCTAAGAATCTTTTTTTTTTAAACTGTAAAAGTAGTAAATTCATTGCATTATATAAGGAAAGTCATGTGTTGCCCACATCAGATACTTATTCATGATTTAATTAAATTAAAGACGAAACATTTGATTCTAAAATGTCATTTAATATGCATCCTATTGACGTACAAATAGTTTCAAAAAAGGTCAGAGCGCTTTCGGGCAATAACACACCCTTCCTCAGTGGCGTGAAGTGAAATCGTACTGACGTGCTTAAATATCATCCATATCGGCAAACAAAATTTGCATATTACAAAATAGCATCATTATAACAAACATGATAAGGCATTAACATAAACCATGAGCAAGAAAATTAAATTAAAGACAATTATACTGCAAAATTAAAAAAGGATAAAATTCTATATCAAGTGTGGCATGTATACATACCATAATTTCAAAATTTAAAAGTTATATCAGAGGTAGGATTTTAAAGGTTTAACGCGCATGGAATCGAGAACGAGTCGCCAAGCGTACTCAAAACCTGAACAGGATCAAAATTACAGATTTCAGCACGGTATAAATAAATAAACATGGATTCATACATTGAAATGGAGCGTGGATAACTACAATTAATCAAAAGGAAAGTTTTTTCGAAAAGGGGCTGAAAATTATCTTTGACAGTGTAACACAATATTTGTATTACATGTTTCCACCCCAATTACAAATGCCAACCATAATAATGACCTATTTAAATGCTGCAGATGGAACCAATGGCAACCCATTCATAAATAAGCAGCGCGCATCCCCTCCATCACAACAACCAATAAAAAGACGAGGTATGACACTACAAGAAAAAAAAGAAAAAGTGTTGTCGAGAATGTTCTAGAACTTTCCAAGAGATTCAATTTCGACAGCGTCCTAGACGCACATGATGTTTTTTCGGTAGTATTAAAAAAAAAAATGATCTCCTGCGATCGCGCAAAGATACGCGGATCGGCAAAATTGTGATGGTGAACAAGAAATGAGCACAATGGCGTATTAAAATATTATACGCAGGCTTCTAATATAGTGTTGGCTACATCAACTATCGAGGCCCAAGCAAACAGAAGGTATGAATGTGTTTCATATGTTATAATGATTAAGGAAGGCACACAATTCATAGTACCTATCGTGTAATTAAGAATAAGGTCGTACGAACCTATAGCAATAACGAGCTCGTATACTGAACTAAATGAACTACTCAGATTTTCGGTAGATAATAGCTATTAATATGTTCTAAATGTATGTGTCTTATAAATTATATATTGTAAATGTATGTGTTGATTAAATATTGTTAAAGATATATGTGTCCCGAAGGATTTAGGATTAAATTTAATAATCAAGATCTCTACATGTATATATACGAAAGTAAATATTAAAGTAATTGATAAAATTTAGATAAGTGTAGTTATTTATATTTTGTGTGTTCGTCTCTTCAGCTTGAGAACCTGGGGCTACATGCTCCACCCCTAGCGACGGCATCATAGGTAAGTTCTAGAATAATACTTTTGATTAGATTAAGTTTACCTTATGACATGATGTCGCCGCGGGAATTGGTGCCGTATATGGTCAAGCTCGGAGAGAATTATAATTTTAATAAGAGAAAGTAAAAATATAAGTAAAAGACAAAATTAAATTTAATAATGAGTTTGAATATAATAGTGATTTTAATAATGAATTGAATAATGAATTTAATAAGGAGATGTAACTCAATATAATGATAGGAATATGCATGAAAATGATAATTTAAATATGTATTATATTATTGTGTATATATGTGTGTATTAGTATAAATATTAGTATATAGTCAGAAGTGTATAACAGTGTATCAAATCATGGCGCCGAATAAAACTAGGCAATCAAATAAAAGAGCGAGGCAAGATCCTCCGATTAACAATATACAGCAGGAGGGAAATTTAAATGCCAGAATAACAGATAATTCGGCTGTAACAAATAACGCGGTTCATGTACAGATGCCCACAAATCAAGCCCAGCAAAATACAGCGTTGCCAATTATGCAGATGTTGCCATCATTTGATGGACAAAAGGAAAACAATGTGAATTTCTTTACAATACAATTTAAGGAAATAACGGATTTAACATCATGGTCCGAACAAGAGAAAATTATAATTGTCAAATCTAGATTAAAGGGAAAGGCACAACAATTTTTGGCAGAAAATATTGCTCTGCAAAAGGAAAAATCATATGAAAAATTCATGGAATTATTAAAAAACAAATTTGAAAGAAAACAAACCTTAGTTCAAAAACATAACAATTTTAACAATCTGAAACATTTACCAAATATGACAATTAAGGAGCTTGCACAAGAAATCGAAAACCAGCGATAATTTTTCTAGAAGTAGATGAAACAATTGACGCAAATGTACAAAAAATTATAGACAAAATTAAACTTACCAAATTTTTACAAATAGTTAGAGAAGATTTAAGAACAGAAATAAAAAAAAATGACCCGAAAACCTTTAATGAAGCAGTGAGAATAGCTGAGGTAATAGAATCCGCATTGGAGGAAGATAATGATTATGTAAATAATATTGAAGTAGAAAATAAAATAATTGAGAATGTGGAAATAAATCATGTAAAAACTGAAAATACTGCAGAAAAGCCGCCACAGAAATTCTGTATAGCGTGTGGCCGTAACAATCACTGGATGTCCGAATGCTTTGCGCTTCAAAAAGTACAAAATAATTTAAAAAGGGCATTCACAAATGAAAACAGCAGTCAATAAACCACCAATTATCAACAAAGACCTACTAATCAAAATAATTATGCACATTATAGTAGATCAAATTTCAGAAGAGGTAATTTCATAAATAACCGGGGAATACGGCGTCGTGCAGGAAATAACAACAGACAATTTCTAAATAATACTAGAAGACCATATCAAAATAATAGGCGACAGTTTGAAAGCAATAATGGCCAATATCAGAATAATGAATATTTAAACTAAGAAAGGGGCCTCGAAATAAAAGACAAATAGAAAGTTATAAGGCATCAAATAAGGATTCGAGATCCCATAAAATTGCAAGCAAAATTAATAAGGATGCACAAAATTTAAATGAACATTTACTTAATTCAACGTATGGACAGAGTGACGCACTGCCAATGATCAACGTAAATTTAGAGAACATAAAAACAGTGGCTCTCATAGACAGTGGCGCAAGTGTCAGTTTATTATCAGATCAAATATTTCAAAAAATTAAAAATAAAATAAAAATTAACTATTTATCTAGACAAGTTAAAATCCAAACCATGACTAAAGAAAACATCCAATTCTCAAAATGCATAAGCTTCAGCTTTAAAATTGAAAACAAAAGATGCAAAAATTCATTTTTTATAACTAAACAATTAAACAACACCCCCTATGAAATAATCTTAGGATTTGACTTTCTCAGAAATCATCATGCCATAATTGACACAAATAAATTAACATCAAAATTTATTAAAGAATCCATATCTATCCCATTTCAAAATAAAAATCAGAAAAAAGCACAGGAACCAGAAAATAATCATACAAGAGTGGAACATATTCAATGCTTAAATGCAAGCTTAGCGCATAAAATTAAATTACTCTCCCAAGAAACAAAATCAATAAAATTAAAATTAACTGAAAACTATTTTGAAGATAAGGATGTATTGTTAAATATTACAAATTCATTAAAAGATTTACACGCTGAGTATTCTTTACATTATGTAAATAATAGAAAATTTATTTCTACTCTAATAACAAATAAAACAGAAGAAGAAATTCAACTTAATAAAAATATGGTTGTCGAAACTGTAACACCGCAATTTGAAATTTTTGAAGAAAAACATAATGATGATAAAATTTTACAGGTCAACAATATAGAGAGTTTAAATAACCCACAAAAATTGGACATTTCAGCTTTACGAAAAGCGGAATTAACACCGCAAGATTTTAAACTAGATCATCTACAAGAGAATGAAAAACATATATTGCTTAAATTACTTTTACAAAATTATGATGTATTTTCGAAATCATATAAAACGCTGGGAATGACAGAGGAAATAGTACCGGAATTTAATTTATTACATCAGTATCCAATACAATGTAAACCTTATCCCTTGCCAAAAATGTTAAAACCAGTACTCGAGAGTGAAATAAAACAATTGTGTGAAGCAGGAATAATTGAAAAGTCTAGTAGTAACTATGCGTTCCCATGTCTACTAATTAAGAAAAAAAATAATTTTAATAATAATGATACCGATAAAGTACAAAAATATCGTTTAGCCGTAGATTATAGACTCTTAAATCAAATTACCGAATTACTGCCCATAAATATTGGTAAAATTAGCGACATTCTGCACAACATCGCAGGCCACAAATTGTACACCGTCATAGATTTAAAGTCCGCGTTTTTTCAAATTAAAATCAAACCTGAGGATAGTTTGCGATTAAATATCATAACAAATGAAGGCTCGTACAGACCTAATAGATTACCTTTTGGGGCAAAAAACTCATCTGCATATTTTTCTTTATTAATGATGAAATGCTTAGGAGACTTAAAAGATCAGAAAATTGAATTTTATTTAGATGATATTGTAATTGCCGCAAATTCATTCGAGAAAATGTTGGAGAAATTAAAAATTGTTTTTTCGAGATTAGGTAAATTTGGTTTAACTATCGATCCTTCAAAATTACAAATGTGTAAAGAGAATATTAAATTTCCAGGATTTAAGATAAGTAAGGAAGGCATAACACCTTCAAATGATAATGTACAAAAAATAACGAATTTCCCTGTGCCAACGACAGTAGAAAAAGTAAAATCATTTTTAGGTTTATGTAATTATTTCAGGCAGATCATACCAAATTTTTCTGAATTATGCAATCCATTAATTGAGTTAACAAAGAAAGATAAGAAATTTATATGGACGGAGATATGCGAAGAAGCCTTTGTAAAATTGCAAAACGCGATTTTATCGAAGCCGGTGGTCAGGGCAGCGGAAGAGGAAAGTTAAAGAGCGAATGCTCATGTATTGTGAGATGCATTATATTTTGGCGTAGCGAAATGAGTATATATATTTGATATTCTAAATGCCGCAATGTAATATGATATAAATATGGTGTTTAAAATAGCCATGATTTATACACACAAAAAGTATATAACATGTAATTATAGTAACAAATAAGAAATATATACAGCTAAAAAATTGGCTAAAAAATATTTACGTCTGTGAAAATGAGAAATCAAGGTAATGATTGCGTATATTTTAATGTAATGTTGTGAACTTGTATATAAATAGAAGTGCAAATAACAGTTATAATAGTCTTCATGTGAAGTGTACAATAGACTGTACTATGCAACATAATGAAAATATAAATATTTAAGTACCGGAACTTTGAAAGTAAGTCACAGGATGGTGACGCATTCTTCCGTGATACAAAAAATATATGCTTATAAGATATATAGTGTGCCTTCCGAACAGTAATAATTTCTTCATGTGCATCAATATATGTGTTACCAAGTACGATATAGTGTGCCTTCCGAACAGTAATAATTTCTTCATGTGCATCAATATATGTGTTACCAAGTACGATATAGTGTGCCTTCCGAACAGTAATAATTTCTTCATGTGCATCAATATATGTGTTACCAAGTACGATATAGTGTGCCTTCCGAACAGTAATAATTTCTTCATGTGCATCAATATATGTGTTACCAAGTACGATATGGTGTATCTTCCGAACAGTGAGTTCCTTCATTTTAGTGACATGTCGGTTGTAATGCACCGATGTATGTATTCCAATGTGACAATATTGTATTTTACGTGCTGGTGATATACTTCTAATGTTGCAATATTGTGTTTTTCTTGAGGGTGATAGTCATTCACGTAGCAGATGTGTGTGCAGTGATTCAAATCAAGATTTCCACAGTGCACGCAATGTGTACACATATGTGTTCAGTGGAATGTTTACCGTGTGTTGAGTTTTTCTCTCTGCAAGGGGGGATATCATGTAACACAATATTTGTATTACATGTTTCCACCCCAATTACAAATGCTAACCAAAATAATGACCTATTTAAATGCTGCAGATGGAACCAATGGCAACCCATTGATAAATAAGCAGCGCGCATACCCTCCATCACAACACCCAATAAAAAGACTAGGTATGACACTACAAGAAAAAAAAGAAAAAGTGTTGTCGAGAATGTTCTAGAACTTTCCAAGAGATTCAATTTCGACAGCGTCCTAGACGCACATGATGTTTTTTCGGTAGTATTAAAAAAAAAATGATCTCCTGCGATCGCGCAAAGATACGCGGATCGGCAAAATTGTGATGGTGAACAAGAAATGAGCACAATGGCGTATTAAAATATTATACGCAGGCTTCTAATATAGTGTTGGCTACATCAACTATCGAGGCCCAAGCAAACAGAAGGTATGAATATGTTTCATATGTTATAATGATTAAGGAAGGCACACAATTCATAGTACCTATCGTGTAATTAAGAATAAGGTCGTACGAACCTATAGCAATAACGAGCTCGTATACTGAACTAAATGAACTACTCAGATTTTCGGTAGATAATAGCTATTAATATGTTCTAAATGTATGTGTCTTATAAATTATATATTGTAAATGTATGTGTTGATTAAATATTGTTAAAGATATATGTGTCCCGAAGGATTTAGGATTAAATTTAATAATCAAGATCTCTACATATATATATACGAAAGTAAATATTAAAGTAATTGATAAAATTTAGATAAGTGTAGTTATTTATATTTTGTGTGTTCGTCTCTTCAGCTTGAGAACCTGGGGCTACATGCTCCACCCCTAGCGACGGCATCATAGGTAAGTTCTAAAATAATACTTTTGATTAGATTAAGTTTACCTTATGACAGACAGCAAGTTGGGCAAAAGCAATAGATTGTTTTTGATATTTAACGTCTCGGGCATGTTCGGCCAAACGTATGTCTACCGTACGTTTAGTGCTACCTATATAAAATTTAAAATCATTGAATCAAAATCATTAAATGACATTTTAGAATCAAATGTTTCGTCTTTAATTTAATTAAATCATTTAAAATCTTGACGCGTTAGCACTCTAGGTATGTAGCCTTTTATTCATGTCCAATTTTGTCCTATGCTGCTATGTTAATGAAATATAAAATTTTAAATAAATTTCGAAGATTTCACTCGAATTAGAAAAAAATTAATCTAGTTCTAGATTTGTTTATAACAAAGCCGGATATAAATTTTCGTAAAAATTCATTAATATTTTTGGCCGCTATCGGATACACAAAAAATCGATTACAGACAGGCAGACAAACGGACATCGCTCAAATAGTCAAAACCTGTTCAGAAAGTCTTGAAACATATATTGACATCAAATCTCGAAATCGAAAATTTTTGTGAAAACAATACTTTCACAATACTATGTATGAACCAACGGCCCTACCGTGCTGAAAACACCCGTTCTCCTTAGATCACCGAAGTCAAGCAGCATCGGGCGTGGTTAGTACTTGGGTGGGCGACCACCTGGGAACACCGCGTGCTGTTGGCACATTTTGGGAGCGGTAGTCCGGTGGTTTGCGCACTGGATTTGCACGCTGCCACAACTGCCGCCGTGTTCATGCGGAGTACGATCACGTTAAACATGTGGGTCCGTAAGTCCTTCCGACAGGTTGGTGGTAGGGGAAGGAGAGTACGGTCCCTGTGGATGCCTCCTCCACTGGGTTCAAGTCTAAATTGGGTGGCACTTCCCGGTCGTCCAAACAGTTAGCTTACACCTTTCTGGTAGGTCGAACGGTCTGGGTCTCAACAACAACAACAATACTATGTATGAGAAAGAAAAAAATCATCTTCTGTAATTATGAATTAAATTAAACTCTAAGACAAGAAAATCGAAGAATTATTCAAATGAGACAAATTTTGGTAAGTGTAATGTGAATGTACAGAAAAAGAAATGATTAGAATTTCAGAACATTTGGATGATTTATTGCAGTGAAAGGTCTACACAAAGTGAGCACGTCAATATGACGTTGGTCCACCTCTGGCCTTGATACAAGCTGTTCCCCGATGTGGCATTGATGCATAAATTTGCCGGATGGTATTCTGAGGGATGTCGTTCCAAATGTCATCCAATTGACGAGCTAATTCGTCTACATTCTGGGATGGTCGCAGGCGACGCCTCATTTCAGCTCAAATGGGCTCAATGGGCGACTGGGGATCTGGCTGGCCAAGGAAGTGTATCGTAAGCACGCTGACAATCAATAGAGAGGCGTGCTGTGTATGGTCTGGCATTATCTTGCTGAAAAGTTAGCCCGGGGTGTCGCGAAAGAAAAGGCAATGCAACGGGTCGAAGAATGTCGGCAACGTACCGCTGTGCTGTGATGGTGCCACGGAGGTCTATCAAAAGGGTCCGGCTATCAAACGAAATGGTACCCACAGACCATAACTCCCTGTTGTCGGGCCGTGTGGCAGTAAGAACAGGATCCTGACGATGTCCGGGGAACGTCTACGCTGGTCGTCGGGACTCAGTTCGAAACGGGACTCATAACTGAAAACAATTCGTTCCCAATCCGAACACTTCCATGTTGGTCGGGCCCGGCACCATTGCAATCGCTGTTGACGGTGCATACTGGTCAGTGGTAGGCGGCGTAATGGAAGCCGCGAGTATAGATTTCACTCCCGTAATCTTCTATTAATGGTCCGGGTGGTCACTTCCGTGTTTGTCACACGTTGGATGGTTGATAACGACGAATCTCGTGCTGTCACAGCTGCTCTGACAATCGCTCTATTTTCGTGTTCTGTCGTCGCTCTAGGCCGTCCGCTGCCCGCTGAAATCTTCCATTCTGATGGATCCATTCCTTCCAACATCATCTAATTGCTGCATCGCCCCTATCCAAATGCTGAGCGATTTGTCGGTGTGCCCATCCAGCCTCATACAGTCCGACCGCACGACAGCGTTCAAACTCCTCCATATGCTCATAGTGGCAGGGAAGTCGCTGACGAAGCATTGTTACAATCAAGGTACGTAAACGCAATCGAAATCCACTGCACGTTTTGTTCCTGAAAGCGAGGTTCCCTTCTTATATACACCACCATGGTGCTCAGTTTCAATGCGCTGTAGTTCCGACTATTCATTCAATGGCTGCGAATTTTTGATCATTTGCATATTCGGTCGACAGGTGTTTCCATGTACAGTTTCATTACTATCGGATTATTTTGCGGGGTGCGCCGATTTTTTGTCTTAGAGTGTATTTCGATGATTGATTATACTCCAACAAAGTTAATTAAGATAATTTAGGATAATATTGTTCTGCGAATAATGAGTACGAATCCGAGTTTTGTGAGCTTAACTGTTCTCGAGTGATAACTGAAAAAAATGTTAAAATAAAAAATTCCGCGATTTATAAATTTTTCGAACAAAATTCCCTAGATTGTAGGCATTTCTCATTACTTATTGCTAATGCCCAACGTGTATTACAAAGTTACAAATTTCTAACTTCCGCTATGTAATTTTGGCTGCATTACTTATCCATCCCTGAGTCAGTTAGTCTCACTCTCAGCTGTATGATATAGATACATTGAGAAAAGAACTTGAACTCTGTAGAATTTTTTGAAAATCCGTAAAGAGCCTTACTGCCCCAACCAGGAATCGAACCCTAGATCTCCGAACTGGATAGACGACGCTCTATCGTTGAGCTATTGGGACGGAATTGCAAGCTCTTATTGTCGAAGTGAACTCTGCATTCTCCACTCTCTAATATCAGATTAGTGTGCAATTGACAATCTGACTGACCACCTCCTGTTATTTTGACCGCTGGTGAGCCTCTTGCTACTACTATTTTTACCCAGGTCAGTATCATGCGTGGTCATTATCCTCTTAATTTGAAATCGGCACTCAATATCCCAGAGTCCAACGAATCAGTACTAGTCGTACTAGGGTCATTTTCAGACCTCAGATATCCTATAAACTTGACATCAGGAATATAGTACTTCAAGCCGAAATTACCGCTATTGACTGGGCTTCCTTATTCCGGCTAGAATCCTGTCTTACCTCCCTATCGTGAATCCTAATTTACAAATTTTTAATAAATACCTCATTTACTTTCTTACTGGTCATGGCCTCTTTCTTGATTACCTATACGTTTCCAAAATTAAATCCACCTCTAACTGTATTTGCAATAAATTTGGTGACGTTGACCATTACATTTTCGATTGTCCTTTTTCTAAAAATTTTCAACTCTGTAAACCTTCCCCTTCTAATAAACCAATTTGGTTCTCCAAAGTTCGTTCAAATCCCTCTTCAGTAGATAAAATTAAAATCTGCATTCTTGTTGCCATGGAAATTTCTAATAAAGTGACCTAAGCTTATGAGTAGATTCTGCTCTCAATTAATTTTGATCAATAAATCCCTTTATTTCATTCTTATTAACTTATATGAACGTATTGTGTTTCCTCCATATTTTCTGCTTTTTTTTTTAGAAAAAAAAAGCTGTGCTAACTGTTCTTATTTTCTTGGTTCTTTCTTTTTCTTTTTACCCTTTTTATTTGTATTTTTTCCAATTTTTCATTTCTAAATGTTATTCTAAATTTCTGTTTTTGTTTTTCATGTCCCTAATTTTTTTTTCCTTTTCCTATATTTCTTTTTATATATTTTCTAAATTTTACTTTTAAAATTTTATTATTTTCTTTAATTTTAATCTATTTTTCATTATGTTAACCTCATTCTAAATTTTATTTTTCAATGATCTTTTTATCTATATTCGCAATAACCCTTTTCCCATTTTTGAAAAATGGACGTACTTCTCAAGTTCAAATATAATGTAAAACTGTCTGTTTAATCAGAATATTTTTCATCCATTGTTATCTTTTTAGATTTAAATAAATGTTCGTTTGGCGGGATGGTAGACCTTGGGCGCCTCCTGAGTGCAGGAGGTATCCTTTTCCGACCGTGCAGCTAGCTACTCTAAACCCACTATGTGAGTCGCACAGTCTGGGATCTTCAGACCTCCGACATCCTTGCACTAACCTACAGGGTTGATGTGTTCGGGCGCCATTATAAACAGCCTTGTTGCCCCAGCTGGGAATCGAACCCTGGATCTCCGAACTGGTCAGTGGACGTTCTACCGTTGAGCTACTGGGATGAAATTGCAAGCTCTTATCGTCGACTTGGACTTTGCAAATCGTATTGTTAAAAACTGATAGTAGTAGTCGGCGAAACGAAAAATTATAGTTAAAACTCCGTTACTCTATAAATTAAAAATATTACGATAGGAGCATACGTAGTTTTTTATTTTAGATTTTGAAGACTTTTGCGGGCTATTTCGCAAAAAAGGCAGGTTCTTTCTTTCCGAATCGTACCAAAATCTAATCAGCGCCAAGGTAACCCACCAGTGACTTAACTACGAAATTTTGTAAAATTTGATCCATTAGCTTTTCAGCTAGACTGGATACAGGCAATTTTTGAGGGCCATTTCGAAAAAAAAGTCGGGTTCTTTTATCCCGAATTGTACCCAAAACTAATCAGTACCAGTGCCGCCCACAACTGACTTACCTACCAAATTTTATGAAATTCGGTCAATTAGTTTTTTTAGTTAGGGTGAATACAAAATCAGCACAGACAGACGGACACACAGACACACACACAGACGTCACGTTAAAAATTGTTTTATCGTATTCCAGAGATGGCAAAACGTGTAAATCCGTCAAAAACTCGAATTGCGATTTTCGGTATGATTCCAATACTTTCCTTATACATTACCATGTATTGCAGGGAAAGTAAAAATCTGATGCGAGCAGCACATGACTTTTCCTGCAGACTCAAATTCATTTTTTCTTTGTTTCTTTAATAATTCATTAGATTGTGTTTAATTGCACAAAGTAACACCCATAATTGTTTAAAATTACACTGAATTTGCACTTTTACTGTAGCTTTCATTTTCATTTTTTAACTGGACTTATTCTCCAAAGCGGCATAGCGAAAATGAGGAAAAACTAAAATATCTCGAGAAAGGCTAATCCTCGAGTAATAGGTATTATTTTCATCGTCAAAAGTTACGTAGAAGACAAGCATTTAATGGATGTATTTGAGCGTGCGTAATTTTTTTATTTCAGATTTTGACTTTTGCGGCCCATTTCGCAAAAAAGAAAAAAAGCAGATATTTTTTTTTCCGAATCGTACCAAAATCTAATCAGCACCAGGGTAGCCCACAAGCGACTCATCTACCAAATTTTGCGAAATTCAGTCCATTAGTTTCTCAACTAGAATGGATACAGGCCATTTCGCAAAAAAAGGTGGGTTCTTTTATTCCGAATCATACCGAAAACTAATTAGCACCAGGGTCACACACAGGTGACTTACCTGCCAAATTTTATGAAATTCGGTCCATTTGTTTTTGAGTTAGAGTGGATACATACATTGCATAAGGCAGACACACAGACAGAACAGACAGACATTGCATAAGACAGACAGACAGACAGATACACACACACACATACACACACACAGAGACGTCACGCTAAAAATAGTTTTTTCGTGTTCTAGAGGTCCCGAAATGCACAGATCCGTCGAAAACTCGAGTTGCGATTTTCAGCATGATTCCAATACTTTCCCTATACATTTCCATGTATTGCAGGGAAAGTAAGAAACACATGTCGGAGCAATTATCTCGTAAGCCACACAGATCGGATTCCATCAGGAAATTCATAGGCATTTCCGACAGTTTTTCACCAGGAAAAACATTCGATGCCACAGATAGATTGCGAGAAATGATGCAAATCTGTATCATAAATATGGATGGGGCTGCCGGCCACAAGCGCTGTCACGTGACCGGCAGGAGGGGGGATGTGGAATAAAATATGAGATCGTGATGTGAGGTTGAGAATAAGGGCATACATGGCCGGTCTTTTCGCTTCATAGCGATGGAGCCAATATGCAAAGCTGGTGAAATGGATAATTTTATTGACGCCGCAATCGACAAGCATATTGCAAGGTTTTTCAATACATATGACAAAAAACGTAAACACATAATTTGTAGCATGGAGAGAGAGGAGGAAATACGATTTTTTCGTTTATCTCGCTTTGCTGCAAACTTCGTTATCCCAACTTTTTTAATTCTACGCTAGAGGTGCTGCAATCACTTTTATTCAATCGGGCATGGTCACTTTACTAAAGTGTACACTTCTGAACCTTTTCTTGCACAGTTTTGGGGATCAGTGTTTCTTTCAGGACTTTATGGCCGAGGGGGGGGGGGCGAATGGAATTTTAAGGGGGAGCAAGTTTTCTATTTGCTCTATATAAATACATCTAAATGTTGTGTCACATAAATAGAAACTAGGTTAACGCAAAATGTCTACGGAAGGGGATGGCGAATACTCGTCTCCGAGGGGGCTTCGCCCCCCCCCCCTGGAAGTATGTCTGAAAAAACACTGATTTGGGATGCTTAAAGACTTTCATAGAAACCTTTATAAACCGTTGAATCTGCATCATTAATCACAGAAAGATCAGTACTTTGCTCGGCACTGCTTATTTCTTAATCTCAGAAGCCACTTATAATGGCGTTCTTTAACCTGGGAATCACTTTTGCTATTGATACTGTTATTGCAGTATTCTGTACTGAAGAGTGCTGAAATCAACAAAATGGATCTGTGCTGTTATCTTAGAATGACTGCACCTTTGTTGGTATCTTGGAATATATCAGTAACCATGGACCCGTTTCGTGATTTCGGTGTTCTTCAGCACAGAAT
The DNA here is from genome assembly GCA_951213105.1 of Amaurobius ferox. NCBI lineage: Eukaryota > Metazoa > Arthropoda > Arachnida > Araneae > Amaurobiidae > Amaurobius > Amaurobius ferox. The sequence continues at coordinate 110,505,339 of OX578153.1, forward strand.
AACCACTAACTGCAATAGCAGTAAGAAAACTTGTTATGTGCTTGCAAATGTATGAACCTCTATAATAGAGAATTCGTGAGCATTGCAGCACGAGAGAGAGAGAGACGTTATGAAATGTTCTAAATTTTATATAACTTTTTTTCTGATTGCTAAAAAAAATACACACACAGGTGGATATCTTTCCGAAAGTGTTCTAAATGTGTTCAAAAAGTCTTAAATCATACTACAATATATAATTCGGAAACTTTCAGGAAAACAACACTTTCCTATACAACAATAAATCAAAAATAACAATATACGTTCTTATCGTAATCTTTGTAAAGAACCTTGATGCCCCAACCGCGAATCGAACCCCGGATCTTCGAACTGGACAGCCGACGCTGAGCTACTGGGACGAAATTGCTCTTATCGTCAAAGTGGACTCTGCATTCTCCACCCTCTAATGTCAGATTGGCGGGAAACTGGCAATCTGTCTGACCACCTCCTGCTATTTTTACCTCAGTTTAGCCTCCTGCTACTACTATTTTCACCCATGTTTGTATCCTGGGTGGTCGTTATCCTTTCAATTTGAAACCGGTGCTCCATCTTCCAAAGTCCACTTAATCCTTACCAGTCGTACTGGGGTCACTTTCAGATCTTCCCAAAAACCTCGTTAATATTTCTTGGGAAAAAACTCAGAATAATATATCTGGAAATGAAATTGCTGATTACCATGCCAAAATTGCTGCTATCTCTGGTTCTCCTCTTACTATTCCCTTTCCTTACTCGCTCCTCTCAAAATTTTGTAAATCTCATATCTTTAATCTTTGGCGAAATTATCTTAATGATTATATTTCCACCAGGACTGGTGATCCGGCTAGAATTCTGTCTTACCTCCCTATCGTGAATTCTAATTTACAAATATTTAATAAATACCTCATTTACTTTCTTACTGGTCATGGCCCCTTCCTTGATTACTTATACTTTTTAAAAATTAAATCCACCTCTAACTGTATTTCCAATAAATTCGGTGACGTTGACCCTTACATTTTCGATTGACTTTTTTCTAAAAATTTTCATCTCTGCAAATCCTCCCCCTCTAATAAACCAATTTGGTTCTCCAAAGTTCGTTCAAATCCCTCTTCAGTAGATAAAATTAAAAACGGTATTCTTATTGCCATGGAAATTTCTGATAAAGTGACCTAAGTTTATGAGTAGATTCTGCTCTCAATTAATTTGGATCAATAAATCCCTTTATTTCATTCTTATTAACTTATATGAACTTATTGTGCTTCCTACATATTTTCTGCTTTTTAAAAAAAAGAAAGCTATGCTAACTGTTCTTATTTTCTTGGTTCTTTCTTTTTCCTTTGGCCCTTTTTATTTGTATTTTTACTAATTTTTCTTTTCTAAATTTTATTCTAAATTTCTGTTTTTGTTTTTCATGTCCCTAAATTTTTTTGCGGTCCCTGTGGATGCCTCCCCCACTGGGTTTCGATCTAAATTGGGTGGCACTTCCCAACCGTCCAAACAGTTACCTTACACCTTTCTGGTAGGTCGGACGGTCTGGGTCTCAACAACAACAACACCAAGAATACATCAGTACATCAAATTTGATGCAAATACAATCCAAACTGTATACAAACTGCGTATACTCTGTTTGCAAAAAATATATTCACGTAAGAAACTCGCGAAAAGTTCATTATTAAATTTTTCTCATCAAATGGCCTTAGAATATTGAAATTTATTTGAATTGGATAACAATTTGTATTTTTCTAAAATTGCCATGTCATTACTAAATGATACTAAATGTAACATTAATTCAGAATTCCTTTTATTAAATTACTTTATGCTGCTAAATTTGTAACATTTTCATGAAGTTATAATTTTTCTATCTCCGAATGTACGATTTGCATATACTGTGCGCACATATTCGAATATAAGTTCATATTCGAAAATCTGATATCAAATTAACTTTCATTCCTGAATTTTTTACAGTTTCAATAAAAAGTATCGTACTTTTCAAAATATGCACATGATTGGCTGTGCGCTTGGCTGTGCGCACACTCTGCAGAGGCCACTTCAAAGATAAAAACATGCAATTCTGTCCCAGTAGCTTAATGGTAAAGCGACGGCTGGCCAGTTCGGCAATCCAGGATTCTAGTCCCGGTTGGGGCAGCTCCTCACCCTCGTATAAAGAAGAATGTATGTAAAAAGTTCTACAACTTTGCGAATGGAACCTTCTTCCTAGGGTATATAATTTGTGAAATAAAGCTTCTACATATACCGACCAACACGAAAAGAAATGCACATTATGAATTCACCAAGGTAAATTTAATCTATCTCATTACATATAAGCGAGATTCAGTAAGAGATGAATTGCACAACTCAAACTGCTGAAGGAAGAAATTTGAAACTTTGCATACAGGTGAGACTTGATTTGTATAAAGAAAATCTAAAATCTTTTTTCGAAGTAAGTTTTGTTCGAAAAATTTATAAATCTCGGAGGGTTTTTTTTTTTTGTTGTTGTTGTTCTAAGATTATTTCAGCTACCACTCAAGAATGCTTAGACGCAAAATTCGTTTTCGTACCATCCTATGCAGAAATAAAAAATTCTAAATTTTCTTAATTCCCTCTATTGCTGTGCAATCAAACGTTTTTGAGATATTTCAATTTATTGTTACAGATGACAATTTTTTATTTTAATGTATTTTATAAATAAATTTATTTATAGTTTTTTTTTTTATTCCATTGTGGTAACCGTGGTACATTTCAAACACTAAATCGTTTGTTGGCGATTCTTCAAATCAAACCATTGAAAAATGATGCTGTGATTAATTTAATTTCATCTTAAGATGTCTTAAAACGTTGAAAATAAAGCAACATACAGTGATCAAAAATGATGTCACCAAGGGGGGAGGGGGATTTGGGAACCATACCCCCACCAGGGAAACATCGGAAGCATTGAATTTTGAAGAGATGATATTTGGAGAAATGGAAAACAACATATTTGTTTACCCCTCCGCCCCCCCCCCCCCCTCAAACTCTTTCCTCCCAGAATTTTTTTTTTCTGGTGGCTCTACCAGTAATCAGAGATGAAATATTGTTTCACATAATGTAATTTCCCTGATAATAGAAATAAAATGTGCGCCATTTCTATGGTTAAATTTTTAACTGTTTTTTTTTATATTCAGAACTTCTATTAAGTGTGTAGCTAATGGCTAGTAATTTAAATACAATATCCAATTCAAGTTCTACAGGTGGAAGCAAACAAAGTGTGAGACATAAATGTGATAAATATTGACCGCGGATTTTCAATATCCTTGAATGTTAGAAATAATTATGGAAGATGTTCTTTTATTCTTTTTCGGGATTTCCTTATCAAACGATTGAATCACCTCTATTGTTCCCTAAAACCCATTTTTCATCTAGATTTCCAAGAAAATAATTTAAGACTTTTTTTAATGCTTACAATTCCTTAACTTCGCTTTGATCAAAAACGTTCAGCTAGAAACTTAAACCAATTTATGGATCTAGCAAGAAAGGCGGAAAAAAAAAGCGACCATTTTTAAGTAGCTTAGCAAATCTTTTCCGCCGGATCTTCCCCGCATCTGAAAATAAACCTTTAATGGCGTCCTTTCACTTCCAGGAATCAACTCTCTTCACTTCACATCAAACTGCTTAACAGACGATCTCGTTTCTGAAGAATGCTACTTTGTATACAACATCTCTTTTGTACAGCGGAGAATGGTTATCAAGTAGAACACCAAATGCCTTTTGACTTGAAAATGGAACATTCTAAATAATAGACACAAGAAAGTTCTAAAATAAAGTCGAATAACTAAATAATAAAACGTGAGAAAAGAATTTTTTTTTAGAAGACACAAAAAGCGGGAAGTATACTGTACTTTTTTTAATTTCACAAAGATGTTTTTTTTAAAATACTTACTACCTTATGAAATAGGTGATATGTCAAGTGCTGAAAAGAAGTCAAGAAGTCAAGCGTTGTTCGCAGCCTATAGTGCAAATCAGCTGTAACGCATAGGTCAAGAGAATTCTTCGGAAAAGGTGAATATAATTCGAATGTGTGTTGATATTTTCGAGTATTATTTTATAATGCAATAAATATGATCTGTTAACAGTTCAACTTTTACTTTTTTGTTCTACAGTTACAGTTACAAAGGCAGGCGGAAACTCTGTTTATTCCCGAGAATAAACCTGTTTTTCTTTGGGGGGGGGGAGAGAGAGAGGGGGGAATTCGAAAAACTGGATATTTCGAAAATTTCCAGAAAGTAAGAATTTTTTCAGACATTGCATTTTGCATTGTAACAGAAATGCATATGACCGAAAACAAATATGTATTTATTTTTACATTCGGAATTGTAAATAGCTGAAGCATAGAAAATTGAGGCAGATTTGCGAGTTAAAAGAAAAATATTTAAATTCTGTAACTTTCTTATTATACAATAAAAATGAAAAATAATTCCACAGATAAATTGTAATTTTATTTGTGAATATATTAAGAATAACATCACTCCAAATAATGAAATTCTTATTACAAAGTGATTAATTCATTTATATTCATTTAATATTTAACGATAATAATAAATCTATATTAGTCCCAATACGATGTTAATCATTTTGTGACTAATATAATTTACACATTTTCAACAAAATTTTTGTTATTTCAAATTCTCAATAATTATATTTCAATAGGCTTCACCTTCAAACTAATACAAAGCTTTAGTAAAATTTTCTAAATGGCAATCCATTTCAAGAAAAAATCTGACACAAATCTATATAGTGAGCCTCCATTGGACTTCATAATACATTTATTTTTCATTTAGAACCACTTGTATCACAATTATTATGAGAATCAGGGGGAGGGGCGGGGGGGCGGGTTCTCATCGAGAGCATGACTGACTTTATTATTTTTACTTGGCTCTGCGCATATGAAGACATGGGGATTAAGAACGAGCTCATTTTGTTCTCGTTCAAGAGGAACCGAACTTGTTAACTGAGACTGATCATCTTACTCCAACGATGTCACTAAATTTCCGTGGACATCTCTGGATCCGGTGTGCACAGCACCTTTTAAAATATTTGTGCAAGTTATTTACGCCTGCATTTTGCCACTTCAAAATGAACAAACAGTTTTTAATTGTAATAATTTTAAATCTTTTTGTGTTTTTGCAACTCAACTCAAAGTTTACCATAGACTGTAATATCACGAGTGACAAAACTTAATTTCCACAACGCCAAGCTTTTTAATTGGTTGATGAACTGAGTGCCCAACCTTAATGAGAATCTCTCTATATTAAATAAAATCTGCGAATCTTTGACAATGCATTGCAAATAGACTGTAGACGACAAAACGTACATATCTGAAAGTTTACACATAGACTAATATGAACTCGAAGATATACAAGATGGGCTTAGGATTTTGATTTAAACTTTAATAAATTAAACATTAATAAATAAAATTTAGCATTTTTACCATGAGCGAAAATATAATGGATCAAACCGATATCCAAATCATCTATAATTGGTTACAGGCAGAAATGTCCCAAAGATAGCACAAGTCTGAAACAATTATATGCTTTATTGTTGACTATTTAGTAACGTTTTATAACTATGATTGTCGTAAATAATTATAATCATAATGTAATTATTATAATACTATGACTAATATTCACTTCATATTCCAAACATTGGTCATTTAAAAAAATAACTATGGTTTAAAAATATGTCTATCGTAGTACACCACAAATATTGAACACTGTCATTTTTGTAAAAATTCTTCAAGCAGAGATCCTTATCAGGGTTTTCTGAAAAGAATAATTCTGGATCTTTCGAACGGAGTGTTTGATTCTGACAAGTGACGTCATTGTACAGTAACTTTATCACCGTTACATCGCAGTTATTTTATCGCAGTTAGATCAAATCATTTGTGGACCTGGGCCACCATCAACCATGTGAGTGCATCTGATAAAGATGATGGCATTGTTGATGCCGGTATGCCAAAGACATCAAGAAAGCAGTAGATGTCTTCTCGGTGAAGGTTGACGCGTGGAATTTCATATTCCCAGACATTAAAAAAGAAGTATTTCAGTTGCCAACAAGAGAAGTATGCATTTCGTTTGTTGGTTAAAATATAAATCTGACGCACATTAGCGTTGCGAGATTTTTTTTCTGCCTGTTAAGGATTGGGTTAACCAAATATTTTATTTCCAATTTCCTCAAACATCATTTCTTTGAACCGTAATGGTATTGCATGGATTCATAGGGAATTATGACCCCCCAAATCCGCCCCATGACGACGCCACTGTTATGAAGACACTATATGACTTTCTTGAAGACAATTCTTTTTGGCGTGTATAACGTTTATAGTTGGAAATATCCGTCTGAAATCGAAGCGCTACGAAAAAGGTTGAACACCTCATATATCTGAACCTAATTAGTAAAATGTAAACAATTTAAACTTATTTTATCAGAAATGGAGTACCATTTATAAATATATAAAAGATAATGTCAATATTTTAATATCTTGAACTTTTCTTTTTTTCAGAAAAAAAAAATATTTTATTCGAACAAATTTTTTTTAATACTTTGCTTGTTTTCAGGAAAAATAAAACGTACATGTAAACAGTAAGCGACAGAACAGCTCAATTGAAATCCAGTTTCTTAATCCATCATTTGCTTTTACAAAACTATTACAGTTTTCGAGCAATAGTTTTATCAAAAGCAATAGTTGTGCCAAAGATTAAAAATTTTGCATTTTTAACAACATAGTTGAAAAGTGTTTATGACTTTGTTCATTCTGTCTGTCTGTCTGTCCGTCCGTTAGCACGATAACTGCCGTAAAAGTGACTTTATCAAAATGAAATTTTAGTATGTTTTTCAGACGGTCTGTGGGACCTATGGGACTATAAATGAATAATACCACCTAATTAGTTTTTTATTGAGCCCGGGATGAAAAAATGAAATACATTGAACCCTATTGGACCTAATTTTTCAAACATTTTTTAAGCAAATTTAAAATTCATAGATTACTTCGAAATTTTTAGGAAATATTCACATTATCTCATAAAATATATTAAAAAAATCTCAGTAAAATATATTAAGTAGTTTTTTAATTAAAAATTATTTAATATAGGGAAAAAAACAAATTCAATTAAATTCTGACTTTTGAGATATCCTCCAGAAAGAAAAGAGATATATTATATAATAAATATCTTTCCAAGAGTTTGATTATTTTGTATATGAGAGAGGCTTCACATTTTAAAATAAATTTGGTAGATAACAATTTTTCAAATTTGTGTTTAATTTTATATAACTCTTCGTGATATACTTATTTGATGGCATTTTTAATGCACTTTCCTACGTTCTAGAGAGTTAAAATTTGGTACACAGCTTAAATTTGTTGAACATTTTATTCTACAAAAATTTGGTGGATTTTTAAATATAGATCATACATTTTTTTCGAAATGGCCTGCAAATAATCGCCGTTCACTTCTATAAATCATTGTTGTAATATTGTTAAAAATTCTGATGTGGGCAGCACATGTCTTTGCCTGCAGACTCATATTCACGTTCTCTTTATTTCTTCAATAATAATTTGAGTTTATCTGCACAAAATAACAGCCATAAGTATTTTAAATGACATTGAATTTGCACGTTAAACTTAAATTTGGTTCTCATTTGATAGCTGGACTTATTGTCAAAGGTGGCGTAGCGAAAACGCGAAAAAACTGGAATATCTCAAGAACGGCTAGTCCTAGAGTAATGGGGTTAGTCTTATTCTTTTTGTTGTCAAAAATCACGTATAAAATAGGAATTTAATTGATATAATTGAGCACACGTAGTCTTTTATTTTTATATTTAACGATTCTTGCGAGCCATTTCGCAAAAATAGCCCGTTCCTTTTTCCTGAATCGTACTAGAATAACCTACAAATGATTTATATACCAAATTTTGTCAAATTTGGTATATAAATCACTTGCAGGTTATTGAAATATTATACACCAAATTTTATTAAATTTGTTCCATTAGTTTTTAGTTAGAGTGGATAAAGGCAATTTCTGCCGGCCATTTCGCAAAGAAGGCAGATTCTTTTATTACGAATCGTACTATAATCTAATGAACATCAGGATTTCCCACAAAAAACATACCTACCAAATTTTATGAAATTCGGTCCATTAGTTTTTCAATTAGAGTGGATGTAATATCCTCACAGACACACAGAAACATAAACAGATACACCCTTACACACACGGGGCGCGGTAGCCCATTGGTTAGCGCGCTGGAGTTGCACTCGGTAGGCTCGAGTTCGATTCCAGCCGCTGCCAAAACTGCCGCCGTGTTCATGCGGAGTACGATCACGTTAAACATGTGGGTCCGAAAGTCCTTCCGAGAGGTTGGTGGTAGGGGAAGGAGGGTACAGTCCCTGTGGATGCCTCCCCCACTGGGTCCCGGTCTAAATTGGGTGGCACTTTCCGACCGTCCAAACTGTTACCTTACACCTTTCTGGTAGGTCGGACGGTCTGGGTGTCAACAACAACAACCCTTACACAACCCTTACACACACAGACGTCTCCGGCCGGCTAATCGGTTGCTCATGTCCCTGTTGACGAGCCGGTCGGTCTGGGTCTTCAACATACAGACGTCTCTCTAAAAATAGTTTTTCGTGTTCTAGAAGTCCCAAAACGTGTAGATCCTTCGAAAATTCGAGTTCCGATCTTCGGCACGATTTCAATACTTCGAATACATACACACACATATTATCTGTGTATTATCTGTGTATCTAAATTCCGTGCCTATTCAATTACAATAGTTGTGATTTTAAATGATCCCTAAACTTTTATTATTTCTTCAACGAAGCCTAATTTTAACTTATGCAGAATGCAAATATCTCAAGCGATTGTAAGGTGAGTTACATAAGAATTGCTGAATTTTTTTCACACAAAATTATTTAGTTCTGGAGTCTGGAATACAAGTTATATGAATGAAATATGCATTGATTTTGCATAGAGAATCAGATGATTTATATTTCGATACAGTTTTAAATATAATAAATTACTGTATAATGATTTACTGTAGTACTGAGATAATGTAAAAGATATCACCACTGAATGTATCACATTTTAGAAATTTTTAAATGAAATTGCATTTCAGTTGGAAAGTGTTTCATAATCAATGCTTATGCATTATTGATCTTTCTTGTTAAAGTTTGTAGTGCTCCTAACTCGAAAACTAACAATGCTAGCTATAAACAATAAGTAATTTGTAGCTCTTTACAATTCCTATTTCAATCGCGTTCTTAGTGTTTGAAAATATTGATTACAACTTCAGTATTTTTATATTATGACCTATTCTAAAAAAAGAAAAATGGTTTAAATTTGGATTGATATTGGTTCGTAACTAAAAAATCTGATGTGGGCAGCACATGTCTTTCCTTATATAATGCAATGCATTTACTTCTTTAAAGGTGAAAAGGTGATTTAAAAATCCACGGCACTGTGTTTGCAACATTAAATTGTACATTTGGTGTTTTTAGGGATGGCAACATTTCGCACCCAATTAACTTATATTTTACTCAACTCTAAATTAACAATTATCAATATTGATATCATTCTCAATAAGCCATATGATCCATATATTTAAATATTTCAATAATAAATTCATCATCTGGGTGTCATTTTCATTAACTTGGCATCGTTTTTGCAATTTTGGCGCTATTTTTTTCAATGTGGGGATAAATATCGCCAGGTTGGTGATATTTAGAAGAGCATTTCTTATATAATAAAAAGTATGCCCATCATATGACAGAATTAAAAATTTTCAAAACATTGCATCCCATTTGGCATCACTTTTATTCATTTGGCGGCATTTTTATCCATTTGGCAACAGTTTCGCCAATTTAGAGACATTAAAAATTTGATAACATTTTTATCAATTTGGAAACAGTTTCGCCAATTTGAGAACATTTTTAAAAAAGTCGCCAAGTTAGTGATATGCCGCCAAATTCGTCAGCACAATAGGTTATTCTTAAAGTAGATAAACTACTAATGGTGTCCAAATACAAAACTATTACCCAAAGAAATTTCTATTATAGCAGATTCTTATATTATTTCCAAGATATTGAATTTTCATTACCTAGCCTTCATTTTCATTGATTTAGAGTCATTTTTATCAATTTGGAGACATATTTATATGTAATTTCGTCAACTTTTTCGTCAATTTGGCAACATTTTAAAAACTTGCCAAGTTGGCGATATTCCGCCAATTTCGTCATCAAAGTTTCGTCAAGCATTGTGGATGCAGAAATTGGTTATTCTTATAGAAGATAAACGACTAATGGCGTCAAATTAGAATGCTATTACCCAAAGTGTCTTCTCTCGTGAATGGAACGAGCTAGATCTATGATAATGATGATAATAAATTTATCTCATAATAATACACATGAAAAGTGAACAGATTTCACAATAGTTAATACTTTTTATGAATTTTGTGTAATTTTTTAATAAATTCATCTGAAAAATGTGCAATATCTCGAGAAAGGTTCATGCTAGCGTTCTAAAATTTATGTCAATCGTTTTCTAATGAAAATTAACATAAGAAATGATTATTTACGTAACTTTATTGAGTGTTTTAACATTTTGATGAATTTTTCAAAATTTAATTTCAAAATTTAGGTGGGTTCTGATCATTCGATTGCGTGTAAAACACTAGGATTCCAGTATTTACTGATTATGATTTTTGTATCAAATTTTGTTCGAATCGTTTCATTCGTTCGTGAGTTATCATCTTCACAGCACTTCTCACTAGCACACACACATACACAAATACTTACACACATAGACATCATCTCAAAAACGTTCGATTTGTGTTCAGGGATGCTTGAAACGTACTCTCCCGTCGAAAACTCGAATTCGAATTTTCGACCCCGTCACAATACTTTCCTTATGCATTATACTATGTCGAAAGCCCAGACCATCCGACTCGTCCGTAGACTTAGAGCAGCTGTTTGGATGGCCGGGCATTATACTATGTGTATAAGGAAAGTAAAAAGATGAAGTTGTTTCAATTATGTACCATACTTTAATTATCATAAGCCCATATGATCTGTTTTAAACAAAACAAACTGAAAGCAACGAATAAACTTACTGAGCTGTATTGGATTTTTATTTTACAAGATGTTATTCATTCAAAACCATTTTGACTCCATCGGACTCTGAAGCCACAAGTTTTTTTCTTTATTTATATACATGAATTTGAGGTTTATCGTATACAATAAACTATAAAATGGATACTTATTTGAAATTCCATCAGATTTGAAGTTTTAAAATAATTTTCTTTACCATTTAGCGATTTTGGGCATTTTAAAATGGTCACAAATGGCCGAAATTAAACAAATATAAAGAAATAAATAAAAATTAAAAAAATTCAATCTGGTGTGAGCAAGCAGCACATGACTTTTTTTGCATGATGCAATGACTTTCCTTCTGTCGAAGACGTACAAGATTCACAAAGCAATAATTTTAGCATTACACCATGTCATTTGAAATTCAGCGCTTTTGGCAACTTACTTATCCGTAGGTCATACTCACGTGCAAAATGATCATCAAAATTCAATTAACATGTAATCATGGCAATTGCATGACGTAAATGATTATTGGCGAATTCTTGGGAATCAAGGTACAAAACTATTACAAAATGTGTCTTCTCTCGTGAATGGAACGATCTTGATTCATAAGAATGATGTTATGTAATACTGCATATGGAAATCCTATTTGACGATACTTGCTACATTTTTTTTATATAATTTTTTTTATATAGTTATCTGAAAAAGGTGCAATATCTCGATAACGGTTCGTGTTTACTTTCTGAAGTTTGTATCATTCGTTTTCTAATAAAAAAATCTGATGTGGGCAACACATGACTTTCCTTATATAATGTAATAAATTTCATACTTTTACAGTAAAAAAATAGGTTTTTCTTATAGTAGATACTAATATTCTTTCCATGATATTGAATTTTCGACAATTAGTCGTCATTTTCATTGATTTAGCGTCATTTTTATCCATTTGGCAAGATTTTCGTTAATTTGGCAACATTTCAAAAAGTCGCCAAGTTGGCGACATTCCGCCAAATTTGTCGCCAAAATTTCGCCAAGCGTTATGCAATAAGAAATAAGTTATTCTTAAAGCAGATAAATGACTATTAGCGTTCAAAAACAAGAGTATTACACAAAGTATCTTTTTTCATGAATGGAACAAGCTAGATCCACGAGAATGATGTCACCCAATTTATCGCAGGGTATTACATATGAAAAGTGAACATGTTTCTCAATAGGAAATATTTTTTTTTATTTTATATGACTTTTTGATAATTTTTTTTTAAAATGTACAATATCTCGAGAACGGTTCATGTCAGCGTTCTAAAATTTATGTCAATTGTTTTCTAATGCAAAATTACATAAGAAATGTCCATTTGCGTAACTTTATTAGTGGTTTTGATTTTTTGACGATTTTTTCAAAAATTCATTCGAAAATTTAGGGGGGTTCTGAACATTCGATTGCGTATAAAAACAATAGGCTTCCAGTGTTTATGGATTGTAATTTTTGTACCAAATTTGGTTCGAATCGGTCCATTCGTTCGTCAGTTATCGTCTCCACAGACTCACTGACACACACACACACACACAGACATCACTTCAAAAATGTTTGATTCGTAATCAGGGATGCTTGAAACGTGCTCTCCCGTCGAAAACTCGAATTCGAATTTTCGACCCCGTCACAATATTTTCCTTATACATTATGTATATAAAGAAAGTAAAAATTACGTCTGAAATGATTATTTTTTTATCATTATGGAAAGTGCTAAGTTTTTAATGATATATTCAAAAATTCATTCGGAAATTGAAGATATCTTCTGAACATTCGATTGAGTTTAATCAATAGGGTTCCAGTATTCACCGATTGTAATAATTGAACCAAAATATATTCGAAACGTTTCAGTCATTCATAAGTATAGCGTCTATGGATCTACCGGCACAAACACAAACATACACTAATATACATACACACGCACTAACATACATACACGCGCACTAACAAACATACATACACACTAAAATACATACACACTAAAATACGTACACACATTAACATACATACACACACACTAACGTACACACACTAACATACATGCACACACAATAACATACATACACACACAATAACATACACACACAATAACATGCATACACACACACTAACATACATACATACGCACACACTAATACACACACACTGATTAACACAACATACACATGCACAGACATCATCTCAAAAATGTTCGATTAGAGATCAAGTCTGCTTTAAACGTGTTCTTCCGTGTACAACACGAATTCGAATTTTCGCTTCCGTCACAATGCTACTGTGTATATAGGGAAAATAAGAAATTAAATAGCTGTAGAATAGCATAATGTAATGGCTTGATTCATTTCGCCAGCGAAAATAACTTTTAAAACGAACATTTAATTAATACATTTAAGCATATTTTCTTATTTCAGTTTTGGCCGACTTTTAAGGGCCATGTCGTTAGTCGGTTGGGAGTCGTATATAATTTTTTATGTTAAAATACTTTCAGCCATAAAATTTTCAAGTTAACACATTTGGCAGAGTTCCTTTTTAAACCGTTTCCATACCCCAGAGGTACAAGTATCACATTTTAGGGAACACTACCGTCATTAAGAATACAATAAAATCCCCATAAGTCGTCACTCAAGCGACCAAGAAAATTCGACGACTTAATCGGAGGGGAGTAAGTACTGAATATGCAGTAAACGATCATTTAAATTTCAAATGATGATATTCTTAATTATATACATTGGTTGGGTTGGTTGATTGGTTGGTTGATTGATTTCGTGTCCAGTTGGGTTAGGTTTTAAATAGATTTGTGAACAGATATGACAGCTTCTGCAATTTAAATGACTAAATCTGAGTATAATTTTTCCTGTGGAGATTCATCAATATTCTGCAATACCGCTATAATGGCTAGACCTGTGGAAATATATTCTGGGGATAGTTCTGTTTCTTGGTAATTTCTACAATGACTGGTAAGTTCTTGGTCCGTCGCTGTGAATTCTCAATCATCTTTGATGACGCGTTCTTAGTCTTGTAATCGTTTTGGTAATTGTTATGTCTTTATCAATTTCATAGACATAGAAAGATTTTTTAATGGATTGTTCTTTTAGCCTGTGTCTTGCAATTGCATTTGCGGCGTAGAGAGTGCATTATTTGTGGTGTCTTTATTGAGGTACCTGGCTTCTTTGAACAAATTGTCGACTTTTTCATTGTCTTCAATGTCAACGTGAGTCAATCCATTGCAAAGTGCACTTTTTCCCAAGATGGTTAATTCTGTCAAGGAGGATGTAGATGTTTTCAGCGATCCGTGAGCATCCCAGTTGAATTGCTCCTGAGCAGCTATAAAATTGCTAAAGATTATAAGACCTTTTGCCCTGTCAGTATCTAGTAGGAATAAATACATATTTACTGCTTCCTGTATTGCATCGAACTCTCAAGTGAAGTTGGACGTTATGAGTGAAGTTGAACACTATGAACTCACAAGTGAAGTTGGACGCTGTAAACTCACAAGTAAAGTTAGGCGCTATGAACTCACAACTGAAGTTGGACGCTATGTTACCTACGTCAATTTTTCGTTGGTTTATCTGATCATTTTGTAGGATGAGATGCATACCTAATTCACCTTTTAGGATATTTTTTTCTGAGGATCCATCTGTATAAGCATCAATGAAATATCTCCAATGAAAGGATTCAATCGTCTTCATTTCCTTTGCCTTGACACTAGATGGTAATTCTTTCTTTGTGCAAGTAATTAATAGTTAGAAGTACTAATAAGGTTAAGTAGTAGTTACGTAAATGATAAAAATAAGTTTACTTTATCGTTAACTCTGAGTTTATTTTAACATTCTTTAATCTTTATTACTACAATTTTACATACGTATTATGATATCAAGTATACTTATCTAAATTTCACTTAAATATACACTCGTCAGTCAAATTGGCTTTCTTCTCCAAAACATTTAGAGTTCTGAATTCATGAACTGTAGTGCCACTTAAATTAATATTACATGGTTTTTAAAGATTCGAGAACTTGTGTTTCATTAGATATTGAAAGAATTTTCTCATTTTCACTTTCATAACTCACTTTCACGCTTTTCGTCTAAAAATTCTGTAGTTATTAGATGAATCTGTGGACTTTTAGGGTCACTTGATAACATAGAGGAACGTTTTTATTAATGTCTATCTAATCGTTAATGTCAGAATAGTACACACACTTTCATTTACGGTTTCTAATAAATTCAATGTAGAATCAGCGTCAGAGACCTCTTTTTCAACTTCCATTTAGTTTTTATTTTCCACTCATATTAATTGTCGTTAGTGTTAGTGTGACTCATTCCGGAATGCTTTTACTTATTTCGTGTCGTATTGTACCTTTTCAGCAGTGACGTGTTATCTGAAATAGCATTTGAATTAGCAACAAGGGTTTAAATACCTTGTCGTCTATGAGAGCCAGACGCGATTGTAAAAAAATAACCACTTATCCGGATTGTCGAGTTATCCGGTAAACCACTTATCGAGGTTTTACTGCAGTTGCTTACATTACTAACCTTAACGAACATACATTTGTTTGTTTTTCTATCCATCGTTACATTGGAAAAGTTATTCATCCTCCTAGAACAATTGTCCAAACTTTCCTTGTTGGAAAAGACCCACTGTTGAATCCCCCTTCAGAAAACCAATGAACTTGAACGGAAGGTGAAAAGATGAGATGTCCTTCACCTTTTTTTGTGTGGAAGGTTATTTTCCCGTCTTGGAGGAACGGAAAAACATCGGCCACGTCACAAATGGCACCAGAAAACGTTCCTCCGCTTGTTCCGTGTCGAGGAGAGAAAGCGACGTTTTCCATTTCAAATTTTACACTTGACCTGTGGCATCACCTTCCTTGGCGGGTGTTTCCTTTCGAGCAAAGTTAATGTTTTCCGGAAGGTGGACGCGGGTCACAACATTCTAATGTCGAAAACAAACTGCATTCTCACCTCGCTTGACCAGTTAAATGGCATTTCCTACTTGACCTAAACGACATGAATATTCCGTTTTTGGTACCATTTCGATTAGCACGCGTGGATGGCACTTGTCAGCAGAAGATCCGTGACCAAGTGATTAACAAACTGGATGAAAAATAAATGGAGTTTCCATACAAACTATTGTTACAATACAGTTTCACTTCATGTCACGCAACATGGGGTCGAACGGTTTGCGCCGTGACCTTCAAAATATGGCTGTCATTTGACGTTATTTCTAACGCAGTCCCAATACTAATCAATGATGGGGCTAAGGATCCCTAAATCCAAAATATTCTAGACTACTTTCTTAAATTATTACTAAAGTTATTTTAAAGTAGAAGTAGCTATTTTGCAGCTAAATTGTTCATCAGATATCAGCCATGTAACATGCGCGCGCCATTGAAATAGCACAGGTAGACAGACGATAACTGATTGAACCGGTTAGAGTCAAAATGGCGATTGCGTCAGCCTGTATATTTAGGAGTCTTATGTCTATCTAAGCAACACCTCCTATATAGTTAAGACCACGCTTCTGAAAATTATGAGTCACAAACATTAGAAAAGCCAATCATTATGTTAGTTTTATAGGATGCAAGTTTCTCTGTAAATGCTTGCGATAATTATTATGTTATTATCAGAGCCAGATTTATCATTGGACTAAAACAGACGATGACCTGAAGCGCCTCCTATGAAGAGTCTTCATAAATGTGCAACATGTATAACGCGAAACATATGCCTGTCTATATATAATGTGTTCTCTGGCCGAGTTGGCCTACGTCACACTAATACTTCTAGAGATCGCCGTCCTCTGACGGAGAATCACATTGGACAATGCATAGACATATATAGTACATCTTTTTAGTATATGGAAAAATCACAGGAGGGAGGTGTTGATGCGACAACAGCTGTTCCATGAGATCTGACGTTTAAATGCAAAATAAAATGGAATGACATACTTCACTTTTATAATCATAGAATAGTCATGGGGGAGTGTGTCTATGGGTGAAATATCTCACGAAAGAATGAAGCGATTTGAAAATAATTTTGTACGACTATTACAATCAGTAAATACTGGATCCCTGATGATTTTAAACGTGGTCGAATTTTTGGAAGATCCAAGTTTCAAATGAAATTTCGAAGAAATCGAAAAAAGTTCAGCACTTTCAATTGCTATATCTAAATAATCATTTCTGACGTAAATTTTAATTTTCAAAACGAACATCAGTTTTAGAGCACTGGTATGAATCGTCCTTGAAATATTATACCTATTCAAATAAATTTATTAGAAAAGAAAATTACATAAAACTAAAAAAAAAAGTAATAAGTATTATCAAATATGTTCACTTTCTATAAGCAATATTATTCGATAGTTAGCATCATTCTCAAGTATCTAGATCGTTCCATTCATTAGAGAAGATCTTTGGGTAATAGTTTGGTATTTTGACGCCCAAGAATCGACCAATTGACATTTATTTTAGGAGATATTTATTAGCAGTTAACTGCATTTTGATGAGGATTTGCACTTGAGTATGATGAATAAGTCTCTCTGTTTGGAGTAATAATTTATCAAAAGCGCCCAATTTCAATTTACGTGGTGTTAATTTAATGTCAAAAACATTGTGCCATGGATCTTGTATACCAATATTTTGCTGTAAAAGAAGTAAAGGCATTTTTCCTTATGCAGTGAAAGTCATGTGCGGGCCACATCAGATTTTTTATTAAAAAGTAAAGTTCTTTGGAATGTGAATTTCAGTGGTCACATGGTCGAGTTATTCGATGTCATTGATTCATCTCCCTCTCCTTATCTCTCGTTATCCCCGGCTGCCACTACACGCTTGATGAACCCCAATCATACCGAAACAACTGTCATTTCCACACATTAAGTAAAGCACCATTGTATTCATTTCTTTTTCATCCATCTATTTCAGTGGCTCCTCTAATCTCAGAAAGATCAATCCAGTGCCGTAGTTAAAAAGGTGGAATTCTCCATAAGTACCAGTGACGTCACGCCTTGTTTTCATCTTCTTCAAAGGCTTTTGTTGAAGGTCGTGGTGGACAAAGAACCACGGAAGGTCAAGGGTACGGCAATCTTGGGCCCTTCTGTTCAGGTTCATTGGTTTGGCCGGAATTAATGTAGGAAAAAGTGGTTTTTATTCCATGTTCATATCGACTCTGCGCATGGGTCGAAGTCACTTTTGTGAATTCCGACCTGTCAAAAATATGCTGAATGATTCGTGAAATAAAGGACATGAGCATGGAGAGGTTTGAAGATTTCTTCGTACTGGGGCATCGGAGACGAAAGTTGCGAGGTATAAATTAGTTGCTTCAAATATGCGATTTCAAACTTTTTCGAAGCATAGAACTCATTGGATATCTACAAAAATATCAGAACAAAAACCATGCCTTTTACTTTGCGTTGAGAAAAATTTGAGGCTTGTAATACAAATAAATTGCATATTGAAAAATTTACAGAAAATTTAGAAGTTCATATCTTAAAAAGAACTATGTCTTACCTTTTTGCGAATTTTCCTTGGGTCAAAAAATAACTTTCGTAAAAAAACTGCCGCGGATTCCAAAACACAAGTGCAAATTCGCCAATTTATTGGGCCGTGAATTAGTACAGGGCCTTTAAATTCATATTTATTAGTAGGAATTAAAATTTCAACCATAGTTTCAATTAACTTTTTATTAGGTTGAAAGTTTGGTACTGACGTAAAATGGATTAAATAAACCATAATTTGTTCGTTAATACACAATTCAGAATCACGTATTTCAATATTTAAATCCAAACCAATAAGTTACTGTGATAATTTTGGAGACGACAAAATATTTCAGTAAGATAACGCATCAAGCCGTACTGCCAAGTACACGAAAGAATGGTTTATACAGCAAAATTTTACTACCCTTTTCTTGGACTTCTTATTTCCAAGACTTGAACATTGTGACAAAACTGTAGAATTATCATGCAAGGCCTGTTAAGAAAGATGAACATTAGTTTTCAATGACAGGTGACCTAGAATCAGAAGTCTGAAAAGAAATTCCCTGTATAACTCTTTTATAATCGATAAATTCAATGTCGGATCATTTGTTTGAAGTCAAAAGACATGCAAGAGGTTTATCCAAGTATTACATTCACTGAACAGGAATATGTTAAAAATTTAAATTTGTAAAGTAAATTTATAATTTTGTCCGTATCACCTTTTTCCTTGTCTCGGGTAAATTGCAATAAATAGCAGAATATCATGTAAATATTCCTAATAACACTGTTAGACATAATATATGACTAGTATATCAGTTTTATACTGCATATTTTCTTTTTTCATCTATCCATTAAATTCTTTAATGGATAGATTTTATCTATCTATAATATTAAAATCTGATAGTGCATGCATATATGTATGTCTGTATGTATATCCAGGAGTATAACTGTCTAATATGCTTTCGTCTTTCCAGATCCTTCAGGGGCCCTTTAACCGATGATGTAGAAAACTTTGTAGATGATGTACCGTCCCCGATGATATAGACTCTTTGCACAATTATAATATCAACTAGGGGACAGTGACAAGAATTTTGATTTTCTCATCTGGGGGTGGAAGAAAGAAGTTTTTATTAAAGAATTTTCCATATCCTACAGAATCCTCCCTGTTGTCTAGAGAGTTGAATCTTTGAACATTTGAACCTCCGTTTGCGTATTCATCTCCGAGGACGGACAAAATGAAAGGGTTATCGAAATTTTTTTCCCCGATCTTACAGAATCTCCTCCTTCTATTCCCACACACACCATATTACTTGTATGATCTAAAAGAATGAAACCTTGCACATTTATTATATCAACTGTATGATATAACCTAAGTTAATTTTTTGAAATAACCAAGCCAAGAGCCAAGACGCATCCTTTCGGGGTGCCTGTGCAGAGCACTTACCCCCACATCGAATAACAGCAATATGTTAGCATATCCTTGGATTTTTCATATTTATAGAATTACCGAGGCACTCTGCTCTGGAGAAAGTGCTGGATTTGCATTGGTTGCCTGGTGTTAGGAGGCGTGGTCTGGAGTCTGTCTTGGACGGCTGTCGCCTGCAAGTCGTGGAAGGGAAGGGAGGGAAGGGACAGAAAACCATAAGAGAAGTTACATCGAATTAAGATAAAATTAGAATTAAACCTTTAAGTTAAGAAATTTAAAGTTAAAAGTTAAAGATTTTAGATTACAAAATAGGCATTTAAGAATTTACTTGAAAATTAGCTCAGAATTGAAATAACCATCTTCACAAAGCGTCCTTTATACATTATTATATAAACTAACCTATTAGAAAAATATCGCAAGTTAATTTTTTAGAAGAATTAGTTTCTGTCCTTGACGACAGGCTTAAACACTAGTCAGAAATATAACATGACAGAAAAGAAAAAATGAATTATTTACTTAGGAAAATTAAAAAGAATATATGTAATATATATCGAAATATTTATATTCCTTCTACTTGTCCCTTTAAAATTTTCCAAACAAGAATAATGCGTGAATTTGCAGACGTCAAGATTTAAATATATGCATCAAGTTTCTTTTTCCGTGCATTTTATTTTTTAAATCAATTAACGGATGAAGCAAACTCAAATACTGTGGAACGAACAGAATAATAATATCAAATCTTACCTCTATGAGAAGCTCAAAACTTCCTCACTTGCGAGCTCGTGCTGATATAGTTTCTGTATTCGTTTAATTTCACAGATCTAACGTTCTCCTTCCAGGGCAGATGAGGTGTTTGAAGGATGACACTTTGAAATTGAAAATATAAATTTTTACATTACATTTATATCCCACCACACATTTCCGCCCAAGCTTCGAGAGAACAAAATGGGTAGTGATTACTAAATATGATATCTAGTATACTGAATAAAAGTTCTGAATATCAAAAAATGTTTCAAATCAATTGCTTTATTTTTGGCGTTTTCAGATGTTTTAATCTAAAATTCGACCATTCATGAAAAGTATTTTGAATAGTTTGTTCAGGAGAATAGCCAACAGACGATTTCGGTATTGAAAGCGCAAGTATGTTACCATAGTTACAAATAGAGTCAAAAACCGCATTAAAATTGAATTATGAAATATAAAAATATCGTCTGCCATAAATATAAATTAAAATATCTCAAGAACGGTTGATTGTACACCACTATTATAGTTGGTTATACACCAATATTAGAGTTGATTGTACACCAATATTATAGAGTTGATAATACACCAATGATTGATTACCAATGATTGATTACCAATGGTTGATACACCAGTGATTGATACATCAATGGTTGATTATACACCAATATTAAAGAGTTTATTAAGAAAATTCTGGATATTTCTTTCTGTGCATGTTTTTAAAAATCAATTTTGTGTATCTAGGCGTTCTAAAGTAAAATCTGTAAAAATTTGAGTACAAAAATTCAAAGATGTATACATTTTTCGAATAAAATTAAAATGTTCTAGATTTTTGCCATTATTTACAGGTCCCACGTGTAAGCAAAGTTTCAGCTTCCTACCTTCAGCAATTTGAATTGTGCAATTCATCCCTTATTAATCAAATCAGTCAGTCAGTCTCACTCAACTGCATGATATTGATGCTAATTAACAGTTACTCTAATTATAAGCCATAATCAAAATATCCTTATTCAGAGTTATCTACGATCGAAAGAACGACACAAAAGCAATCAAATAATAGCATCTACAACATAGATGACATTTCAAAAATAAAATTCCGATGTGGGCAGCACATGACTTTCCCTGCAGACTCAAATTCGTTGCCTCTTTATTTCATTAATAATTCATTAAATTTAGTTTAATTGCACTTAATAACACGCATAAATAATGGGAAATACACTGAATTTACGCTTTTAATTCAGCGTTTGCTTTCATTTGGTAACTGAACTTATTCTCAAAACCGACGTAGCAAAAATGCAAAAAATCTAAAATATCTCGAGAACGTCTGGTCCTAGAATAATGGGGTGGGTCTTGTTCTTTTCATCGTCAAAAATTGCATGTAACACAAACATTTAATTAATGCGTTTGAGCATACGTAATCTTTTATTTTAGATTCTGACAATTTTTGAGGGCCATATCGCAAAAAAAAGCAGGTTCCTTTTTTCCGAAGCGTACCAAAATCTAATCAGCAGAGTCTCCCACAAGGGAGGTTCCTACCAAAATTTTATGAAATAAAGTCAATTAGTTAGAGTGGATACAAAATCTGCACAAACAGACAGACATACACAGACGTCAAGTTAAAAATAGTGATTTTGTGTTCTAGAGGTCTTTAAACGTGTAGATCCGTCGAAAATTCGAGTTGCGATTTTCGACGGATCGCTTCCAATACTTTCCTTATACATTACCACGTATTACAGCGAAAGTAAAATGTAGTACAGACATGAAGTAAATGAGCGTTACTAAAAATAAGTGGCTCCTTTTCCGTATTTCAGCAGTTTGTTAAACTTTAAGGTTTGGTAAACTTTTTATACTTTATATACGCATACACTATATACATGCTAAACATCATTAAAAAACATCATTAAAATCTGATGTGAACAGCACATAACTTTACCTTCAGACTTAAATATGTTTTCTTTTTCCCAATCCATTAAATTGAGTTTTAATTACACAAAGTAATATGGATAATTTTTTTAAATTAAAACTGCAAATTCTTTGTATAGGGAAAGTATTGTGACAGGGTCGAAAATTCAAATTTGAGTTTTCGACGGCAGGGCATATTTCAAACTTTCCTGAGCGCGAATCGAACGTTTTTGAAGTAATGTCTACGTGTGTGTGTGTGTGTGTGTGTCCATGAGTCTGAAGGCGATATTTCATAAAGAAATGGACCGTTTCGGATAGAATTTGGTACAAATATTAACATCAGCGAATACTGAAACACCATTAATTTTAAACGCGATTGAATGCTCGGAGGACCCAGCACACTTTCAAATGAAATTTTAGAAAATCTTCAAGAAATCATAATATTCAATAATGTTACGTACATAATCATTTCTTAAGTAATTTTTTATTAGAAAATAAATGGCACAAACTTTAGAACGCTAGCAATGAACCATTCTTGAGATATTGCACATTTTTCAAACACATTTATAAAAAAAATTACATAAAATTAAAAAAAGTATTAACTATTGTGAAATAGGTTCACTTTTCACGTATAATATTATACGATAAATTTTTTAACATTATTCTAGTGGATCTATTCCGTTCTATTCACGACAGAAGATACTTTGGATAATAGTTGTGTATGTTGACGTCAAACCATTCGTTAATTGTCTTTTATATATACTATCAAAAACTCTTCTCTCCGTAACACGTGACGATAAATTTGGCGAAGTTGGCGACTCATTTAGCAAAATATCTTGGTGAAATAAACTTGGTGATATATCACCCCCAGATTGGGGAAAATATCTTCAAAATTGCAAAAATGACATTAAATTGACAAAATTGATGCCAAATTATTACAATTTTTACTTTATCATACTATATATAATACATTATAGAGAAAGCATTGTTTTTACGAAAATTTTCCTGTTATGTGGGAACCTGAGCCGAGCTGACAAAATTTCTGTAACTGGGCTTTTTCTGTATCACGTGATCTCACATTTGGCACTCCCAGAGTTTTACAGACAGGAAGGTATCGTTTTTAGTGCATTGGTGATCATTTCAGTGAAACATAACTGTCAAAAAGTGTGTAAGTATAGGTCAAAAAGTGTGGCCAATTGGCCAGAGCACTCCATTTTTTCCCCCGCCCCAAACTTACTTGTAACACTTTTGATGATTGCTGCGTTTTTTTACACTTGTCTTCATACTCCAAGGTTTATAATTCAATTAAAATATTGCTATATTGCCAATTTGGCATATTCAAAATATTACCTTAATTTGCAGTTTGCGTCAGTCATTACACTGATCACTGGGGAACTATTTCCCAAGATTCTTTAATATAAGGTTGGGCATTCGGCCCGGCATCAAAAAGTTGTCAACTTGATGTCATGGTCATTAAGTTTCATCACTTGTGATGTCAATGCTCAGAGTTAACTTTAAGAGGAGTTGCCAAAACACAAAGTTTTCGCATTATTACGGTTAAAAATAGTTTATTAATTTTAAAGTGGTAATATCTAGGCTTAAACAACTTGCGCAAAGATTTTAAATTGCGTTGTGCACACAGGATTCAGTGACGTCAAAGTAAATTTAGTAATGTCGGTGGGGTAAGATGACAGTTGCAGTTAACATGTTCGGTCCCTCTTGAAAGCCCTAGAACAAAATGCGGGATTTTTAATCCTCATGTCGCCATATGAGCAGATCTAGATAAAAAAATACTTAAGTAAGTCATGACTGCCGCGAACACCCCCTGCTATCCCCAGGGATGGTCATAACCATCAAGCACTCACATACAAGCGCTGAGGCTGGCTGAGGATAGCCTTAATGGCCATCCACAGCGCTTGTTGTATGTGATGAGTAGGTACGCACAGCCACTGGCCTGCTGAAGAATACGCTTTATAAATAATCGTAGTCACATAATTTTCATACCTCTTCTTTTATAAAGTATTATAAAGCATTTGCATTCTAAAATTTTAAACTGTGTGCGACACTTTTTATCAGTAGATTTCGCTGCTTCTATCACATAACGGTAAATTTACTGTTCTTCGTGTGTGTCTCTCTTCCGTCATGACCAATCTATAATACTTTGTTGACATCCCATTGTTATTTCCGAAATACACAGGCGGTGCCCAGAACGGCTTTCGTGTTATGCCGTTTGAATTTTTTTTCCCGGTTATGGTTTATGGGGTTGTTGGTGCTGTAGATGTGGGGGGCAGCGTCCTCTCTCGGACTTCTCTGAAAGCGGAGAGGAAGTGTTGCAGAACCGTTTTCTGGGCTTCCTTGTGAAAAAACAGTTTCCGTACACACTGTTTGTTCTGCGGTGAAGGTTGCTGAACATGAATACGTGGCTTGACCAGGTGCATTTAATGGAGAGGGATATTTTTGATGTGAAACATCTTAGGGTGCAGGGTACAGTAAATCTTGAAAAAAAAAGTGGCAGGGATGAAGCGGAAGTATGTAGCGGAAGCGGCATCATATTGTTACTAATACCTAAACAAAACCATTGTTATAATATGAAGGTCTGAGTCGCTTGACAATGGCGGCGAATTCGATAACCTTGGGGATGAATTGGTTGAAATATCGTCCGCTTAGCACGTTCTATAAACTTCTCGGATTCTGCAGATTGTGTAAGAACTTTAGGAGTTGCCACTTTTTCCAAAACATTCTATTTCCAAAGCTTATATATCAAACCCTCTGTAACACAGAGGGTAAGATATACAGACTCGCCATCGCTCAGTTAGAGCAAGTAAAAGAGTATTAACAAGTAGCAGATTGACTTATGGCAGTAGATATAGTATATCATGACCGTACTATAGAAAAAGCGACATTTACAGGCAATCAATGTTATTACTTCAAGGTCCGAGTTGCTTATCCTTGACGAAAACTGGGTGACCTTCTTAACAAAGTTGGTGAAATATCACCAACCTGAAGACATTTGGCGAGTTTTGAAAACTGCTCGAATTTCGTAGATTGGTTGAGAATTTCTCTAGCTACATCGATTTCACCAGAAATTTCCCCTGAGATTGTAAAAGCCGGTCATCGTGCAATTAGAGTGAGTTAGAGTGATACTTGCAAATACGCCAGTGTTTTAAGGATATAATCTTTTGTATCATGAATTAGTTCAACATTGAATTGGTGTTTTAGTGTGTGAGATGATTGTTTGATGAACCGTAAGATAGCTAAATAGTTTCCAGCGACAAGGTATATAATAATATACTCTAAATATAATTAATTAACCAAGGTGTATATAATTAATTAAAGGGACATATTTTATTTCGAGGAGTTGGCGGACTCCTGAGAAGGGAAGGGGTAATGACAAGCGTATGGAGGTTTACAGAAGGTAGATAGATAAAGGTGAGACAATGGAAAACCAATGTTTATGAGCCCCCAACAAACCCCCAACAAAACTTCTAGGGATGACACGCTCGAAAATGCCGTAATCTTTTGAGAATTATATAAAGGTGTCGCTAGTGATAGTAAAGTAGCTGCTATTGTAAGTTGTCACAACAAAAAGGCGTAGTATTTAGTATATGTATTTTTGACTATTTTTAAATTAAGGGTTTCTTAATGGTGAGTATAATTAAGCAGTATGTATTCATAGATGTAGGATAAAGTACAGAATATAGGGAGATAAAAATGAATTGAAAGGTAAAATAATTTTGAATACGTAGGAATATTCTTTATTGTTTCAATTCTAATTGGCATTGCGCTCATAATATATTTTTACAAAGTGGACAGTTTAAAAAAATATTTTAGGCTTTTCGCCATAGAAATGCATGCAATGCTGGATTACTTGATTGTCTCAAAGGATATTGGCGCATTCTAAATATGGAGTTTTAACTCCTTACTTTTACCTTCATGAACTCTGCATAGATACGATGTGTAATGACGTTCAAAACGCCGTTTCAGATTTTGTAAAGTATCCAGAAGAGATTTTGTAAAGTATCATTATCAGAAAATGTTCTCAGACATATACCGTAGTCAAAAGCTTTCAGATTGGGCACAGGTGGGCAACACCTCCTTGCCTACGGCACTCTTAGTAACAAACATGCCAATAATGGTCCATAATTGAGCCAATACTGTATACATCATTGAAATAGTATATCTCATTGTATATGTGGTCAATATTGTATATCTCATTGTGTTTCATTGAAATTATTTCTAATGTAACGCCAATATTAGCTAGATGGCATTACAATGTTACGCTTATATAGGCGTTACATTGACAATATTTGCAATACTTGGAATATATTGAATGCTAAATATTGAACATATATTGGCATGCCAATATTGTCTATAAATAGCCATCCAATATTGGGAAAATATTAAAAGCCGGTAATGGTCCCATATTGTCAAAATTCGCATTTTCGTATTGGGTCTATATTGTCGGCCAATATTGGCATTCAACTAAGGTTCATCTAAAATCAATTCATCTAAAAGTTACTAAAAATAGAGATTTAATATTTTACCACACCTACTGCTTGATAGCATTCAAACAGCTGGAGCTATTGGAAAGCCGTTAATTACTTTCCTTATATACATAATGTATAAGGAAAGTATTGTGACGGGGTCGAAAATTCGAATTCGAGTTTCCGACGGGAGAGCACGTTTCAAGCATCCCTGATCACGAATCATTTTTGAAGTGATGTCTGTGTGTGTGTGTGTGTGTGTGTGTGTGTGTGTGTGTGTGTGTCAGTGAGTCTGTGGAGACGATAACTGACGAACGAATGGACCGATTCGAACCAAATTTGGTACAAAAATCACAATCCGTAAACACTGGAAGCCTATTGTTTTTATGTGCAATCGAATGTTCAAAACCCCCCTAAATTTTCGAATGAAATTTTGAAAAAATCGTCAAAAAATCAAAACAGCTAATATAGTTGCGCAAATAGACATTTCTTATTTAATTTTTCATTAGAAAACGATTGACATAAATTTTAGAACGCTAACATGAACCGTTCTCGAGATATTGCACATTTTTCAAAAAAATTATCAAAAAGTCATATAAAACAGAAAAAAAAATATTTCCTATTGAGAAACATGTTCACTTTTCATATGTAATATCATGCGATAAATTAGGTGACATCATTCTCGTGGATCTAGCTCGTTCCATTTATGAAAAAAGATACTTTGAGTAATAGATTTATATTTGAACGCCAATAGTCATTTATCTGCTGTAAGAATAACTTATTTCTTCGTCCATAACGCTTGGTGAGATTTTGGCGACGAAATTGGCGGAATGTCGCCCACTTGGCGACTTTTTGAAATGTAGCCAAATTAACGGAAATCTCTCCAAATGGATAAAAATGGCGCTAAATCAATGAAAATGACGACTCATTGTCGAAAATTCAATATCTTGAAAAGAATATTAGTATCTACTACAAGAAAAATCTATTTTTTTTTACTGTAAAAGTAGTAAATTCATTGCATTATATAAGGAAAGTCATGTGTTGCCCACATCAGATTTTTTACAATTGCCACCCTATTAAAGAAAACGATGTTGGTGTACAATAAATGTGACAAATGTGAGTTTAATCACGTCAACGCAGTTTAATTGACCGATGACCCACATATATACCCTCAGCTGAAAAATATCGGGGGGGGGAGTGACGGCGTAACTCTTAAAATTAAGCTCCAAATACCAAAATCGTCTGCTTTTCTTTTCTACTAATAAAGTCTTCCTCTAATCGACTTTTCTTCTAATCAAACTAATGAAAATATTTTTCATTAATGACTGATTTTTAGAGTAAAATATCTAGAAACGTTGAAGATAAGGCAATATACAGTAATTGGAGTTGAAATACAGTTTTATTTAGTGTGTTAACAGAAGTACGAAATGTGCGCCATTTTTATTACTAGCATTAAAATAATATTTAGTATTCAGAATTTTTATTAAGTATGTAGGCGTCAAATTTTGCAGAGACTAGCCATTTCGCCATGCAAAGAGAGAGTGAAAACAATTAGTTATCAATATATTTACATGTCCACTTCGATGATAAGAGCTTGTAGTTTCGTCCTAGTAGCTCAACGACAGAACGTCGGCTGGCCAGGTTGGAGATTCAGGGTTCGATTCCCGGTTGGGGCAGCAAGGTTCTTTACAATAGCGCCCAAACAAATCAACCCTGTAGGTTAGTGCAAAGATGTCGGAGGCCTGAAAGTGACCCTAGTACGACTAGTACGGATTCAGTGGACTCTGGAAAATGGATTGCCAATTTCAAATTGAGAGGATAACGACCACAGGATACTAACCTGGGTAAAATTAGTAGTGACAGGAGGTTGACCTGAGGTAAAAATAGTAGGAGGTGGTCAGTCAGATTGTCAGTTGCCCGCCAATCTGACATTAGAGGGTGGAGAATGCAGCGTCTACTTCGACAATAAGAGCTTGCAATTTCGTCCCAATAGCTCAAAGGTAGAGCGTCGCTTGGCCAGTTCGAAGATCCAGGGTTTGATTCCCGGTTGGGGGCAGAAAGGCTCTTTACATATTCTTTGTTAAACAAACTTCAATTACTCCTCAGTATATATTATGTAGAAAGCAAATAACATTTCGATAAATTTTCATGCCTTACGCCAAATTAAAAACCAAAATAAATCTCTAGAATTCAACTTTCCACGGAAGTTCCAGCCAAAAAAACGCGTGTTTTCTGTGACATGTCGATAGGAACAAAAACATATTGTAGCTGAAAAAAAAAAGTGCAATTTTTTCCCCTCGCTTTAGATCGCAGTGGCATTGACTGCTGGACAATAGGTGAAGTGGAAGTAGTAATTCCTTTTTTTTTCTGTTCCCTCTCTTTTCGACGGCAGACAGAGGTTTGTTTCAGAATGTTCCATAAAAGTAAACAGCGTGAAATGGGTGTCCTAACGTGTGGTTGAGTCCAAACTGTTTTCTTGGATTGCCTTAAATCGACGAGGCATATAGAACGGATATGAATTTTTTCCTCTCTCTCTCATTACGGCGGGATTCATTACTTATTTATCTTCCTGAATTATTTCCTGCTTCCTACAGCTGTCGAGTCATTTACAGATAATCCTCTTATAGCCCGATATTAACTAATATCCGTCCTGAGAGTTATCTTCAATTTTTTACTTCCCTTGTTGAAGGGAAGTATTGTTTTCGTACCAATTGCACTTTTCGTACAAATTGAAATGGGTCGTTTGAGAGTTAGCATAGTGTTGGTCTGGCTTATATTCAGGATGATCAAGAAGTCACACACATCAACTTTTAAAATCTTATAATGTACCAAAAATTTAAATGGTAAAAGTTATCCAATCAGGGTGTTGCTTCATCCGAGTACTGTTTTATCTTGGGGCCTCGCACCAAAAAATTTCATTTGATCAAGCTAAAATCTTCTAAAAATCAACATATTTGGTTTTCCAATATTTATAAAAACAAAAATTCAATTAATAGATTTTAAAATTGTATTTAATTGCTAAGAGTATTTCTGATAGCATCACTTAAACTGATAGATTATGAGTTACTTATGCTTTTAATATAATTTAATCAATGTTACTTATAGCTAATATCAACACTGCTCTTCTAGTATATAGATCTCAATGGTTTTATTTCTTTTACATTTAAAATCTTTCATTATTTTAGATTTAAATTTTATTCTTATTTTGTCTTTCTTTTATTTCTTTTCTGTTTTTCCTTTTCCAAATTCCTTTTCTCCAATTTGATTGTTTTTCTCTTAGCTTTTATTAAATATTTTTGTACTAAAAACTTAATTTACAATATTAGCGTCTGGGGTAGTTCTATTAGTATATGTCTATGTGTGTTGTATTTGTCTATGTGTGTTGTATTTGTCTATGTGTATTGTCTTTATATATTGTACATGTATTTATTAGTGTTATTTTTTCCCTGGTCGTTCGTTGTAACTTCTCAACATCATCTGAGTGAACTGGACGGCCTGGATAGTAATAATAATAAAAAATAAATAAATACACGGTGTCGTAGTATTGTTGTCGTATATTATAGCACCAGGATCAGAGTGTCTTCAATCTCCCATATCATTCTTTGAATCTCGTCCTTTTTAACATTCCTTAACATCCTTTAACATTACTTAAAGGATGTTAAGTAATGTTAAAGCTGACGCTGAAGTTTTACTAGCAAAGCACGATCGCGTAATGCTAGCATAGCGAACTTTTAACAGCAAAGCACGATCGTAAAAATGTAGCGCATCATTGATTCCGATACATTCTTTCCGTTTTCCTTATATCCTCAAAACTAGTAGTATGTACTTATTCGTCAGCGTCAGCTGACTAAAATTTGCATAACGTTTTGCATTACCCTCACTTTTCTCCATGAAAATCTGCATATTTACTACAAGCACTGCTGCGTATGGGAGACATGATTGCTAAAATGTCTGATAAAATGTAAATGTGAATGTAAAATGCAAATGTGAATGTAAAATGTGATGTCAATATCAAAATGCATGTAAAATGTTAACTCATGTCCTAAGCCTATTTTACACCAAAAATAGACCTTACAGCGCCACTTAGGCCCGCGGTGGCAAAAATCCAAACTATTTTTTTCTTTTAAAAATCAAAACCCCATGGTCTAAGTAGTATTTACCGCAAATTTGGTTGAGTTTGGCCCAGCAATTGTCTCACTATCGGACTCTAAACTCAACAGTTCTCTCACTATCGGGCTCTTTGCCTCTACTTTAATTATTGCCACCCTGTATATAATCTTGCTCGCATAATAACCCTGAAACTTCTCAATACTTTTTCTTGAAATTTACAGAATATATAATATATGTTAGTCTCTATAAAGTGAACTTAAATTTTTTTCATGTTTTCCATTTGCAAAAATATTTTTTCTATGAGAATATATTTTCAAAATTTCGAAAATTTTGTGAAAGTTAAATGCAGCATTGCATAAAATTAGAAATGTACTTTACAAATTAATTTACATTCGCAGTAAGCAATTTCTTTTACGGTTGGATAACAAAAATTTGGATTTCGATGTCAAATTTTCTGAGTAATGTTGCGCGCAAGCTATCATACCAATTCTTTGCACGACAAAAAAGTTTGTTCATAATTGCCAACTTTCTATAAAACAAATTTATGTAATAAATTATGCCTTAAAAGAAATTGAACATTGAAAAGAAACACATATTTATCACTAGAAATTAAAAGTGTATTTCTAAAGTGCATACTTTGTAAAGTAAAAAATGCTTAAATATTTTATACTTTATAAAGTATAAAATATATGAAGAATTTTTACTTTCTCGTACTATGTAATATAGCACAAAGTTTTCACGAAAATTTTTGAATTCGAGATTTTGATGCCAATATATATTTTAAGTTCTCCTAAACACTTTTCGACTATTTTTGGAAATATGTCCGTCTGTCTGTCTGTCTGTAATGGATTTCTTGTGTGCGCGATAGCGGCCCCAAATATAAGTAAATTTTCACGAAACTTTATATCCAGCTTTGTTAGCAAAAATTAGAGAACTAGATAGAATTTTTTTTTAATTGAACAGAAAACGTCGAAATGGATTCGAAATTTTACAATTTTTTAACATAGCAGCATACGACAAAAAGTGACAATCGTGCATAAAAAGGTTTATTTATGATCCCGAGGCTTAACAGTTAGAATCATCATCATCATGGTACTACAACCCTTGTAGGGCCTTGACCTCCTTTAAGATTTTTGACCATTCCTTTCTATTGGCCGCTTTCCTCTTATAATTTCTAATACCAAGCAATTTCAAATTCTCCTCTACCTGCTCCTTCCATCTGACCCTAAGTCTTCCTCGAGATCTTGACCCTCCTGGGTTTCCTTCCAAAAGCCTTCTAGTGACTCTCCTCTCCTCCATCCTCATCATATGTCCGAGCCATTGAATTCTTTTTTTTCTTATAGTTGTAACAATATATATCTCTTTATATCTTTCATGAACCTCTTCATTCTACTCCTCCAATGTCCATTTTCACATATTGCTCCGAAAATTCGCCGCAGAATTTTTTTTCTCCCATATTCCCAAATATTGGTATTTATTTTAATTAAAGTCCAAGTCTCCGATCCGTATAGAACAATTGGTCTTATTATCACTTTATAGATGAGTATTTTGAGTTTAATATTTACATAGCTTGACCTCAATAGTTTCTGTAAGGCAAAATAACATCTGTTTCCAGCAGAAATTCTTGCTCTAATTTCTAGCTTAATCTCATTATTATCAGTAACAAGTGAACCCAAATATTTAAATTCCTTAACTCTTTCACAGTTTATTCCTTCACAGTCAAAAAGTTTAATACCTTGAAATCTTTCACTATTTCTAGTATTTACCATATACTTAGTTTTTAAGTCATTCACACTTAAACCAACTTCCCTTGAAAACAAAAGAAGATCAGAAAACAGTTAGAATCGGTGTTGTGAAAGATAGCCCCCTTACGATTTTTGTGCTCGTGACGTCATTGTGGGTTCTGATATGAGGCAATCAAGTTGAGTCACACTTAACACTCCAGATAATTTCGTATAAAGTATCGAAAACTTCTTCAGTGTTCTCTAAATATTACGTCTAAGGAACATCATGATGCTTTGAGGAAATCGGGAGACCCATTGACGATGATGGATGTGGTACTTTGATGCACTTGATTATAGTGATTCATTGGAAATAAGTAACCTTTCCTTTCCGCAAACCCAGTCATTTATCTCCAATTATGGGAGTGTGCTTCTAAATCCTTAAACTGTTCAATATTGGGGAAATGGAACTCTCTCTGGGTGTACATAAGCTTAAAATAAGGATGATAATGATGTCTGAAGCTTATATATAAGGACCCCCCGCTCTGTTCTAAGTTTAGAAGCCATGTTTATTTTAGAGCAACTGGTGGATTTTCTGACAGCGTAGGTACTTCTAAATTGCAATAGGTATAAACAATGATGTAAATTCGACAGTTTTTGATGTGATACATCTTTGTGCATAGTTTACGGAGTAAAACATGAAATAAATGTGACGGAAAATGAAATGGAAGTATATAACAGAGGCTGCATCATATTGTTACGAATAATCAAAACACCACTGTTATAATTAAAAGCTCTGGGTCATTAGTTCTTGGGGACACAT
Source organism: Amaurobius ferox (assembly GCA_951213105.1). Lineage (NCBI taxonomy): Eukaryota > Metazoa > Arthropoda > Arachnida > Araneae > Amaurobiidae > Amaurobius > Amaurobius ferox. The sequence goes on from OX578153.1 coordinate 110,539,157, forward strand.
TCGGTTCAAATTTAGCGAATTTAGCGAAATATCACTAACTTTGCGAGTTCTTGAAACTTCTCGAATTTTGTAGATAAGCTAAGTATTTCACGAAATACGTGCTTTTTCCAGAACTTTTCACAGTTGGGTTGTTAACGTGATACGAGTCAAAGGTCTCTGTCGAACTCAATACAGAACACAGTAAGTAGTGTATCTTCTGATTATACCCTTTAAGCTGCTTTATAAAACAAATCTGTTAAAAAAAATGTAAAAGAAATAAAAAATGAAAAAAATTACCAGAATACTCATACCAGAATCCATTTTTAAATAGCTCGTAATTCCTTTTTTCATTATTTTTTTTATTCTTTTTCAAATTTTGCAAGATATAAATTGAAAAATCCGTATCATAACAGCGTTACTCACTATTTATTTATTTATTTTTACTTACTTATACTATCGAACTGTAAAGAACCTTGCTGCCCCAACCGGGAATCGAACCCTGGATCTCCGAACTGGCCAGCCGACGCTCTACCGTTGAGCTATTGGGACGAAATTGCAACCTCTTATCGTCGAAGTGGACTCTGCATTCTCCACCTTCTAATGTCAGATTGACGTGCAACTTACAATCTGACCGGCCACCTCCTGCTACTTTCATCTCAGATTAGCCTCCTGATACAACTACTTTTACCCAGGTTAGTTATCTGCGTGGTCGTTGTCCTCCTAATTTGAAATTGACATTCAATATTCCAGAGTCCACTGAATACATACTAGTCGTACTAAGATCACTTTCATATCTTCGACATATTTGCACTAACCTACAGGGTTAATTCATTCGGGCGCCATTGAGAAAAACTTTGCCTCTCCAATCAGAGCTCGAATCCTGGATCTCCGAACTGGCCACCCGACTCTCTACCGTTGAGCTACTGGGACGAAATTGCTCCTACGTCGAAGAACTCTGCAGAATGTAGTACAAAGTATTGTTTTCACGCAAAATTTCGATTTCGAGATGTTGATGCCAATATAGGTTTCAGAACAGTCTCAACACGTTTAGACTATTTTTAGAGGGATGTCTGTCTCTGGTTGATTTCTTGTGTACACAACAGCTACTACAAATATTAATGAATTTCCACGAATTTTATTACCCGGATAAATTTTTTTGAAATTCGAGTGAAAACTACAACATTTATTCTAAATTTTATATTTTCTTAAAATAGAAGCATAGAACAAAATTTGACATCATGAAAAGATGCATAAAAGGGGTTATTTATGGTTCAATGATCACGAAACTTAACGATAAAATTTTTGTGCTTGTGGCATCATTAGCCCCCTGGGGGGAGAAGTTAATTACCCCTTCCGAGGAGTACATTATCAAATTGGTATCAATCAAAAGAATTTTCAAGCCCTTTCAAATGAAGGGTTATATTCTGTAATTGTGATCAGCTGGGCCAACGTTACAGATTTTTTAAATATTTTCTTGCAAAATTTGCAAAAAGGTTTAAAATGTACTTAAAAAACTCGAAAATGTATTTTGGTACGAAAAAGTCAAGTTGAGGCACACTCTTATTATTTATTATTAATTATTTATTAATTATTTATTAATTATTTATTAATTATTATTATTATTATTATTAATTATTTTTTACAGACCGGACATATTACACGAACAGTCGGGTACTCACAAATGCCATGATAAGGTCACTTACAAAAGCACTCATAAAAATGGTTGATTTGTGTTCTAGCGTACCCAAAATATCAAAATTCATCAAAAACTGAAATTAAAATATTAGACTCCATGCAAATATATTCCCTATATTTTAACAGGTATGATGAGGAAAGAAAGAATTTCGAAAAATAATTGATCTCCTTTGAATAGTTAGGGGTGGCAAAAAATTTGCCACACTACTGTTTTTACCAAATTTTTTTCCTTGAAACATTTATTTCTCAGGATTTATGATAGATCGGACTTATATTTTAGCATCCAATTCCGGAGAAGAATCGAGGGTTCACTAAAGATTTCATCATCGGATTCCTAAAGAGAAGAGAAGGTTAACTGAGGGTTTCTACTTCCGCTTCTTTTCACATTTCTGATTTAAAAAATTTCATTTTAATTGAAATATTTATTTCTCAAGGTTGGCTATAGATATATCTTAGATGACGCCTGATATCGATACAACATCCAATTCTGGAAGAAATTGGTTGGTTCATTAAGCATTTCCACTTCCAGTTTAAGCATTTTCCTTGAAAAATCTATTTCTCAGAATTGGCTCCTGGCAAAAATTAGATAATGACTGATATGGATTCATTTTGAAATTTTGGAAATTTCTGCGCGAAATAAGTGTTCAAAAGTTTATAAAAAAATATTTTAATCCTGATTTTATTCTATACAATACGAAATTTGAGGGAAAAAATAGAAAGAACGCCTTCAAAAGAAGAAGAGATCAACGGAAACGGAAACCAGGTGTCAGAACCTTTGACGGTTTCCGTGCGAATCCGAATATAAATAGAAAAACTTTCCTGGTATTATTGTACCTACCACCCAGCCGAATTCTAATCCTTTTTTTTTTGTTTGCAAAGACCGCCAAACCGTATTTGCCGTAGGTCGATTTTCCCCATTTATTTGGAGGATTCACACTGATGCCATTGTTTGCAAGGGAAAGTTTTGTTTTAGCAGCTGCATTTTTCTCTGCTTTGTCCGATTTAATCCGAACCGTTTTGCTTTCAGTGTTTCGGACCGGATAGATAGGGTCTATTTGTGTTTCCCATGATCTCCGAAATTCAAATCGGTTCAGGGTTCATCACAAAGCGTCTATTTGTTATTCAAGTCATTGTTTTCTATTTCATTTACATCGCTTTTTAAATATGAAAATAACCTTTAAGTGGACTATTATAACAATCGTATACACATTGTGTGTATCAGGGCCGTAGCCAGAGACGAAATTCAAAGGGGGGCTGGAATGAAATTCAAGGGGGGCTGGAGTGAAGTTCATGGGGGACTGGAGTACAATTCATGGGGAGCTGGAGTGAAATTCATAGGGGTTGGAGTAAAATTCATGGGAAACTGGAGTGAAATTCATGGGTGACTGGAGTGAAATTCATGGGGACAAGAGTGAAATTTATGGGGAGCTGGAGTAAAATTCATGGGGACTGGGGTGAAATTCATGGGGACTGGAGTAAAATTCATGGGGGACTGGAGTGAAATTCATGGGGGAGTGGAGTGAAATTCATGGGGAGCTGGAGTAAAATTCATGGGGACTGGAGTAAAATTCATGGGGACTCGAGTGAAATTCATGGGGACTGGAGTGAAATTCATGGAGAGCTGGAGTGAAATTCATGGGTGACTGGAGTGAAATTCATGGGGACTGGAGTGAAATTCATGGGGAGCTGGAGTAAAATTCATGGGAACTGGGGTGAAATTCATGGGGACTGGAGTGAAATTCAGGGGGACTGGAGTGAAATTCATGGGGGAATGGAGTGAAATTCATGGGGAACTGGAGTAAAATTCATGGGGACTGGAGTGAAATTCATGGGGACTGGAGTGAAATTCATGGGGGACTGGAGTGAAATTCATGGGGGACTGGAGTGAAATTCATGGGGAGCTGGAGTGAAATTCATGAGGACTGGAGTAAAATTCATGGGGACTGGAGTGAAATTCATGGGGACTGGAGTGAAATTCATGGGGACTGGAGTGAAATTCATGGGGAGCTGGAGTGAATTTCATGGTGAGCTGGAGTGAAATTCAGGGAGAGGGTAATCGCGCATCCATACCTCGAATTCAAAAATTTTCGTAATAACAATGTAGGGTCCCCTTCGACGATAAGATCTTGCAATTTCGTTCAGTATCTCAACGGTAGAGGGTCGGTTTTACTTCAAAAACGGAAATTTTACAATCTTCTTCAACTTGACAAGAAGATTTCCCAAAAATTAGAAGAACTTTATAAAAAGAAAGGATTAGTCTAAAAAATTGGATTTCCTACTGAAACTTTTATCCCTCATTATTTCTATCTATTTTTTATAGTTTAATACATATTTTGAGTGAAAATAAGCAAAGTAAAAGAAACATTAAATTTGTCATAAATATTGTTTTCTCTGATAAAATAATAGTTCAAAATTAAATACTGGTATTATTTTTGTATATTCATAAATGGTAACCTCTTTCCAACCAAAGAAGTATAAAGTGCTTCCATTTTTATCTTTTTGGTTTGGAGATATAAGTGTCCACAGTATCTACATTTTTACTAACACTCCGATTTCAGGCAAATACATCGAATATTATTGACGTCAAAGAATGAGCTTTTAAAGAAATAAAATCAACGACATTTTAGCGTCTATTAAAATATTGATAAACAGATGAATTACAGTGACACGTTAAGAATCTCCGCAATTCATCTGATTCGAAGAATTCGAGTTCCAAATTTTTCCCCACTTTATGAATTAAATATGTGGTGAGGACATGTGTCCTCCATTTTCTAGACCATAAAGTTCGTTCTTTTTTAGGTCAACTATTTCATATTATAGCTCCAAATGTCGTAATATTAGAAAATGCCATCGAGATATTTAGGGTACAAAATAAAAAATATTTCATCAAGTTTTCAACCTAAAATTTTTGATGTTATTTTATTGCATGAATCTACGTTCTTTTGGAATATTACACACACTGTAAAAGCAACGGTTTCGATATTTGAAACGTAATTAGGTTACCCTGGTTACCACAATAGAATAAAAAACAATAAATAATTTCAATGATTAAATACAATACAAAAAATCGTCTGCTGTAACTGTAAATTAAAATATCTCAAAATCGATTCATTGTACACTAGAAGTTCACAGTTAGTTCATTTAGAATATCTTGGATTTTTTTTCTTTCTTTTCCGAATGATTCTATTGATTTCTACTTTCTCTACAATATATTGGGAATTATATGCATAGGTAAAATATTGGAAAAGTGTCGACAATCTCGAAACTTTGATGTTATTTTATTGCATGAAGCTACTTTCATTTGGGAAATTATACACACTGTAAAAGTTTATTGCGACGGTTTCGATATTTGAACCGTAACTAGGTTACCCTGGTTACCACAATGAACTAAAAAACAATAAATAATTTCAATGATTAAATATAATAAAAAAAATCGTCTGCTGTAACTATAAATTATAATGTCTCAAATACGATAGATTGTACACTAATTGAGTTCATTTAGAGAAATTAGGATTTTTCCCTTTGTTTTTGAAATGATTTTATTGATATCTACTTTCCCTACAATACATTGGAAAATATATGCGTATTGGAATTGTGTCGAAAATTTCAACTCGAGTTTTCAACGAATCTGCACATTTTAGGACTTCTAGAACACAACAAAAATATCTTTAGTGTGACATCTATGTATGTGTGTATGTGTTTGTGTGTGTGTGTGTGTGTGTGCATGTCTGTGCAATATATGTGTCCACTCTAACTCAAAAACTAATTGGCCGAAATGCATATAGGTGTCACTTGTGTACACTGGTGCGATTAGATTTTGGTACAATTCGGGATAAAAAAGAACCTGCGTTTTTTCTTTCGAAATGACCCGCAAGAATCACATGTATCCACTCTAGTTAAAAAATAATTGACCAAATTTCACAAAATTTGGTAGATAAGTCACTTATAGGTTACTCTGGTGCAGATTAGATTTTGGTACGATTCGAGATAAAAAAAAAATCCTGCTCATTTTTAGCGATATGCCCCGCAAAAAACACATGTATCCACTCTAGTTAAAAAATAATAATTGACAACATTTCACAAAATTCGGTAGATACGTCACTTGTAGGTTACCTGGGTGCTGATTAGAATTTGGTGCAATTCTTAAAGAAGAACTTGCTTTTATCACGAAATGGCCAACGAAAATCGTCAAAGCCTAAAATAAAAAAACTACATCTGCTCAAACGTATCAATTAAATGAATTTTTATGTTTTAAACGTAAATTTTGACGATGAAAAAAAATAAGACCAATCCCATTACTCTCGGATTTATCGTTCTCGATGTATTTTAGTTTTTTCGCGTTTTTACTATACCGTCTTTGAAAATACATGCAGCTACCAAATAAAAACGATAATTGAATTAAAAGTGCAAATTCAGTGTCATTTCAAATAGTGATGCGTATTATTTTGTGCAATTAAACTCAATTTAATGAATTATTAAGGAAATAAGAATAAAATAAATTTGGGTCTGTAGGGGAAAATCATGTGCAGCCCACATCAGATTTTTTTTTTTCTGCGAATGATTGAAAAACGAATTATGTGTTTCTAGCCGTTCTGGATATACAGCTGAAAAAATGCTACAACAAAAAAAAAAATTTCTAAATATTAATTTTTCGAACAATATTTCAAGATTTTAGATTTTTATCACAACTTATAGCCCCACGCTGCAAAATTTCACCTTTAATAGTTTGAGCTGTGCAATACAGATGAGAGGAAACTCCTACCATCTTGATATTCCAAAATTATTTATGAATGCTTTTACATATTGTTAATAAATGCTTCTCGACAAGCCATCTCTCAACAAGGAGAAAACACATTTCCAGGCAACCTATTACAAATTGCTATTACGTGAAAGAACGTGTTGGTCCTCCTTGGCAACCGGTTTGGCGAAACATCCCCAACTTATCGGCTTTCGGCGAGTTTCGGAAGATTCTTCTGGAACTCTCTCGTTTTTCCATTAGTTTCGAAGATACGCTCGCTTTCTAGAAATTTCTATTGAGAGTATATAAGAAAATTATCATTCAGTCGGACAGGGTGGACGTAATACGAATCAAATTGAACTTTGATACGCGTCAGTGTTTTGAGAACAGTTTCTGCTGTTTTATGAATTAGTTGAACATTTAATTGCCGCTTTATTGTTCCTGACAGTTCTTTTGCGATATTGTAAGATAGCTGTAAATTGTTCCCGTTTACACGAATAGGTACAATTAAATAAAAGCATTAGTTATCTAGAAATTCGGACTCATTTTACTTTCCCTATAATACTTGGTAATGTATAGAAAAATATTGGAGTCGTGTCGAAAATGGCAACTCGAGTTTTCGACGGATCTACACGTTTTGAGTACTCTAGAACTCCAAAAATATATTTTTAGCATAACGTCTGCATGTGTGTGTGTATGTGTGTGTGACATGTATGTATCCACTCTAACTAGAAACCTAATTCACCAAATTTCACAAAATTTAGTAGATGAGTTACTCGTGGGTTTCCCTGGTGCTAATTAGATTTCGGTACGATTCGTTAAAAAGAACTTGCTTCTTTTTTGCAAGATGGTCCGCAAAAAAGCATGCATCCACTCTAGCTAAAAAGCTAATTGACCAAAATTCGCAAATTTGATAAATAAATCATCTTCGGGATACTCTGGTGTCGATTAAATTTTGGTAGGATTCGAAAAAAGAAGAACCTGCCTTATCCGGACAAAATCTAAAATAGAAGAATACGTGTGCTCATATGTAATTATTAATTGCTTGTTTTATAAGTAATTTTTGACAGCGAAAAGAATAAAATCAACCCCATTACTCTAGAGAGAGCCGTTCTCGAGATATTTTAGTTTTTCGTATCTTTGTCACGTCGCCTTTGAAAATACGTCCATTTGCAAAATGAAAACGAAAATTGGAATAAACTTGCAAATTGGCTGTCATTTCAAATAATTATTCTTGCTATTTTACGCTATTAAACTCAATGATTTATTAAAGAAAGTAAAATAAAATGAATTTAAGTCCGTAGGGAAAGTCATGTGCTGTCCACATCAGATTTTTTTGGGGGGGTATCCTGAGAGTACAGACACGATTTAGGAGGATACTTCGTAACAACATGTTTATCCCTTTCTGGGTCACTTCTTCTAAAACAAAAAGTGTTCCATAACATCTTCTTCGGGGAAAAAAAGCAAAAATTAAGACTAATCTTTGCGTGACCATTACTAAGCCCTTAGTGGCGGCTTCACTTAATTTCAAAAGCCGAGACCGAAAAACATATCCTTTTATGTTTAAAGGGGAGAGATTTCTTTGGGAAAACTTTTCGAGTTTATGAAACAATAACGCGTTTGGACTAAAAATATCTCAAACTCAATATTTTCTGAAACGATTTATTGCTTTTAACGCTAAAAAGATTACATTTGAAGGTCAAATTTTGGCGAAACATCTTAACATCGGTAACATCCAGAGCAGAACGGAATTAAAGTAAAAGGGTGTAACGAGTGACTAAGGCAGTAGAGTTCATTATGCAAATACTTGAATTGTTAGTCTCCACTGGAATTTCTCGTATAGTATTACTTTCTCCACAACATATTGTGATCTATAGAGAGAGTATTAAAATTGAATCGAAAATCGGAGCTTCAGATTTCGACTCTAAACCAAGAGAGCACTATTTTTGGCGTGACATGTGTGTGTGTGTGTGTGTGTGTGTTAGAATGTATGTTAGTGCGTGTGTATTAGAGTATATGTTAGTGTTTATGTGAGTGTGTGTATGTTAGTGTGTGTGTATGTGTGTGGTGTATTAGAGTGAGTGTATGTTAGTGTGTGTGGTGTATTAGAGTGTATGTTAGTGTGTGTGTGTGTTAGAGTATATGTTAGTGTATGTGTATGTTAGTGTGTTTGTATGTGTGTGGTGTATCAGAGTGTATGTTAGTCTGTGCGTGTGTGTTAGAGTATATGTTAGTGTATGTGTATGTTAGTGTGTGTGTATGTGTGTGGTGTATTAGAGTGTATGTTAGTATGTGTGTACGTATGTGTGTGTATGTTAGAGTGTATGTTAGTGTGTGTGTGTGTGTGTGTTAGAGTATATGTTAGTGTATGTGTGCGTGTGCGTGTTAGAGTGTATGTTAGTGTGTGTGTGTGTGTGTGTGCAATGTATATAACCACTCTAGTTCAAAAACTATTCAACGAAACAACTTTACAAAATTGTATACGTAAGCTGCCCTAATGCTAATTAGATTGTATGTTTCAAAAATATAAAATTGGCTTTCTTTGCGAAATGGCTAGCAAATATCGTCAAAATTGAAGACCTTATGTATTTAAAAGACCTTATGTATTTAAATGTAAAAATTAAATACTTATTTTGTACGGAATTTTTGATGCGAAAGCGAATGAAAAGACCCCATTACTCTAAGACAAACCGTTCTTGAGATCTTTCAGTTTACTGGCATGTGTGCATGCCGTCATCTGAAAACACTTCTATAGTCACCAACTGCACAAAAAATTGAATAAAAACCACAAATTCGGTGCATTTTTCAAAAAGTATCCGTGTTATTTTATGCAATTAAACTCGATTTAATGCATTATGAAGGAAAGATAGCAAAACTGAATTTGAGACGATAGGAAATGTCATATACTGCTCACATTAGACTGCTTTACATAAGCAATCAAAATTCGTAGCAAAATGCTAATGACATTGAATCGGTATCAAGTGAACCTTTGAAGCAAAGTCGCTGTTGGCTACGTCATTCAATATATTTTTAAACAATACTTTCTCTATAGTTATAAATGGGGAGGAGGGGGGGAAACAAAGTGAAAACCATGCTTCCAGTACAGGTGAACCTGTTTTGATTTAATTAGACTCATCAGCAACGGTGGAAGTATCTTTTCAATATGGAACACTTACAGAGTCCACTTCGACTATAAGATATTGCAATTTCGTCCCAGTAGCTCAACGGTGGAGCGTCAGCTGGCCAGTTCGAAGATCCAGGGTTCGATTCCTGGCTGGGGCATCAAGGTTCTTTACACACTTCCTATTGGCGGAGTTTGTTGCTATGAGCGTAGCAGCAAAAACGAAGAAAAATGCTTCAACCTCAGAAATAAACGGACTTTTTCGCTTTTCACCAGCCGCTAAATAAAGTATAGAGGTTGGCAAATAGTATCCGCAAATAATCGAATACCTCGATGACTAGAAAGTATTCGAGATTCGAAATCTCAAAAATAACGCTGCTAGGATAACTTCGAATACCTAGACGAAAGTTTGCTTTCCGCCAATGAAAATATTTTCGACTTCTGGAAAAATAACAGCCTGAATCTTCGCTTGAAGGAATTACATTTGAAATATTTAATCACGCCACCGTCAACAGTTTCTTAAGAGCGAATCTTAAGAACCTCTGGCTTAATTTACAACAAAATAAAAAAAAGGCACCAACTAGATCCTGAACATGTTCGAATGCTTGTTTTCTTAAATAAAATCTTCAGTAGGTGGGAAACATTTACAATTATTCAATAAGACTACAGTAAGATAACTAAAATTTAAAGTAAAAAAAAATATCATTTTTAAATTAATGTGGTTTTATTACACATTTTCTCTACAATACATATGGTAACATGTAGGGAAAATATTGGAATCGTGTTAAAAATCGTAATTTGAGTTTTCAAAGGGTCTACACGTTTTGTGACCTCTAGAACACGAAATAAGTGTTTAGCATAACGTGACATCTCTCTCTCTCTGTCTGTGTGTGTACAATACATGTATTCACGCTAACTCAACAGCTAATCGTTCAAATTACATAAAATTTTATAGACAAGTCACTTCTGGTAAATCCCCCCGGAGTTAATCAGATTTTAGTATGATTCGAGATAAAAAACAAAACCTGCCATTTTTGGTGAAATAACCCGCAAAAATTATATGCATCCACCCTAGCTAAAAAACTAAATAATTTATTCACTAATAATCTATATAAATAAAAATGAAAATCTGTCTGTCTGTCTGTCTGTCTGTCTGTCTGTCTGTCTGTCTGTCTGTCTGTTTGTCACACCATCACGGGAGAACGGCTGAACCGAATTTGATGAAATTTTGTGGGTAGCCCAGAAATAGCCCCACTTAAAATTATATCCGTGTTTTGAGTTTCTACGACCAGCGGTTCTCGAGATATTAGTAAAAAACGAAATTTTCGTTTGTCTCATCATCACGGAAAAACGGCTGAACCGAATTTAATGAAATTTGGTGAATAGCCTTGAAATATCCCCCCATAAATTTTGTCCAAGTTTCGAGTTTCTAAGACCTGGGGTTGTCGAGATATTAATGAAAAACGGAACTTTTTCCTAGGAGTTCTACTCCCTAACTCCGTGGTTTATCCAAACGAAAAGCTTGAAAATCGTTTGAAAGTGAATTAAAATTTAATCTCTGAGTTTGATGGGAGATTTTTTGCGTTAATTAGTCACTTTCTGAAAAAATGAATTGTTTGAAACATGATTTAAAGGGGAAATCTATCTCCATGGTTCATGGTTTATTTAAAACAAGCTTTTACGGAACAATGAGAAGTATAGAGAAATCAAAATCGTTATTTAATTTCGCAGTTTATGTTATAAGACATGACATATTTAACATGTTATAAGATTCCATCTTACATCATGTTACTCAGAAACGTAATTGAATTAAATCTGTCTGTTAATTTTAATAATTATTTTTTCGATTTGAATAATAAATAAATGGATATAAAAATATATTTTAGAAAAGAACGATTTGATTTTTCTTATAGCATTTTTGACTGGATAATATCAATTACGGTCTTCAAGTTTAAAAATTATTATTATTTATATTTTCGGGGATTATTGATTCAAGGATTATTGATATTTTTAAGTTATTATGCAATTATTTTATTATGACAAAAATTGTTTAAACTCATATATTGTATGTTGTACGAATCTTCTACAAATACACGTGTATATCTTTTAATCTACGAGAATATAAGTAGTACAGGTATATTGACATATGTTTTGATATATATTGGCATATATTGGAATCAATTACGACCTTCTGGTATAAAGAGTACGGATATTATTGATGTTTTCAATTTATTACGTCATCTCTTTTATTTTGGCAAATATTTTTGAGACGCATATTGTAATACGGGTAATCTTCTACTAACACATTGGCATATTTTCTGATCTGCGACAATATAATTAGTACGGGATTGCATATATTCATTCAATTCCTATTTTTTCTTCTGTAAATTTGCTTACAAAAGGGGGCAGGATGTTTTATTCTTCAGATCTGATCGTGAAGATAATTTTGCATAGTGAGAACATATATTCTTAAACTTCTCTTTAGGAGCAATAAATTTAATATTTTAACAGAATTTGCACATGATTGCGAACTTTAAGTTTCTTTAAATTATACACTCCGTACGAATAACGGGTGTGCTGTTAGTGGTTAATAAATTTTAACATTTTAGGAGGATATATCATGTTGCTCGGCATCGCAATTAAATTAAATGTGTTTGTTAATGTTTTTATTATTTTTTTTCGATTTAAATAATAAATAAATGGATAAATGGATATAAAAGTATATCTTATGAATGGACGGTTTGATTTTTCTTTTAATTATATTAATTGCTGACTGCGTACATCAATTTCATTTATTTTGGCAAAGAGTTTTCAAGCTTATATCGTATTTAGCTACTAAACTCATATATTGTGTTTAGCCAATAAATTCATATAGCCGATTGTTGAAACAGAAAAAGAGTAGAGCGGGTATATCTTCTAATACAATTGTAGTGTTTTCATTTAGTATATTGAAACGGGATAAGAATGTTTCATTCAGATCTGCAAATTCAAAGCTACGAATTTGGAGGGATATCGCTAATTTGACAACTTTTCTTAAACTTTGCCAAATTGACGGAAATGTCGCCAAATTGATATAAACGACACACAAACAGCTGCCATAAACCTTCGGGTTGGTCGTGTGGCTTGGGTCTTCTACATATCAATGAAATTTTTTTTTGTTTTGTTAGAAGAGAGTACTGAAATGATGTTTGGTTAGCATTTCTCTGTCAGACCAACCATCCTACTTAGTAATACATTTAGCGAATTTTTAAAATGTCACCAAATTGATAAAAATGTTTTCAAATCTATAAAAATATCTTGAAATTGATAAAATTGCGCTACATAAATGATATTAATTGTTTTTTGTTAGGGGATAGTATTGTGATGATATTTCGTCAATTTGTCGCAAAGTGGAACTGTCAGTTCTACAGTCCCACTTGGCGATAAATTTGGCGATTTTTTAAAATGTCGCTAATTTGACGAAACTGTCGCCAAATGTTCCATAGAAATATAACTATTTAGACGATATTTTTTCTACCAATTTATTTGAAGCAAATGATATCATGTCGCTTAGCAACGGATTTAAATCCAATGTGTTTATGCGGCAGACGATTTTTATTAAATCCTTTCCGATTTGAATAATGAAGATATGTATATAAAATAAATTTCATTGCCATTTCATTTTGGACTGGATAATATCAATTATACTCTTCAGGTTTAAACATTATTATTATTGATATTTTCCGGAATTATTGATTCAGGGATTATTGATATTTTTAAGTTATTACGCCATTGTTTTATTGCGGCAAAAATTGCTGACACACGCATATTGTACGTTGTACGAGTAATCTTCTAGGAATGCACGGGTATATCTTCTAACCTACGAGAATATAAGTAGTACAGGTATATTGGCATGACATATATTGGCATATATATTGGAATCAAGTACAGTCTTCTGGTATGAAGATTAAGGGGATTAATTATATATTCAATTTATTACGTCGTCTGTTGTATTTTACCAAAAAACATTTGTGACTCATATTGCAAAACGGGTAATCTTCTACTAATAATCGGACATTATAAGTAGTACGTGTATATCTTCCCATATAATTTTAGCACTTTAATTTTGACATATATTGGAATAAATGACTGTCTTCAGATTTAAAGATTACGGGTTTATTGGTATTTTCAATTTATACATGTAATCTACTAATACAGGTTATATTTTCTAATATTCGCGTATATAATTAGTACGGGTCCCATACAATTTTAACGCTTTTATTTTGCATATATTGATTCAATTCCATATTTTTTTTATATTTGCTTACATAAGGGGTCCAAGATGTTTTATTCTTCAAATATGTCCATGAAGATAATTTTATATAGCGAGAACAGAGATTCTTAAACTTCTTTTTAGGAGCATTATATTAAATATTTTAACAGAATATTTTGATTAAACATATCATTTAGTATACTATAAGAATTTGGGCATGATTATGAATTTCAAGTTTCTTTATATTATATACTCCGTACGAAGAACGGGTATGCTGCTAGTCTATATAAATAAAAATGAAAATCTGTCTGTCTGTCTGTCTGTCTGTCTGTCTGTCTGTCTGTTTGTCACACCATCACGGAAGAACGGCTGAACCGAATTTGATGAAATTTTGTGGGTAGCCCTGAAATAGCCCCACTTAAAATTATATCCGTGTTTTGAGTTTCTACGACCAGTGGTTCTCGAGATATTAGTAAAAAACGAAATTTTCGTTTGTCTCATCGTCACGGAAAAACGGCTGAACCGAATTTAATGAAATTTGGTGAATAGCCTTGAAATATCCCCCCATAAATTTTGTCCAAGTTTCGAGTTTCTAAGACCTGGGGTTGTCGAGATATTAATGAAAAACGGAACTTTTTCCTAGGAGTTCTACTCCCTAACTCCGTGGTTTATTCAAACGAAAAGCTTGAAAATCGTTTGAAAGTGAATTAAAATTTAATCTCTGAGTTTGATGGGAGATTTTTTGCGTTAATTAGTCACTTTCTGAAAACATGAATTGTTGGAAACATGATTTAAAGGGGAAATCTATCTCCATGGTTCATGGTTTATTTAAAACAAGCTTTTACGGAACAATGAGAAGTATAGAGAAATCAAAATCGTTATTTAATTTCGCAGTTTATGTTATAAGACATGACATATTTAACATGTTATAAGATTCTATCATGTTACTCAGAAACGCAATTAAATTAAATCTGTCTGTTAATTTTAATAATTATTTTTTCGATTTGAATAATAAATAAATGGATATAAAAATATATTTTAGAAAAGAACGATTTGATTTTTCTTATAGCATTTTTGACTGGATAATATCAATTACGGTCTTCAGGTTTAAAAATTATTATTATTTATATTTTCGGGGATTATTGATTCAAGGATTATTGATATTTTCAAGTTATTATGCAATTATTTTATTATGACAAAAATTGTTTAAACTCATACATTGTATGTTGTACGAATCTTCTACAAATACACGTGTATATCTTTTAATCTACGAGAATATAAGTAGTACAGGTATATTGACATATGTTTTGATATATATTGGCATATATTGGAATCAATTACGACCTTCTGGTATAAAGAGTACGGATATTATTGATGTTTTCAATTTATTACGTCATCTCTTTTATTTTGGCAAATATTTTTGAGACGCATATTGTAATACGGGTAATCTTCCACTAACACATTGGCATATTTTCTGATCTGCGACAATATAATTAGTACGGGATTGCATATATTCATTCAATTCCTATTTTTTCTTCTGTAAATTTGCTTACAAAAGGGGGCAGGATGTTTTATTCTTCAGATCTGATCGTGAAGATAATTTTGCATAGTGAGAACATATATTCTTAAACTTCTCTTTAGGAGCAATAAATTTAATATTTTAACAGAATTTGCACATGATTGCGAACTTTAAGTTTCTTTAAATTATACACTCCGTACGAATAACGGGTGTGCTGTTAGTGGTTAATAAATTTTAACATTTTAGGAGGATATATCATGTTGCTCGGCATCGCAATTAAATTAAATGTGTTTGTTAATGTTTTTATTATTTTTTTTCGATTTAAATAATAAATAAATGGATAAATGGATATAAAAGTATATCTTATGAATGGACGGTTTGATTTTTCTTTTAATTATATTAATTGCTGACTGCGTACATCAATTTCATTTATTTTGGCAAAGAGTTTTCAAGCTTATATCGTATTTAGCTACTAAACTCATATATTGTGTTTAGCCAATAAATTCATATAGCCGATTGTTGAAACAGAAAAAGAGTAGAGCGGGTATATCTTCTAATACAATTGTAGTGTTTTCATTTAGTATATTGAAACGGGATAAGAATGTTTCATTCAGATCTGCAAATTCAAAGCTACGAATTTGGAGGGATATCGCTAATTTGACAACTTTTCTTAAACTTTGCCAAATTGACGGAAATGTCGCCAAATTGATATAAACGACACACAAACAGCTGCCATAAACCTTCGGGTTGGTCGTGTGGCTTGGGTCTTCTACATATCAATGAAATTTTTTTTTGTTTTGTTAGAAGAGAGTACTGAAATGATGTTTGGTTAGCATTTCTCTGTCAGACCAACCATCCTACTTAGTAATACATTTAGCGAATTTTTAAAATGTCACCAAATTGATAAAAATGTTTTCAAATCTATAAAAATATCTTGAAATTGATAAAATTGCGCTACATAAATGATATTAATTGTTTTTTGTTAGGGGATAGTATTGTGATGATATTTCGTCAATTTGTCGCAAAGTGGAACTGTCAGTTCTACAGTCCCACTTGGCGATAAATTTGGCGATTTTTTAAAATGTCGCTAATTTGACGAAACTGTCGCCAAATGTTCCATAGAAATATAACTATTTAGACGATATTTTTTCTACCAATTTATTTGAAGCAAATGATATCATGTCGCTTAGCAACGGATTTAAATCCAATGTGTTTATGCGGCAGACGATTTTTATTAAATCCTTTCCGATTTGAATAATGAAGATATGTATATAAAATAAATTTCATTGCCATTTCATTTTGGACTGGATAATATCAATTATACTCTTCAGGTTTAAACATTATTATTATTGATATTTTCCGGAATTATTGATTCAGGGATTATTGATATTTTTAAGTTATTACGCCATTGTTTTATTGCGGCAAAAATTGCTGACACACGCATATTGTACGTTGTACGAGTAATCTTCTAGGAATGCACGGGTATATCTTCTAACCTACGAGAATATAAGTAGTACAGGTATATTGGCATGACATATATTGGCATATATATTGGAATCAAGTACAGTCTTCTGGTATGAAGATTAAGGGGATTAATTATATATTCAATTTATTACGTCGTCTGTTGTATTTTACCAAAAAACATTTGTGACTCATATTGCAAAACGGGTAATCTTCTACTAATAATCGGACATTATAAGTAGTACGTGTATATCTTCCCATATAATTTTAGCACTTTAATTTTGACATATATTGGAATAAATGACTGTCTTCAGATTTAAAGATTACGGGTTTATTGGTATTTTCAATTTATACATGTAATCTACTAATACAGGTTATATTTTCTAATATTCGCGTATATAATTAGTACGGGTCCCATACAATTTTAACGCTTTTATTTTGCATATATTGATTCAATTCCATATTTTTTTTATATTTGCTTACATAAGGGGTCCAAGATGTTTTATTCTTCAAATATGTCCATGAAGATAATTTTATATAGCGAGAACAGAGATTCTTAAACTTCTTTTTAGGAGCATTATATTAAATATTTTAACAGAATATTTTGATTAAACATATCATTTAGTATACTATAAGAATTTGGGCATGATTATGAATTTCAAGTTTCTTTATATTATATACTCCGTACGAAGAACGGGTATGCTGCTAGTCTATATAAATAAAAATGAAAATCTGTCTGTCTGTCTGTCTGTCTGTCTGTCTGTCTGTCTGTTTGTCACACCATCACGGAAGAACGGCTGAACCGAATTTGATGAAATTTTGTGGGTAGCCCTGAAATAGCCCCACTTAAAATTATATCCGTGTTTTGAGTTTCTACGACCAGTGGTTCTCGAGATATTAGTAAAAAACGAAATTTTCGTTTGTCTCATCGTCACGGAAAAACGGCTGAACCGAATTTAATGAAATTTGGTGAATAGCCTTGAAATATCCCCCCATAAATTTTGTCCAAGTTTCGAGTTTCTAAGACCTGGGGTTGTCGAGATATTAATGAAAAACGGAACTTTTTCCTAGGAGTTCTACTCCCTAACTCCGTGGTTTATTCAAACGAAAAGCTTGAAAATCGTTTGAAAGTGAATTAAAATTTAATCTCTGAGTTTGATGGGAGATTTTTTGCGTTAATTAGTCACTTTCTGAAAACATGAATTGTTGGAAACATGATTTAAAGGGGAAATCTATCTCCATGGTTCATGGTTTATTTAAAACAAGCTTTTACGGAACAATGAGAAGTATAGAGAAATCAAAATCGTTATTTAATTTCGCAGTTTATGTTATAAGACATGACATATTTAACATGTTATAAGATTCTATCATGTTACTCAGAAACGCAATTAAATTAAATCTGTCTGTTAATTTTAATAATTATTTTTTCGATTTGAATAATAAATAAATGGATATAAAAATATATTTTAGAAAAGAACGATTTGATTTTTCTTATAGCATTTTTGACTGGATAATATCAATTACGGTCTTCAGGTTTAAAAATTATTATTATTTATATTTTCGGGGATTATTGATTCAAGGATTATTGATATTTTCAAGTTATTATGCAATTATTTTATTATGACAAAAATTGTTTAAACTCATACATTGTATGTTGTACGAATCTTCTACAAATACACGTGTATATCTTTTAATCTACGAGAATATAAGTAGTACAGGTATATTGACATATGTTTTGATATATATTGGCATATATTGGAATCAATTACGACCTTCTGGTATAAAGAGTACGGATATTATTGATGTTTTCAATTTATTACGTCATCTCTTTTATTTTGGCAAATATTTTTGAGACGCATATTGTAATACGGGTAATCTTCCACTAACACATTGGCATATTTTCTGATCTGCGACAATATAATTAGTACGGGGTTGCATATATTCATTCAATTCCTATTTTTTCTTCTGTAAATTTGCTTACAAAAGGGGGCAGGATGTTTAATTCTTCAGATCTGATCTTGAAGATAATTTTGCATAGTGAGAACATATATTCTTAAACTTCTCTTTAGGAGCAATAAATTTAATATTTTAACAGAATTTGCACATGATTGCGAACTTTAAGTTTCTTTAAATTATACACTCCGTACGAATAACAGGTGTGCTGTTAGTGGTTAATAAATTTTAACATTTTAGGAGGATATATCATGTTGCTCGGCATCGCAATTAAATTAAATGTGTTTGTTAATGTTTTTATTATTTTTTTTCGATTTAAATAATAAATAAATGGATAAATGGATATAAAAGTATATCTTATGAATGGACGGTTTGATTTTTCTTTTAATTATATTAATTGCTGACTGCGTACATCAATTTCATTTATTTTGGCAAAGAGTTTTCAAGCTTATATCGTATTTAGCTACTAAACTCATATATTGTGTTTAGCCAATAAATTCATATAGCCGATTGTTGAAACAGAAAAAGAGTAGAGCGGGTATATCTTCTAATACAATTGTAGTGTTTTCATTTAGTATATTGAAACGGGATAAGAATGTTTCATTCAGATCTGCAAATTCAAAGCTGCGAATTTGGAGGGATATCGCTAATTTGACAACTTTTCTTAAACTTTGCCAAATTGACGGAAATGTCGCCAAATTGATATAAACGACACACAAACAGCTGCCATAAACCTTCGGGTTGGTCGTGTGGCTTGGGTCTTCTACATATCAATGAAATTTTTTTTTGTTTTGTTAGAAGAGAGTACTGAAATGATGTTTGGTTAGCATTTCTCTGTCAGACCAACCATCCTACTTAGTAATACATTTAGCATCCTACTTAGTAATACATTTAGCGAATTTTTAAAATGTCACCAAATTGATAAAAATGTTTTCAAATCTATAAAAATATCTTGAAATTGATAAAATTGCGCTACATAAATGATATTAATTGTTTTTTGTTACGGGATAGTATTGTGATGATATTTCGTCAATTTGTCGCAAAGTGGAACTGTCAGTTCTACAGTCCCACTTGGCGATAAATTTGGCGATTTTTTAAAATGTCGCTAATTTGACGAAACTGTCGCCAAATGTTCCATAGAAATATAACTATTTAGACGATATTTTTTCTACCAATTTATTTGAAGCAAATGATATCATGTCGCTTAGCAACGGATTTAAATCCAATGTGTTTATTCGGCAGACGATTTTTATTAAATACTTTCCGATTTGAATAATGAAGATATGTATATAAAATAAATTTCATTGCCATTTCATTTTGGACTGGATAATATCAATTATACTCTTCAGGTTTAAACATTATTATTATTGATATTTTCCGGAATTATTGATTCAGGGATTATTGATATTTTTAAGTTATTACGCCATTGTTTTATTGCGGCAAAAATTGCTGACACACGCATATTGTACGTTGTACGAGTAATCTTCTAGGAATGCACGGGTATATCTTCTAACCTACGAGAATATAAGTAGTACAGGTATATTGGCATATATTTTGACATATATTGGCATATATATTTTAATCAAGTACAGTCTTCTGGTATGAAGATTAAGGGGATTAATTATATATTCAATTTATTACGTCGTCTGCTGTATTTTACCAAAAAACATTTGAGACTCATATTGCAAAACGGGTAATCTTCTACTAATAATCGGACATTATAAGTAGTACGTGTATATCTTCCCATATAATTTTAGCACTTTAATTTTGACATATATTGGAATAAATGACTGTCTTCAGATTTAAAGATTACGGGTTTATTGGTATTTTCAATTTATACATGTAATCTACTAATACAGGTTATATTTTCTAATATTCGCGTATATAATTAGTACGGGTCCCATACAATTTTAACGCTTTTATTTTGCATATATTGTTTCAATTCCATATTTTTTTTTATATTTGCTTACATAAGGGGTCCAAGATGTTTTATTCTTCAGATATGTCCATGAAGATAATTTTATATAGCGAGAACAGAGATTCTTAAACTTCTTTTTAGGAGCATTATATTAAATATTTTAACAGAATATTTTGATTAAACATGTCATTTAGTATACTATAAGAATTTGGTCATGATTATGAATTTCAAGTTTCTTTATATTATATACTCCGTACGAAGAACGGGTATGCTGCTAGTTAATAATATTTAATAAACGCAAGCGTTAATTTTTAACAATTTGACATAGCTACTCGGTGCATCCAAATATTCTAGATCTAGTCCATATTCGATTTCGATGAAAGTGCTAATCGCCTGTCTCGAAAACAAAGAGTATCCCGTCTCAATGTCCCCCGTCATCTACTTCAAAGGGTTGGCGACCCCTAATTGTCTCTATTAGTGTCTTCCACATTAAGAGACAGAGATATGATCAGCTGACACGCACAGCATAAGAGAGGCAGCCCCAGCAGGTAAGGGGGGCAATATATCTCAAGCGGACGTGATGTGATTGGCGATCTCCTGGCTGCGACATGGGAAAAATCCCCCCATCGGCCGCCAGTGGGCGCACACTGTGTTAATGTGCAAATATTCCGGTTCCAGATACAGCGTGGGATTTTTTGGCACGACTTTGGATTCTGAACTCGCAGGTCGTTGAGATGGACATGCCTCATTGGGATTTTAGATTTTATTCCTTTTTTTATTCCTTGAAAGATAAAATTTTTTTGTTTTGATTTTGGTATAGGGATGAGTTGTGTTTAAGTATTTCTATTGAGGGTATATCAAGGTTGTCATGCTGCGATATGATTCACATAGCACGAACAAACATGGGGGGCGGGCTCATGATTATAGCTCCGAAGTGCCGCTTTTACGTGTAATAAACTCCCATACTTTTTACTTCAAGGTAATATATGTATAGCATTTAAAACTGTTAGCATATTTCATAATTTAAAATAATTAAGAAATGATTTCCAACTTAAACTTCTTATCACATGCAAAATTTAGGGAGCCCACTTAAAATTGGGGTCTCGGCCCTAGAAGCCTGTGCGTCAGTCAGGTCCTGGGTATGAATTTGGATCACGGCATCAGGATTATGATAACAGCATCAATGTATCAGTTTAGGCTTATAGGTTAGTTAGCATAGAGTATCTGATACCTGCAATGACATCGAAAAGGCTTTGTTACTAAGTCTACTAAAACGACTCAATAAGTTATGAACTATACAATATTTTTTATTTTTGACTTTGCCCATGTTGTTCTAGAGCCCGGATAAACCAGTGATTACTCCGAAAGGATCGCAATAGAAAGATCCGAGTTCGATCAAAGGGTTTTTTTCCTAGGCATGACTGACTGCATTTTTCAACATTTTACAACATAATTGAAAGTGTATATGACTTTGTTCATTCTGTCTGTCTTTCCATTAGAACGATAACTGCCGTAAAAATGGCTGTATCAAAATGAAATTTTAGTATGTTGTTCAGACGGTCTGTGGGACCTATGGGAATATAAATGAATAATATCACCCAATTAGATTCTTATTGAACCTGGATTGAAAAAATGAAATGCATTGAATCCTATGGGACCTAATGTTTCAAACATTTTTTAAGCGAATTTAAAATTCACAAATTGCTTCGAAAATTTTAAGAAATACTCAAATTATCCCATAAAATATATAAAAAAAATTTCAGTAAAATGTGTTAGGTAGTTTTTTAAATAAAAATTATTTAATATAGGGAGAAAAACAAATTCAATTAAATTCTGCCTCTCGTTATATCCTCCAGAAGGAAAAAAGAGATATATTATATAATAAATATCTTTCCAAGAGTTTAATTATTACTTTCCTTATATACATAATGTATAAGGAAAGTATTGTGACGGGGTCGAAAATTTGAATTCGAGTTTTCGACGGAAGAGCACGTTTCAAGCATCCCTGATCACGAATCAAACATTTTTGAAGTGATGTCTGTGTGTGTGTGTGTGTCAGTGAGTCTGTGGAGACGATAACTGACGAACGAATGGACCGATTCGAACCAAATTCGGTACGAAAATCACAATCCATAAACACTGGAAGCCTATTGTTTTCTTACGCAATCGAATGTTCAGAATCCTCTAAATTTTTGAGTGAAATATTGAAAAAATCGTCAAAAAATCAAATGCTCTAATAAAGTTACGCAAATAGACATTTCTTATGTAATTTTTCATTAGAAAGCGATTGACATAAATTTTAGAACGCTACATGAACCGTTCTCGAGATATTGCACATTTTAAAAAAAAATTATCAAATAGTCATAAAATAAAAAAAAAATTCCTATTGAGAAACATGTTCACTTCTCATATGTAATACCATGCGATAAATTGGATGACATCATTCTCGTGGATCTAGCTCGTTCCATTCATGAAAAAAGATACTTTGAGTAATACTTTTGTATTTGAACGCCAATAGTCATTTATCTGCTGTAAGAATAACTTATTTCTTACTGCATAACGCTTGGCGAGATTTTGGCGACGAATTTGGCGGAATGTCGCTTGGTGACTTTTTGAAATATTGCTAAATTAACGAAAATCTCGCCAAATGGATAAAAATGTCGCTAAATCAATGAAAATTACGATTAATTTTCGAAAATTCATTGTCTTGGAAAGAATATTAGTATCTACTATAAGAAAAACCTATTTTTTTACTGTAAAAGTAATAAATTTATTACATTATATAAGGAAAGTCATGTGTTGCCCACATCAGATTTTTTTATGTATGAGAAAGGTTTCACATTTTAAAATAAATATGATAGATAACAATTTTTCAAATTTTTAAATAAAATAAATTATTATAGTATTGTGATGAATGAAACGATTGGAGAAATGATTATAATTAAAATACTGCTTTTATATAAAGGCGATTTACATTTCGATGACGTCATTTGAATAAAGTTCATTTATTTTCGATGAAGTTTTTCAAATATAATAAATTATTGTAGTGTTATGATAATTTTAAAAATATTACCGAGGAATGTACAGCATTTTAGAGATGTTTAAACCAGGCAATTTATATTTCAATGCCATCATTTGAATGAAGTTCATTTTCTTCGATGAAGTTTTCAAATATAATAAATTAATGTAGTATTGTGTTAATTACTTTCCTTATATACATAATGTATAAGGAAAGTATTGTGACGGGGTCGAAAATTCTAATTCGAGTTTTCGACAGGAGAGCACGTTTCAAGCATCCCTGATCACGAATCAAACATTTTTGAAGTGATGTCTGTGTGTGTGTGTCTGTGTGTGTGAAAGTATGTGTGTGTGTGTGTGTCAGTGGGCCTGTGGAGACGATAACTGACGAACGAATGAACCGATTTGAACCAAATTTGGTACAAAAATCACAATACGTAAACACTGGAAGCCTATTGTTTTTATACGCAATCGAATGTTCAGAACCCCTCTAAATTTTCGAATGAAATTTTGAAAAAATCGTCAAAAAATCAAAACCACTAATAAAGTTACGCAAATAGACATTTCTTATGTAATTTTTCATTAGAAAACAATTGACATAAATTTTAGAACGCTAACACGAGCCGTTCTCGAGATATTGTACATTTTTTAAAAAAAATATCAAAAAGTTAAATAAAATAAAAAAAATATATTTCCTATTGATAAACATGTTCACTTTTCATATGTAATACCATGCGATAAATTGGGTGACATCATTCTCGTGGATCTAGCTCGTTCCATTCATGATAAAAGATACTCTGAGTAACACTTTTGTTTTTGAACGCCAATAGTCATTTATCTGCTGTAAGAATAACTTATTTCTTAGTGCATAACGCTTGGCGAGATTTTGGCGACGAATTTGGCGGAATGTCGCCAACTTGGCGACTTTTTGGAATGTTGCCAAATTAACGAAAATCTCGCCAAATTGATAAAAATGACGCTAAATCAATGAAAATGACGACTAATTGTTGAAAATTTAATGTCTTGGAAAGAATATTAGTATCTACTATAAGAAAAACCTATTTTTTTACTGTAAAAGTAGTAAATTCATTACATTATATAAGGAAAGTCATGTGTTGCCCACATCAGATTTTTTTTTAAATATTACCGAGGCATGTATCGCATTTGAGAGATGTTTGTATAAAATTGCATGGAAGTTGGAAAGTGTTTCATGATCAATGCTTTATACATGATTGATCTTTCTTGTTTTAAACTTGGCTCTGCTCATATGATGCCACAGGAATAGCAAACGCGCGCATTTTGTTCTTGAGCTTTTTGAAGAAACCGAAGATATGCACGGCGCAATTAAAACTCTCTGCGCATGTTATTTACATTTGCATATTGCCAGTTCAAAATTAACAAACAATTTTTAATTGTAATGATGGGAAAATTTTGTGTTTTGGAAACGGCTCTCACAGTCCATAGCGTCAAGAATGACAAAATGCTAAGCTCACCGACGTCAGTCTGATAACTTTTTGATTGGTTGTCGGTCTCATAGTCCAACCTTATATTAAAGAATCTTGGGTTCGATCCTCGCCGCCGCCGAAACATTACCCCCGTATCTACGCAAAGTGTCCCCAACGATAAAAGCTGTAGGCTCGAAAGTGCTTCCGAGAAGCGATGGGTAGAAGTGGAGTACGGTCCCTATGGTTGCAACCCCATTTTGTTATGTCAAAATTGGGTGGCTAAAGAACGCAATGTGATCCCCCCCCTATGGTGCACCGGGGCAACATGGTATAGCGACAAAATGAGTGATACTTCGGCAGCAATATAGGAGAATTATTCAATATTAAGTGCCTAGCCACTGAAAAAAGAAAAGAGTTTGTTGGTCTAACATGCATAAAGAAGAAGATCCAACGTATCCTCGAAACAGCTGTGTGCTACATTATTTTATTAATTTGAGCTTACTTGCGTTACTTGAGTTTTTCTTTATGAATGAGTAAGTAGAATAACTTTGCAATTGATAAAGTGTTTTAAGTACATGGAATGGAAAGAAATATAAAGATCTACTCAAAATCAAGCCGCAAACGACCTGTAGATTATGATAGACTGGTTGGGCCGCCCCCTGATAAAGTTTATTTGAGAAAAAGATCGTTTAAACTAAGTTTTAAATTTAAATATGGATTAAATTAGCAAATATTAACCAAAATATTAACCAAATACGCCAAATGTATCCAATTCATCAAAGTAACTGCATTGTTACTTATAGCAATTTCACACATAATATATTTCAAACGTTTATTAATTAAAAATGTATATATTTCATTCATTTTGCTCAAATTGATCTAGAATCATTTATTTCTACGGATTCAGCGACACCCAAACATAAAAAAAAAATCTGATGTGGGCAACACATGACTTTCCTTATATAATGCAATGAATTTGCTACTTTTACAGTAAAAAAATAGGTTTTTCTTATAGTAGATACTCATATTCCTTCCAAGATATTGAATTTTCGACAATTAGTCGTCATTTTCATTGATTTAGCGTCATTTTAATCCATTTGGCGAGATTTTCGTTAATTTGACAACATTTTAAAAAAAAATCGCCAAGTTGGCGACATTCCGCCAAATTCGTTGCCAAAATCTCGCCAAGCTTTACTGACGGACAAATAAGTTATGCTTATAACAGATAAATGACTATTGGCGTTCAAATACAAAAGTATTACTCGAAGTATCTTTTCTCATGAATGGAACGAGCTAGATCCACGAGAATGGTGTCACCCAATTTATCGCATGGTATTACATATGAAAAGTGAACATGTTTCTCAATAGGAAATATATATTTTTTTATTTTATATGACTTTTTGATAATTTTTTTAAAAAATGTGAAATATCTCAAGAACGGTTCATATTAGCGTTCTAAATTTTATGTTAATCGTTTTCTAGTGAAAAATTACATAAGAAATGTCTATTTGCGTAACTTTATTAGCGGTTTTGATTTTTTGACGCTTTTTTCAAAATTTCGCTCGAAAATTTAGGGGGGTTCTGAACATTCGATTACGTTTAAAAACAATAGGCTTCCAGTGTTTACGGATTGTGATTTTTGTACCAAATATCGTTCGAATCGGTCCATTCGTTCGTCAGTCATCGTCTCCACAGACCCACTGACACACACACACATACTTTCACACACATACACACACACACACACACATACTTTCACACACACACACACAGACAACACTTCAAAAATGTTTGATTCGTGATCAGGGATGCTTGAAACGTACTCTCCCGTCGAAAACTCGAATTCGAATTTTCGACCCCGTCACACTACTTTCCTTATATATTATGTATATAAGGAAAGTAAAAATGTTCAAACAACGGTCAATGGTTTTTGATGTTCAAAGAGTCTCAATGCATCCAAATCCATCGCCAAGCAGTGTCTTTCAGGACTTTTTGACTCGTGGGGGGGGGGGGGGTAGCGAATGAAATTTTAGGGGGGCAAGTTTTCCCTTTGCCCTTTATAAATATATCTAAATGATGTGTTGCATAAATAAAAACTAGGTTAACATAAAATGTCTCCGGAATGGATACTCGTTTCCTGTGGGGCTCCCCCCTCCCCCCCGGAGGTATGCCTAAAAGAAACATTGCCCCGAGTCCATTTCAATACTTTCATTTTCCACATGCTATATGTATCGTACGGAAGGTGATATCAGTTGTATCACAGCCCGATGGAAAGAGAGCTGAATTTCAAACGCCTGTCGTGGAGGCTGACGACCGAACATATCAGATGGTATGCACGCAAACGACTGTCGCAGTGCATAAATAAACGTCAATGGTCGTATAAAAATCTCTTCTTTCCTCCAACTCCGCGCCGCACGTGATTGGGATGCTGGAGGAGGGAGCGCAGGCATGGGAACGAGCAGACGAGAAAGGGTTGGTTAGTGGGTAGTGTGTTAATGGGGGATAGCGCACACCAAAGAATGAAGATGGAGTCAACATTCCGGTTTGGGTTTCTTACCGTGGGATTTTGGGTCTCGACACTGGATTTGAAGATCAATGTGTTGGTTCTACGATCAATCTTTATTTGGGAACCTTCGGATCAGCGATCTCTATTAAGCATATCGTAGATTTAGTTGCAACGCTTTTTATTTTCACATATTATATTGCATAGAGAAAGTATTGTTTCCACAAAAATCTTCTATTTCGGTATTTTATAGCCAATATATGTTTTAGGACCCCCTGAACACGTTTTGACTATTTTTAGAGTGTTATCCGTCTGTCTGTCTGTCTGTCGTCGACTTCTTATGCACACGATAGCTGCCACAAATATTAAAAATTTTTCACGAAACTTTTTCTCCGGGTTTGTTAACAAAAAATTTAGAACTAGATAAAATAATTTTAAATTCGAGCTAAACTTCGAAATGGATTCAATTTTTATATTTTTTTAGCATGGCAGCACAGGACAAAATTATGTTTTCCAAATGGTACCAAAATCTAATCAACATCAAATCGGGGCACCAGCTTCGGGATATCAGCCTCTTGTTTTTTGACGCTCACCAACATCCCACAGCTTACTTTACGAGCTTTTTCACAACTTCCGCATATCAGAAGGACGCCTCCTATTCACCACTTCGCGGGTGCCCGCGCCCAGTTCTTAAACCTGACATCTTACGAATAACATTAGAGAATTTTCTATTTTCATTCCTAATGCGATGAAGACGCTTTCGTTTCGGTTGAATTTTATAACAATCGAATCTAAGCTGTATTGATATTTAACTAAATATTTAATTAAAAATTTAACTGATTGTACGACGAAAGCGATTTAAACTATAAACAAATTATATTATTTCAATTAAACAGACAGTTAGAATGTCAAAAGTTATAACAATCGTGATCAAGAAAGTTATTTTTCGTAATTACCCCCATTTAATTGCTTATAAAAACGAATAATAAGATATATGATTATTAACTACAATAATAATTATATTTTAATCATAATAGTTCCTGACAACTTTAGTTTCAAAACACACTCCTTATAAAATTTAATAATCAACAATAAGGAATACCATTGTCCTCGATAATTTTTTAAACATTTCTGACAGTAACCTATCACAGAGAAATTGGAATTCAATTCGACCCATTAAATCTTTGTCCATACTGGTAGTGCAAAATTTTATTAATTAATATTTAATTAATCAAGGTCTAACTCAAAATTATAAGCCACTCTTACACATTTAATCTGTTCTTAATGAGTGCCAAAAAATCGCGAAATGACTTCCAAATATTACTTTCCAGAATGTTATTAATTAATTTTTAATTAATCAAGGCCAAAATCAAAATTCTAAGACTCCTCTTACACATTTAATTCATTCTTAATGAATGCCAAAAAATCGCAAGACGATTCCAAAATCTCACTTTCTAAAATTTTATTAATTAATATTTAATCAATCAAGACCTAAATCAAAATTATAAGCCACTCTTACACATTTAACCTGTTCTTAATGAGTGGCAAAAAATCGCGAAATGACCCCCAAATATTACTGCTCCAAATATGAATACTGTCCCAAATATGAATGTCCCAAATATTACTTTCCAAAATGTTATTAATTAATTTTGAATCAATCAAGGTCAAAATAAAAATTTTAAGTCCCTCTTACTCATTTAATATGTTCTTAATGACTTAATGAGTGCCAAAAAATCGCAAGATGACTCCAGTATCTCACATTCTAAAATTTTATTAATAAATATTTAATCAATCAAAGACTAAATCAAATTTCTAAGCCCACCTCTTACACATTTAATCTGTTCTTAATAAGCGCCAAAAAATCGCAAGATGATTAAAAAATCTCGCTTTCCAAAATTTTATTAATTAATATTTAATCAATCAAGGCTTAAATCAAAATTCTAAGTCATCCCTCTTTCATATACGTTTAATCTGTTCTTAATGAGTGCTAAATAATCGCAAGATGACTCCAAAATCTCACTTCCCAAAATTGTATTAATTAATATTTAATTAATCAAGATAAATCAAATTTCTAAGCCCCTCTTACTCATATAATCTGTTTTTAGTGAGTGCCAAAATAACGCAAGATTTTTTTTAATATAGAGACATTAAAAAATCTTGTAGAAGTATAATTTTCACAGGGAAGTTTTTACAAAGGTACTTTTGTTTCACTATGGTACTAATTATGATGCATAATTGGGCATAAAAATATGGAATAAATTGTAGGGTCCTTTTAAACCATGAAATAAAAGATCTCGAAGGTAGCCACAGTTGGGACATGACTTCTTAGATGTGAAAGTCGCATGTCTAAGTTGTCTTTGCAAGGGAACTACAAATATTTTCGGTCTTTTTGCCCACTGTGCAGCACTTTGAGTTCCATGATCTCTGTCAGATCCCATGAGAAACAACTGAGGCATTTTTTTCGCCTCTTCGTCAAAAGGGCATTTATCCCTGTGAGATGTCTTTTTTTCTTTTTAAATACAGATGATCAACTCTGGAAATTCCGCCTTGAGTCAGGCGGGCTCCTGCCGTGGAAGTCGAGGTGGAACAGAATTTCGGGGAAATTTCTGAAATGTAGAATATTTTCCCAACCCACTGCTGTTCACGGGAAGTACTGTCCTTCAACATCTGGAAATAATCTATATAAATAAAATTGAAAATGTGTGTGTTTATTTATTTGTGCATATGTTTGTCTCATCATCACGTGAAAATGGCTGCACCAAACTTTATGAAATTTTCGGGACAGACTTGGAATAGCCCCACTTAACAGTTAGTTCATATTTGGAGTTAGTTCTTAGTACCAGGAATTATCGAGATAATAATAAAAAAAACACTATTAAACCTTCCATTGAAATAGCAATATTTTGTTTTGCAAAGTTGTTTGAAAAAAAATAAATGATTTCATGTTGCTAAGCAACGGAATTAAACACAATGGCTTTATATTTGAAAAAAAATGTGTTGCTATGCAACGGAATTATACCCAATGAGTTAATACAGCAGTAATTTTTTTTTCGATTTAAAGAATTGTATATAAATAAATTTTAATGGAATTATATTTTTGATTGGATTATATCGATTATGGCTTTTGAATTTAAAGATTACAAGGATTATTGATATTTTTAAATTCTTACGCCGTCTGTTTTATGTTGGTGAAATATTTTTCAAATCCATAGATTGTAGTACGGGCAGATTGTGCCCGTGCATATCTTCTAATACACGGGCATAATCTTCTAATCTACGAAAATATAAGTAATACGCGTGTATATCTTCTATACCACGAGAATATAAAGTAGTACGGGTATATATATCTTCTAATACTATTTTAGCGCTTTTATTTTAGCATATGTTGATTCAATTTCATATATTCTGCAAATTTGTTTAGAAACTGAATCAGTAGGTTTTATTCTTCAGATCTGCCTGTGAAGATAATTTTGTATAGCGAAAACAGAGGTTCCAAAATTTCCTTTTAGGAGCATTAATTTAAATATTTTAATAGAATATTTTGAATAGCAATGCCATTTCGAATAGTATAAGGAGCTGCACATCATTGTAAGTTTAACGTTTCTTTATATTGGATATTTCGTACGAAAAAAGGATATACTACTAGTTTCTTCATATTAAAAAAATAAAAATTCTGGAAAATTTTGAAACTGCATTGTGAATAAATAGACAGCAAAAAGTACAGTTTTGAGATTTTATTATAGATTAATATGAACATGCAGATATGCAAGATGAACTTGGAATCTTGATCTTTATTAATTAAATATTTATTAACAACATTTAGCATTGCCAATATAGGCCAGGTTTTAATGAAACGAACCGACTTTCAACTTCCGTGATAAGTTGCTAACAATAACGTCGTAAAGACAAATAGTTTCCCCGATTTTAATCACTTAGGAGCGAATCACAACTAAGATTTCCATGAACTATTACGATTAAAATGGAACAGTTAACTATATATCTTATTGTTTTTTCTTATAAAGTTTAACTGGTAACTATTTAATGTGTTTATTATAATGTGTTATGATAACAATTTAATGTGTTTACATTAGAAATCACGTGCGCTAAATCGTTTAAATTGTTAGTTCTTATAAAATTCACCTAATAATCATCTAATCTGTTGGCATACTGTAAAACACTTGCAAATATGTTAATGAAAGTTTCAAAGGAATCAGATATCCGTAATGAGAAGTAAGGTTCTTAATAGTTTTGATAATATATATACCGGGTGATTTAAAGAAGATGGGACAAACTTTATGAGATGGTAGTACACATCAAACCAAACATTTTTTGTCATAATTTACCTGGTCAGAAATGAAACGTAAAAGCGTTTCAGAGTGATGGATTGGGCGAGGTGGTCCCATAGTTGGTCCCCACGATCGCTCGATCTGTAGTGTCTTGACTTCTTTTTGTGGAGATATCTCAAGAGTCTCGTCTATGACACTGCCCTTGAATCTGAAGAGGAACTCGTCGTCAGAATTTCGGCCGCTACTGCCGAAGTGCGCGACATACCTGGTCTAATCGAGACAGTCCGCCTATCCCTCCATCGCCGCTGTGAGACGTGCATTCAAGTTGACGGTCGCTTTTATGAACCATTACTGTAATTACTGTTCATTAAATATCATTTTATAACTTCTAAATCATTCTTGTGTTTTCGCCGCACCTCATCGGTTTCGCCCTTAAGCGTCAACTGGCGCTTTAACGTTTCGTTTTCGACCTGGAAAACTATTCCGATAAATGCTTGATTTGGTGTGCACTACCACCACGTAAAGTTTGGCACATCTTTTTTTAATCACCTTGAATATATACCGGGTGGTCAGTTATTAAAACACACCTACTCTGAGCTCTCTATAGATCGAACTACTCAGTGTAAAGGCTCCAAAATTGTTGAACCTACTATTCAAGACATGGGGAAAGGGATTACGCGAAAAAAAATTGTTCCAGAAACACCGATAGATGGCGCTGTACAACAGAAAATATGCTGAAAAGACACAAAATAATCACAAAAAAACAAACACATGCGATATGGAATTTTTCCTTTTTAATTTCTTTTGCTGATATGAAAAAAAGAAGATAAAAAAGTGAAGAAACTTAAACTGTCATTGTAACTGCAATTTCGCACTGTAAGCACAAAAATTTGCATAAACCCTTGGTTTGCAGCTACCATGTTCTGGACATAAAAGAGGATAAAACTGAGAAATTTTCATTCTTATCAGCGATGGCTGTCACACTGCCAGAACGCGCTTTGCTTGTGGAGCTGTTTTATGCAAACAAAGGACATGCTGCAGCTGCACTTCTAGAGTTTAGTCGACTTAAGAATTTGCACAAAGGACCATTACTTCCACAAGCTCTCAGGAGAATGATCGCTCGATTCCAGAAAACTGGACATCATGGAGTTCAGCCGGGTGGAGGACGCAAATCGACTCGTTCAGATGTCGTTGACGATGTTGCCACCGCTATTGTTGAACAATTAATGGATAACGTTATAGGCTGTAGTAGTGCACGTGGAGTAGAAAACCCAGACCACACGACCAACACATAGGCTTATGGTAGCTTTCTGTGTGGCCGGAGTGCACGTGGAGTGTCACGACACTTGGGTGTTTCCTACAGCACAGTGCGGAGCGTACTGAGAAACATAGTGCATTTTTTCCCGTACAAAATTAGTCACAATCACCACTTGCTGACCATCGACAGGGAGAAGCGACTGACCTTTGTATTGACATTTCTGACTAGAGTTGAAGTGGATGCATCGTGGCCATGGCAGATTCTATGGAGCGATGAAGCGCATTTCCATCTAAGTGGAACAGTCAACACCCATAACTGTCGCATTTGGGACACGGAAAACCCTCGTACCTTCCAAGAGATTCCACTTTATTCACCGAAAGTTACAGTCTGGTGTGGATTCACAGCCACATTCATTCTTGGACCTTTCTTTTTCGAAGAGGCTACTCCCAATGGCCCTGTAACATGCACCGTGACGGCCAGGAGATAGAAAAACATGCTCGAAAATTTTGTTGTACCCCAACTGCAACAGCACCAATGTCTTGATTCAATTACCTTTATGCAAGATGGAGAGCCTCCACATATTGGAATCTGTGTACAGCAGTTTCTTCGGCAACATTTTACTAATGGTAGAGTCGTGCGTTTCCGACAACCTGGCCATCTCGTTCTCCAGATCTTAATGCGTGTGATTTTTGGCTGTAGGGATACTTAAAAAGTCTTGTTTATCGATGACGTCTGGTAACCTTGGCAGATTTGAAAGACAGTATCACTCTGCATGTGAGAATCATCTCAATCGACCAATTACGATCCGCAGTTGAACAAGCTGTCCACAGACGGCAGATTTTACATCTTGAAGAAGGGAACCATATTGAGCAGCATTCCCTGCATCGATAAGGTCCTTGTGATATGAATGTTTGGTACGTTCGAATAAAATGTGTTACAAATGTGTATTTTGTGTCTTTTCAGCATATTTTCTGCTGTACAGCGCCACCTATCGGTGTTTCTGGAACTAATTTTTTTTTCGCGTAATCCCTTTCCCCATGTCTTGAATAGTAAGTTCAACAATTTTGGAGCCTTTACATTGAGTAGTTTGATGTATAGGGAGCTCAGAGTAGGGGTGTTTTAATTCTGACCACCCGGTATATATATATATATATATATATATATATATATATATATATATATATATATAATGCTTCGACAGACGATAATTATCTGAAATTTTCATGAACGCTTGTAATTGCGGTTCTCCTTATCAGTTTGCCGAAATTATCAACAAAGTAGCTGAACAAAAATTATCAAAGGTTGCAAAAAGTGTTGAAATGAAAATCGAAAAAGCTCTAGACTGTCAGAAAGTACGCTGTCAGAAATATATATTTAGCAGACATAATTCATGGAACTCATATAAATGTAGAGAAGTTTACTATTGGATAGATAATTGGAAGCCAAATATCAACAATGTTGAACTGTATTTAAAGCGGTTGCAGGAACGTCAGAACACTCATATTGTTACCAAGGTAGTGTGCACATGCATCCTCTAAATGAATACTCAAAATTTCTAAAAAAAAGAACTCCCTATGGGAGGTTTGGGGTCTGGGATATTTCTGTAAGATCATAAGATTCCCTAAGTTAAAGTCCCTCTAAGATACTCGTGGTCTTCAATGGATACTAGATTGTTGAGAGAGATGCAGTATTATATCGCAAAACCGCCGCCTTTTGTAAAACCCCATTCTTTAACAGAACACCCTCCTTTTGCAGAACTTTTTTTTAGCAACCTCATTTTGCAAAACCCCTTCTTTTGTAAAACCCCTCATTTTGCAAACCCCTCCTTTTGTAGATCTCCTTCCTTCTGCGAACCCCCTCATTTATAGAATTCCCTCCTTTTATAGAATCCATAGACGTTAAAACTATAAATGTTTATGATGGAACCTCTCATTTTGTAGAACCCCCACTTTCCCCTACTCTCTTTCACGCACACACATACAGAATCGGGTATCTTTCTAAAGTGTTCGAAATAGTTTCAAGAGTTATACTATGAAAAAATTACTAAATCGGAAACGTTAAGCAAAATTTTGAAACCCAGATTCATTAGAGCGGATACGGATACCCTGTGCCCTCCCCCTCCCTAATATGTATGGTAGAGAAAATAATAATCAGCACTCAGACTGCCAGCCACTGCCTCATACTTGCAAGTGATCTATGAAGACAACCTCTCTGCCCGTCTCCCCGTGTAGCATCCCATCTTGCTCCTCCTTGATCTCACTACCTAGTAATCCAGCAGGGCGAGACCGCAGAATAAGAAAAGACTTCGCTTTGTTCAGCATCTCCCGCGGCCCGCTATTCAAATTGCGGTACACACACACGAAGATGCACAGAGAGAGCGAGAGAGGGCGTTTTTGTTTTCGTCGCCTCTCCCTCTTCGTTTGCAAAGTGAAAGTAAGTCACGCGGACGCAGTGATCCACCCTCATCTTTTTATTAAGAAATCAATAAACAAGAGAATAAAAAGAAGTGAGAGTTCAGAATAGGCATTTGGGTCATTTGGGGAAGCGAACACGCCCTCGGCACGATGGGAATGGTGGTCAACTAACCCATTATTTGTGTAATATTAGGCTTGCAGGGGGGCCAGGGTGGTAATCTCTGACGCTTTCACGGCGGACGATTCATCCGGGACACAAAAGATAATGTTTGCCGATCTGTTTTTATACAAGAATGGATCGAGAATTGGCTGGCAAAGGGCATGCCGGGTTTGTGGCCAGATTAATGGAAGGGTACAAGGGGGCTGCAATCTGGAGTCCCAGAATGGAAAGGATTCCTGGGTTGTAGAAAGAGGAATGGGGGATGGCGGATACTATCAAGGTGATCGAAAAATCGCGCACATCCAATTTTTAAAAGACTCAAAAAAGAAAATCGTTTTTAATCGTAAAAGAAAATCGTTTTTAATCGAAAAAGAAAATCGTTTTTAATCGAAAAAGAAATAGTAGACGTTTTTTCAGTTAGGTGCCACCAATACAACTTCAGAAATAAATCAGACATATCTTCTGCTATTTTTAACACGTCAGACGATCATCACAGTCATTTTTATCAATCGGAGAATGGGCCTCTACCCAAGGTAAAAAAAAAATTAGAACAACATTTCTCTAAAGATAAGAAAAGCTTGAACAACGTATATAAGCACAAATAACACAAAAATGCACACAAAAATGCAGCATAGCATTTATCTAACCAGGAAGTCCCCGCAGTGACCGATAATGCCCCCCCCCCTCCCAGTGCTCGATTATTGTTAGGGGTCGATTCAGACTCGAAAGTCGATAGAAAAAAGTCAATAATTAAAAATCCCTAATATAATCTATATAAATAAAAATGAAAATCTGTCTGTCTGTCTGTTAGTCCCATCATCACGAGAGAACGGCTGAACCGAATTTGATGAAATTTTGTGGGTAGCCTAGAAATAGCCCCACTTAAAATTTAGTCCGTGTTTTGAGTTTTTACGACCAGTTCTCGAGATATTAGTAAAAAACGAAATTTTCGTTTGTCTCATCATCACGGGAAAACGGCTGAATCGATTTTAATGAAATTTTGTAGATAGCCTTGAAATAGCCCCCCATAAATTTTGTCCAAGTTTCGAGTTTCTAAGACCAGGGGTTGTCGAGATATTAATGAAAAACGGAACTTTTTCTTAGGAGATCTACTCTCCAACTCCGTGGTTTATCCAAACGGAAAGGATGAAAATCGTTTGTTTAAAACGCCAAAATGAAATAAAACTTTATTTCCGAGTTTGGTGCAGGATTTCTGCATTAATTAGTCCCTTTAGGAAAGCATGAATTGTTTGAAACATGAATTTAAATGGAAAAATCTACCTCCATGGTTCATCTTTCACAAATTTTTACTCAACGATGAAAAGTATAAAGAAATCAAAATGGCTATTTAATTTCACATTTTATGAGGAAGATTCTATCTTATATCATGTTGTTCGGCAATGGAATGCAATTAAATGTGTTGGTAATATTTATTATTATTTTTTCTATTTGTATAATAAATAAATGGATGTAAAAATATATTTTATAAATGAACGGTTTGATTGTTATTTTAATTATATATATTGCGGACTGCATACATCACTTTCATTTATTTAAGCAAGGAGGTTTCAAGCTCATATATTGTGTTTAGCTAATAAACTCATATATTGTGTTTACCCAATAAATTCATTTAGCCGACTGTTGAAGCAGAAAAAGCGTAGAACGGGTGTATGTATCTTCTAATACAATTTTAGTGTTTTCATTTAGTATATACAAACGGGATCAGGATATTTTATTCTTCAGATCTGCAAATTCAGAGCTACGAATTTAGCTGAACATCTCTAAATAACTTGGTAACTTTTCTTAAACTTTATCAAATTAGTGGAAATGTCTCCAAATTGATAAAAATGGCCCAAATCAATGAAATTAAATTTGTTTTTTTAGAATAGAGTACTGAAATGATGTTTCTGAGCATTTGTCGATCAGTCAATCCATCCTACTTAGTAACACATTTAAGGAATTTTTTTAATATCACCAAATTGGTAAAAATATTTTTAAATCCATAAAAATATCATGAAATTGATAAAATCGCGCTTAATAAATGAAATAAATTGTGTTTTGTTAGGGGATAGTATTGTTGTTGCTGAAACCCAGACCGTCCGACCTACCAGAAAGGTGTAAGGTAACTGTTTGGACGGTCGGGAAGTGCCACCCAATTTAGACCGGAAGCCAGTGGGGGAGGCATCCACAGGGACCGTACCCTCCTTCCACTACCACCAACCTCTCGGAAGGACTTTCGGACCCACATGTTTAACGTGATCGTACTCCGCATGAACACGGCGGCAGTTTTGGCAGTGGCTGGAATCGAACCCGGACTTAATAAATGAAATTAATTGTGTTTTGTTAGGGGATAGTATTGTGATGATGTTTCGTCAATTTGTCGCAAAATGGGACTATCAGTTCTACAGTCCCAGTTGGCGAAAAATTTGGCGATTTTTTAAGTTATCGCTAAATTGACGAAAATGTCGCCAAACCTTCCATGGTGATTGCATTATTCAGATGATATGATTTCTATCAATTTATTTGAAGCAAATGATATCATGTCGCTTAGCAACGGACCCAATATATTATGCGGCATACGATTTTTATTAAATCTTTTCCGATTTGAATAATAAAAATATGTATATAAAATAAATTTCATTGACATTGCATTTTTGACTGGATAATATCAATTACGGTCATCAGATTTAAACATCATTATTATTGGTATTTTCGGGGACTGTTGATTCAGGGATTATTGATATTTTCAAATTATTATGGAATTGTTTTATTATGACGAAAATTGTTGAAACTCATATATAGTACGTTGTAACGAGTAATCTTCTAAAAATGCATGGGTATATCTTCTAATCTACGAGAATATAAGTTGTACAGGTATATTGGCATATATTTTGATATATATTGGCATATATTGGAATCAATTACGACCTTCTGGTATTAAGATTACGGGGATTTTTGATACTTTCAATTTATTACGTCATCTTTTTTATTTTGGCAAATATTTTTGAGACTCATATTGCAATACGGGTAAGCTTCTACTAACACACTGGCATATTTTCTGATCTGCGACAATATAAGTAGTACGGGGTTGCATATATTGATTCAATTCCTCTTTTACTTTGTAAATTTACCTACAAAAGTGGCCAGGATGTTTTATTCTTCAGATCTGCCCGTGAATATAATTTTGCATAGGGAGAACAGATATTCTTAAACTTCTCTTTATGAGCAATAAATTTAATATTTTAACAGAATTTGCACATGATTGCGAATTATAAATTTCTTTATATTATATGCTCCGGAAGAAGAACGGGTATGCTGCTAGTAAATAACTAAATATCTCTTTGTATAATAATAAAAAAAATATTCAGTTTTACTAACTTAATGAAAATCTTAATATAATGCATATGATTAGATATAATTATTTAATATATGTGCTATAAATAATAAACACTATAAGATTAACAATCTACAAGATCATATAAGTGTTTTTTTTGGGTTTTTTTGCCTGTCCTATTATAATTACGTAATAGTAAAACAAAGGGGGGTCGATGACAAGAAATTCTTGAAAGGGTCGACAGTCAAAAACGTTTAGTGACCCCTGCTTCAACTATTTTTATGAGAGTGTTATTGAAAAGAGTTTCAGAAACGCAATCTCTATTTCAACCACTTTATCCTGGGTTAAAACGGAAGGCCCGCCTGCTCTCGCTTTGTTTGCAACAAATCCAATTTCTCAAAAACACTTTACCAAACTCGTACTTACTAAATTATTATGGGTGTTAGAGCATGGGTATTTCCTCTAAAACTCCAGGATGATACTCTCATAAAAATGGCTACAGAAATATCGCTCTAAAATAAAAAATTAATTCACTCCTTGCACTCGTCCTGTTCTTCGATTCATAAAAAGATGTCAATCATTATCGTATAACGAATTTAAAACAGCAAACGATGTTTATGATATATTTTTAGTACCACCTAACTGAAAAAATTCTGCTATTCATGAGCGTCCATAGAACTTTTCCCATCAGTTGGCAAACTCAAGGATATTTTTGAGAAAATGTTCCTTTTCATGTTGAAAATATCTATGATGTCCACCTTTGCGACCTTGACCATCAATGGAGGGGAAGTGCCCCCCCCCCCCTTTCCCTTCCCTATGGGCGTGCATGCTGCTCTTTTTATTTCGCTGTTCGTTACATGATTTTAACATTTGATTTTGATTTACGACTGTTCAATTTCCCTATCTATATACGTCTATGCCGTCTATGCCCGGCTCTAACTCTTAACTGACAAACTTACTTCTTGAGCCCTGAGTACAGCCTATGCGAGTCTCATAAGTCTTCTTGTCCCCTACTTGATCTTTCAATTCTTCTGGTATTTCATTTATAAGGCAAAAATATTTTTTATTCTGGCATGAACTAATTACAGTTTTTCGAAAAGTTATGCACTTATGCAATTCCGTTGGGGAATGCTTTTGCCCAAAACTAATATTAAAGGGCATCTAGCACAAAAAATATTGCAAGATTCTACACGCATGGCCGTATTATTGTTTCAGACTGAACCAGGGCGATACTCAAGACTCTTCAAACCGAGCTTAGCTTATAGTCCAAACTTAACTTATATTCCAAGCGTAGTTTATATTCCACATTTGAAAATGCCTTCAGGCTTAGGTTGGATTGGCAATGCTATAGACTAGGCTACGAAAATGTTAGAAATTTCGGCCAGCTTGCAGTGTTCACCTCTACGATAAAAACTTGCAATTCCGTCCTAGCAGCTCAACGGTAGAGCGCCAGCTGGCCAGTACGAAGATCCGTGGTTCGAATCCCGGTTGGAGCAGCAAGGATTTTTACAATGACATCCAAATAATTCAACCCTGTATGTTAGTGCAAAGATGCCGGAGGTCTTAAAGTGACCTTAGTACGACTAGCACGGAATTAGTGTCCTTTGATACATTGAGCGCCGATATCGAATAGGGAGGTCAATGACCACGCAGGAATCTAACCTAACGGATAGAAATAGCTACAGAAGACTAACCTAAGGTAAAAATAGCACGAGGTGGTCAGTTAAATTGCCAGTTACACGTCAATGTGACATTAGAAGGTGAAGAATGCAGAGTCACCTTCATCGACAAAAGCTTGCAATTGTGTTCCAGTAGCTCAACGGTAGAGCGTCGGTTGGCCAGTACGAAGATCCATGGTTCGATTCCCAGTTGAGGCAGCAAGGTCGGTTACAAATGCACATCTTTAGTTTGATTACCTCTTGAGATAAGATAAATCTAGGGATAATGAAACTGTAAATTCATTCCACTTGGAATTTTTATGGTCACGTATCGAAACCATGGATGAGTCAGCGCGTAGCGAGCAGAATGCGGAGAAACCAGCAGATTAAGAAAAACTGCAAAAGTCAATGAAGAAGCCACATTACTCGACACATGACTCATACTCGTGAATTCTCAAATTCCATGCCTTATGAATTTCTTGTCATATTCTCGTCGTTCGATCAATGTCATAAAAGAGGTGGTGTACGCAACGCTCAAAACTGTGTCACCTCTTTTATACCACAAAAGCGTCCAAAAAAGGTCGTTTCGTCAGCTTTCCTATACGGCTGATAAGATTCAAACGCATAGACATACCGCTGTTTTACGGGCGTGTACCTCAAGATGCATGAAAAGATTCAACAATATTTTACTGTCTAACTGTGATATTTACGGCTCAGTGTTGCAATCCTAGTTACATTCAGAGAGTACGCGTGTGGTGGTCTTTTGTATGACGCAGCTGAGGCTATGGTAAACATTTGAAAAGAAACAGCAAAATGCTTACAAATTCAAATTCCTATAGGAGGAAAGATAATTGGTGTTACATTATCTTTCTTGTGCGTGCGTGCGTCTATGTGTGTGTGTGTGTGTGTGTGTGAACTAATAGATCAAACTGATAGACCAAATTTCTAAACTAATGAAGCAACTACTAACAACTAATAGACAAAACTAATAGACCAAATTTTACAAAATTGGGTAGGTAAGAATTTTTGCAGGCAACTGCCAACATACTTCAGTCTTTGCAAGGCGGAGCCCTTTTATTTATTTCTACTTAGTTTTCGAGTTATTCTACTTTTTATGCACTTCTAAAGTAAAAAAGTTCGTTCGTAAAAAAATAAATTTTTAATTTCTTGTTAAGATTTCAAAATTTCTGCAGATTTATTTAAGAACTAGTCATTTCATGCGCGCTTCACGCTTCATCGATGGCTAGTGGTCTTTAAGTGTGACACCCACACACTTAATAAAAGTTCTGAATATCAAAATCCGTTTCAAATTGAAGGAAAAAAATTAAATGACGCACAGTTTTCAGAATAAAAGTGGAGTTTTTAGAAAATTCCTTTGCAGCGTCATTCCTGATTCGATTTTTTTTAGTTTCTCTTTGATCTGGAAGCTGCGACGTATCGAATGAGTTCAAAACCGAAATTCTGGCTCTGGTGTAAGTGCTCATAGTCATTCTAAAACGCGGTTTTTGAATTTTGCAATCATTCCTTAACATCGTCACCCAAAATTCGAATTTTTAAAATATTATATTTTATTCGTTGATCCGGGAGCTGAGACTGAGTAGGACCACAACCAAGGTTGTAAGTAGAGTGGAAGTGCTCGATCATTAAGCAAAATTTTAATTTCTTTTATTATTCCTTTGCACCGTTACCGCTCATTCAATTTTTTTAAATTTTAGCTTTTTCTCTTAGTCTCGAAGCTCAGACGGAACAAATTACATCAAAACTAAGATTCTAGCTATAGATAATTCCAGCCATAGACTCGATAATTTTAATACATTACATCCCCCCTATTCCTCTATCTTTTTTTCTCTCTCTCTTTCTCTCTCTCTCTCTCTCTCTCTTACTTACTCACTCACTCACTCAGTCGGTCAGTTCAATGTATAATAAATGACTTACAAACTTAGACATATTTTTTTCCATTCTGATTCCCTATTATAATACAAGTGGATCTAAACAATATAAAACATAAATCTTGAGAACATCGAATGGAGATTCCCACTCCCGATATATATCTATCTTATCCACAGAGACATAAATAAATCACGACACTCTTGTAACAGAGATCCTGTTAGTTGTGTGTGGATAATTACGGTTCGTGTTTAAAACTCACAATTGCGTTCTTGGCGATGTATTTGGCAATTAGCTTTTCCGAGAACACCTCCTTTGTGAATGGAACGTGACGGAGATGCAGACGATGTTGGTTACTAGCAACAAAACCGGTAAAATGATCATTTATTAGAAGGTAAAAGAAAGGTGCTGAGGGATAAAGGCCGTGGATAACATCTAGTGCGTCAAATGAAAAGATATGAGCGGGCAACTGCGATTTCCAATTG
This sequence comes from Amaurobius ferox, assembly GCA_951213105.1. Taxonomy (NCBI): domain Eukaryota; kingdom Metazoa; phylum Arthropoda; class Arachnida; order Araneae; family Amaurobiidae; genus Amaurobius; species Amaurobius ferox. Next base: position 110,582,241 of record OX578153.1, read on the forward strand.
ACCAAAATAATTTTAAGCTGATGAAATGTGCAATTTTCAGTTTATTTTTATGTAGAGATTCAGTAAAATTCTTCGGACAATGTTTACAATAAGAAGACATTTTTGACATTTATAGTCGATTTAAGGGGAGATAGTACTTTTTAACCTTTAGAAAATGATTTTTCAAATTTCATTTCATAAATGAACTGGAGTATGACTCAACTCGACTTACTCATGCCAAAATCCGTTTTTCAAAAAAAAAATTGAAAAATCGGTACCATGATGTAAAAAAACCTTGCTGCCCCAACCGGGAATCGAACCATGGATCTCCGAGTTGGCCAGTTGACGCTCTACCGTTGAGCTACCGGAACAAAATTTCAAGCTCTTGTCGTCGAAGTGGACTCTGCATTCTCCACCTTCTAATGTCAGATTGGCAAGTAACTGACAATCTAACTGACCATCTCCTGCTATATTTACCTCAGGTTAGCCTCCTGCTATTACTATTTTTACACAGATTAGTATTCTGCGTGGTCGTTATCCTCTTAATATGAAATCGTATCCTCTTAATATTATCTCTTATTATCTATCATCTATTTAGACCTAAATAAATGTTCGTTTCGCGGGATGGTAGACCTTGGGTGCCTCCTGAGTGCAGGAGGTATTCTTTCCTGGCCGTGCAGCTGGCTACTCTAAACCCTCTATGTGAGTCGCACGGTCTAGGGTCTTCAGACCTCCGACATCTTTGCACTAACCTACAGGGTTAATTCGTCCACGATGAAGGGCATAATAGCGCCCGAAAGCGCTATGGCCGTGTGATTTTTGCATGTCGTAAAGAGGAGATTTTAATAAAATATTTTTTAAGCCTATTTTTTGATTGTCTTTAATTTTAAAGAATTAATTAGTCGACGTGCTTCCATACTATTTCATAGTCAAAAAGTGTTCAGAAGGTCTGGAAACATAGAATATAAAATTAAATTAAAAAGATAAAATAAAGAAAAAATATATATAAAATTTCGAAACAATTTCGAAGTTCATGCTCGAATTAAAGAAATTTTTATCTAGTGCTAAATTTTTTGATAGCAAAGCCGGATGTGAAGTTTCAAGAAAATCCGTTAATATGTGTGGCCGCTACAGTGTACACAATAAATCGATCAAACGCAGACAGACAGACGAACGGATACACTCCAAAAACAGTCAAAACGTATTCAGGAGGTCTTAAAATAAATATTGGCATCAACATCTCGAATTCGAAAATTTTCGTGAAAATAATACTTTCTCGATATTATATCACATAGTATGAGAAAACAGCAATGACAGTAATAATTCAATATAAAATTAAATTTTGCATTGCTGTATCAAATAAGAAATATTTCAGCTCTTCCAAAGAAGATAGTGTTGAGTTTTTGTCCGATAATTCAGATACTGGTTAATTTTTGTCTTTGAATTTGTGTTAATGCTTGGATCATAGAAGCTTTTGATGTGAATAACATCTATGGATGGGTAGCTCTAGCTAAAATCAGTGTGTTACGATAAATCATTCTAAAGTTTAAATCTTTTAAAGTTTAACTTTTAAAGTTCAAATCTCCGACCCGAATAAATGAAGATGCAAACAATTTTTAATTGTTTTTTTTTAAATATTACATCATTTAAATAATTTGCAAAAATAATTTCAGTATTTTACTATTTTGAACTTCTTGTTTTCAAAATATCTAGAAATTTTTTGTCTTGTTTCCGAAAAATCTAGAAAGTTTTTGCCTTGTTTTCTAGAAAGTTTTTGTCTGAGCGAGTTTTTGCTTCATTTTGCTTTCGTACTGAAAATTTATTCTAAATTATAATACAACCAGTAAGCAACAAAAATATTTAGTGAAAAATTTAGTTTCTAGATAAGTAATTTTGTTTGCAAAGCTTTTATAGTTTTGTAGGAATCGTTTTGTCAAGTTGAAGATGATTAAAAATTTTCCGTTTTTATAATTTGTAATACGTATATCTCCAAAACTAAAAATACTAAGCTGTGAGCAATAAGCAAATAATGTGTAGCTCTTTGAAATCCCTACAAAATTATGTAATTGTATTCGAAATATAGTGGTTATAATTTCCATATTTTAATATTTTGACCAGTTAAAAGTTTTTTCAACATGGGGGGGGGGGGTGAAAGCTGTAATATTTAAAATGTGGCGAATGTTACAGCTTGTTTTTTCCTTGATGAAATAAATATTGGGGTACAAGTTAATTTTTTTTCTAAACAAATTAGAAAGATGAATTCGGGGATTCTAAAGGCTATTCGGCTGAAATAGAAGCAAAAACTAAAAGTATGAACAGTTTACGATTGTTTGTAACTGTTATAACCAACTGAAAAGCCACAAGATAACCAATTGAATTTGTATCCAACTGAAAACCCTAAAAGGTAGTCAGCTGAAAACCCTACAAGATATCCAACTGAATTTGTAGCCTACTGAAAACCCTACAAGGTAGCCAACTAAAAACCATAAAAGGTATACAACTGAATTTGTATCCAACTGAAAACCCTACAAAGTAGCCAACTGAAAACCTTACAAGGATATATAATAGAATTTCGAATCAGATTCTAGCTTTCTAAATATAATGATTATATAATTTCGATATTTAACTATTTTGAACTATTTTGAAAAGGTGGTTCTAATTTCAATATTTTAATATTTTGTACTCCTCTGAATATTTTTTCTAAAAAGACAAATCACCCCCCACACACACACACACACACACACACACACACACACACACACACCACCCCCACCCCCAAAAAAAGACGTTATTCACGCAAAACCATTTCGACTTCAACAGATTAAACACTAGAGCCATGGCCTATCGTATATACTGAGACAGTTATTCTTCGTTATGTGCATACGTTATGTACATACGTCCATCAAGTAAGTCTTTCTACTAACTGAGGGTGTTTGATATAAGTGCGGTCGGTAAATGTAACTGTTATTAAATCCTCAACTAAGAACCCTTTTTTTATTACAATCAACTAGTTAGTGATTGTAAATGTACATTTTATAATAGACCATAAATAGTATTTAAATAAAGAAAATGGTGAAAACACTGCATCAAACCTCCTCTATAAAAAATCATATAGAGGAGTACTAAAATAAATGCAGCAATTGTATTTATATATTCACTAGAATTTATATATTCACCGGTGTTTCTCGTGAGTAAAATAAGTACATATAAATTTCAATAGAATTCTAAATTATAGTATTCTTCAAAAAAATTCGATAAAATTATTTCACATATTTCCACTGAAAAAAGTATAAGAATTTCTGTTCTCGCTATACAAAATTATCTGTACACAAACAGATCAGAAGCAATCTTGCTCTGTTTGTAAACAAATTTATAAAAAAAAATTAAATTTGGTATAAAAATAGTAGAAGATATATCTCTAACATTTTTGTCCTGCTGCAGCAATCGGTTTAACGCAATAGAAAATATGAGTTAACATTTTTTTTTCACCAAAATAAACAATTGAACTTGAAATTGAAAATATCCATCATTTCCGTAATCTAATATGAATCCCAGAGCCGTAAAAAATCTAATCAAAACTATAATACTGTTCATTTAAAAAAATTATTATTATCAATTTATTTATTATTTAAGTCGTATAATATAAGTCGTTGATTATTTAAGTCGTATATATGTATCTACACTAACTAAAAAACCAATTAAACCGAATTTCATAAAATTTGGTAGGTAAGTCCTTGTGGGTGACCCTGGTGCTGATTAGATTTTGGTACGATTCGGGTATGAAAGATCTCGTCTTTTATGCAAAATGGCCCGCAGAAATGTCATGTATACAATCTAGCTAAAAAACTAATTAATCCAATTTCACAAAATTTGATAGATAAGTCACTCGTGAGATATTCTAGTGCTGTTTAGATTACGGTGCTATTTGGAAAAGAAAAGCCTGTCTTTCCTTACGAAATGATCCGCAAAAATTTAAAATAAAACACAACGTTTGCTCAAATGTATCAATTAAATACTTATTTTATACGTAATTGTTAACGAGAAAAATAATAAGATCAAGTCCATTAGTCTAGGACTAACCGTTCACGAGATATTTGAGTATTTTCGCATTTTTTTATGCTGCCTTTGAAAAAATGTCCAATTATCAAATAAAAACAAAAATAGAATTAAAAGTGCAAATTCAGTGTTATTTTGTGCAGTTAAACTCAATGAATTATTAAAGAAATAAAGAAAAAATGAAATTGTGTCTGCAGGGAAAGTCATGTGCTCCCTACATCAGATTCTGTGTTATTAAAACCTCGACAACCCCTGGTTCTAAAAACTGGAAACATGGTTAAAAAATTATGCATTCTTAGAAAAGGCACCTGAAATTATTTTCTTCAGTTCGACACACGCCAGTGTATGCTACTAGGAAAAACCGCACCAAATTTGAAAACAAAAAATTAATCAAAAACTGTGGATTTGTATACGAAACACACAAATAACCAAATAAATAAGGAAACAGACTTTGAATTCTATATACATAGATATTATTTTAGAGATATTTTGTAGAATAATAACACTAAAATATTTTTGTTCCTAATCTACAGTATCGATGCTTAGCCAACCTGTCTAAGCGTTAGATATACAAGCATAATATTCTCAAACAAATAAAATATTTCAACATAACGTGTTGAGAAACAAAAATCACATTCAACTTGTTGCCCATCAAAATCTTGAGAGAAACGTTATATAAAATGTCACTTCCTTTGACGCGATAAACGATAAAATAAAACCGTAAAACACATGTCATTGCCAACGTTTTTCCATCTTGCCATACATATTAGGAAACATGCTACTAAGTCAAAACGACAAGAAAAGACCATTTTTCACACCTTTATTCCCCCTCGCAAATCACATATAATCGGGGGTGTTTTTTTTTCGTAATATTTCTCCAAGCTACAGAATTTTACGTTACTGACGCTCCCCCCCCCCCCCCCCCGACCATAAATTCAACGTTAACGTCCACATGCAGGATGGCTGTCACCTGACGAGGTTACGATGGTTATCCATCTGCGTTTATTGCGGAGGAGAAAAAAGAAAGACGAAAACTCAAAGTTTGCTGAACGGCCTGGAATGGTTATGAAATCAAATTTGAACCGTAAACCTGAATTATTGTTTTTTTCCCCCTCTCTCTTAGGCGCGTGGTTGGGCACAAAAGGGGCACCAAACCAAATTGGGCTTGCAGTAGGGGGAACTAACTGAAAATATGCGAATATAATTTGAGTCAAAACCTTGAATAAGAGTCTGCTGATTATAGAAACCCCGTGGTATCAGACAAAAGTCCGTTATAGCACACATCCGACTTCATATTCAAGGTGGTCCGGAACAGAAAATTGTGTTTTTCTTATTTGCGAATAACTTTATTGAACATTTTTTTACACAGATGTTTTTCTTTTATTAAATTATCTATACACAAACAGATCAGAAGCAATCTTGCTCTGTTTGTAAACAAATTTATAAAAAAAATTTAAATTTGGTATAAAAATAGTAGAAGATATAGAATAATAGAAGAATAGTAGAAGATCTCTAACATTTTTGTCCTGTTGCAGCAATCGGTTTAACGTAATAGAAAATATGAGTTAACATTTTTTTTTTTACCAAAATAAACAATTGACTTGAAATTGAAAATATCCATCATTTCCGTAATCTAATATGAATCTCAGAGCCGTAAAAAATCTAATCAAAACCATAATACTGTTCATTTAAAAAAATTATTATTATCAATTTATTTATTATTTAAGTCGTACAAATTGAGTAAAAATTGTCTACCGTATAAATGCATTTGATTAAATTCCGTTGGACATATAATATAATTTCTTCCAAATAAATTTTCGGCTAAAATCATCTGCATAATGCAATTTCTATGGAATGTTTAATCTTGCGTTGTTTACTTTCCCTGCAATACATGGTAATGTAAAGGTATTGGAATCATGCCGAAAATCGCAACTCGAGTTTTCGACGGATCTACACGTTCTGTGACCTTTAAAACACGAAATCACTGGTTTTATCGTGACGTGTGTGTGTGTGTGTGTCTGTCTGTGCAATGTATATGTATCTACACTAACTAAAAAACCAATTAAACCGAATTTCATAAAATTTGGTAGGTAAGTCCCTTGTGGGTGACCCTGGTGCTGATTAGATTTTGGTACGATTCGGGTATGAAAGATCTCGTCTTTTATGCAAAATGGTCCGCAGAAATGTCATGTATACAATCTAGCTAAAAAACTAATTGACCCAATTTCACAAAATTTGATAGATAAGTCACTCGTGAGATATTCTAATGCTGCTTAGATTTTGGTGCTATTTGGAAAAGAAAAACCTGTCTTTCTTTACGAAATGGTCCGCAAAAATCAAAAATCTAAAATAAAACACAACGTTTGCTCAAATGTATCAATTAAATACTTGTTTTATACGTAATTGTTAACGAGAAAAATAATAAGATCAAGTCCATTACTCTAGGACTAACCGTTCACGAGATATTTGAGAATTTTCGCAATTTTGTTATGCTGCCTTTGAAAAAATGTCCAATTACCAAATAAAAACAAAAATGGAATTAAAAGTGCAAATTCAGTGTTATTTTGTGCAATTAAACTCAATGAATTATTAAAAAAATAAAGAAAAAATGAAATTGTGTCTGCAGGGAAAGTCATGTGCTCCCTACATCAGATTTTGTTTTATTAAAACCTCGACAACCAGAATTATTGTTTTTTTTCCTCTCTCCTAGGCGCGTGGTTGGGCACAACAGGGGCACCAAACCAAATTGGGCTTGCAGTAGGGAGAACTAACTGAAAATATGCGAATATAATTTGAGTCAAAACCTTGAATTAGAGTCTGCTGATTATAGAAACCTCTGTGGTGTCAGACAAAAGTCCGTTATACCACACATCCGACTTCATATTCAAGGTCGTCCGGAACAGAAAATTGTATTTTTCTTATTTGCAAATAGCTTTATTGAACATTTTTTACACAGATGTTTTTCTTTTATTAAATATAAATGTGCTATGTAAAATAAATAAAAATTATTAAAATATATTTTGACACTTTAAGACGTAAAAAATATTCCTTAAAAATTTATATAATTATAAATTAAAACACTGTTTACGCAACAAATATAATTTTTAGAGAAAATTCTGTTATTTAATTTATTTTAAGGGTAAGCCATAAATGAAGGAGGCCATGTAAAACCACGAGATTGGTTAAAAATGCTAACCAATATACAAGATGTCTGATCGCATTGCCCTAAGGTCAGCCAATGGTAGCCAAATAGGCGTCATGCAAAAGAGGCGTCAACCAAAAGGTTCTAAAGATGATATACACGACTTCTACACGAGATTCAATAGCGATTTCATAAAAAGTGTTCCACAGAAATGTTCTGATATACATTTCGATGAGTTTTCCATAGAGTATTCCACAAAAATGTCCTAATACACGGAACTTCAACGGCAGATAGACTTCAACGAAATGAGCGGATCAAGTACAAGTAGGAGTACCACACCTTGAGTTGGTACCAGTACGATATACTGTGATATAAGAATTGTGATCAATGGCCAAAAACGAAATTGGAGGTATGTACTTACCAAATATTGTAGCAGGTCTTAGATCATTTAATAATAGAATTTACCTGGTCTCACATGTCCACTCTCCTCCGCAAATAATATATGATAATTGTTGTAATTAATTTAATAATTAAGAGAATGGTCGTAATAAATAATGTTATTTTTAAAGTTAAAAGTGGTGCAATTAATTGAGTAGCATTATGTTAATAAATATTCTATTCTAGGACTCGCACTGAAGATTATATGATGGGTTAAAGCGGTATTTTTTGTTACAACGCAATGCAATCAAATAATGTTATTTAATTTTAACTATTATTTTTAAATTGTGCACAACAGTTTACATAAAAAAACTCAATTTTTATGTGAGTGACTTATGCATCAAACACCGTAAATTTAAAATACAAATTCCAAAAACAAATTAAAGTTATTACACATAATAAATAAAATGTGTTTCAAATGTTATAGTTCTGGCTGATATATATCTATTTAAACATTGAACATTTTAAGAATTCAATTTCTGAAAAAACAAAATTTCAGAGTTTTGTTTTATACAGTAAATATCAGAAAACTAGTATATATATATATACAAGATCACGGTATTTAAATTTAACACTAAATCAATTTCATAATGATAATACAACTACTAATTCTTATTGTGTAATCTCTTTCAAACATCCTATTTATAATTCTCTCAATTTTGGTCATCTGTTTAATAAGTTCAAACATTTATTGCCTATTGGAGATTTGTGTGTTTCAAAGACTTTTAAATACAACAAGCCTATTGGTAGATCAATATTCAATTATAATGAAGTTTCACTATCTCTCTCTTTTGAACATGGTTCTTAGTCAAATGTAGATAGTGAAGTGTAAATTAAACAAATTTGTTAAATTTCTAAATCCAGACTTAAGGCATATAGTTACAAGAGATTTAGACATTGTTAGTGACAATATGTTAAGAACAGTTATGTCATTTGGCACTAAATTTAGGATACCTTCTTGTAATAATTCTTTTAAAGTTTTAAAATCAATTAATTTTGATCTTGATAAATATATATATAAATTAGCTTGTAAATACGCTCTGCCATTAGAGGCATTTAATATGTGGAAATTTACTTTATTAGAATCTATAAAAAATGCTATTAGAGATATTAAATTGTCTAGATCTGTATATAATATTGATAATATTAAACATTCCATTAATGATTTACAAAGATCTTTCGTTATCACCTATGTTGATAAAGCCTCTAATAATTATGCTATTATCTGTAAAAAATTTTATATTCAGTTTCTGCTAGATTATTTAAAAAATAATAATCTTTTTAAACTTGATTTACATTCCATTAATAGGATTAAATTGAAAATTATCAAAATGTATAGTGATTTAAATATTAAATATAAATATCTTAAATTTCCTTATATAGTGCTCATTCCAAAATTTCATAAAAATCCTATTAAATTTAGAACAGTAACTAGTAGCCATAATACATACTCTACTACTGCGAGTAAATTATTACTAAATTCTTTAAATCTAATAAATAATTGTTTATGCCAGACTAGCAATAAATATCTTTTTCTAAATAATAGTAAAGAATTAAAGAATAAATTAACATCTCTTAGAAAAATAATAGGATTTCAAACTTTTGATTTTAAAGATCAATAATATTAAGATCTCTGATCTATATGATGTAATTTTAGCTCTTTATAATGCTTATATTACTAATCTTTCAACTCAAATTAATTTTATAAATTCTCCTAAGCTTCTTCACTTTGTTATTTTCAATAATTTTATTTTTCAAGTAAATAAATTTTACTTACAAGTCTCAGGAGTTCCACAGGGTGGCTGCAGTAGCAGTATATTAGCTAATTTATACCTTTATCATTATGAAAAGTCTTTTACTTCAATAGATTATACTTTTTACAGATATGTTGATGATCTGATTTGCTTAGTACATACTGAAAATTATCTCATAGATGTAGATTTCTATCCAGACAATTTGGAATTAATTCCTAATGAAACTAGTATGAGTAATAATATGAATTTTTTGGATTTAAATCTTTTTATTGATCCTTCTAATACAATTGTTACAAATTTATATGATAAAAAAGACTATTATAATTTTAATATTAATAAAATCTCACCATTTAATTCCTGTAACTCGATTCAATTGATTAGAAATATTATACTTAATCAGCTTTTTAGAATTTATAGATTGTCTGATAGAAAATTTCATGCTATGCATATAAATAATCTCAAAAATACCAGCAATTTATACAAATATCCCTCTTATTTAGTAAATGGTATTGTTAAAAAATTTAGAATAGCTGGATTTTCATAATTATTTTCATAGTATCTTATAATTCTTTTCATTGTATCTTATATTAGCCAGACATCTCCATTCTCTTGTATTTTTATTATTATTACTTTTATTTTTACATTCTCTTCAACGTCAGCCTTACTATTATTAGCCCCATCTTTTAGTAGCTCTTTTTGTATATTATTACTTTTTCTTTCCTTTTCGCTTTACTGTTTTTCAATTCTTACGAATGGCAACAGTAGATCATTTCTATTTCTTCTTTGCGAATGGCAACACTGGTCTCTTCATTCAGAGTTCCTGGTTTCGACTAGTTTGGACATATGCTGTGCATTTTCCAGGTATTCATGTTTTCCTTTTTATTCCTTCTTTATGTATGTCTTCCAAGTAGAAATAGTTTATAGAAATAATCTATCTATTTCTTCAGAAACATACATTTTTTGTGTTTGCTTCGTCAAAATGCTTGGACTTGAGAACGAATTTTACGAAGTGAATATTTCCATATTTTAGGCTTAGCCCTTTTCCACGTGTATAGCGATTTAGCTTAAATTTTTAAGATTTTCTTTATTCATCTCCATACTATTGAATTTTGTTGATTTTCTATAACTTGATTACTAGTGTTTTGTATTTTTTTCCATTTGATTGATGATCTGCTGTTTTATATTTTATTTTGTGGGTGTTTTAGAAAGTTAGGTTTATCGTGTTGCAGCTTCTTACTTTTCGTTCATTGGACTTTCAAACTACTATTATTATATATATATATATATATATATATATATATACTTGTCTGGATTATGGTACTTATGATTACGAACTTTTGCCATATCCGAACCAAGCATTTGTTTGGATTCATTTAGGTTAGATACACAAACCTGAAGGGGAATATAATCCGAATTAGCCTCCAACTGAAGCCTAATGCTGTTAATTTCTTTTTTTCGGTATGATGGCCATGTTTTAACTGTTTTGGTTATATTAGTGTTTTAATGTTTAGTCATTTATTATTTGGTATTAGTTATTAATCCACTTTTCATACATACATACATACACATGGCTTATGTAATACTTTACATATATATATTAGTTTCTATATATGTAAATATAGTAGATAAAATTTCATATACATAATTATATAGGGCAAATAGAAAACTCTCCCCTAAAGTCTGTGTGTGTATATATATATATATATATATATATACTAAGGCATTTAATAATAATTTAAGGCATTTTGTAATGTTGTGGCTTTTTTGAGTTGAAATTCTTTCATTGGATTTTTAAACTTTTATTGTTATTATTATTATATATATATATATATATAATAATTATAATAATAATAGTTTAAAAATAAAATGATAGAATAGAGAGAAATTGTAACTCAAAAACCCCTAACTTTAAAATATTCCTACATAATAAAGAAAAAAGTATTAAATAGAGAATCATCAATCAAATGCAAAATAAAATGCCAATTTCTAGTCATCGATAGGTTTGCGTTACTTGAGATGCACGATTCCTGGCCTATACATTGTATGTAAAAAACGTCCTCTACCCTATTTCGAAGCTATCACCGAAAAATTTTCCGACCTTTCTTTACTGACAAGGAAAAAGTCAGTTGCTTTTTTTAAGGAAATATAAAAGTTTCCCAGCTAAAATTCTTCTTAGCAAAGGATTTTCTAGATTCAGAAGCAAACATTCTAACTTAAATAAAGCTATGCTTTTGAAAATACAACTTTCTAATACTTCCTTGAAGAAATCATCCACATCATTCTCACTTAATTTTCTCATGCCTGCTTTCTTCGAGGAAACGCTAGAAAGTTGTATACAGTCTAATCAATATGGAACGTTCCGTAAGCTGTGACTGAACGATTTACCCTTATGACTTTATATTCATAGGAGTTTGTAACACAGTTGGAAAGCCATGTACATACATACGCGCTCATAGACGTTCGGAATTCGCTATAAACTGTAGTTCAACAATAGAACGACAAAATAATGCCAGTTCAATCCAAGAATTACAAACATTGTTCGATGGAAGTTCCCTGTAGTTTCTCTCGTGGTTACACTCTTTAGTAAACAAGTTCAGATTCATGGGGGAACAGAAACCTTTAAAAAGAATTGGGTCATAAGACTTGTAAAGAACTTTGCTGCCACAACCGGGAATTAAACCTTGGATCTTCGTATTGGCCAACCGATGTTTTACCGTTGAGCTACTGGGACGGAATTACAAGCCCTTATCTTTGGACTCTGTATTCTCCACCCTCTAACGTTAGCTTAAAGTACAACTGACAATCTGATTGACCACTTTCTACTATATTTACCTCATGTTAGCCTCCTGATGCTATTTTTACTTCAGGTTAGCCTCTTGATGCTATTTTTATCTCAGGTTAGCCTCCTGATGCTATTTTTATCTTAGGTTAGCCTCCTGATGCTATTTTTATCTCAGGTTAGCATCCGGATCTATTTTTATCTCAGGTTAGCATCCGGATCTATTTTTATCTCAGGTTAGCATCCGGATGCTATTTTTATCTCAAGTTAGCCTCCTGATGCTATTTTTATCTTATGCTAGCCTTCTGATGCTATTTTTACATCAGGTTAGCCTCCTGACGATATTTTTATCTCAGATTAGTCTTCTGATATTATTTTTATCTCATGTTAGCCTCCTGATGCTATTTTTACTTCAAAATAGCCTCCTGGTGCTATTTTTACTTCAAAATAGCCTCCTGATGCTATTTTTATCTTCGGTTAGCCTCCTGATGCTATTTTTATCTCAGGTTAGCCTCCTGATTCTATTTTTATCTCAGATTCCCCCCCTCGTGCTTTTTTTATCCTCCAGGTTAGCTGCCTGGAGGGCTACCGAATATATTTTGCTCAAATTTTTTTATATATTTTATGGGATAATTTGAATATTTCCTAAAATTTTCGATGCAATTTGTGAATTTTTTAATTTGGTTTCTAATTATACTTCAGAAGCAATTGCCAATTTTTAACCTAAATATATTTATATTTAAATTTCGCTTTTGTGCAAAATTTAATCTAGCTTTCCCAGAATTTTCGAAATTCGAACAACATAATATTTAATAAAAATAAATATTTATAACAGAAAAATGTAAAAAATATAGCTATTTTTATAGGGAATAACAAACATATATTCTGAATATTACATTAAAAACTATTCAGAAGTTTTAAATTTGTGTGCAATGTCAAAAAATCACATTCTGAAAAAATACTTCAGTTAGTTCTTAATAAATCCCCCTCCCTTTTATTTTGAACTACAGATCCAGTCATTATAGAATTTTTTTCATGCAGATTGCTTTAAAAAGTTTGTATTTTTACTTTTCCTATATACATAGTATAATGGATAGCATAGTATAAGGTATGGAAAAGTATTGTAATGGGGTCGAAAATTCTAATTCAAATTTTCGACGGAAGAGCACACTTCAAGCATGTCTGAACTCGAATCGAATTTTGAGATGATGTCTGTGTGTATATGTAAGTAAGCATGTTTGTGTGAGTGTTCGTGAGTCTGTGGAAGCGGTATCTCACGAACGAAAGACGCGTTTAGAACAAAATTTGGTGCAAAAATTACAATCAGTGATAACGGAAGCTTATTGATTTTAAACGCAATAGAAAATTCGAAAGACCACCAAATTTTTGAATAAAATTTTGAAAAATATCATCAAAAAATCAGAATTTTAAGGTTACGTAAATAACACTTTTTTATGTAAATTTATTTTAGAAAATAATTTACACAAAAAACAAATTATTGAAATGCTAGCAAGAACAGTTCTCGACATATTGCATATTTTTCAAATAAATTCATCAAAAAATTACATAAAATTAAAAAAATACTAACTATTATAAAATATGTTCACTTTTCATGAGTAATATTATATGACAAATGTGTTAACATCATTCTCATGGATCTAGTTTGTTCCATTCACGAGAGAAGATACTTTGAGCAATAATTTAGTATTTTAATACCTAACAATTCGCCAACAGTCACTTATATACAATAAGTTGTTGTTGTTGAGACCCAGACCGTCCGACCTACCAGAAAGGTGTAAGGTAACTGTATGGACGGCCGGGAAGTGCCACCCAATTTAGACCGGAACCCAGTGGGGGAGGCATCCACAGGGACCGTACCCTCCTTCCCCTACCACCAACCTCTCGGAAGGACTTACGGACCCACATGTTTAACGTGATCGTACTCCGCATGAACACGGCGGCATTTGTGGTAGCGTGCAAATCTAGCGCGCAAACCACGGGGATACCGCACCCGAGATGGCCAACAGCACGCGGTGTTCCGAGGTGGTCACCCACCAAGTACTAACCGCGCCCGATGCTGCTTGACTTCGGTGATCTAACGAGAACCGGTGTTTTCAGCACGGTACGGCCGTTGGCCCCTTATATACAATAAGTGTTCTTCTTTCCAATTATCCGGAACGCTTAGCGATAAATTTAGTGAAATATTGAAATTTATATAATTCTTTTGTTAATACACAAATGGCCAAAAACAGATTTATATATAAAAATATGCGTTAAAAAATTATTTTTTGCGGAATAAGAAATTTTTTTGTTTCCTAGAGCGCGGTTAGATTTCTTTATACTACAAGATTGTCGGGTGCATATTTTTTACAACGTACCCATAAAATTATTCATGCTTTAAAATGAAACCAAATAAGACATGAAACAATTAACTCTGTTACAGACGAATGGAATACAGAATAAGCGTCATGATTTCGTTCTAAAGTGTATTTAAGTTCCCTTAATTTTCAGCGCCATAATTCAATCCCCGAGGAACTAAAAGGAATGAAAATTATTCCTAAGATCTTTTTACAGTTTAAAAAGAAAAATTTGCATGAAAATAAATATACTCTTTCTGTTGTAATTTTCCCTTATTAGTATATTAGATTTACGTGATTAGATTAAGAAAATATTGGAATTCTAATTTTTTTGCGAGTGAATTTGTTTCTGTGCGAATATATATATACAGTACAACCTCGAAAATCCGGACATCCAAAATCCGGAAACCTCCAAAATCCGGACGTTTTCCAAATTTTCGTTTTTTTTTTTTTTTTCCCCGAACTGACGAAGTCGCGGATTTAAAAAAGATATAATAAGGTAAGATTATTTATTTTATACATAAGATTATTTATTTTACCGTATTTTCCGGTCGACTTTCTGAACCCGGAAATGAAACGAAAGTTTAGATGGACGGCAGTAGATAGATAGGCTCGTGGTTGGAGCGTGAATTGAGTTGTTAGCGTTAATCCCTCCTCCCCCTTATTCAAGTCACAACTCCTGATGAATTATTTCGCGTAAAATATACATCGTTATTTAAATACGGAATTTTTATTATCAAAATTTCCTTTTCTCATTATTGAAAAAGACATTTTTCTGAAACAATGTAATTTTTAATATTAAACACTTTAAAACGTAACATTTTATCACAGATGTTCAATTAAATCTAAAAATCCCGAGAATTCATATTAACGCTCACGGAAATTTATTTTATTCACTTCGTAGTACGATTTCCATTCTTCAATGTATTCTGTTTTGTCTTTGGAATCTCCTCCCCCTCCCGATATCTGACGATTTTTTCGTTCTCGTCGAAAGTGTCAGCTTGAAATCGACTGTATATTTTGCCTTTTTTGTTTAGAAAGCCATATTTACATACTATAAATAGCAAATAGATAACTAAATAATATCGTATCGCACAGAACCGAGCAACAAGGTCATTAACACACAGACCTCTCAAAGGGGTCGGCTTGCCTCCGGTGACAGTCGGCTGTGTTTACGATTAGGAACTAAGCAAATTCCTTTCTTCGCTTTCCCTGCCCCGCCACGTCCGGGTGCTGCTGTAACCTAGTAATGACTCATCGTAATTTAGAATAATCATTGAGAGGAGAGATATTTTTCTTTTTTGGAAAAGATATTTATTTTATCTACTGCGATATTTTTTACACATTTGACTATTACTAATAAAGTTTTTACTTCTTTCAGAGTCATCAGTCTTTTTAAACATAACATTATATAGATGCTAGATAATAAATAAAACTTTTAAGTTATTATTTTTGTTTTTCGTTCGTTAATAGTGAAAACGATTTAAACACATTTACACCTTTAAATATATCGTTAAAAGTGCTAATCCTCTATCTTTATTAAATCTCAGCACTGCATTAAATCTTCCGGCGCTTCATTAAATCTCGACAAAGCCGATATAACGCTAGTTCTGTACTTTGATGATGATGATGATGCGCCAATCGTAAATAAATTGAATGATGGCGAAATTCGCGATATGATATTAAATAGAAAAGAACGAAGTAGTGACGATAAATGTGGAGAAGAAAAAATACCCATTGATAATCTTATGCAAAAAATCGATCATGCAATTAAAGGTCTTGAACAAAGAAGCATTATAACCGAGCAGAAGTAATGTCCATCTACAGGATAAAGAAAACTGCTTTCCCATAAACCAAAATTAATGAAATAACAAATGTTAATTCAAATATTTAAATGAAATGATAAAATGGAATTTTATCATTTCGTTTCATTCACACATTCTAAATTATTAATGTGTATATTTTTTCTTAGAAATTTCTTTTGCCCTATTTTTTAGATTAAATAATATGTTTTAATTGATTAACTTAACTTTTGCCATTATTTTTACTAAAAATAGTGCTTTATAGTGTATTTAGTTAATATCAAATCTGAATTTTATTCAAATTCTATAATCCGGAAAAATCGAAAATCCGGAATCGGCAAAGTCCGGACGAGTCCGGATTTTCGAGGTTGTACTGTATATATATATATATGTATCATATATATGTATCATATATATATATATATATATATATATATATATATCATATATATATATATATATATATATATATATATATATATATATATATATATATATATATCATATATATATATATATATATATATATCATGTAAATCCTAAAATTGCATATAAATATGATAAACCGCTAGGACGTTATATTTTCAACTATAATCAAATTGCCAAATCAGTAGATATTAATCAAAACTATGAATTGGATAAAGAGTCATATTGCCACTGTCATTTAGAAAAATACAAAGACTTCGTAGATAAACACCATGGGCATGTTATAACGGGAAATCTAAATATTATTAATTATGATGCACTAAGATCACTGATGTTACTGGGTACTAAGTACCGTATACCTACTAAATTTAAACATAAATTAATATGTAAAGGTTTATTTCTTGACTTAAATAAATTTATTTATAAAATCAGTTATAAATATCAAATCCCTGTAGAAGCCTTTAAACCTTGGAGAGTCTTAATAGAGCAATACTTAAATCATTATATATATAATCAGAAAATTAATAATTCATATAAACTTAATTCAATTAAAAATGATATTAAAGAAATACAAAAGGATTTTGTCATTACATATGTCGATAAAGCAAGTGGAAACTACTCAATTATATGTAAATATTATTATAAAAATACCCTTCAGTCACACTTACTTAATAATCATATCTATAATTTACATAAAACTAACCTTAAAATCTTATACAATAGAATATCAGCCAAATATAAGCAAATCCATCTAAAAAATAGTTGTAATAACATTCCATATATTGTTTTAGTACCCAAGTTTCATAAATCCCCTGTTGCTTTTCGAACCATTACCAGTGGGCATAATTCTTACATTACTAATGCTGGAAAATTATTATTAAAGATACTACATGAAGTATCCTTGTCAGATGAAATCTCAAATAATTGTCATATTGTAAAAAACAGTTTTGAAGTAGTTAAGAAATTGAAAACTCTTACTAATATTCGTAGTATTTATACCTTTGATTTCAAAGATTTGTTTAATAATATTAATATAAATGATCTGTATAGAATTATTTTAGGAATTTTTGAAAAATATAATATAAATCTAAAATATTCAAATTTTCTTTTTAAAAAATTACTTAACTTCACTCTTTATGAGAATTATATTCAACATGGTGGTACTATTTTTAAACAACAGGTTGGTATCCCACAAGGGGGGTGTGCCTCATCATTGTTAGCTAATCTGTATTTATTCTTCTATGAAAAAAACATTAATCCAAGCTTGCATAATATGCACATGTTTAGATATATAGATGACATTTTATGTGTATCCCCAAATAATAATATCCCTATAGTATTAAACTTTTATCCAAAAAATTTACAATTAAATGCAAGTAATAATGACACTAATGTTGCAAACTTTTTAGATTTAAATTTAAATTTACAAAATTGTAATATGGTTATAAACTTGTATGATAAAAGACAGGATTTTAAATTTAATACATCAAAAATTCAACATTTTGACTCTTGTCTGCATATATCTGTATTTAGAAATATTATAATAAACCAGGCTCTTAGAATCAATAAAATTTGTGATGAATATTATAAATTAGCGCACTTTATGGAATTATTGAGTACAGCGACTAATAATGCATATCCCCCCAATTTTGTTATTAAAATTATCAACTCAGTGTATCAAATTTCACTCGATAACATCCTAGAAAACATTCCCATTTTTAGTGACTAACATACAGGAGAGAGAGAGAGAGAAAAAAAAAATAAATAAATAAATAAATAAATAAATAAATATATATATATATATATATATGTTTGTATGTTATATATAGTTATTTATTAATTATATAAATAGATAAAAATGAAAAATAATAAACTAAGTCAAAAACATTAGAAAAATCAAAAAATCGGAAAATAAGATGCATTAACATTAATGTTTTGAATTTTATTTTCGCAAAAAAATGTAACTTTTGTCAGTATTGAAACTACGTTTTGTGCGCCCTTATAATGGTGTATAGTGGCATTCTCGATTATCCAGTTTTCCTATGAATTCTTGTTTAGTAGGAATTTTCATCTATGATTCATATTCATATTCTGTTCTGCATGTTTGGGAAGTTGTATTCTGAATTGCTTGTCCAGTCTTCAGCTTAGACTCACTGGACGGGTTTGGGATTATTTCCGTGAACGTTCGTACTGCCTCCCTGGTAGAATTTCGACTTGTTCATTCCGGTGCTTCTAGATTAAGTTGTTGAGGTTGATCGTGTATACACGTGGTAGAAGAGGAATGATTCATGCCGCATGGTAATACAATTTTCGTAATGTATCCTTTTTTCATTTTTTCATTTTTTGATGCCTGTAGTCTGAGTTTAAGCATTTATAGTAATGTACTATTGCTTAATCTGAAACAGGCATTTGTCTGGGTTAATTAGAATTAAATACTCAGACCTGAAGAGGAATTTAATTCTGATTAATCATCGAATTTGGGAAGGTTCTGTTCTTTTCTCTTATCGGCATTATGGCCGTGAATTTGCTTCTATGGTGATGTTAATATTACTTGAATTGTATTTTTATTATTTTTTATTTTTACATAATTCTTATTATTACATTTCAAATATATATATCATATATATATATATATATATATATATATATATATATATACATATATATATATATATATATACATATATATATATCATATATATATATATATATATACATATATATATATATATCATATATATCATATATATATATATATATATATATCATATATATATATATATATATATATCATATATATATATATATATATATATATATATATATATATATATATATATATAATTGAAGATTTTTATGATTACTTGTAATATATATACCCGAGAAATACTAATATATATATATATATATATTATATATATATATATATATTTCTGATATTTTTCTGTTAAATTACTTATATGCAATAAGGTGGTGCTGATTTACAATAATTAAATCTCGTTAATGTAAATTATTTATAACAAAGCTGCTGATTTAATTTAGAAACCTTTTTCAAATGAAACTATGCTTGCATATTTGAGTCCATAAACCGCTGTGATCCAATCAGCGTCTGTAATTGTATTTGATTCGATTGGGATATTCGATTCGTGCCGCTTACTCTGTATATTAGCTGTGGTCATACTTTGTTTCTATCGAATCTCATAAACTTCCATTTTCGATTGTTGCACACTCGCCTTCGCCGCTGTCGGTGGTCCTTTTTAATTCGACTGCTCCTCGACTGCTGTTGCTGAGCTCTTTGGTCATGCTTCTGCCGTTCAAAGATAAAACAGTTGTTTTTTTTTCCCTAGAGAAAATTTCTGACTGGACGAGCTGGCTGGATTAGCAATCTATAAATTATTGGAGGAAAGGGGGGCTCCAAGTGCTTCTCAGCGGGAAAATTTTAGAAATTTCAAAATTTAAACTATGGCTATTTAAGTAATTTTTAACACTTTACAACATAATTGAAAAGTATTTATGATTTTCTTCATTCTGTCTGTCTGTCCGTTCGCACGATAACTGCCGTAAAAATGACTATCAAAATGAAATTTTAGTATGTTGTTCAGACGGTCTGTGGGACCTATGGAAATGTAAATGAATAATATCATCTAATTAGTTTTGGATTGAACCCGGGTTGAAAAAATTAAATACATTGAACCCTATGGGACCTAATTTTTCAAACATTTTTTAGGCGAAGTTAAAATTCACAAATTGCTTCTGAAATTTTAGGAAATATTCAAATTATTCCATAAAATATATAAAAAATTTTCAGCAAAATATGTTCGGTAGTTTTTTAAATAAAAATTAAAATAATAATGACACCCATATAATATGAAGAGATCGTGTGAGCATTTTATTTAAACATCTCTAAAATACGATACATTCAGCCGTAATATTTTTTAAATTATCACAATATTAAACAATTTATTATATTTGAAAACTTAAAACTTCATCCAAAAAAAAGGAACTTTATTCAAGTAATATCAATGAAATATAAATCGCCTGGCTCTCTACGAAAAAGCAGTAAATATTTCATTCATACACTTTTATTCTATTCCTTTCATTCATCATAATACTACAATAATATATTTTACTTAAAAACTTAAAACCATGGAGGTAAAAGTAATTTAACTCTATGCTTAAACCTTCATCGCAAAAATCTGCTAAAAAATCGTCTGATTCTCTATGTAAAATCAATGAATGTTTCATTCATATCAACTATATTGCAAACCCTGGAGCTAAATAATTTTACGTTAAAGAAATTTAGCAATTCTTATACAACTCATCTTACAGCTTGATGTGTTTACATTCTCCATAAGTGAAAATTAGGCTCCGTTGTAAAAATAATCGAAATTTGATGATCATTTAAACTAAAATATATTGTAATTGCGTTGCCTCAGAATATAGATGCACAGAAATTAAGCAAAAATAAAGCGGTTTTAGGACGAATACAACACTAAATATAAATTAAAAAGAACTTTAAAAATCACGATTTTGACGCAAGCTGAATGCCATATTTTATTTTGAAGTGGGTCACGTGATCTCTTCATATGATATGGGTGTAATTACTATTTCAATTTTTATTTAAAAACTGCGGAATATATTTTGCTGCAATTTTTTTTATATTTTTTATGGGATAATTTTAATATTTCTTAAAACTTTCGAAGCAATTATGAATTTTAATTTCGCCTAAATAACGTTTAAAAAATTAGGTTCCTTGTGGTTCAATGTACTTCATTTTTCAACCAGGGTTTAATCCAAAACTAATTGGATGATATTATTCATTTATATTCCCATAGGTTCCACACACCCTCTGAACAACATACTAAAATTTCATTATATGATAAAGTCATTTTTACGGCAGTTATCGTGCGAACGGACAGACAGACAGAATGAATAAAGTCATAAACACTTTTCAACTATGTTGTAAAATGTTAATAGGGCATCCATCTGTTTTCCCAGAGTAAAAATCGTGATTTTTAAAGTTTTAATGGTGATTTATATTCAGTGTTGCATCCGTCCTAAAACCGCTTTATTTTTGCGTATTTTCTGTGCATCTATATTCTACGCCAACGCAATTACACTATTTTTGAGTTTAAATGATCATCAAACTTTAATTATTTCTACAACGAAGCCTAATTTTAATGGATTCAGAATGTAAACAAGCGATTGTAAGATGAGCTGTATAAGAATTGCTGAATTATTTTCACGCAAAATTATTTAACTCTGGGAATCTGAACTGAAAATGTACGAATCAAATATTCACTGCTTTTGCATAGAAAACTACACAATTTATATTTCGATGACGTCACTTGAAAAAGTTCATTTTTTTCAATGAAGTTTTAAGTTTTCAAGTAAAATAAATTATTGTAGTTCTGTGACAATTAAACAAGAAAGATCAATCAGGGATAAAACATTGATTATAAACACTTTCCAACTTCAATGCAATTTTTTTAAACATCTCTAAAATGCGATATATTCCTCGGTAATATTTTTAAAATTATCACAATACTGCATTAATTTATTATATTTGAAATTTTCATCGAAAACAAATGAACTTTATTCAAATGACGTCATCGAAATATAAATCGCCTAGCTCTCTCTATAAAAGCAGCATTTCATTCATACACTTTTTTCCATTTATTTCATTCATCACAATACTATAATAATCTATTTTATTTACAAACTTAAAACCATGGAGTTTCAGGTAATTTAACTCTATGCTTAAAACTTCATCGAAAAAAATTTACTTCATTCAATTGAAGGCATTGAAATATAAATTGCCTGGTTTAAACATCTCTAAAATGCGAAACACTCCTCGGTAATATTTTTAAAATTATCATGATACTACAATAATTTATTATATTTGAAAACTTCATCGAAAACAAATGAACTTTATTCAAATGACGTCATCGAAATATAAATCGCCTGGATCTCTCTATAAAAGGAGCATTTCAGTCATGAACTTTTTTCCATTTATTTCATTCATCACAATACTATAATAATTTATTTTATTTAAAAACTTGAAACAGTGGAGGTTCAAGTAATTTAACTCTATGCTTGAAACTTCATCGAAAAAATCGTCTCTTTGTAAAATCAATGAATGTTCATTCATATCAGCTATATTGCAGACTCCATGAGCTAAATAATTTTGCGTTAAAGAAATGCAGCACTTCTTATACAACTCATTCTACATCTTTTGGTGTTTACATCCTCTATAAGTGAGAATTAGGCTTCGTTGTAGAAATAATCAAAGTTTGATGATCATTTAAGCTTAAATATATTGTAATTTTGTTGTTTCAGTATGTAGATGCACAGAATTTAAGCAAAAATAAAGCGGTTTTAGAATGGATACAACACTGAATATGAATTAAAAAGAACTTTTTAAATCACGACATTGACACAAGATGGATGACGTATTTTATTTTGAAGCGGATCACGTGACCTCTTCATATAATGGTCACGTGATCTCTTCATATAAAGGGTGCCATTGTTATTTTAATTTTTATTTGAAAAACTACTGAATATATTTTACTGAAATTTTTTTTATATATTTTATGGGATAATTTGAATATGTCCTAAAACTTTCGAAGCAATTTGTGAATTTTAAATTTGCTTAATAAATGTTTGAAAAATTAGGTCCCATAGGGTTCAATATATTTCATTTTTTCAACCCGGGTTCAATCCAAAACTAATTGGGTGATATTATTCATTTATATTCCCGTAGTCCCCACAGACCGTCTGAACAACATACTAAAATTTTATTTTGATAAAGTCATTTTTACGGCAGTTATCGTGCTAACGGACAGACAGACAGACAGAATGAACAAAGTCATAAACAATTTTCAACTATGTTGTAAAATGTTGAAAAATATCATCTCTGAATGTATCGCATATTAGAGATGCGATACATTCAGCGGTTTGCATTGCAGTTGGAAAGTGTTTCATAATATCAATGCTTTATGCATGATTGATCTTTCTTGTATAAAATACCCCTAATTTTGGGTCGCTGGAAGGTTGTAGGGTTGTAGGGATATTGCCCTTCTATATATCAATTGGACATGAAATCTTAGCTCCAATGCAGAATTGTTAAACTAGCGGCACTCGCACAAGGGCAATGCTTAGATAATACGTTTAAAAATAACTAAATTACTATAAAATTCAATGTATAATTACTAAAATAATATTCAACGCCAGCAAATATATTTTTATCGAACATTTATTTTACTTTGTATTTCATAGAAGTTAACATCGTTGTATAAAGCGTTAAAAATTAGAATGTTAATATGTGTTTAAGGCATTATGGTTTTGTTGTTGTTGTTGTTGTTTGCTACTTTCCTAATATACATAATGTATAAGGAAAGTATTGTGACGGGGACGAAAATTCGAATTCGAGTTTTCGACGAGAGAGCACGTTTCAAGCGTCCCTGATCACGAATCAAACATTTTTGAAGTGATGTCTGTGTGTGTGTGTGAGCGAAAGTACGTGTGTGTGTGTGTGTGTGTATCAGTGAGTCTGTGGAGACGATAACTGACGAACAAATGGACCGATTCGAACGAAATTTGGTACAAAAATCACAATCCGTAAACACTGAAAGCCTATTGTTTTTATACGCAATCGAATGCTCAGAACCCCCCTAAATTTTCGAGTGACATTTTGAAAAAATCGTCAAAAAATCAAAACCGCTAATAAAGTTACGCAAATAGACATTTCTTATGTAAATTTTCATTAGAAAACGATTGATATAAATTTTAGAACGCTAACCGGAACCGTTCTCGAGATATTGCACATTTTTCAAAAAAATTTATCAAAAAATCCCATAAATTAAAAATATATATTTCCTATTGAGAAACATGTTCACTTTTCATATAAAATATCATGCGATAAATTGGGTGACATCATTCTCGTGGATTTAGCTCGTCCATTCATGAAAAAAGATACTTTGAGTAATACTTTTGTATTTGAAAGCCAATAATCATTTATCTGCTGTAAGAATAACTTACTTCTTCGTCCATAACGCTTGGCGAGATTTTGGCGACGAATTTGGTGGAATGTCGCCAACTTGGCGACTTTTTTAAATGTTGCTAAATTAACGAAAAACTCGCCAAATGGATAAAAATGACGCTAAATCAATGACGACTCATTGATGATGACGACATGGAAATTGACGACTCACTGACGAAAATTCAATATCTTGGAAAGAATATAAATAACTACTATAAAAATAATCTATTTTTTTTATTGTAATAGTAGTACATTTATTGCATCATATAAGGAAAGTCATGTGCTGCTCACATCAGATTTTTTGTTTTGTTTTGGGAGATGAATCATTAACTCATCCACACAAAACGCATTACTTGTTCACTTTTTACTAAATAGAAGAGCTTAACTTGCAAGAAAGGCTTTTGAAACCGAACTTTTCAATATTTTAATAAAACAGTTACGGCTATTAAAATAAACAAATATAATCATTACGAAACAAAATATATCCACTAAATTCCACAAGCAACGCTGAAAACTTTTTAATAAAAAAAAGGGGGTTTTTTTCTAGTTTTTTTTTCCACGCTGCACAAATTCTATTTTCGTACTGCTCAAATGTTTTTCGTACTGCACAAACTGTGAGCTATTGCATGTTAAAAATAAGCCTGAGATTCAATATGCAAAATCTAAAGATCAAATGAGATAAAGCAGGTTATAAAGTAACGAGGATGAAAAATTGTAGAATTATCGGATATGCAAATGATGAATTCGTAATGAAACAAAACACATAACTTTTATAAGTGGAATCTGAAATATTAGTCTACAAATCCAATGTAATTAAATTATATATTATTTAGTAGGATAAACCATACAATTGTATGATACACTGCTGGCCAATAAAATTGCTACACCAGGAAGGAAAGCAAATAGCAGAATCCTATTTATTGTACATATACAGTACAATAGGAGGAAGACATAATTAAATTGGCAGGTGGTTTGGGGTACACAGCATGCAGAATTCAGTACACAGAGCTGCCATCTTTGGAAGCAACAACGGCTGTAATCCGTCTGCGCATCGAGTCGAATTGAGCTTAGATGACAGATATGGGTACGTCATTCCATGCGGTTTTAACTCTATGCCAGAGTTCATCAATCGGAGTGACTGGCGAGTGGTGGCATGCTAGTCTCTCGGGAACCCATGACCAGATGTTCTCAATGGTTGACAAATCAGGAAACTTGCTGGCCAGGGCAACAGTCGAACACCCTCTGTATCGAGGAAGGTCAGGACAGCACGGGAAACATGCAGTCGTGCATTATCTTGTTGAAATATGACGTCACGCAGGCCTCGAAGATAGGGCTTAGCCACGGGCCTTAACACGTCAGAAATGTAACGTCGGCTGTCCACATTACCGGCTATGCGAACAAGAGGTGACCGAGATATGTACCCAATGGCAACCCATACCATCACGCCCGTATGACGATGACTAATGCAAGCTGGCAACATTCGTTCTCCTCTGTGCCTCCACACACGGATACTCCATCATGATTCTGTAGGCAGAACCGGGATTCGTCTGAAAAAATGACGTGGTGCCACTCCTGTGTCCAGTGTCGTCGTTCGTCGCACCACTCTAGGCGCGCTTGTCTCTGGTGCAGCGTTAAGAGAAGCCGCAACAATAGTCGTGGAGCTGTAGACGTCGTCGCACTGTCCGTGCGGACACTTGTCCTGCAAACGAGCCAAGTTCCTGACTTAGGGTACGTGACGTGGCTGTACGATCTCTCAAGGCCAAGAGGATAACATGTCTGTCCTCTCAGGCGTTACTGACCTGGGGTTGCTGAGGTCCTGCATGGCGTTCAGCATGGTCCTCCTGTATCCCCCCCTAGATCCGGGGATAGAGTGTCTAGAGTGCCACCCTAGATCCGGGAATAGAGTATCCTAGAGTGCCACCCTAGATCCGGAGATAGAGTGTCGGTGATAAAGTGCCCAGAGTACCACCTTAGATCCGGAGATAGAGTGTCGGGGATAGAGTGCCGGGGATAGAGTGTCACCCTAGATCCTGGGGATAAAGTGCCTAGAGTGTCACCCTAGATCCGGGGATAAAGTGCCTAGAGTGCCACCCTAAATCCGGGAATAGAGTGCCGGTGAAAAAGTGCCCAGAGTACCACCTTAGATCCGGGGATAGAGTGCCGAGATTAGAGTGTCGGGGATAGAGTGCCACCCTAAATCCGGGGATATAGGGCCACTGTCAATAACCAAGAAAGCAATTACTTGTTCGATTCCATTTCCCTACTTTAGACCTCACCGTAATCACTTCTTCTCCCACTTTGATCCTACACAAATACACATAACTAGCTAGCTGCATCTCAAAATAAGCCAATACGGCAACACCCCCAACGCCTCTTTCTCTCCCAAACTTTTTTCCACTCTTCATACTCGTAACTTACACTGCGGCATCTGCTCGTTCAGTCGGGGGCGTCTCGTTGCGATAGCGCACCTTTCGGCCCCACCTATACGGTTCTGCTTCCAACGAGCCCGAAAGACAATATCCCAGGACCTGGCTCATAAATCGCGGCCCTTTCTTCGGGCCCCGCCGAGGCCTTGAACTCGGGGGAGGGCGGCGAAGAGGGTTTCGGGCGAAAGTTTGACCTCTCCCCGCGATCGACCCAGGTGAAAGGAAGAAAGTTTATTTGATAAAGAAATATTCGATGAAAGTGGAAAATGCCATCGGAATGCGGACCGATCAACGACGTGTTCGCAATACATGAGTAGGATCGTCTGCGTATAAGCAGTTAAGGAAAAGAATCGAACAAGCCTGACAAGAAAGGGTTGTTATTGATCCGACTGCTAAGCGGAGATTTCATTCAATTGTGGTACCTGGCGTGACTTTATCTTTAAAAACATTATCACATCAAATATAAACACTCAAACTTCATCTGTATTTGACCCCGTTGCCCAGGTCAAATAAACAAAAGCTAGTTCAACATTACAAATGCAGATAACACTCAATTTCTAAATCGTCTAGTTTGAACCCATCATTCCTGTGTTCCGTTTTCTCAATGCGTTACCATGCCAAGTGTATAAAGCGGACATGATACGCCCTAAATAGGCTCCTGTGATATGCCCAAAATAAATTTCATTGATGCGCCTTAAATACGCGCTTGATTATCGATCATTGGAAATACTTGGCTGCAAAACAGTAAAAGCACAGCCGATTGGGACATCCGATAACATCTAGTTGTGCTGCAAGCCAACCTGACGGCTCACTTGTACGTCGACAGTATTCTACAGCCAATTGTTCTGGCTACGCTTCCAAGGCGCCTTGGTTCCATTTACCAACAATACAACGCTCGACCACATACTACATGACTTTCTCAACAATGTCTTCGATGATTTTACCCTCCCATGGCCATTCAAATCCAAAGATTTATTACCAATAGAACATGTCTAGGACATTCTGACGGCAGTTGCAGTCTTCTCAAAATACCACTGAATTAGCTGACCAGTTGCAACATTTGTATCATAATCTTCCGCAGAGGAACATAAACAACTTAATTGACTCTATGCCGCACCGCATATCGCATTGTATAGCTGCTAGAGGAGAATTTACCACTTACTAAAATGCCATCTTCTTATTACTACCATTTCTTAATTAAACGTCTCTTTGCTCCTAATTTGCATATCTCCTAAAATCATACATATATGCCGAGTTTCGCGGCTGTAGCTTAATTTCTTATGGGTGCATATATTTTTTGCAACAGAGTGCTTTTTGAATGTAAATCATATTAATCATGCGTGACACTCCGAGTACCTTAAATAAAGATTTATAAAATGATAAGATATAAAATAACATCATAGTCTTACTTTCAGTATCTGATGTCATACACGCTCATATATCGCTATGGTACATCATAATTTCGCTTTGAAAGATGTATAGTCATTGTATTATGTAGGTAACGGGCAACCCATATCATGGTCTCATTTTCAGTATCCGATATTATGCGATACGTTAAGCTCCTGAGTTTTGCAGAGTTGGTGAGGAATGCGAGCATTCTGCCAGCAAGTTATTTAAGAAACCGGGTTATTTATGGGATATTTTTTCTACTATAATAAAAGATAACTTTCAATCGCGGTCTGCATAGCCACAACACAAAAGGAGATATTATAACATACATTGTTGCAAATAAGTTAAAAAGAAGTCCAATATCCAGCTTCGTCTTCAGTATCTGATGTCATGCGTTAGGCAAATCTCTAAAATTCTCTATTTTTGTAAATAGGTTAAAAATGAGTCCAATATCCAGCTTCGTTTTCAGTGTCCGATGTCATACTCAAGGTAGAACTATAGAATACTGCTCTTTATATATATATATATATATATATCACGTATGGTAGGGAAATTAATTAGAACTATACACTTTCGACAATACTTACTTGACACTGAACAGGTATAGTATAAACTGTAAACCTCCGCTATGTTATGGAGACCATGTAACAAATTATATTTATAATTGCAAACTAAAATTGTTTTTTATAAAATCAATGGTCAAATCGATCGAATTCTAAAATAAATGTTCAAAATTCTGTTCATATTATTCCTTATTTCAATAAAAGAAATTATTTTAATTGATATTCAAAGAAAATACTATTGTCATGGTAATACGCTAATCACCGAACACAGAATGGGCGTATGGGGGCGGGTTCTTGCGTTACTCTCTGCTGCCAATCGCATTACCCAGTTACTCTTGAACCGGCAGATATTTTTTGGTCTAATCGTTATAACACGGGATTACCATGCTCTTGACCCCGAGTTCGAGCCTCAGCCAAACTTTTGCGGAGAGTCTGAGTGCTCCCCCATTGGTGACAGCGCAAAAAACTAGCACGCAATCTTCTCCTACGCCTCTCATTAGATGGCAGCACCACAAAAGATGCACATTCCACTCTCTCTCCTGACAACGACAGACGCAACGCATGCATAAAGCATTTTCAACCGCATGCATAAAGCACGTTACACGTGACCTTTAACCTGTTGAGCTCCCGGCTGTGTCTGCGGTGAGGAGCGGTAGGCCTTGCAAGTGCCCCCCCCCCCCTCCCATCGTTTGTTTCAAACACGACCTACCACCTTTCCAGGGGAGGGAGTGTATGGGGAGTCGACTCTTGCATTACTCTCTGCTGCGAATCAAATTCCCCAGTTATACACTCGGATATGAAGATATATTTTAGTTTAATCGTTATAGCATGAGATTATCATGCTCTTGGTCCCGAGTTTGAACTTTTCCGAGGAGTCTAGGCACTCCCTCATTGGTGACAGCGGAAAAAACTAGCACGCAATCTTCTCCAACGCCTCTCACGAGATGGCAGCACCACAAAAGACGCACATTTCACTCTCTCTCCTGACAATGACAGACGCAACGTCCTTCCTTTGCAACCGCACGCTTAAAGCATGTCACACGTGACCTTCAACCTATTGAGCTTCCGGCTGTGTCTGCGCTGAGAAGCGTTGGTTCTGCGAGTGGACCGTTTCTCACAGACACGACCGAATACCTTCCCGGGCGAGGCGACTCTTGCGTCACTCTCTATTACGAATCAAATTCCCCAGTTATACGCTCGGGTCCAAAGATATCGTTTAGTCTACTCGTTATAGCACGGGTTTGCCGTGCTGTTGGTCCCGAGTTCGAACCTCAACTGTATCTTACAGAGATCAGTCGCCCCCTCGCTCCTAGGAGCATAGACAAAACTACGTCATCATCCGGTTACAAATTCCACAAAGTATTCAAGTTAGCTCTACAGTAAATATAGATAAAATATTTTTTGATTTGCAAAAATAAAACAACACATTATCGGTATTTACGATTTCAATAACATAAGTTTCAATGGAGAAATTGTTTAATCCACAAAACACTGATAAGTAGTCATTTATACGAGAAAATGATTGTTTGGACTTCGTTATGCATAATAATAATAGTAAAACAATGTTTATTAAAACTTGTGCATAGTAATAATAATAAAATATGCAGTTATTAAAACCAAGTTGTTTTCATGCATCCAGATTATTGTCTTCATTACTTCGTGACAAAAACAAGTGAAATAATTTTCAAAACTAGTTACTTCTGAAAATATTTTCGCCGTATGTTAATTGTATTTTGAATGATAAAATACTGTGATCTATAATATGAAATTGTTTGATATTTAAACATAGGAAATGAAATTACATATTCCAATTCATCTTTATTCCAATGCATTAATCTAACCATGGAGGTAAAGGAAAAGAATTCAATCTTCATGCTGGGAAAACACCACAATCACGTGATACAATCATTCAGGTGGCGCTGGGGTGCGATTAGAGTTGCAAAAATCGAAAAAAAAAAAACGGTTTATTCCTTTGAATAAACCGGGGGGGGGGGGGGGGATATAACCAAGCTGGAATTTTCAATCATTCCGTTTTATATTGAACAAGAAATATGTATAATTTATAAACAAAAGTAATACATCCAACTCTTTTTTTTACACGAATTTCTGAAAAACATATCCACCGTCTGAAAAAAGAGTTGCATGTATATATTTTTTGTATTCGAAAATGTAAATCACTGAAGCATGGGACATTTAGAGAGATCTATTAGGTTTAAGAAAAAATATTTAAATTACGTGACTTTGTTTATTAAAACAAAAATGAATACCACAAATAAAATTTAATTTAATTTATAAATATTTAAAAAATTAAAAACACTCCGAACTATGAAACACTTATAACAAAGTGATTAATTTATTCATATTTATTAATTGTTGAATGGTAGTAAGAAATCTATATTAGTCCAAATAACAATTTGATAATTGACTGTGAATATACTTGTAATTTGCACATTTTCAACAAAATTTCAAATTTTTAAAATCTTTAATGCTATAGATTTTACCTTTAACTGGTATAAAGGTTTAGTTAATTTATCTAAATGAACGAACCATAATTAAGGTTTAAACTGTACAATATGCTAAATTATCCAGAAAATATAAAAAACACGATAACCCTTCTGCGAACTTCGACATATGGCAACCCTAAATTCATTTCTTTTAGAAAAGATATCTATATACGGGTGTCTTCCCTGCCTGGTTTCCAGAAGATGCTTCAGTGAGAGGAAGGAAAAAGAGACGCCATAGCATTTTACACGTTCGTAACAATATGCTGCATTGTTATTTTATTTGTGCTTGAATACTGTTGCGAACGCGCAATGTTCCGTTTGGCGCCTCCTCTTTCATCGGTCTCGAAGGTCAGGCAAAGAAAATACAGTGCATGACGTCAGCATGACGTAAGGATAACGTGAGCCCAGGGTTGCCAGGATTTCATTGAAGAAGGGTTTCCAGATTTGGGGATTTATCCCCAATTTGGCGACACTTGGCGACTTCCGGAATGATACAGAAACTTCTCGATAGAACTATTATTCTTTGTGATACAGAGATTTCCAGACGTTTCTATGGATAGTGTACAAAAAGGACTCACCCCTCCGTTGCAGGGGGGGTTGACGTGACTCGAGCTACATTGGACTGTGATTTTTGTCAATGTTTTGAGAATAGTAGCAGCTGTTTTGTTAAATTACTTTCGTCAACATTCTGCGAATAATATCGCTTATTCTGGGAAATGAGTGGAGCATTAAAGTGCTGTTGGATTGTATACTGTTCCTGTTTGCTTTGTGCTCGTGAATAAATGTAAGTTATCCAGAAACTTGGACTCTCGTTCTTGTATCCTGCCTATACACCCAGATGAGACGTTCGTAACAATAACGTTGTTCAATTTGTCGTTTTCTTTACCGCTATAATTATTCTGAGAAATAAGTGCCCGTGTGAGTTAATAAATTTTCATCTTGGGTAATACAGGAACGGGGTTGTTCAAGAATTCGATTGCAGGGTTCAAGACTAGAATTTCTGTATAAAAATACATCGAAAGGAAAAGAGAAATAACCTTTCTAAAAGCGGCCGACAGCCAACAAATCCCTCAGTTGAAAGATGCTTTGAAGTTTGGAAAATGTATGCCCCGCTGAACCCGTCCCTCTCAGGCAAACGAAACCGGACCTGTCATGGACTCACGCTGTGCGAGTTCGATCAGACAATCCATGCTCCAACTAGAATCTGAGAAAAAAAATTATTATTGGCATTTTCCCTTATTACTTTCCTTACATACATAGAATACTGTAGAGAATGTAATGTGACCGGCTTTGATAACGTGAATTCGAATTTTTAGATTTACACGCTTTGAGCATAATTGAATTCGAATCGACCTCTTTTGGAGCCGACTGATTTTCGTATACTCTGTGTGTGGAAATCTGATATGGCACGAAAGGTGCAATTCGGTATGGTTTTCACAATTAGGAAATTTTGGAGTGATTTTATGAAATAATCATGAAAAAAATAGAACAGTTCAGCTGAATAAATGAGCATTTTTATACATAATGACTCATAAGAAAATGAATGGTACTCATAACACAGCGTTCTTGAGGTATTACACGTTTTTGGAAGAAATTTAACAAAAAAGTTATTTAAAGTTGAAGAAACATCAAATATGGTTTAAAAGGTTGATTTTCCATAGCAATATTGTTTGGTAAATTAGATTTAACACCCTCCCCCCCCCCCCCAATCAAATTTGACACGTTTCATTCATAAGGAAAGACATCAGTTTTGTATTTCAATTCAACTCATTTCATGTGCCCAAATTATACACATTCCATTTCACTTGGTAATTATTAAATACCAAAGCTATTAAAATTTAAAACTTGCTGCAGCGTACAAGTAAGTTTATTTAACTAACTAAACTCTAAATGTTAACTGAGTAGTACAAGTTGAATAAGTTCCTTAAACATAATAATATAATGCAAATGCGAATTAAAATGAGTTCAAAAAAATTAATCTCGGTCTGCAGGAAAAGTCATGTGTTGACCGCATAAGATTTTTTTATATTTTCCCTACAAACATAATATAATGTATTAGGAAAGTATTTTAACGGCGTTGAAAATTTTAATTTATAATTTTCTACGGACGTACATGTCTAAAAACTATTATAAAAAATTATTATTATTACATTATTTTTACTATAAAACTCAATACTAAAATATTCCCAACCGGAATTCGAACCACGCCTGTCAATTGATGTACGCCTGTCAATATGTCGCTCTATCTATTGAGCTAATATACCTATATTAACATCATTTATTTATTATTACAACAAGAAAACTGTATGAATTACAAATTTTTATCTGTCGAACTTAATACAAGAACATCTTCTTACTCGTAGCTGAGAGTAATTATTATACATTTCTTTAGTCTCATGAACGATATTTTTTTAGTGATAAGAATAATCTGCTGCAACATAATGAAAGTTATAATTATTTCTTTTTACTTTCCCTGCAATACATGGTAATGTATAGGGAAAGTATTGGAATCATGCCGAAAATCACAACTCGAGTTTTCGACGGATCTACACGTTTCGAGACCTCTAGAATACGAAAAAATCATTTTTAACGTGGCGTCTGTGTGTGTGTCTGTCTGTCTGTCTGTCTGTCTGTCTGTCTGTCTGTGCAATGTATGTATCCACTCTAACTCAAAAACTAATGGACCGAATTTCATAAAATTTGGTAGGTCAGTCACTTGGGTATAACCCTGGTGCTCATTAGTTTTTGGTATGATTCGTAAAAACAGAACCCGCCTTTTTTTGCGAAATGGCCCGTAAAAATTTCATGTATCCACTCTAGCTAAAATACTATTTGACCAAATTTCACAAAATTTGGTAGATAAGTTACTTGTACGATACTTTGGTGCTGATTAGATTTTGGTATTAATCGGAAAAGAACAACCTGCCTTTTTTTACGAAATGGCCCGCAAAAATGTCATGTATCCACTCTAACTAAAATATTAAATGACCGAATTTCACAAAATTTGATAGATGAGCGACTTGGGGGATACTCTGGTGCTGAATAGATTTTGGTATTATTCGGAAAAGAACAACCTGCCTTTTTTACGAAATGGCCCTCAAAAATCGCAAAATCTAAAAAAAGCTATGTATGTTCAAATATATCAATTAAATGCTTGTTTTATACTTAATTTTTGATGGGTAAAATAATAAGAACAACTCTATTACTCTAGGACTAACCATTCTCGATATATTTGAGATTTTTTGCATTTAGTTGTGCCACTTTTAGAAAAATGTCTAATTACCAAATAAAAACAGAAATTGAATTAAAAATGCCAATTTAGTGTTATTTTGTGCAATTAAACTCAATTTAATGAATTATTAAAGAAAAAAATATGAATTTGAGTCCGCAGGGAATGTCATGTGCTGCTCACATCAGATTTTTTTATTATCGAATTGATTTTTAGATAGAGATTCCAGGTAAGAAATTTTGAAACAATGTAATTTTAACATGTACTAAATCTTTTTATGTATTTTGTAATTTTAAGGCGCCCATATACAAAAACAATGGTTATATATATATATTAATTTTATTTTTATAATGCTTTGTACTTTTATTTAAAATTCACTTCCCATTATACGGTCCCAATCCATTAAGATTTTAATTTATAATTTTATTATATTATTTATTAATTTGCATGTGAGTGCCCGACCCAATCAGTGCTGTGATATGACTGTTTAATTAAACACATATTTTAATTAATTAAGTCCCTTTGAGCAGTTGTATCACAACAATTAGTGTTAAAGACCCCGACCGTCCGACTCATCCTGAGGACTTGAGCAACTATTTGGACGGCCGGGAAAACAACAATTAGTGTGTATGTATTAGTGTGTCTGTGCATTAGTGTGTGTATGTGCATTAGTGTATATATTAGTGTGTGTATTAGTGTGTGTGTGTGCGTGTATTAGTATGTGTGTTCGTGTATTAGTGTGTGTGTGTGCGTGCATTAGTGTGTGTGTATTTATTATCGTGTGCGTATGTATTAGCGTGTGTGCATGTGCGTGTGTTAGTGTGTGTGTGCGTGTATTAGTATGTGTGTTCATGTATTAGTGTGTGTGTGTGCGTGCATTAGTGTGTGTGTATTTATTATCGTGTGCGTATGTATTAGCGTGTGTGCATGTGCGTGTGTTAGTGTGTGCGTGCATGTATTAGTGTGTGCGTGCGTGTATTAGTGTGTGTGCGCGTGTATTAATGTGTGTGCGTGTATTAGTGTGTGTGTGTGCATTTATTAGTGTGTGTGTGTCCGTGTATTAGTGTGTGTGTGTG
The DNA here is from genome assembly GCA_951213105.1 of Amaurobius ferox. Taxonomy (NCBI): domain Eukaryota; kingdom Metazoa; phylum Arthropoda; class Arachnida; order Araneae; family Amaurobiidae; genus Amaurobius; species Amaurobius ferox. The sequence continues at coordinate 110,618,202 of OX578153.1, forward strand.
CGTGTATTAGTGTGTGTGTGTGTGTGTGTATTAGTGTGTGTGTGCGCGCGCGCGTGTTAGTGTGTATGTGTGTGCGAGAGTGTAGATGCGATATCTCACGAACAAATAAAGCATTTCGACCGTAATTGGGTACGATCATTAGGTTTCACAAATACTAGAACCCTGTTGATTTTAGACATGATCGAACATTTGGAAAACATTCAATCGCGTTAATTATTAAAAACAACATCGCGAAAATTATTAAAGAAAAACATTCAATAATGTAAAATAGATAATCATTTTATTCATAACTTTTTATTCTAAAACTAATGACATAAACTTTAACGCTAACATGTGCCGTTTTCGAGATATTGCACGTTTTTCAAACAAATGTATCTAAATAATTACATAAATGTAAACAGTAATATATATCGTCAAACATATAACGCTTACCGATTAATTTGGCGGTCTTTCCGACAAATTTCGCGTGATATCGCCAACTTCGATATTTGATATGTTGCCATATAGACGAAAATGTCGCCAAATTGGCAGAAATGGCGCCAAATTGATAAAATATTAATTAAAATATTTTATTATTACGAAGTATATTAGCTTAGCAGATGTTAGAAATATTTCCAATTGTCAAGTTGTATTTGAGAGAAATATAAGTTAATTTATCACTTTAAAACAATTTTATATGTTGTCATCCAGAAAAACGATTTTTCCTAGCTTCCGACTTTTTACATTTTTATTCATTAGGTTTGGGTTTCGATATATAAGCTTACAAAGTGTTTGCAATTTTCATAACACTCCGATTTCAGCCTGATACCTCGACCATGATCTTGATTCACATCAAAATAAGAATATGGATGTACCATAAAGTGGAGTAGAAATTTGAATACCAAATATGTTTTTACTTTCTCATACGTAGTATTGAGACAGCATTGTTTTAACGAAAATTTTCGAATTCGAGATTTTGATGCCAATATATATTTTAAGGGGACGGTGGATGTTGAAATGAGCAAAAATCAACAAAAAAAGTTTTTTGTTTCTAATATATAACATTATTTTAGACATTTAACCTTTTGCTTACGGGTGGGACAGCGTCCATCCCAAACAGCGAACCTCCCAAAAAGACAGGTATTTGACGCACCCTATCCCAAATAGTTCGACCCTCCCTCCCTTTGCAGGCATTTGCATCCATGGAAATCGGCGACAGAAACCTGCTGTAGCAGGTGCAATGTTTCTGTCGCCGATTTCCATATATGCCAATGCCTGCAAAGGGGGGTCGAACTATTTGGGATAGGGTGTGTCAAATACCTGTTTTTTGGGGAGGTTCTTCGTTCGGGATGAACACTGTCCCACCCGTAAACAAAAGGTTAAATGCACTTTTCTCGAAACGGAATTTTCAAAGATTTTACATTTTTAAAATGCTCCATGCGTCTTAATTTTTGGTTGAGATGCATGAAATTTGGCAAGAAGACACCTTTTATACTTTTTAATGAAACTGGGTATGCATTTTATAATTGAACTTTATTAAGGTCATTAAAAGTGAATAAGAACCTAATTAAATGATGAAAATTAAGTTTTAATGCAGAATTTTTTTTTTTTTTTAAATTAACTTTCTAAGGGATTTAAAAACGAATTCCCAAATTGGTTCATAATGTGTTTCTGAGTGATCATATTGTAAAATGAATCAAAAATGTAAACAAATGACACGCAAGGAGCATTTTCAAATTTTCGTTAAAAAAAATTAAAGTTAAAAAAGAAATACAAAATTATAACAAAATTGAAAAAAAATTAACGGCATTTTATATAGTAATGTTAAGAGGAATATTTATACAAATTTTCATGTTTCTAAATCAATAAATAAGTAAAAAAAATTTCAACGTCCTCCGTCCCCTTAAGACCTCCTGAACACGCATTGACTATTTTTGGAGTGATGTCCTTCTAGTATGTGTGTTTGTGGTCGATTTCTTGTGTACACGATAGCGGCCACGAATATCAATGGATTTTCACGAAACTTTATGTCCGACTTTGATACCGAAAAATCTAGAACTAGATAAAAAAAATATCAATTCGAGAGAAAACTTCGTAATTGATTCGAAATTTTAAATGTTTTTAACATGGCAGAATAGGAGTAAATTTGACATAATTATGCATAAAAGGTTTTACTTATGACCCAATGATCACGAGACTTAATAGTTTCAATCCTTGTGGAAAACAGCCGCGATATAAAAAAATTTTGTTCGTGACGTCATTAGCCCCCTTGGGGGTAAGTAATCTCCGGGAGGCTTACATTGTCAAGTATAGTATCAAACAAAAAGTTTTTTCAAGCCCTTTAAAGCGAAGTGTAACACGCTATAGTTTAATCATTTGGACCCACAATACCGATATTTCAATTTTTTTTTCTTGTAAAATTTGGGAAAAAAAATTGATTCTGGTGTGATGAAGTCGAGTTGAGCCACACTGCAGTTAATTTTTTAATTTTTTTTTATCAATGAAACTACTTCCTCAGTTTTTTGCTTTTCACTGAAAGAACGGCGCATATCACATTTCCTTAAATATAGCCAACTCATGGCAGACAGACATTTCATCAAACACAAAAATCCGAAACGGAAACTGCAGGCACATTCCATCCCCCACCTCATCCCTTTCTCTACCCCCCAATGTACTTTCATCCCAGCATCCCGAAGACACCTCATCTCTTCCCCCCACAAAAAGGCCTCACTTTCCCTCAGCCTCGAGTACTTATTGCGCTGAAGTACATATTTCTTTTCCTTCTTTCCTGCTATTTTTATATTATTTTTTAACCACATATGGCGGGCGGGGAGGACCTGATGCTCGCAAGACATTTTTCATTCGAAAAGGGCAGGTGGTTAAAAAAAACCGGCCGTGTCTCGCTCGGGTGAATTTCGAACATGCCCCGGGTCTATCAGGTAAGAAAGTGATTGTAGTTTCCAATAGAATTGAGCTGCGATTTTTTTAAATTTTCTCTTTTTTTTCTTTTTTGGAGGAGGAGGAGGAGGGGTAAGGCAACATCAATGCCTTCACAGACGATTTACTTCGAGCTTACAGCATATATGAAAGCATGCGTAAATATTGAAAGATAATTTTTTAGGATGGGGAAGGAGAGTTATGTCTGGAGTTAGTGACGCTATAAGTGCAGGCATAGAAGTAAAAGAGTACTATATATGTACTATACTCTATAAGTACTAGATATGTCTATGAGTGCAGGTGGAGAAGCGAGGAGTGGGGTATGATAACTCTCCCTTCTATTGGTGAAAAATGACATTAGTTCTCTATAGCGTTCATATTGATAAACAAAATCCAGTATTTTAACCCCCCCCCTCCCCTCTCATTCGGTCATACACCCCTTTCCAAAATCCTAGCTAGGCATTTGAATGCCACAATTACAATTTCTTTACCCTTAATCAAAATTATAAAAAATTTTGACGTGTCCAAATCCGATTTAACCGATAATGAAAATTAATAATATGGGATAATAACTCAAATTAGATGCCTCTCGTAGCTCAATCTCACTGTACATCAACAGACCTAACGTTATCGATTAAATTACGCATGAAATTTTAAGGAAATCGATTGATTTCCTATAGAGATAATGTTCTCGCTGTAGAAAAATAAAATCTTGAGAATGGCATGTAATGACTTGAAACACCGACAAATGATGTTGATTCATTTCTGGTTCAAAGTACGCTCCCATTATACTGTATAAAATATTTTTTTTTTCAAAAAGTTCGAGGCCGATGATATTTTAAAGAAGAAAAGCGTTTTAAAACCTCCTAAACATATTTAAACACTTTCGGAGAGCTCTCTCTCTCTCTCTCTCTCTCTGTGTGTGTGTGTGTACACAATATATATCTCTGTCTCGCTGTGTATATGTGTACGTATGTGTGTGTGTGGACACAATAATTTGAAATCGAATGTATACATCGCTATGAAATTTCATGTGTAGATCCATTATGTGAAAACTGGAACTGGATAGAACATATTATAAATCGCTTGATTAGAGTATAAATTATTGGAAATTTCTTATTTTCACAACATTATGTCTTACGAATAACAATCACAATTCCTAGAACAATGATAATACACTATGAAGGAAACAAATATTTTGAAATTAGTTTTGTAAGTATTACAATAGTATTTATTAATACATATCAGCTAGATACATTCAATGCATAGGTCTGATTGACCTGTTGCCATCTGATATATATATATTTTAAGAATTACAATTGTTTTATGAGAACCATGGAGGTAAAGAGCTAAAACTCCATACTGAAAAAATGCCAATCATTCAAGTGGAGCTCTCATAGGATAAGCGCCCCTGAATAATATGTATTTCAATGGTGAAAGGCTTAAAATATTTCTTTAAATCCTATTTTGTAGAAGTAAATGAGTTGCGTAATTCAAATTAGAACTGAAACAGTAAAGAATATTCCTACGTATTCAAGATTATTTTGCCTTTCAAGTTTTATTTATCTCCCTATATTCCGAACTCTGTCGTACAACTGTGAGAAAATACTGATTAATTATACTAATCATTAGGGAATTTTCATTTAAAAATAATCAAAATACATATACTCAAAACTATGCTTCTGTATTGTGTTAAATGGAAACAATGGGCGTTTTACTAACACTAGCGGCACCTATATATAATTCTCAAATAATTATGGCATTTTCAAGAGTTTCATCCATAGGAGTTTTATCTCTTTCTCAATAACTCTATAATAAGAACAGTTTGTAAACGAAAATCTCTAAAAATACACATTTAATTTTCACTTTGATACTAATTTAAAAACATATCAACAAATCTGAAAACGAAATACATTTTCAAAACTAGCTATGTACCCGTTCTTCTCACCGAATATAATAATGTATAGAAACTTGATTCAAAATTTGCGGAATGCTATTTTGAGATTTTTTAACACTTTACAACATACTTTAAAAGTGTTTATGCCTTTGTTCATTCTGTCTGTCTATTTGTCTGTCTGTCTTTCTGTCCGTTCGCCTGATAACTGCCGTAAAAATGACTTTATCAAAATGAAATTGTAGTATGTTGTTGAGACGGTCTGTGGGACATATTGGAATGTAAACGATAATATCACCCAATTAGTTTTGGATTGAACCCGGGTTGAAAAACTGAAATACATTAAACCCTATGGGACCTAATTCTTCAAATATTTTTTAAGCGAAGTTAAAATTCAAAAATTGCTTCGAAAATTTTAGGAAATATTCAAATTATCCCATAAAATATATAAAAAATGCAGTAAAATATGTTTGGTAGTTTTTTAAATAAAAATTAAAATATTAATTTAAATAAAAATTAAAATATGGCATCCATCTTTTTTTCCTAGTGTAAATATTTTGATTTTTAAAATTCTTTTAAATTTATATTGAGTGTTGCATCCGTCCTAAAACCGCCTTATTTTTACGTATTTTTTGTGCATCTATATTCTGCCCCAACGCAATTACAATATTTTAGAGTTTAAATGATCATCAAACTTTGATTATTTCTACAACGAAGCCTAATTTTAATGGATGCAGGATGTAAACAAGTGGTTGTAAGATGAGTTGTATAATAATTGCTGAATTTTTTTTCACGCAGAATTATTTAACCCTGGAGTCTGGAATAAAAATGATATGAATGATATATTCATTGCTTTTACATAGAGAGCTAGACGATTAATATTTCGATGACGTTATTTGAATAAAGTTCATTGTTTTAGGTGAAATTTTAAGTTTCCAGGTAAAATAAATTATTGTAGTACTGTGATAATCAAAAAAATATCACCGCTGAATATATCGCATTTAAAGCTGTTTAAATAAAATTGCATTGCAGTTGGAAAGTGTTTCACAGTCAATGCTTTATGCATGATTGATCTTTCTTGTTTTTAATTCTACAATCATTTCCACGAAAAGAATAGAAATGAGTTCTCAATTGCTGAGATAATAAACAATAGAAGTACAACTCATAAGCAATTAATATATTCTATATAACCAAAGCGATACATTGAATATTCTAAACGAAATATCACTTTTCTATTAATTCAAGTAAATGAAATATTTTCAATTTAATTAAAATATGAATTCTAAAATACTTGTTAAAAACATATATATATCATCATTACAATAAAATCTAAAACTAAACACAATTAGAATAATTTTAAAACTATTAAAAACTTCCTCTTTTATGCGTAGAATATTCTAAACAAAGCTGCCAGTAAAGAAAACTCCCTGTTTTACGCACATTATATTCTATATGAAGTTTTTGATAATAACAAAAAACTTAATATTGTCAATCAGTAAAAAACACACCTAAAGATTTCGCCATTGCTAAAAAGTACATGCAAATACAATGGCAGATGATAAAAAAAAACTCAGATGACAGAAGCAGAATCTTTATTCTTTTAATATTTTTATAAATTAATTATTTTTATTATTATTTTTAATATTATTAATTTTAAGTAATTAATTTTATTTTTCGTCAATTTATAAAGCTTCCATAGAGATGAAGGACCAAACGATGATCGGGTGACTTAATTGTATTACTTTCCTTATATACATAATGTATAAGGAAAGTATTGTGACGGGGTCGAAAATTCGACTTCGAGTTTTCGACGGGAGAGCACGTTTCAAGCATCCCTGATCACGAATCAAACATTTTTGAAGTGATGTCTGTCTGTGTGTGTGTGTGTGTGTGTGTGTGTGTGTGTGTGTGTGTGTGTGTGTGTGTGTGTGTGTGTGTGTCTGAGTCTGTGGAGACGATAACTGACGAACGAATGGACCGATTCGAACCAAATTTGGTACAAAAATCACAATCCGTAAACACTGGAAGTCTATTGTTTTTATACGTAATCGAATGATCAGAACCCTCCTAAATTTTCGAATGAAATTTTGAAAAAATCGTCAAAAAATCAAAACCGCTAATGAAGTTACGCAAATAGACATTTCTTATGTAATTTTTCATTAGAAAATGATTAACACAAATTTTAGAACGCTAACATGAACCGTTCTGGAGGTATTTTACATTTTTCAAAAAAATTATCAAAAAGCCATATAATATAAAAAGAAAATATTTCCTATTGGGACACATGTTTACTTTTCATATATGTAATACCATGCGATAAATTGAGTGACATCATTCTCGTGGAACTAACTCGTTCCATTCATGAAAAAAGATACTTTAAGTAATACTTTTGTATTTGAACGCCAATAGTCATTTATCTGCTGTAAGAATAACTTATTTCTTCGTCCATAACGCTTGGCAAGATTTTGGCGACGAATTTGGTGGAATGTCGCCAACTTGGCGACTTTTTGAAATGTTGCCAAATTAACGAAAATCTCGCCATATGGATAAAAATGACGCTAAATCAATGAAGATGACGACTCATTGTCGAAAATTCAATATCTTGGAAAGAATATTAGTATCTACTATAAGAAAAACCTGTTTTTTTACTGTAAAAATAGTAAATTCGTTACATTATATAAGGAAAGTCATGTATTGCCCACATCCGATTTTTTTGTATTGCATTTATTGTAGAGAGTCTCAAAAACGATCAGATCACGGAAGTTTTGGAGACGCAAATAACAATTGGGTCCCATTTGTGTTGAGGCTACTTTAACGATTGAATCATGCTCAAAGTGCACACATAAAGTCAGACAGAAAAAACAAACGGGCGTGATGATGAGACAAAAAGATGGACTTCCAATTTCATTTATAAAATCCATAAAATACTAAATGTTTTTGAAATCAACATTCGTAAATAAATTTATGAAATGTTTCCTTCCATCAAAATAAAAATAACATATTTAAAAAAATGCAGAATACAAAAGTATTTTTCAACAAAAAAGAAAATGCCAGACATAATTTAAAAAAAAAAAAAAAACAAGAAAGATCAATCATGCATAAAGCATTGATTATGAAACACTTTTCCACTTCAATGCAATTTTATTTAAACATCTCTAAAATGCGATATATTCCTCGGTAATATTTTAAAAATTATCACAATACTGCATTAACTTATTGTATTTGAAAACTTAAAACTTCATCGAAAAAAAATGAACTTCATTCAAATGACGGCATTGAAATATAAATCGCCTGGCTCTCTACGAAAAAGCAGTAAAAAATTCATTTATACACTTTTACTCTTTTCCTTTCTTTCATCACAATACTACAATAATTTATATTTAAAAACTTAAAACCATGGAGGTAAAAGTAATTTAGCTCTATGCTTAGAACTTCATCAAAAAAGTCTGCTAAAAATAGTCTGATTTTCTATGTAAAATTCATTCAAATGACGGCATTGATATATAAATTGCCTGGTTTAAACATATCTGAAATGCGATACATCCTAGGTAATATTTTTAAAATTATCATAATACTACAATAATTTATTATATTTGAAAACTTCATCGAAAACAAATTAACTTTTTCAAATGAAATATAAATCGGCTGGCTCTTTAAATAAAAGCAACATTTCATTCATAAACATTTTTCCATTCATTTCATTCATTACAGTACTATGATAATTAATTTTATTTAAAACTTAAAATTATGGAGGTACAAGTAATTTAACTCTATGCTCAAAACTTCATCAAAAAATCGTTTGCTTCTCTGTAAAATCAATGATTGTTTCATTCATATCAACTTTATTGCAAACACCATGGGCTAAATAATTTTGCATTAAAGAAATGCAGCAAATCTTATGCAACTCATTCTACATCTTTTGGTATTTACATCCTCCATAAGTGGAAAGTAGGCTTCGTTGTAGAAATAATCAAAGTTGGATGATCCTGTAAACTCAACTATATTGTAATTGCGTTGTTTCAGGATGTAGATGCACAGAAATTAAGCAAAAATAAAGCGGTTTTAGGACGGATACAACACTAAAAATAAATTAAAAAGAACTTTAAAAATCACGATTTTGACAAAAGCTGGATGCCATATTTTATTTTGAAGTGGATCACGTGATCTCTTCATATAATGATCAAGTGATCTCTTCATATAAAGGATGTAATTAATATTTTAATTTTTATTTAAAAAACTACTGAATATATTTTGTTGAATTTTTTTTATATATTTTATGGGATAATTTGAATATTTGCTTAAAATTTCGAAGCAATTTGTGAATTTTAAATCCGCTTAAAAAATGTTTGAAAAATTAGGTCCCATAGGGTTCAATGTATTTCATTTTTTCAACCCGGATTCAATCCAAAACTAATTGGATGATATTATTCATTTATATTCCCATAGGTCCCACAGACCGTCTGAACAACATACTAAAATTTCATTTTGATAAAGTCATTTTTACGGCAGTTATCGTGCTAAGAGACAGACAGGCAGACAGAATGAAGAAATGAACAAAGTCATAAACACTTTTCAACAATGTTGTGACGTGTTAAAAAAAGCTATAAGGATATCAGTCAAATTTTGTTCGGCAAGTAAAAATTTACCAAAAGCTATTACGTACAAAAGCTAGTTTATTTATCAAACAGATAAAACTATAATTGATACTCTATACCATGTGTTATTATGGATGGATTTTAATTCCAATGCTACAAAAAATTAAATAATTTTTAAACAATACCAATTTTTGAATATTTCACCAAATTTTTTGGACCCCCCCCCCCCCCCCCAAATGAGTCACAGTGTTGAAGTTAGTTCATATGTAAGAAACAAATATTAGTTTTAACACATATTGCTTATATAATTAAAAAATAATAAAATAAGAAATTTATGTCAAAAAGTTTTTGTGCATTATGTTTTTTTTAGACTTTTCTTTAATTTATTTAAAAATTTGCAAATTTAAGAAATACAAAATTCTTTTGTCTCTATAAGCATAAATTTTTTCAGCTGTTTCAGTACTTATGGTGACAAGAAATTTGCCTCTTTAAATCGGCGAGATAGAGCTCAGATAATGACTGATATAGATTCAGCATCGCATTTCAGAGAGGGGATCGTTGAAGAGTTCCATTTTCAATTCACATTCATTTCCGATTAAAATAATTTCATAAAATATTTGCTTCGCTGAATCGGCTACAGATAGAGCTTATACATAATGACTGATATGGATTCAGCATGAAATTCTAGACGGGCTTGAAAGATACACCAAGGATTTCCACATCTGGTTCTGCAGATGTCACTCTTAATTTCCAGAAAATTTGACTGAATGGCCGTCGAAACTAAGTGTGCACACCTTTCCACACAACATGGAGACACTTTCATAAAATTCTTGTTACATATTGTTATTACCGAAAATATAAAAAAAATCTGATGGGGGCAGCACATGACTTTCTCTGCAAACTCCTATTCACGTTCTCTTTATTTCTTCAACAATTTCTTAAATTGAGTTTAATTGCAAAAAATAACAATTATAATTATTTAAAATTATGCTCAATTTGCACTTTTAATTTCATTTTCATTGGGTAACTGGACTTATTTGCAAAGGTGACGTAGCGTAAACCTCGAAAATGGCTACTGCTATAGTACTGGAGTTGGTATTATGCTATTCGTCAGAAAAAATTACGTATAAAATAAGCATTTAATTGATATATTTGAGCATACGTAGTATTTTATTTTTAGATTGAACGATTTTTGCCATTTCGCAAAAAAGAAGCAGGTTGTTTTTTTCCAAATCGTACCAAAATCTAATCAGCAGCAGGTACATCCATAAGGTACGCCGAATTTTATGAAATTCAGTCAATTGGATTTTCAGTTAGAGTGGATATAAATTATGCATAGACAGACAGACACACACACAGAGAGAAAGAGAAACATAAAGACTTCACTCTAAAAATAGTTTTTCGTGTTCTAGATGTCCCAAAATGTGTATATCCGTCGAAAACTCGAGTTGCGATTTTTGGCACGATTCCAATACTAGTATTGCAGGGAAAGTAAAAGTCTGATGTGGGCAGCGCATGACTTCCCCTGCAGATTCAAATTCATTTTGTCCTTTTCACTTCATTATGCATTCATTTGAATTTAATTGCAAAAAGTAACATGGATACTTTCTGATATTGTATCCAATTTGCCTTTTTATTGCATTTTAGTTTCATTTGGCAACTTAATTCAATTTAAATTCTTTAGGTCCTCAAAATTAAAAAAAAATAAAATATCTCGAGAATGGTTCATCTTACAGTCATGGGGTCAACCTTACTAGATTAGTTGTCAAAATGTACTTAGAGAACAAGTATTTCATTAATATGTTTCAACAATTTTAGTCATTTATTTCAGATTTTCACTAGCTTTGAGGCCATTTCGCAAAAACAAGTCGGTTACACTTTCCGGAATCATGTCAAAATTTAATCAGCATCAGGATAATCATCGAAGGACTTAACTACTGAGTTTTAAGAAATTTCATTATAAAAAAGTTTTTTTTAACTACAGTGAAAAACGTCTTCAGATCCTAGAAAATTAAAAATTTAAAGATTTCGAAAATGGTCCATCTTAGAGTTATGGGGTTGATTTTATTCCATTCGTCATTAAAAATTACGTATAAAACAAGCATTTAATGGATACATTTGAGTATATATGTATAGTATTTTATTTTAGATTTGCGGACCATTTTTCAAAAAAAGGGTAAATTCTTTTATTCCGAATCGTACCAAAATCTAATCAACACCAGGGTCACCCACAAGTGATTTACCAACCAAATTTTATGAAATTTAATCCATTAATTTTCGAGTTAGAGTGGATACATACATTGCACAGACACACACACACACAGACGTCAAACTAAAAATAGTTTTTCGTATTCTAGAGGTCCCAAAACGTGTAGATCCGTCGAAAAGTAGAGTTGCTATTTTCGGCATGATACCAATACTTTCCCTATACATTACCATGTATTGCGGGGAAAGTAAAAAAGAAATTATTCACACAATTGAGTAAAAATTCTTAATTTCAAATTCAAACCAGTATTGAGAAATTTGGAGGCCCCGTCTAAATTGGAGACCCTAAACAGCCGCTTAGTCCAATTATCGTTTAATTTGCCCTCCAGGACCACCCATAAAAATTTAGCACCCTCCCCCCTATAAACATTTATCACGGGGCGTCCACCCTGTTTAATTTTCCTCTCTTTCTGAATTTTCAATTTCTTCTACACCCCAAAAAAAATATGTATGTTGGGAATCCGGACCCCTCTGAAGCCGGGCCTCACCACTCGAGTGGTGTCCGTATCCCCTATGAGCGGTCTTGCGCTCAAGCATATAGCTTAATTTAATGTAAAATCATTTTAAAAAGCATAATCAAAATCACCCTTAGAAAGCTACATATGTTTACTTTTAAGAACAACTGCTGCCATCTGGAGGAGAAAAGATCCTTCAAATTTTTAAATGGTGGTTATCGAATGAAGCATGCTACTGGATACTGCTATGTTGTTTTCGAGCCCTGGGCAAAAGAGGTTCTCCTGTTTTTTCGCCTCCGGGTATATTAATAACCCTCTCCTTTTAGTTTCTTCAACTCCGAGTGATGAAATTATTTTTTAGATATCACTCTGGGCCGCCTATAGGGGGGGACGGACACTACTTGAGTAGAGTGCCTGGGCTCCAGATGGGGTACGGACGCCCATTAATATTCGGTGGGAAGGTAGAAAGCCTTGAAAACTTTACAAAGAGAGTAAAATCAAATATGGAAGAGAGGGGGCAAAATTTGTGTGGGAGGTCCTGCCTCACAAAAAATTGGAGTTGCAAACGCATATTATTCTTCAATATGTCATTCATTTATGCCATAATTTTCGTTTTATGTGAAAAAGAATTTTAAACACCGTCGACTGATAACAATTTTAATATATTTCTATATGTCAAACATTTATTACCTTATAGTTTTTATTTTTACTTTCCTTATATACATAGTATAATGTATAAGGAAAGTATTGTGACGGGGTTGAAAATTCGAATTCGAGTTTTCGACGGGAGAGCACGTTGCAAGCATCCCTGTTCACGAATCGAACATTTTTGAGGTGATGTATGTGTGTGTGTGTATGTGTCAGTGAGCTTGTGGAGACGATATCTCACGAACGAATGGTGCGATTCGAATGAAATTTGGTACAAAAATTACAATCTATGAATACTAGAAGCCTATTGCTTTTAAACACAATCAAATGTTCAGAACACCTAAATTTTCGAGTGAAATTTTGAAGAGATCATCAAAAAATCAAAACTTTTGTTAAAGTTACGCAAATAGACATTTCTTATGTAATGTTTCCTTAGAAAACAATTGACATAACTTTAGAACGCTAGCATGAACCATTCTCGAGATATTGCACATTTTTCAGATAAATGTATCAAAAAATCCAATAAATTAAAAAAAATATTAACTGTTAAGAAACATGTTCACTTTTCATATGTAATATCATGCGATAAATTGGGTGACATCATTCTCGTGGATCTAGCTCGTTCCATTCATGAGAAAAAATACTTTGAGTAATACTTTTGCATTTGAACGCCAATAATCATTTATATGCTATAAGAATAACTTATTTCTCCGTTCATAACGGCTTGGCGAGGCATTACATAAGGAATGTCATGTGCAGCCCACGTCAGAATTTTTCATATTGTTGTATAGGGAAAGTGTTGTTTTTCTGAAAATTTTCGAATTCGATAATTTGAAGGATAATCACGTTTTAAGACCTCCTGAGCTCATTTCGAACACTGTGTGTGTGTGTGTGTGTGTGTATCAACTCTAACTCAGAAACTAATTGTTCAAAATTCATAAATCTTTATAGGTAAGCCACTTGCGAGTGATCCTTGTGTTATCCTTAAGTTACCTTGTGATCTTTATAGGTAAGTCACTTGCGAGTGATCCTTGTGTTATCCTAAGTCACTTGCGAGTGATCCTTAAGTTACTTGTGGGATATCCTTTTGCTGATTAGATTTTAGTACAACTTTGAAAAAAGAACCGGCGCTTTCTTGCGAAATGGCTCCACAAAAATTATCAAAATCTAAAATAAAAGACTGCAAATGCTCAAATGTATCCATTAAATGCTTGTTTTACACGTAATTTTTGACGATAAAAAGAATAAGACCAATCCTATTACTCTAGGACTGGCCGTTCTCGAGATACTCTAGTTTTTTTTCGCATTTTCGCTATGCCACCTTTGAAAATAAGTCCAGTTACTCAATGAAAAAGAAAATTGAGTTAAAAGTGCGAATTCAGTGTCATTTAAAATAACTATAAGTATTATTTTGTACAATTAAACTCAATTTAATGAATTATTGAAGAAATAAAGAGAACGTGAATAATGAATGCTACTCACATCAGATTCTTATCTTCCCTGCAGTACATAGTAATTAATATATAGGGAAAGTATTGGAGTCGTGCCGAACAATTCAGTGTCGTTTGAAACAATTATGTGTGTTATATTCTGTGATTAAACTCAGTTTAATGAACAATTGAAGAAATAAAGAGAAAATGAATTGGAGTCTGTAGGGAAAGGCATGTGCTGCCCACATTAAATGTTTTTGCATATAATTGTTAGTTATAGATCCAATATCAACTTCCAGATATATAAATAATGATTTTCTTGCAATGCTCGATTTCCTTGGCTAAGTTTCACCTACTTGGCGAAACGGCCAACGGCCGTACCGTGCTGAAAACACCAGTTCTCGTTAGATCACCGAAGTCAGGCCGCATCGGGCGCGGTTAATACTTGGGTGGGTGACCACCTGGGAACACCGCGTGCTGTTGACACATTTCGGACGCGGTAGCTCGGTGGTTTGCGCGCTGGATTTGCACGCTGCCACAACTGCCGTCGTGTTCATGCGGAGTACGATCACGTTAAACATGTGGGTCCGTAAGTCCTTCCGCGAGGTCGGTGGTAGGGAAGGAGGGTACGGTCCCTGTGGATGCCTCCCCCACTGGGTTCCGGTCTAAATTGGGTGGCACTTCCCGGCCACCCAAACAGTTACCTTACACATTTCTGGTAGGTCGGACGGTCTGGGTCTCAACAACAACCTATTTGGCGAAGTAAACACAACTTCCGAAGCGGAAAGTATATAACAAAGCCGAGGTACACAGTACTTCCACAGTGTGTTGTAGGCATGGAGGTAAAAAGTAAGGAGATAAAACTTCATATTAAGAAAACGCCAAAATCGTTTCAAACAATCATTCAGGTGGCGCTAGGATAAGATAAGTTGCCCTGCATTGTATGCATTTCAGTGGCGAATGGCCTAAAATATTTAGTTAAACCGTCCATTTTGTTAAAATAAATTATCAACTCATTGCAAAGTAGAACTAAAACAATAAATAAAATTCCTACGTATTCAAAATTATTTTACCTTTCAATTTATTTTTATCTCCCTATATTCTGTACTCTATCGTATAGTTATGAATAAATACTGAAGAATTGTACTCATCATTAAGGAACCTTTAATTTAAAAATAATCAAAAATGCATATAATAAATACTACGCCTTTCTGCTGCGTCAACTAACAATAGCAGCTACTTTACCAACACTAGCGGCACCTAGATATAATTCTCAAAGCATTATGGCATTTTCCAGCATTTCATACATAGGAGTTTTATCTCCTTCTTTCTAACTCCGTGGTTGTAGATATTTTAAAAGAAAAAATACATATTTCGACTCCATTTTAAAAAAGTTGTGCTAGTAATATGTGGATATTCAAACGGGAGAATAAATGCTTTAAACAACATCTAAGTTCAAAACAAATAGACCTGCTATTATTCACTGTACCAAAACGATTATAAAAACGATTTAAAGACAGATATGTTGTTCATATGTATACTGTGGATAATTTGAAAAGTAATTATTTTTACGAACATGCAATATGCCCTCACTGAATGCTCTTTAGAGAACCAAAAGGGAAAAACACTTTTACAGGCAGCCATTCCTATTGCATCAATATAGTGTCGCTATTTTTGAACGCCCGTAGCACGGTTGACAGATTTGGCAATTTTTAGCCAATTTGGCGACTTTTCGAAGAATTTTCTCGAAAACCGAATATTCTGCCAGATACGAAAGTGCCTTCACTGGAATTCCCTCTGAGAACCAAAAAGAGAAAACACCTTTACAGGCCTATGACGTTAATTAAATGTTGCCATGTGTCGAAGTTATGAGCAGGGTGGAAAGATTTGGCAATTTATAGCCAATTTAGCAACTTTTCGAAGGTACGAGAACTTTTTCGGAATACAAATATTCTGGGATATACGAGCCTCTTCTGAAAGTTTCTACGGATAATATATAAAAGAAGTCGGCGCTCAGTAGGAGAGCAGTTGACGCGATACGAGCCACATTCAATAAAGAGAGACATCAATGTTTTGGAAATAGTATCGATTATTTTGTTAAACGAGTGGATAATTCAATTGCTGTTTTGCTCTATCCGACAGTTATTTAGCAATATTGTAAGATAGTTACTGGGTTATTTGCTGTATATTGTTCATGTTTACTCTGTGCTTGTAAATAAGCAGGTTAGTTATCCAGAAATTTGAACTCATTGTATCATGACAGTACATCCACGATTCCAGAGCATGTGTGGTAACAACATTGTCTTTTAACTTTCGCTGCAATACAAGGTAACGTAGAGGAAACGTATTCGACCAAGATTGACAATTGGAAATTGAGTTTTCAACAGATCTACACGTTCTAGGCAATATTGAACACGAATTTTTAGCGTGACATCTGTATATATATTTGTTTGTGAATACGTGCCAGTGCAATGTCTGTATCCAATTCAGCTCAAAAACTAAAGGACGAAATTTCACAAAATTTGGTAGGTAAGTCATTTGTAATTTACACTGGTGCACTTATTCTACTTTTCATTTATTTTTGTCAGGGTTGTCTGTGAGACAGGTATGCGAGAGCGTCAGCTAAACTAGAAAATTTCGCCCTCGCCCCATTTTTACTTCCGCTATATGCGTAGTATAATGTAAAGTAATGTGATGGTGTCGAATATTCGAATTCAAGTTTTCAACTATAGAGCATGTTTCAAGCATTCTTGAACTCGAATCGAGCGTTTTTGAGGTGTGTGTGTGTGTGTGTGTTCATGTGTATGTGTGTGTGCTCATGTGTATGTGTGTGTGTATGTGTTCGTGTGTGGTTCTGTGTGTGTGTGTGTGCGCGCGTGTGTATGTGCGTGTTCGTGTGTGTGTATGTGCAAGTGTGTTCATGTGTATGTGTGTGTACATGTGTGTATGTATGTGTGCGTGTGTGTGTGCGCGCGCGTGTGTGTGTGTGCGTGTTCGTGTGTGTGTATGTGCAAGTGTGTTCATGTGTATGTGTGTGTACATGTGTGTATGTATGTGTGTGCGTGCGTGTTCGTGCGTGTGTATGTGCATGTGTGTGGCTCTGTGTGTGTGTGTGTGTGTGCTCATGTGTATGTGTGTGTGGCTCTGTGTGTGTGCGCGCGCGTGTGTGTGTGTGCATGTTCGTGTGTGTATGTGAAAGTGTGTTCATGTGTATGTGTGTGTATGTATATGTGTGTGTACATGTGTGTATGTGTGTGTGTGTTCGTGTGTGGCTCTGTGTGTGTGCGTTAGGTAAAATATAGAGGTCGAATTTTTAGGTAACTAACGCTTTTATCACCAATAAGCGTAAACAAGAACAATATATAGCAAATAACACTGTAGCTATTTTACAAAAATCACACAACGAATATTAGGTGCAATAAAACATCAATTAAACGCTCAACTATTTCACAAAATAACTGATACTGTTCTCTAAACACTGACGTGTCTCGCAATTTTATTTGACTCGTATTATGTCTACTCTGTCCAAACGAACCACGATTTCATTATATACTCTAATCTCTAGAAAGAGGGCGGCATCTTGAAACGATGGATATTCCCAGAAAGTTCCAGCGAATTCGTCAAAAGTTGACGATATTTTGCTTAATCTGGCAGCCTTGCCACTAAAATGTCGCCTAGTTCAGCAAACCCCACTTTCACGTAATAGCAATGGTTACCTGTAAAAGCGTTTTCTCCTTACGGGAAATCAAAAAGTCACGCATTTTAAATATTCGTAACATTACGCAGGTTAATGTGTGCGTCCGTAAGTCTGTGGGTGCGATATCTCACGAACGAATGGAGCGTTTCGCACTCATTTTTCATTAGAAAACAAATAAGACAAACTTTAGAACGCTGGCATGAACCGTTCTCGAGATATTGCACGGTTTTCCAATGAGTGCATAAAAAAACAATTGTATAAAATTAAAAAAGTATTAAGTATTGTGAAATAAATCCATTTTCATATGGAATATTATGCGATCAATTTATTTAAATTATTCTCGTGGATCTAAGTGAATTTCAGGGTGAAGGTTGCGTGCATTCTGTGCCTAAACTGGCAAAACTGCCCTCTGCTAAAATCTCTGGTAAAAAAATTTCAGTACTTTCCCTTATTTTGGAACACAAAGGCGAATAAATTTGTCGGTGTAGTCCAACCAACCATGGAAATTGCATTAAAAGTGATGGAGGGGGAGGGGGAGGGATGTAAGTATCTCGAAGCTGTCATGTGTTTCGAAACATGCAGCTGTAAATAAATGGAAGCTTGTTCTCTACGGGTGATGTGTGGCTGTTGTTCCACCCATTGAATGCGTGGACCTGTCTCATAATTGCAGGGGCCCTGAACAGGGTATCAGAAAGTTAGAGAAGTTACTATAGAGCATGGGACCATTTTGCTCTTACATTTCCAAAACAAAATACTCGTTTGCTTAACAGTATGGAAATTTTGATTATTTCTGTATTCAAAACGACTACTTTATTAACTGACAATCGCTTAACCTCTCATTTTAGTAGGATATGTCTGAATTTAGCTTCTTTAATAGATATTTTTAATTTACAGGAAAATAAAATATTCACTTTCACTAAAATATAAAAACGAGTTTTATTTTTTAAAGAAACTCGTTATGTATCTCTCCTTTCTCATTCGCATATAGATTGCAGAATTTGCTAATAACTGTATACATCTTTAGAACACTAGTGAGTGATTACGATGGAAATGAGGAAAGTGTACATTCACTTAAAATCACTTAAAGTGTACTTTAGCAAATGAAATATTCAAATATTGTTATTCAAGTATTTTAAATAACTTATTTTCATCACAAAGATAAATTTCGATGTTTAATGGGCTTAATTTCAACTTTTATTTGCAATCAACGTAAGCTTACCATGACACGCTGTGGAAGAAATAATGCCCCTTTGCCCTTATGTTTCTGCGCATTCTACTGCGCAGGTTGTTTATTTACGCTTGTGCCTATGCTCTATACATCGCCCCACTGTGGAAGATACAAGTACCTTTTTACTCAATGTGCTCTTCATACTACCATTGTTCGTTATAATAAAAAATCTGATGTGGGCAACACATGACTTTCCTTATGTAATGCAATGAATTTACTACTTTTACAGTTAAAAAATATGTTATTCTTATAGTAGATACTTATATTCTTTCCAAGATATTGAATTTTCTTCAATGAGTCGTTATTTTCATTGATTTAGCGTCATTTTGTCAATTTGGCAAGATTTTTGTTAATTTGGCAACAATTAAAAATGTCGCCAAGGTGGCGCCATTCCGCCAAATTCGTCGCCAAAATCTCGCGAAGCGTTATGGACGAAGAAATAAGTTATTCTTACAGCAGATAAATGACTATTGGCGTTCAAATACAAAACTATTACTTAAAGTATCTTTTCTCGTGAATGGAACGAGCTAGATCCACGAGAATAATGTCACCTAATTTATTGCATGGTTCGTTTAATAACATATGAAAAGTAAACATGTTTCTCAATAGGAAATATTTTTTTTTATTTTATATGATTTTTTGATATTTTTTTTAAAAATGTACAATATCTTGAGAACGGTTCATGTTAGCGTTCTAAAATATATGTCAATCGTTTTCTAATGAAAAATTACATAAGAAATGTCTATTTGCGTAACTTTATTAGCGGTTTTGATTTTTTGACGATTTTTTCAAAACTTCATTCGAAAATTTAAGGGGGTTCTGAACATTCGATTGCATATAAAAACAATAGGCTTCCAGTGTTTATGGATTGTGATTTTTGTACCAAATTTCGTTCGAATCGGTCCATTCGTTCGTCGGTTATCGTCTCCACAGACTCACTGACAGGCACACACACACACAGACATCACTTCAAAAATGTTTGATTCGTGATCAGGGATGCTTGAAACGTGCTCTCCCGTCGAAAACTCGAATTCGAATTTTCGACCCCGTCACAATACTTTCCTTATACATTATGTATATAAGGAAAGTAAAAACTAGCATTAGAATATCCTTTCCACAGCAAAAGGTTTACGTTACCATCAGTTTTGCTATTATACGCCCACTATGAATTCAGTGAAAAAATTCGCATCAAAATATCCTTATCATATTAATAGATTCTTTACTATGGTTAAAGAATTACCTTATCATAATTGTTATCTTCACAAGTACCATTATATGCACAATAGTAAAAGTTTTGCATCGCGATATCCTTACCCTTGTGAAATATTCCTTACCATAGTTAGAGAATTACTTTACCGAGATTTTTGTCTTAGTACGTTCATTATGCGTACCAAAGTTTCAGACTATTTACATAGGTATAGCCTTACCATATAAAAAAGATTCTTCATCACATAGTAAAAGAATTAATTCCCTTGCGCACACACAGACACACACACACACATGAAAATACTCTTTCGTTTAATAACATAGTAATTTTTTTTATCCTGGTATGATTTATGAAAACAGTTCAATTTTTAAAGCTATCTGGTGAAATCAAAAATTTTGTTTTTTAAACGGTTATATATTTTATAGAATTCTAAGCATTGCATGCTTATACAGGGTGTCCCCAAAACATTGACCTCGGCTTTTAGTCCTTAAATATTGATATTAGACATATATAATAAATTACAAAGTTGCGTAAAAAAAGGTACAGAATTTTATGAAATCGATTAAAATTTTCAAAGGAATTAAATAAGAAAAGAAAGAGAAGAGGGTAAGAAAACAAAATTTAAATATTTATACGGCCCCCGTACATAAACATTTCCAGTGAGTAATTTTATGCCCCATACACTAATAAGGTGATGTACAAAATTTCAGCATTTTATCATAAAAACTCCCAGAGATATGAAAAGACAAAAATGCTGACTTAAACCACTTTTTAATGCATCGAAATGGGTTCTCAAACGGGAAAAATCATATCGGAAGATCGGGTTTCAGGGGTCATACACAAATTACGAAATAAAACAATGATTACATAAATAAATAATAATTTTGCTATTTATTGGTACAAAAGTATCTACACTGTGTAGAAATTATAACTTTGCACAAAGATTACAAAGTTTGTTCAAAATGTTTTCCATTCATGCCAAAGATCCCTTAAAGATAAGAGGCAGATGTTATTTGTCTATGATGCATTTCTGCGTTGCGTCATTTGCACTCTTGCTG
Source organism: Amaurobius ferox (assembly GCA_951213105.1). Taxonomy (NCBI): domain Eukaryota; kingdom Metazoa; phylum Arthropoda; class Arachnida; order Araneae; family Amaurobiidae; genus Amaurobius; species Amaurobius ferox. The sequence continues at coordinate 110,639,595 of OX578153.1, forward strand.
TAAACATTTACATTTTAATGTGTGATTAATCCCTCACCAACTTTGTTTAAACATATCTCTGGGACTTTTTATGATAAAATGCAGAAATTTTGTACATAACCTTATTAGTGTATGGGGCACATTTCACATTTTACTCATTAGAAATGTTTTTGTACGGGGAACGTATAAAAATTTATATTTTCTTGATTTCATAAAATTCTATACCTTTTTTTACGCAACTTTGTAATTTATTATATATGTCTAAGATCAATATTTAAGAAATAAAAACCGAAGTCAATGTTTTTGTTTTTGGGATACCCTGTGTATATATATATATATATATATATATATATATATTATATTCTCCAGAAATGGCGACTTACTGTAATAATTTTGGTCGCCATGACTGCAAACTTGGTCGCCAATGGCGACCTGGCCACCGCGAATCTGCATCTCTACTGTTTGATACTTTTATTTGTAAGGCATTTTGTAATGTTGGGGTTTTTTGAGTTGAAAATTCTCTCCATTCTTTCATTGGATTTTTAAATTTTATATATATATATATATATATATATTACGTCGTACGTCTTGGACACGATTTTATTTTAATCTTACTTAGTTGTGAAGCGAACAAGTGAAGTTACTCAAATGAAATGAGCTGCAATTATTTCAATTGGTAAGTGCAAGAAACCTATTGATTTTCAGGAAAACATGGCTAAGGTCTTCCATTTTTGAACACTTTTGCGAAAAATTATGAAAAGTTATAAATAAATAATCATGTCAAAATTTCCGAAGTAAATATTCATTTTATATGAAATGTTTCTTTATAAGGCATTTCATATTATTTCTCAATAATTTAAACAATGTCACTATTCATATCCCATTCTTTAAATTTTTATTTCCCATATAATAGATGATACGTACATAAGGAAAGTATTGTGATAAGACCGAAAATCTGATTCTCATATTTTGGTATTTCCACGTTTTAGCTGTCATTGATAACGAATCGGCCATTTAATTAAGATAATTATTGTCAAGTCAGTAGATATTTTGTAAGTATGATCAATCTAAAAAAATTTGATGTGGTCAGCACATGACTTTTCTTATATAATGCAACGAATTTACTACTTTTACAGTAGATATATAGGTTATTCTTCCAAGATATTGAATTTTCGTCAATTAGTCGTCTTTGCATTGATGTAGCATCATTTCTATCGATTTGGCGAAGTTTTCGTTAATTTGGCAACATTTCAAAAAGTCACCAAGTTGGCGATATTCCGCCAAATTCGTCGCCAAAATCTCGCCAAGCGTTACGGACAGAGAAATAAGTGATTCTTATAGCAGATAAATGTCTATTGGCGTTCAAATACGAAAGTATTATTCAAAGTATCTTTTCTCGTGAATGGAACGAGCTAAATCCAGGAGAATGATGTCACGAAATGTATCGCATGATATTACATATGAAAAGTGAACATGTTTCTCAACAGTTAATATTTTTTTTAATTTATAGGATTTTTTGATACATTTATTTGAAAAATGGACAATATATTGAGAACGATTCATGCTAGCGTTCTAAAATGTATGTTAATCGTTTTCAAAGGGAATATGAAATGGCATAAGAAATATCTATTTGCGTAACTTTATTAAAGGTTTTGAATTTTTGATGAATTTTTCAAAATTTCACTCGAAAATTTAGGGGGGGGTTCTGAGCATTCGATTGTGTTTAAAAACAATAGACTTCCAGTATTCACGCATTTTAATTTTTATACCAAATTTCATTTGAATCGCTCCATTCGTTCGTGAGATATCGTCTCTACACACAAACACCACCTCAAAAATGTTCGATTCGTGGTCAGGGATGCTTGAAACGTGCCCTCCCGTCGAAAACTCGAATTCCAATTTTCGACCCTGTCACAATACTTTCCTTATACATTAAACTATATATATAAGGAAAGTAATAAGAGGAAACTATTTTTTTTTCTAAGTTTTATCACAAGCAGTGATCAACATATTAGAAATTTTAGTTTTCCACATGGAGCCATATATCCCAAAAAGTGTCAAGCTATTTCCACTGAATTGCATATGCTTATTGTAATCGGCTTATGGATTATCATCGAGGTGGAGTTATGAGAAAGTTCAATTTTGCTGCCGTCTAACATTGAAATGTGTTGGAGAAAATTGCATGGAAGTTCATGTGTTGGACATCAGAACTTTAACCGTTAAGTTCATAAACAAAGGCTAAGCTCTGCGGAATTCGTGTCTCGTTTTCCTCGTCCAGTTACACCTCACAATGCCTCGCTGTTTGATCTTAAGGTGTGCGCTAATCCTATATCACCGCTACGCACACACCCCGGTAAAAAGTTGAACAACCCACCCGGTCTCGACCCGAGGGTCAAGCACGAGACCGGGACCTCCTCGAACAGATTTCTCTGTGTGTAAGGTTGGGCACTCTTCAGTCTGGGTGCCGTACGATCTTGAAGTGCAAAACAAGCAAAAGGAGGCATGTTTTGAGGAAAACCCCATCAAACACGATATTAAAGGTTACATAAAATAACAGTTTAAGTTGGTGAAACAACTTCTCGTTGTTTTTCATAACGATGGTATTGTTGCCAATTTTTTTGTTTTGCTAAAAGTTGCGATCGTTGAATCACGAGGTGCATAAAATTAGGCAAGCTATCAAAAAGCAGGGCTTTGAATGACTTGTGAAATATGCGAGTTGTGAAAGATTTCAAATTAAAACTTAATTTAACAAATAATTTATAATATAAACACCTTAATTTATCTGTTTGTTTATCTATCTATATCTGGGTAACGCTTGGCGAAATTTTGGTGTCGAAATTGACGGAATATCACCAACTTGACGATATATTTTTAATGATGCCAAATTGACGAAATTGTCGCCAAATTGATAGAAATGTCGCCAAATTGATAAACATGTAGCCAAATTAGTAAAAATGACGACTAATTAATGAAAATTCAATATCTTGGAAATAACATAGCAAACGACTATATTAATAACGCATTTCTCAGCTCGTCCGTAATGCTTGGCGAAAAATTTGGCGGGATGTTGCAAACTTAGCTACTTTTTTAAATATTGCCAAATTGACGCAAATGTTGCCCAATTGATAAAAATGTCGCCAAATTGATAAAAATGATGTTAAGTAGGAGGTAATGCTATGTAAATTTTTAATTCCGTCATATGACGGAATGGACTTCCAGTAATGAAATAACAAGTATAAAAACATTTATATCAATATTTAAGAATCCTAATAAAAGGAGCCTATAAGTTTTTGGAATTTGAATATTAAATTAAACAAATTAGAAATTTACAGGAAAACAATGAAATCAAAGTAACCCATTCGAATCGCAAAAACGTATTTAATATACAGGAGCACGTTTAAAGCACAATACATGCAAGCGCTCATCCTCCGATGAGCTGTTTAAAAGTGATTGCTCGTTATTTGTACGAAGCGCAGTGAGCATACGCAGTTTAAAAATGGGCGTCTTCCTATCTATTGTAGTTTTGGATGAAAGGAAACACAAAATGATTGAACCAAATGTGATTTTACTTTGTTAGAAAGGACTTCTGGCTTCTCTCGTCCATAAATATGCACACACATCTGACCGCCTGCAACCATAACGCTCCTAAAATTTCTTTACACACACCTCTCCCTATGATATCATTTTTATACACCATCTAACAAAACACATTTTTAACCAAAAAACGCAATTACAGCATTTCTCTGCAACAATTACTCTACGACATTTACTCTACACAATTACTCTAAAGCATTTCTTTACGACAATTACTCTACGACATTTACGCTATGCAATTACTCTACGACTCACTCCGCCCCTCCATTAAGCATTTCTCTACGCAATTACTCTACGACATTCACTCTATGCAATTACTCTACTCAATTACTCGACTTTCTCAACCCCTTTATAAAGCATTTTTCAACGACATTTACTTTACGACATTTACTCTACGACACAATTACTCTACGACGTAATTACTCTTATGACTCCCTCCACCCCTCCCTAAAGCATTTTTCTACAACAATTACTCTACGACATTTAATCTACGACACAATTACTCTACGACATAATTATTCTATGACTTCCTCCACCCCTCCATAAAGAATTTTTTACGACAATTACTCTACATTTACTCTACGACACAATTACTCTACGACATAATTACTCTACGACTCTCTTCACCCCTCCATAAAGCATTTCGGACACATCGTTTCTTGATCTTTCTGGTGTGTTAATGTGAAAACCCTGTGATAATATTTTCTATCGCTAAAGAAACTGTGTGAAAAACGATCAAAATCACTTAAAATTCCAAATTAACATTAAATAACTCAGCAGCAATTACTTTGTGTCGCCTAAAAATCCCGACTACTGTACGGACTCCCCTCCCCCCCCCCCCCCTCCCATTACAGATTCCGTTCGAATCGCGTTGAAAAGATCGTTGTTCGATCTTCCCGATGTGTATGTATTAACACATACAATATTTTCGATCGCTAATATAACTTATTTGTGTGAAGCTTCATTGAAATCCCAAAATTCCAATTTTACATTAAATTACTCAAAAACTAATTTGATTTTTACTTTCTCGTACGAAGTATTAAAAAAGTATTGTTTTCATGAAAATTTTCGATTTCGAGATTTAATGTCAATATATGTTTTAAAACCTCCTAAACGCGTTTTGACTAGTTTTGGAATGATGCCCATCTGTCTGTAGTCGATTTCTTGTGTACATGATAGCAGCCACAAATATCATTGGATTTTCACGAAAGTTTTGTTATCTATCAGGATGTAAAGGCCGTCATGACTCCTGATACACAATAAAGAAGTATACACACCACGTAAAACTGCTCATAACTTACTCAATATGCATACTTCATTAAGGTATAATTAATTTTAGTCTATTACTTAATGTATAATCAATTAATTTCAGAAGATCAGAGGCAATCAAGAGGCAGATGTGAATCCAAAGTTATCATTTATTTATATATGTATTTATTTTTATTTATATGCATGAGAAGTGAATATTTATCTATTAGAATTCTTAGCACAGTTTTTCACCATAAATTAAGGCATAATCACATAAACAATATCTAAATATATTACAAATGATATTGCGTTTCTTCATATCTTTTAAGTAAGTTTCACAATTATAAATTTACATTTTAAGAGTAAACATGCAATCCGTATTATTCTTCCCCTGAATACCAAACGGGGGGGCATTTAAAATTCTTTAAATCAATACTAGATTGGAACATTGTAAATAAATGCCATAATCGAATCCATTAAACTTGTTTAACATGCGTTGCTAGGATTCATTATTTATGTCAAATGGATACAAATGAAACTGCTTCAGTTGCTATCTTAGATTACTTATTTATATTATTTCAATTGATTAGAGTCATTGCTGGATAGATCACGATATTATGAATTGAGTGACTTACGAGAATGAGATGATAAGGCTTATACGTTGAGGGACCTGCTGCTGTCATCAGCGACATCATGTTAGGCTTTTATTTTTTGCACGGATTGGTCACTCTCTTCAGAAGTTGTGAGTCAGCAGACTTATTGCGCAGCATTAGTGATGATGTAAAGTTTCTCCGTGATAAACCAGCTATTGTCAAAAGTAGGGGAAGATGTAGCAGGACGTATCAACTTAGCAGGCCCCCTTTCCATGGCTATCAATTATTCCATAATTTCACAGCAATTCAGCGCATTCAAAAGATGTCACCATCATCAATTGAGATTGCGGCGATCCCATAAGTAGTTTCTGGTTCCTGTAATGGGCTCAAGCCTCCACTAGGACCTGGATAAAATTCTCCAAGTTTTTGAGCCGACATTCTTAGGTCAGTATCAGACCAAAATTTAGAATCATCTATATGCCAATATGAATAGCGAGCAAAGTGACTGGTACTAGGCGCGTCGTCGATCTTCAGACTCTCTTTTTATTACTTTTCTTATATACATAATGTATGAGGAAAGTATTGTGACGGGGTCGAAAATTCGAATTCGATTTTCGACGGGAGAGCACGTTTCAAGCATCCCTGATCACAAATCAAGCATTTTTGAAGTGATGTCTGTGTGTGTGTGAAAATATGTGTGTGTGTGTGTGTCAATGAGTCTGTGGAGACGATAACTGACGAAAGAATGAACCGATTCGAACGAAATTTGGTACAAAAATCACAATCCGTAAACACTGGAAGCCTATTGTTTTTATACGCAATCGAATGTTCAGAATCCCCTAAATTTTCGAATGAAATTTTGAAAAAATAGTCAAAAAATCAAAACCGCTAATATAGCTACGCAAATAAACATTTCTTATGTAATTTTTCATTAGAAAACGATTGACATAAATTTTAGAACGCTAACATGAACCGTTCTCGAGATATTGCACATTTTTCAACAAAAATTATCAAAAGATCATATAAAATAAAAAAAAAAATATTTCCTATTGAGAAACATGTTCACTTTTCATATGTAATACCATTCGATAAATTGGGTGGCATCATTCTCGTGGATCTAGCTCGTTCCATTCAGGAAAAAAAAAAATTTTTGAGTAATACTTTTGTATTTGAACGCCAATAGTCATTTATCTGCTGTAAGAAAAATTATTTCTTCTTCCATAACGTTTGGCGAGATTTGGGCGACGAATTTGGCGGAATGTCGCTACTTGGCGACTTTTTGAAATGTTGCCAAATTAACGACAATCTCGCCAAATGGATAAAAATGACGCTAAATCAATGAAAATGACGACTCATTGTCGAAAATTCAATATCTTGGAAAGAATATAAGTATCTACTATAAGAAAAACCTATTTTTTTTACTGTAAAAGTAAAATAATAGTATTCATTACATTATATAAGGAAAGTCATGTGTTGTCCACATTAGATTTTTATTATCTGTTTTTACTGCGCTAGTGATGACGCTTTCTCAGGAAACACGTAATTGGCTACTCCTGGACTTATAGTAGGTCTCATTGGTCATAGCCTGTTATAATGCTAAAATCAAAGGGGAGTATGATGTTGATTTCCCCTTCGAGCATCGTGGTTCCATCTGCGAATTCTTTCCAGCTGTCGTGTTAGGTGGAAGTATCTTTTGCACATAATTTTCTTAAGTTCACAGCGAAAATTGCCTTCCTCATATGACTGTCCATGTTAATGTGAATGAAGCAGAATTCACGGTTTTCGGTTTCTGTTGGAAACAAAGTCTTTGGCTGCGAAGGAATTTTGACCGTTATGGGTTAAGCATGTAAAATCCTTACGTGTAGAGGGAGGCGCAGTGCTACCACCCTGGTGAATTTGCAGCTGCGAGCTCATCCTCAGATGTCAAATGAGCGTGGGAAAGTAAAATGGCTCTTTGGCCATGGCAAACGCCTTTAGAAATCTTTAAAAAAAATGAACTGGAAATATACAATTTTGCGAAAAGGATTAAATTCATAATTAAAATTTAATCAAAGAAGGGTTGTGGCGATTGGGCGTCGCCGGGCCCCGAACCAGGGACCCTTTGATTACAAGACCGACATTATAATCACTGAGCAAAAGCTAGCTCCTTCTCTGTTCTTATAATTCGGGAACAGGCTCCAAGCATCTTTGATAGATGTCTTTGCTGCCGCAGGGTTAAAAGATTTTAAAAAAACAATGTGCATTATTTAAAATTGCACAAAATGTCGTATGCACTATGACATTATCAAAACACCTAGAACTAGATAGAATATTTTTTAAATTCGAGTGAAAACTTCAACATTTATTCGAAATTTCATATTTTTTTAACATGGCAGCGTGGAACATAATTTAACATAATCATGAATAAAATGAATTATTTATGGCTTAATAATCACGAGACTTAATAGTTTCAGTCATTGTTGGGGAAAATAGCCGCGATACAATTGTTTTTGTTCGTGACGTCATTCCCCCCATTGGAGGCATACTTGACAATGACCCCTCCCCCCAGCGGGGGGAACATTGTCAAGTATGATATCAATGGAAGTATTTTTTCAAACCTTTTAAAGTGAGGGGTAACACGCTATAGTTGTAATAATTTGGACTCATGACACAGATTTTTCAATTTTTTTTTTCTTATAAAATTTGAAAAAAAAAATAGATTCTAGTATAAGTAAGGCAAGTAAAACCGCTCTCCAGTATATTTTTTTTATCGTTTCGAAATAAATAGTCTTCTGACCTCAAACACTCCTGTAATGAATTTCCTGGCTCTGCTTTGCTTGGATTTTCTGCTAAGCACAACACCCACAGACAAGCATCTTATTTTATTATTATTATTATTATTATTAGACGGTAACCCATTTTTAAATCGGCTGTAATCACAGTCAGTACCAGCGTAAAGAGACATGTATATTTAATTTTTCATTTACATTTTATTTTAAATGTTTCTCATTTCTTACAGAGTTGGAAATAGGTTACATAAAGGAGTTTCGTTGATTTGCGTTAATACAACCTATCTTAATACATTTTGCTTAATACATCTACACATAGACACGACCGGACACTCAACCAGCTGCTCATACCTTAGGCCAGGGTGAGTCGGGTGGTCTGGGTCTTTCACACATAGACACGCAGTACTTCATATCTATGAGTGCATTAACACTTGAGCTATCGCATATCGCACACAAATTTGGTTCTGAAAATTTACTAAACGTATTCAGGGGTTTAAAGCGCACGTTTCTGGAAAAACTTCGAATTGAAAAATTTAATCTATGCATCGTCATGCTGATCCTGATACAAGTACGCTTAAACAGTATAAAATATGAATACACTAGATGTAAGCCCAACATATGGTTTTGTGCATAAAGTCGCAAAAGATTTCCTCCCATCTCCCCCCCCCCCCTGTTATGCGAGCCCGGATGCCTCGAATACATTTCAACTCATCAAAATTAATTATTCTTATATAACTCATTGTACAAACAAAAAAAAATTTGATGTGGGCTGCACATGACTTTCCCTACAGACTCAAATTCATTTTCTCTCTAATTCATTAATAATTCATTAAATTGAATTTAATTGCACAAAATAACACGTATCATTATTTGAAATGACACTGAATTTTCACTTTAAATTCAATTTTCGTACTCATTTGGTAAGGACGTATTTTCAAAGATTTCGTAGCAAAAATGCAAAACAATTAAAAGACCTCGGGAACGGTTAATCCTAGAGTAATGAGATTGGTCTTATTTTTCTCATCGTTAATAATTACGTATAAAACGTAAAAATTACGCATTTAATGGATACATTTGAGCACATGTAGTCTTTTATTTTAGGTTTTGACGATTTTTGGGAACCATTTCGTGATAAAAGCACAAGTTCTTTAAGAATCGTACCAAAATCTAATCAGCACCAAGGTAACCTACAAGTGACTTCTCTACCAAATTTTGTGAAATGTGGCCAATTATTTTTCTAACTAGGGTGGATACATGCGATTTTTGCGAGTCATTTCGCAAAAAAGGCAGGTTCAAAAAGGTGGAATGGCTCTTATTATTTCCATCTTCAAAAATTGCGTATTAAACAAGCATTTGATTAATATATTCGAGCATACACAATCTTTTACTTCAGATTTTAACGATTTTTAAGGGCGATTCTTTTATCCCGAATCAGCACCGGAATCATCCATAAGTGACTTTTCTGGAAAATTTTATGAAATTGGGTCAATTCGTTTTTGAATTAGAGTGGATACATACATTACACAGCCAAACACACACACACAGACGTCACGCTGCAAATAGATTTTTCGAGTTTTAGAGGTCCCAAAACGTGTAGTTCCGTCGAAAACTCGAGTTACGATTTTCGGCACGATTCTAATACTTTCCTTATACATTACCATGTATTGCAGGGGAAGTATTTACTACCACGCCCTTACTAAAAGCAATAGATTCATTCACTATATTTCAAATTAAGAATAATAATTTCCACTAAAAGCAACAGGGATTATTGAAGAATTTGACTTAAATTTTCTGATATTGAATTTTTTCCAATTTGATGTCATTTTCGTTAATTTGGCGTTATTTTTGTCAAGTTGGTGATATTTTGCCAATTTTATCACCCATGTCGCCAAATTATTGCCAAGCGTTACGGACAGATGGAGAGGAGGTATTTTCTTATATAGCATGCACCAACTAAATGGAGTTTCATACTTATGTTTGCTTTACATTTAAAAATTGCATAATATTTTTTCAAACGTGCAACCTGCAGAAACTATGACTTCCTGATTCCCAGTCATTTCTCAAAAAGACCATTTTGTTTCCAAACGTTACCTATATAACGGTGAGCACCTCTAAGCGCACTCCTCGCAAAAGTTGAACAACCTAGGTGGGGCCTAGGGTCACGAAATCGACCTTTTTGAACTTCCTCGTCTCCTGGACAGCCCGGCCTAACGCGCTCGGGGTGCTGCCATTCCAAAGAAAGAAATTCAAGTACAGGAAACGAAAGTGGATATTTTTCTAAAGATGCCATTGAAAGTGGCCATATATGGCCATGAAAGGTATTCACCTGAGCATGCATTTCGGTGAGAGGGGGGGTTCCAAGACATACGGGTATTAGGGATGGGCGAAATGGCATTATCTCCGTGCAGACGATACCGGGGTTACGCTTGTGGCCACCATTGTTAAACAGTAGATGAGGTGAGGTTCCTTTTAGTACGTACGTTGGTAGTTCTGTCGGAACAGCTAATGCATTTTTTGCTAAAAGTATTTACATACCATCTGAAAGTACTGGGCGGGATAGAAACTGGGTTACTTTTATCCGACGTTGCAACTGTATGCGTGCAACGTCGTAGGCAGCTGGGAAGTTATAACCCCTATTAGCTAAACAGATTCAGTCAATCCTCCGCAACATTCTGGATTGTTTTTTGCCGCTAAGATATGAAGGACCGAATGGCTTCCTATCCGCCACTAAGCGAGAGAGGGGGGGGGGGAGAAGTCAGCGGAACCATTTACGGTAAGCTGGAAGATGATAGCGTCAGGTCTGGACTCCAGTCGCCTACGGATCTTGGGATATGGTCATAAAGGCCAGTCACTCCCTATGATCATAAAGGACGTAACCTAGAAGAACTTCCTTCATCAGCGCGAGAAGGAACTCCTGGGAACAATCTACAGATTTGTATATCCCCTTAGAGGAGGCGGGTTAGAGGATACGGAGCCAACGCCGAGGCGCCCAACCATTAGCTAACCAGAGGGACTGGAAGGTATAAGCCCCATTAGCTAAACAATTCCATTAGTTCTTCCTAGAATTTTTATTAATCTTTAATCAATGGAGGCGAGGAGCCGAGCCATTGGATTTAAAGCTAGGATTCATAATAGAAAACGAACAAAATCTAGCAGTGTAACCCCCATTTGATCATCTATCGCCCTCCCCTTTTCGAGATCCTGGTTACACTAATGAGAACACGTAGAGCTAAAACAATTCGGGATCTATTGGAAATCTTTCGAATTGTTCAAAATCCCAGAAGCAGAAATGAAATCCTTCACTGCCATATTCCTAAGTAGAAAAACATTATCTATTTTTTTTCAATTTTTAATGTTCAATTTTTACTTTATTATGTAACATAATATAGAGAAAGTATTGTTTTCGCGAAAATTTTCGAATTCGAGATTTTAATGTAAATATAAATTTTAGGACCTCCTGAACACGCCTTGATTATTTTTGGAGTTATATTCGCCTATCTGTATGCCTGGGGTCGATTTCTGCAACATTATTCTACACGATGCGATTTGTACACGACACGATTTGTACACAATATTGTACACGATACGATTTGTACACAATATTGCACACGATAGCGCTGCCACAAATATAAATGGGATTTCACAAAACTTTATATCCGGCTTTGTTATTAAAAAATCTAGAGCTAGATTGAACTTTTTTACTTTCCCTGCAATAAATGGTAATGTATAGGGATAGTATTGGAATCATGCCGAAAATTGCAACTCGAGTTTTCAACGGATCTACACGTTTCGAAACCTCTAGAATACGAAAAAACTATTTTTAGCGTGACGTCAGTGTGTGTGTGTCTGTCTGTGTGTCTGTCTGTGCAGATTTTGTATCCACTCTAACTAAAAAACTAGTGGACCGAATTTCATAAAATTTGGTAGGTAAGTCACTTGTGAGGGAATCTGGTGCTGATTAGTTTTGGGTACGATTCGGGATAAAAGAACCCGCCTTTTTTTGTGAAATGGCCCGCAAAAGCTTGTATCTACTGTAGCTGAAAAACTAATAGACCGAATTTCACAAAATTCGGTAGATAAGTCACTTATGGGACAATCTGGTGCTGATTAGAATTTGGTATGATTCGGAAAAAATAACCTCCCCTGTTTTTGCAAAATGGCCAGCAAAAATCGTTAAAATCTAAAATAAAAAATACGTATGTTTAAATATATCCATTAAATGCTTGTTTAATACGTAATTTTTAACGAAGAAAAGAATAAGATTAACCCCATTACACTAGGGCTAGCCGTTCTCGAGATATTTTAGTTTTTCTGTATTTTCTCTACGCCACCTTTGAAAATAAGACCAGTTATCAAATGAGAACGAAAATTGAATTAAAAGTGAATTAAATTTAATTAACATAAAGAGAACGTGAATATAAGTCTGCAGAGAAAGTCATGTGCTGCCCACATCATATTTTTTTAATTCTAGCGAAAACTGCGAAGTGTATTCCAAATTTTATATTTTTTAACATGGCAGCATTTGACATGCATAAAAGTTTATTCATGATTAAATGATCACGAGACTTCATTGTTTCAATCATTGTTGTGATAAATAGCTGCTATGCAATTTTTTTGTTCGTGACGTCACCAGCCCCTCTTGGGTGGCAAGTTACCTCGGCCCCGTGGGGTGGGGTGGGGGGAGTTATATTGTCAAGCGGTTATCAATCGAAAATTTTCACGATGTTTTTCGGCATTAATTGACCACCACATAAATTGAAGATTGGCAACTTATGGCTGCAAACAAAATAACTTTAACCTTTTACTTACGGGTGGAATTCATTTATTTTCAGTCATTTATTTTAAGGGATATTAATTATAATGTCAATTGCATTTTGAAGAGGATTTTGCTCATAAACCTATTGCTTACGGGTGGCACAGCGTCCATCCCAAACGAAGAGAACCTCTTAAAAAAGCAGGTATTTGACATACCCTATCCCAAACAGTTCGACCCATCTTTGCAGACATTGGCGTCGACGCCAATGTCTGCAAAGGGGAGTCGAACTATTTGGGATAGGGTATGTCAATTGCCTGCCATTATCGCCAATGTCTGCAAAGGGGAGTCGAACTGTTTGGGATAGGGTATGTCAAATACCTGCCATTTTAAGAGGTTCTTCGTTTGGGATGGACGCTGTGCCACCCGTAAGCAATAGGTTTATGAGCAAAATCCTCTTCAAAATGCAATTGACATTATAATTAATATCCCTTAAAATAAATGACTATTGTCGACTCTGTTGCCGTCAAAGAATAAAACTATTCCGAAAAATATCTTCTCTCACGAATGGAATGAACGAGAATGATGTTAACAGATAGGGTCCATAATATTGCATATAGAAAATAAACATATTTGATGACACTATTTTTTTCAATTTTATGTGATTTTTTTGATAAATTTATTTGAAAAGCGTGCTATGTCTCGAGAACGGTTCACGATAGAGCTCTAAAGTCAGTATATTTCGTTTTCTAATAGAAAAAAAATCTGATGGGGCCGGAACATGAACTTTCCCTACAGACTCAAATTTATTTTCTCTCTCTTTCTTTTATAATTTATTATACTGAGTTTAATTGCACACAATAATACGGGTAATTATTTGAAACAACACTGAATTTACGGATTTATTTCAATTTTCGGTTTGATTTGGCGCCGGGGCATATTCTCAAAGGCAACGCGGCAAAAATACGAAATTGCTAAAATATCTCAATAACAGTTAAGCCTAGAATTATGGAGTTGGCATTACTCTTGTCATCGTCAAAAATTACGTATAAAACAAGCATTTAATGGATACATTTGAGTATACGTAGACTGCTATTTCAGATTTTGGCAATTTTATCGAGCCATTTCGCAAAAAAGGCAGGTTTTCAACACTTTACAACATAGTTGAAAAGTGTTTATGACTTTGGTCATTCTGTCTGTCTGTCCGTTCGCACGATAAATGCCGTAAAAATGACTTTATCACAATGAAATTTTAGTTGTTGAGACGGTCTGTGGGACATATGGGAATGTAAATGAATAATATCCCCCAATTAGTTTTGGATAGAACCCGGGTTGAAAAAATGAAATACATTGAACCCTATAGGACCTAATTTTTAAACATTTTAAAGCAAAGTTAAAATTAACAAATTGCTTTGAAAATTTTAAGAAATATTCAAATTATTCCATAAAATATATAAAAAAAAATTCAGCAAAATATGTTTGGTAGTTTTTTAAATAAAAATTAAAATAGTAATTACACCCATATAATATGACGAGATCACGTAACTCACTTCAAAGCAAAATATGCATCCATATTTTTTCCCAAAAGAAAAATTGTTGTTTTTAAAGTTCTTTTAAATTTATATTGAGTGTTGCATCCGTCCCAAAATCGCTTAATTTTTGCGTATTTTCTGTGCATCTATATTCTGCGACAACGCAGTTACAATATTCTTTAGTTTAAATGATCATCAAGCTTTGATTATTTCTACAACAAAGCCTAATTTTAATGGATACACAATGTAAACAAGTAATTGTAAGATGAGTTGTATAAAAATTGCTGATTATTTTTCACGCAAAATTATTTAACTTTGAAATCTGAAATAAAAGAGTATGAATGAAATATTCACTACTTTTACACAGAGAGCTAGACGATTTATATTTCGATGATGTCATTTGAATAAAGTTCATTTATTTTTTCGATGAAGTTTTAAGTTTTTAAACACAATAAATTATTGTAGTTCTGTGATAATTTAAAAAATATTACCTCTGAATGTATAGCATTTTAGAGATATTTAAATAAAATTGCATTTCATTTGAAAAGTGTTTCATAATCAATGCTTTATGCATGATTAATCTTTTTAGTTTCTTTCTTAATCATACCAAAATCTAATCAGCACTGGTGTATCCCACAGGTGATTTATCTACGAAAATTTGTAAAATTTGGTCAATTATTTTTTTCAGCTAGAGTGGAAACATACATTGTACATACTAGAGTGGAAACACACAGACTGACAAATAGATACACACACAGGCACAAACGTCACGCTATACATGGTGTTTTCAGGTTCTAAAATGCTCGAAACGTATAGATCCATCGAAAACTCGAGTTGTGATAAACGTGAATTCGAATTCAATAAATCTAAATGTAAAAAACTATCTGACAACGAATTTTTATTAAAAAATATTTTCTACACATTCGTTTTTTTTATATTTGGTATTTAATCTCAAAACTACCTTAATTTTTTTATTTATTTTATTCTATTATTATTTTTTTGAAGGATAAACTTTTAAGAGATAATGTTAAAATTAGGAATACATGTGTCACAGTTTATCTAAGAACCTGTGAGCAAGCAGAACTTGTATCACAAATACGCACTTTCAAAAACTATCAACCAATTACTATAGTAATCTTCAACAGTTGCAGCGCCTTGGATCAGGTGTGTCGTGGGTGAATGTAATTACGTATTACTTTTTGTTCCGAAAAATATTAAATATCTGAATTTTTCGACTACCGATAGTTTCGCAATATCTTTGCAGCCACAGGGGGACCTCAGAAAGAATGCAATTGATCGAGAATGCTGTGGACTCAAAAAGGTTGAAAACCACTGAATTAATTTACCATAAAAACAAAATGTTCTATTAAATGTGTTTTTTGTAGTAATATACGTACATAATAAATAAAACAACATACCCTCGAAATTTGATGTCATTTGAAAAAATAATGGCAGGTCCATATAAAAATCCACTATTAACAAACATTTTTGAGCTGGTTAAGGGTGATCTCCTCTTAAAAATAAAATCATGAAAATGGGTCGAGTAGATTCTGGGAATACACATCAGGGCACATTTTTGAATTCAACAAGGTCATATCTCAAACTTGAACGCGTCCTCGATTTGATCTAAAATATTGGGCAAATCTGCAGGTCAAGACCTTCCGTTTCAAAATCTGCATGAAAATCGACCATTTTTAATAATTCATTGTCCCCAAACAGTCTTTCGACCTCAAAACTACTTAAATACACCAGTACAGGGTACTTCTTGTATAGATTACCATAAAAGATGAATATAGTTTTTAATAATAAGCACTCTGCTGCAAAAAATAATATATGCACCCATAAAAAAATGAGCTATAGCCACGAAACTCGGCATGCAAATGTCGTTTAGACACTTATGCAAATGATCAAGCTGTCAACGCCAACGATGATATAGGGGGCCATGCAACGCACATGAGAACGACGCATCGTGGAGAGTTTAATACGTCCGGTGTTCTCACTCACGAACAACTGGAACTGGATATTCTGATTTAATACTGCAAGTTTTATACAAAGATACCTTTGAGATATACTCTACGGCGCTACGAATAATTGTCGAATTTAGAGAGACGTCACATCGTATAAGGGAAGAGGTCGGTCCAACAGACGTATCAGTCGCAAGCGATATGGTAGTTAATCGGTGTTGGCAACAGTGGCTCAGAGAAGACACATGTAACAGCTACAGAGGCTCAGAACATCCCAAACAGAAAACTGTTCGAGATGATCGTGCAGTCAGGAGAAAACCATGCCCACACCAATGGTGTTCACTATCAACCATTCGAAGGCATTTGTCATCCTCCATGCATTGTGCATCAAGGGAGAGTATTCAGAGACGACTGGCAGAAGGTGGGATTAGGTGTCAATGTTCATTAAAGCACTTACCACTAACTCCTTAACATGGACAGAACAGTCTGGATTGGTGACATGCTCGGTCAGCCTGGCCAGAGTCAAATTACAGGCATTTTGCCTTTAAGGACGAACCACTCTTCTCTCTTAGACCGCACATGGTGTAACAGTCTGAGGAGTCTTTACGTGGGACAACCGATCTCCTCTAGTAGTGCTGCAAGTCAATCTGACGGCTCGCTTTTACGTCGACGATATTCCATAGCCAATTGCTCTGACTATGCTGCCAAACCTCCTATATTCCTTTTACAAACAAGGAACCGCTCTACCACATACTGCACCACTATCTTAACAATGTCTTTGATGTCTTAATACCCTCCCATAGTCATCCAAGTCGCCATACCCATCACCAATAAAACACGTCTGTGAAACTCTAGGACGGCAATTGCAGTTTTCTCAAAATACCCCTGAATTAATTGACCAGTTGCAACATTTGTGGCAGTATCTTCCGCAGAGTAACATATGTAACTTAACACTATGCTGCATCGAATATCGGCTTGTATAACTGTCAGGGGAGGATTTACCACTTACTAAAATGTCATCTTCTTGTTGCAGCCATTTCTTAATAAAGCGTGTATTTTTTGCTTTTTCCCCCCTCTCCCAAATTCTAATCATTTAATCATTTGCATATCTCCTCAAACGATACATGCATGCCGAGTTTTGTGACTGTAGCTCAATTTTTTATGGATGCATATATTCTTTTGCAACAAAGTGTATATTTTGTAAAATATTTCTCCACCACCCAGCAGTGTAACCAGAAAACTTTATAGTGACACTACTGTTCTAAGTTTCGGACCTCTGCTTATTGCACGCTATACAACTCCTTTACAGAATTTTCTTTTTTTACCTTGGTTGTACATCAACTGCTGCCTCTACGTGAAAGAATTTCAGAATTGCGCAATTATACGTGATCAGTCTCATGCAGCTGACTGACAACTTCCGGTGTGCTATCATCTAGTTCTGCCCAAGTTTGGAAACTTTCATGGTCCAGCAATAACAAGCATTCCACCTTTCCATTGGCATTAATGCCCCCAAACAGAGAAAAATCCTAACCATGAAGAGAGAACACAAAAACTGATATTCTGATTAGACGCAGACGATTGTTTTCATTTTCCTCCTGAAGTTGCCATTCCTGGGGAGACAAAAGAAATGATCTTTTTTTTTTTATTCTAGTAGGATCCGAGACGTTCAAAAAGCAGAAGGAAGGCCATTTTTCCGGTTGGGGTACGTCCTTTGGAGGAAAAATAACTTGGGAACAGTGACACTGAAATGGTTTTATAGAGGGGGAAGACAACTCCCATTTCCATCTTGTTTGGATGAGTGACCGAAGGTTTTGACCTTCTCGTTTCAAGATGGCGGCCTCCAGTGTTTTTATACGCATTCGAATTTTACTTCCTATTCTTGAAGGAACATAGATTCTTCTTTTGTAAACGTGACCCTGGGATGCTTCTGCTTGGGCAATTATTTAATGCTCCGGGAAGGATTATAGGGGCATTACGAATTAAATAATCAGCAGGGCAATGTCTTTCAGCTCCAACATTTATAATAGAGCATAGATGCTGCATGCATAGCCATCATTACAAAATTTTGTCGTGCATTAAACTTTTGAAAACTGTTTTCACATTTCATGTTAAAAGACCTCTCATATGCCTGCAGCATTTTAACACTCCAGCACTGGATCCTCGCATCCGACCCATAAGCCGAATTGAGCCCCATTTCTCTTAGAAAGTTTCGGGCAAAGACCAGGCGAAACGAGGTCCACATTTTCAAGTTATAAATGAATATTAACACAATATATTGAAAAATATTTCTTAAATTAAGAAAATGAAAAGTGTGATAAATGTATTTATACGTAATTCTGAGTGCGACATACAGTTCCGATTTACGATTCAAGATAAATCTGAAACGTAAGTTTGTGCCGGGTTGGACTTGTGCTTTAGATTGCAGAATGCAGTACAGACCTCTACCCTACCTTACGCAGCACCGTATAAATATGGAAGTCATATCGCAGTCCTTTTTACTCATAATTCCATTTTAACATTTGACTTTTTGGAAAGTTTCTCGATTTCTTTCTCAAACAACCTCCCCCCACCTCCATAACGACAATTCTCTTTTCTTCTCTTCTGCTTGGAGATCTCTGATTTAATTTTTCGATATCGATTGATTTCTTCTCTTTTTGTCGGTAATTTCCCATGTGTTTCCTTAAATTTTTGCTATTACTTTCCCTGCAATACATGGTAATGTATAGGGAAAGTATTGGAATCATGCCGATTCGAGCTCGCAACTCGAGTTTTCGACGGATCTACACGTTTCGAGACCTTCAGAATACAAAAAAACCATTTTTAGCGTGACGTCTGTGTGTGTGTCTGTCTGTCTGTGTGTCTGTCTGTCTGTGCAGAGTTTGTATTCACTCTAACTAAAAAACTAATGGACCGAATTTCACAAAATTTTGTAGGTAAGTCACTTGTGGGCGGGGCTGGTGCTGATTAGTTTTGGGTACGATTCGGAATAAAAGAACCCGCCTTTTTCTGCGAAATGGCCCGCAAAAGCTTGTATCCACTCTAGCTGAAAAACTAACAGACCGAATTTCACAAAATTCGGTAGATGAGTCACGTATAGGTCACTCTGGTGTTGATTGGATTTTGGTACGATTCAGAAAAAAATAACCTGCCTTTTTTTGCAGAATGGCCCGCAAAAATTGTCAAAATCTAAACTAGAAAGCTACGTACGCTCAAATATATCCATTAAAAGCTTGTTTTATACGTAATTTTTAACGAAGAAAAGAATAAGACCAACCTCATTACCCTAGGACTAGCCGTTCTCGAGATATTTTAGTTTTTTCGTATTTCTCTACGCCACCTTTGAAAATAAGTGCAGTTACCAAATGAGAAAGAAAATTGAATTAAAAGTGAATTAAATTTAATTAAAATAAAGAGAACGTGGATATAAGTCTGCAGGGAAAGTCATGTGCTGCCCACATCAGATTTTTTTAGTAATGGAATCATAGCGCGGCATTTACTCACAACGCACATTTGTTAACAAGTCTGTTTGACAACAAGTATATTTGCCAACAACATTTATTTGCCAAAAAATATTTGGTGACGAAATTTGCTCTTATAACTTCTAAAACTTGTTTGCTCCTTCCTTTCCTATTCTACATATTTTTAATTTTTGTTTATAAACTGCTATTTTTACAGCTGGTCAGACTCCTGTTACTTCCGAAGCCCGTTAAATGCCTTTCCTATTTTACTTAAATTCGCAGCTCTGTTCAATGAGCAAGTGCTTTAATTTTTACTTTTAACGTAGTATTGAAAAAGTATTGTTTTCACGAAAATTTTCAATTTCGAAATTTTGATGCCAATACGTTTTACAATACGTTTTAAGACTTCCTGAACACTTTTTGACACTAATTTTAGAGTAATGTCCGTCTGTCTGGTGTGTCTGTGGTCGATTTCTCGTGTGCACTATAGCTGCTACAAATACTACTGGATTTTCATGAAACTTTATATCTGGCTTTGTTATCAAAAAATCTAAAACGAGATCGAATATTTTGAAATTCGAACAAAGACTTCGAAATGTATTCAAAATTTTATATATTTTTTTGATAAAGCAGCATAGGACAAAATTTAACATAATCTTGAAATAAAAGGGATTATTTATGGCTCATAGATCACGATAATTAATAGTTTCAATCATTGTTGTTAAAAGTAGCAGCGATACAATTTTTGATTTCGTGGCGACATTAGATACAAGTCCCAGTCCCCCCCCCCCCTGGAGGTACATTGTCAAGTATGGTATCCATCGAAAGATTTTGTCAAGCCCTTTAAAGTGAAGGGTAACACGCTATAATTGCAGTAATTTGCATCAACGATACATTTTACTTGTAAAATTTGAAAAAGAAAAAAGCACAAGCTACTTATTTGAGCATGGTATGAGAAGGTCGAATTAGGCGATACTCCAGTTGATTGTTGTTAACCATTCACTTTCCTCTTTGGTATTTTACTGTTCATTCATGGTGTTCTATTACTCGTTTCGTCCTTTATGGTACTTACCATCTTCTCCTTTTCCTCCCCTTGCCGTTGCCAAAATTCTTTTCTTGTTTCAGCCACGTTTGTCGTTTTAACAGTACTTGCCGATCTTGCTCTAACGAATGGATATTGCTTCGCTTGCTTGTCCTGATGAAAAGGGCTGCTTTTTACCTCCAAAAGCGATCTACGCTTTTAATTTTATTTTGAATGTTTCTTTAAACAAAGTTAATGTAGTTATATTAAATTGGCAGAAGTTTGATCTATACATATAAAGCGTATAAAGAACCTGGCTGCCCCAACCGTGAATGGAACCACGGATCTTCGTACTGGCCAGCCGACGCTCTGCCGTTGAGCTACTGGAACGGATTGCAAACTGTTATCGTCGAAATGGACTATGTAAATGTAATGTAAAGTTCTTGACTAAGGAGGACGCGTTTGTTCTACAAGAGCTACAAAAGCAAGGCCCTTCCATTTTTTCAAACTTCTAACAACAATAAATTAAAGACAAATACGAAATCTGAAGAATATTCTTGCTCTGGGGGTAAGGATTGAAACTGCTTTCTTCTGGGAAAGATTCCGAATTCTGCCATGAGTGGAGCGACGGTTCTTTTTAGACTTTTGACTGGCTTCCATTGCCACCGCGCTCACCTTTTACATCCTTTACAATACATGGTGATGTATAGTGAAAGTATTGGAATAGTGTCGGACATCGAACTCTTGGCGATCTACACATTTCAGATAATCTAGAACACGAAAAACTTATTTTAGCGAGCCGTGCGTGTTTCTGTCTATCTGTGCCATGTATGTATCTACTCTAGCTCAAACTTGTGTGTGTGTGTGTGTGTGTGTGTGTGTGTGTGTGTGTGTGTGTGTGTGTGTGTGTGTGTGTGTGTGTGTGTGTGTGTGTGTGTGTGTCTGTATGTAATGTATCAATTCTAACTCAAAAACTTATTTTTATCGTGACGTGTGTCTATCTGTTTGTGCAGTGTATGTATCAAAAGCTATTCGATGAAACTTTACAAACTTTGAATAAGTCATTTGTGGGTTACCTTGGAACTGATTAAATTTAGGCAAAACTTGCAAAATACTAAATATATAGCATATATAAGACTAAATATACTTAAATGTAATACTTAAATGCTTGTTTTACATAATTTTATCGACAAAATGAACAAAACAAACCACATTACTCGAGATATTAAGATTTTTGGAATTTTGATGAGATGACGAGGTTTTAAAATGCTTAAATTGCCTAATGAAATAGAAGACGTTATAAAACAAAACTGGCTATAACGCTGCAACATTAAGTATCCGTATTAATTTGAGCAATTAAACTACACTTAATGGATTATTAACTTGAGACTGTAGGGAAAGTCACGTGCTGTCCACACAAGATTTTCAAAAGTAGGACAAATCATCGCAATGTTTTCCCCAAATTTGATTATCACTACCTTTTAAATTTTTGGGGACCATCTTGTCTGCAGTGCTTACTTTTTACCGCATCGAGAAGCGCCTGATTGGCGCTTTAAATAAAAGCGTTAGTTATCTAAAAGTTCTAGCTCCTCCTTGTAATCTGCGAACACATCCAGGATTCTAAATGAATATTGATCAAATTAAAATTCCTCCACAGACATTTTAGCCTATTAACTACCTTTCTATATAATACCGGATGCGATTAGGAGAAAAGCAAGAAAATTCAATCCATGCAACAAAACTTTCTATTCACACACTCAATTTAAATGATGTTCATTTCCTTTCAGGTGTTCCAGCGGTTTTAAAATATTTACCATTTCCAAAAAAAAAAATTGCGTCTAATTGTAGTGGCCATTTTCGTGGAACGTTTGGAATTGCATTTTCCTGACATGATGTTTAATGAGTAATTTACAACACTTTTCAAACATGCTCCAGCCATCTCCGTGTTTATTTGAAACTTCAAAATGGCGAATAAATATTGATGCGAGGAGAATTCTTCGCTCATCCAATATAAATAAATAATATAAAAATACGTGTTTTTAAAATTTAAAAACGTTGATATTCTTGAGAAAAAAAAAATAATCTTAAAGCAGCGAAATGAAATTGCTGCAGACTTGGTGGAAATAAGTGGTTTATAATAGAACATTTGAAAAACTCCAATCTCTCTCTCGTGGAATCAAAACATCATGCAAGGTCGGAATATTGCCAAGATGGGGAATTTTTATTATAAAAAGCATTTACGATACGTTTTAAAGAGATTTTTCAATTTAATTTTGAGAACCTCACAATTTCCGTGTTTTTGTCACGATATTTATGCAATTTAAACTACTTCACATGCATTATTTTTATTTTTCTTATATACATATAATGTATAAGGAAAGTATTGTGACGGGGACGAAAATTCAAATTCAAGTTTCCGACGGGAGAGCACGTTTCAAGCATCCCTGATCACGAATCAAACATTTTTAAGGTGATGTCTGTGTGTGTGTGTGTGTGTGTGTGTGTGTGTGTGTGTGTGTGTGTGTGTGTGTGTGTGTGTGTGAAAGCATGTGTGTGTGTGTGTCAGTGAGTCTGTGGAGACGATATCTCACGAACGAATGCAGCGATTCGAATGAAATTTGGTACAAAAACCACAATCCGTGAATGCTGGAAGCCTATTGTTTTTAAACGTAATCGAATGATCAGAACCTCCTTAATTTTTGAGTGAAATTTTGAAAAAATCATCAAAAAATCAAAACCTTTAATAAAGTTACACAAATAGACATTCCTTATGTAAATTTTCCTTAGAAAACGATTGACATAAACTTTAGAATGCTAGCATGAACCGTTCTCGAGATATTGCACATTTTTCAAATAAATTTATCAAAAAATTTCATAAATTAAAAAAAATATTAACTGTTGAGAAACATGTTCACTTTTCATATGTAATATCATGCGATAAATTGGGTGACATCATTATCATGGATCTATCTCGTTCCATTCATGAGAAAAGATACTTTGAGTAATACTTTTGTATTTGAACGCCAATAATAATTTATCTGCTATAAGAATAACTTATTTCTCCGTCCATAACGCCTGGCGAGATTTTGGCGACGAATTTGGCGGAATGTCGCCAACTTGGTGACTTTTTGAAATGCTGCCAAATTAACGAAAATCTCGCCAAATAGATAAAAATGACGCTAAATCAATGAAAATTATGACTAATTGTCGAAAATTCAAAATGTTGGAAAGAATATAAGTATCTACTATAAGAAAAACCTATTTTTTTACTGTAAAACTAGTAAATCCATTGCATTATATAAGGAAAGTCATGTGCTGCCCACATCAGATTTTTTTGTTTTTATTTTTAATTTCCGTACTAATGATCAAAGAACTTATTAAGATTATTTAATTCCACAAATGAATGTATCCTTCATTAAGAAATGATTTTTGTTTTATGTTTTAATAGTTATATGAAAATATTCTGTGAAATACTTCGGTCTCATATTTCAGTGTTTCATAAATGCAAATATTACATATACATTATTACATATATTCCATAATACATTATTACATATATTACATAATGATTTACATATATATTTTTTTTATGACAAAACACATATTGTTTTTTATTTCCCTATACAAGATTCTTAGGAAATTTTTTAAGCTCGCCCAATGAAAGGTCTATGAGTATATGCGTTAAATTCATCTATAATGAAATGGCCGTGCCCGATCGAATAAAAGAGATTGCAGCGCTTCTGGAGAAAAATTGAAAAAGTTGTGATCATGAACTTGGCAACAAGGCGAGACAGGCGAAAAATAACAATTACAAAGTTATTGAGCATTGTACGTACGGCCTGCTGCAAAATCTACTTCGGCAATAAGAGCTTGCAATTTCGTCCCAGTAGCTCAACGGTAGAGCGTCGGATGGCCCATTCGGAAATCCAGGGTTCGATTCCCGGTTGGGGCAGTAAGGTTCTTTACACTGTTCAGTAAAAAGCTTCTCTATTTTTACATTTATATTTACCATGCCTTAAAATGATGTTCCGATTCTCAGACACTTAATTGTGAGATTGGCTATCTTTGGCCGCTTCTAAAGGCTCAAATCTCAATATTATTGGCATGGCCTTGCACAAATTCAATAAGCTGATTTTGATAAGGAAAACTTGAGCAACGCATATAAGCAAAAATAACACAATAATGCAGCATACAGCTGTTTCGAGAAAACGCTAAATCCCCTTCGTCGGTGCAAGAGAACCCACATAGCCCTAAGTCCAAAAGAGGAATATATTTTACAATAGTTAATACATTTTTTAATTTTAGGTAATTTTTTTTTATAAATTTATTTGAAAAAAGTGCAATATCTCGAGAACAGTTCGTGTTAGCATTTTAAAACGTGTGTCAATCACTTTCTGATGAAAAATTACATAAGAAATGACTGAATACGTTACATTATCAAAGGTTCTCGTTTTTTCAAAATTCCATTCAAAAATTTGGAGGGTCTTCCGAACATTCGATTGCATTCAAAAACGATCAATTCGAGTTCAGGGATGCTTGAAACGTGCTCTTCCGTTGAAACTAGAATTCGATCCCCTCTGTCAGCAACAATACACATTTGAATTAGATAAAATATATCCACATATTTTAAAAAGTCATACTGATGTCTTCATGTTACAGGTGCTACTGACAATAAATATTTATTACCTTCCATATACGCATTTTGTTCGTTCCAGGTGTCAATTCCTACTAAACTCTACGCATTTGCAATTAACTTTTTTCGTCTATCTCGCTTTGTTGCCGAGTTTACTACCTCAATTACTTTAATTCTGCGCCAGGGTCGCTTTAATCGTATTTATTCGATCGATTATAGTCATTTTACTATAGATGAACTTAACATGTATACCCAGGAACCGTTCATTACAAAATTATTGGGCGCTTCAAGACCTTCCTAGAGTTCCTGTGTAAATAGTAGTGCGTATAAAGGAGAGTACTGATACGGTGTCTAAAATTCAAATTCTAATTTTTGACGGATTTACATGTTTTGATCGTCCGTGAACTCGAATCGAGCTTATTATGACACGGTGTTTGTGTGCGGGTATGCATGTGCAAGTCTGTGGACATGGTGTCTCAGAAACAAAGAGTGCGATCTGAACTGAGTTTCATAAGATTGTTGCTACAATATGTCAATACCGGTACCCAATTGAATTCGAATGCGATCAAACATTCGGGAGGCTCCCGAAATTTCGAGCGTTTCCTACTTTTAAAAAAAATTATAAATTAACTGAAGTGTCACTCAACTCAACTTCCTCATACCAAAATCCATTTTTTTTTAAGCAGCTTTAATAACATAATGAAAATGACGCCTAATTGATGAATTTATTATTAAAATATTTTCACATATGGACTCTATCGCTTATTGAGAATGCTATCAATATTGATAATTGTTAATTCAGAGTTGTGCGAAATATAAGTTAATTGGGTACTTTGAAATAATATTACGAGTTGTCATCCGGAAAATCGTCTAATGTGCAATTCAACGTTAAAAACACAGTAACGTGGATCTTATACATTATTACTTTCCTTATATACATAATGTATAAGAAAAGTATTGTGATAGAGTCGAAAATTCAAATTCGAGTTTTCGACGGTACAGCACGTTTCAAGCATCCCTGATCACGAATCGAACATTTTTGAAGTGATGTCTGTGTGTGTGTGTGTGTGTGTGTATGTGTGTGTCATTGAGTCTGTGGAGACGATATCTCACGAACGAATGGAGAGATTCGAATGAAATTTAGTACAAAAATCACAATCCATATATATTGGAAGCTTATTGTTTTAAAACATAATCGAATTTTCAGAACCCCCCTAAATGCTCGAGTGAAATTCTGAAACAGTCATCAAAAAATCAAAACCTTCATTAAAGTTTCGCAAATAGACATTTCTTATGTAAAATTTCCTTAGAAAACGATTAACATAAACTTTAGAACGCTAGCATGGACTGTTCTCGAGATATTGTACATTTTTCAAGTAAATTTATAAAAACAATCTCATAAATTAAAAAAAAATATGAACTGTTGAGACACATGTTCACTTTTCATATGAAATATCATGCGATAAGTTTGGTGACATCTTTCTCGTGGATCTAGCTCATTCCATTCACGAGAAAATATACTTTGAACTTATATGTATACTTTTGTATTTGAACGGCAATCAGCTATAAGAATAACTTATTTCTCCGTCCATAACGCTTGGCGAGATTTTGGCGACGAGTTTGGTGGCATGTCGCCAACTTGGCGACTTTTTAAATGTTGCCAAATTAATGAAAATCTCGCCAAATGTTGCCAAATTAATAAAAATGACTCTAAATTAATGAAAATGACGACTAATTGAAGAAAATTCAATATCTTGTAAATAATATAAGTATCTACTATAAGAATAACATTTTTTTAACTGTAAAAGTAGAAATTCATTGCATTATATAAGGAAAGTCATGTGTTGCCCACATCAGATATTTTTTTTTTGTACTGTAAAAGGAGTAAATTCACTGCATTATATAAGGAAAGTCATGTGTTGCCCACATCAGATTTTTTTTTACTGTAAAAGGAGTAAATTCACTGCATTGTATAAGGAAAGTCATGTGTTGCCCACATCAGATTTTTTTTTTACTGTAAAAGGAGTAAATTCACTGCATTATATAAGGAAAGTCATGTGTTGCCCACATCAGATTTTTTATAAATGAACTGAAGCATGACTTACCTTGACTTGCCAGAATCTGTTTTTCAGAATTTTTTTTTTTTTTTTAAATTTTACAAAAAAAATCTGATGTGGGCAACACATGACTTTCCTTATATAATGCAATGAATTTACTACTTTTACAGTTAAAAAAAATGTTACTCTTATAGTAGATACTTATATTCTTTCCAAGATATTGAATTTTCTTCAATTAGTCGTCATTTTCATCGATTTAGCGAGATTTTTGTAAATTTGGCAACAATTAAAAATGTCGCCAAGTTGGCGACATTCCACCAAATTCGTCGCCAAAATCTCGCCAAGTGTTATGGACGGAGAAATAAGTTATTCTTACAGCAGATAAATGACTATTGGCGTTCAAATACAAAAGTATTACTCAACGTATCTTTTTTCATGAATGGAACGAGCTAGATCCACGAGAATGATGCCATCTAATTTATTACATGGTATTACATATGAAAAGTGAACATGTTTCTCAATAGGAAATTTTTTTTTTTATTTTATATAACTTTTTGAGAATTTTTTTGAAAAATGTGCAATATCTCGAGAACGGTTCATGTTAACGTTCTAAAATTTACTTCAATCGTTTTCTAATGAAAAATTACATAAGAAATGTCTATTTGCGTAACTTTATTAGCGGTTTTGATTTTTTGACGATTTTTTCAAAATTTCACTCGAAAATTTAAAGGGGTTCTGAACATTCGATTGCGTATAAAAAACAATAGGCTTCCAGTGTTTACAGATTGTGATTTTGGTACCAAATTTCGTTCG
Source organism: Amaurobius ferox (assembly GCA_951213105.1). Lineage (NCBI taxonomy): Eukaryota > Metazoa > Arthropoda > Arachnida > Araneae > Amaurobiidae > Amaurobius > Amaurobius ferox. Next base: position 110,668,008 of record OX578153.1, read on the forward strand.
AATCGGTTCATTCGTTCGTCAGTTATTGTCTCCAAAGACTCACTGACACACACACACACACATAGATATCACTTAAAAAATATTTGATTCGTGATCAGGGATGCTTGAAACGTGCTCTCCCGTCGAAAACTCGAATTCGAATTTTCGACCCCGTCACAATACTTTCCTTATACATTATGTATATAAGGAAAGTAAAAAATTTGAAAAGTCCTTACTGTTGAATCAAATGATCACACTTATAGCGCGTTACCCTTCGTTTTAAAGGATTTGAAAAAATATTTCGATTGTCACTAAGTTTTGCAATATACACCCTCGGGGGAGTGAGGGGAGGTAATTAATTTATTACTCCCTAACGTATGGGTTGCCCCCTAGGAGAACTAATAACGTCACGAGCACAAAAATTGTATCGCGGCTATTTTTCACTTCAATGATTGAAACTGTCAAATTTCGTGATCACCGAGATATACTAAATAACTCATTTTCTGCATAATTCTGTCAAATTGTGTCCTATGCTGCCATGTTAAGAAAATATAAAATTTCGGTATCTTCACTCAAATTTCAAAATATTCTATTTAATTCTAGATTTTTTCTATAACAAAGTCCGATATAAAGTTTCGCAAAAATCCATTAATATTTATAGCAGCTATCGTGCATACAGGAAATCTACCACAGACACACATCACTCTAAAAATAGTCAAAGCGTGTTCAAGAGGTCCTAAAACATATATTGGCATCAAAATCTCTAAAATTTTCGTGAAGCTAATAACTTTCTCTATATTCTATGAGAAAGTAAAAATAATGACTGTCAATAATTTTCAATAAAAAGTATTCTATAAGTAATATTTTTAGAAAACAAATAGCACTCATTCTTACTTTCCCTGCAATACATGGTAATATATAGGGAAAGTATTGGAATCATGCCGAAAATCGCAACTCGAGTCTTCGACGGATCTACACGTTTTGAGACCTCTAGAATAGGAAAAAAAAATATTTTTAGCGTGACGTCTGTGTGTGTGTCTGCCTGTCTATGTGTCTGTCTGTAGTGTGTCTGTAGAATGTATATATCCACTCTAACTCAAAACCTAATGGACCGCATTTGATAAAATGTGGTAGGTAAATCACTTGTGTGTGACCCTGGTGCTGATTAGGTTTTGGTACGATTCGGAATAAAACAACCCGCCTTATTTTGCGAAATGGCCCGCAAAAATTATCTGTATCCACTCTAGCTGAAAAATTAATAAACCGGATTTCACAAAATTTGGTAAATTGTGGGTCACCCTGGTGCTGAATAGATTTTGATACGATTCGAAAAAGAAGAACCTGCATTTTTTTTTTTACGAAATGGCCCGAAAAAATTGTATATATCCAATCTAACTCAACTAATCGACTAAATTTCATAGAATTTGATAGGTAAGACACTCGAGTGTGACCCTGGTGCTGATTCGTTTTCAGTATGATTCGAAATAAAACAACCCGCCTTATTTTGCGAAATGGCCCGCAAAAATTGCCTTATCTACTCTAACTGAAAAGTTAATCACTCAAATTTTACAAAATTTGGTAGATAAGTTACTTGTGGGTCACACTGGTGCTGATTAGATTTTGATACGATTCTAAGAAGAAGAACCTGCATTTTTTTACGAAATGGTCCGCAATGAATGACGCTGGATTTGTCTTCCAATAATGTCCCATACATGCTCGATGGGAGAGAGATCTAGTGATCTCGCAGGCCAAGGCAACATATCGACACTCTGTAGAGCACGTTGGGTGACAGCAGCGGTATGAGTACGAGTGTTATCTTGTTGGAAAATACCCTCTTGAGTACTGCTCATGAATGGCAGCACAACCGGTTCAATCACCAGTCTTATGTACAAATTTGCTGTCGAGGTGCTTGGGATAACGACGAGGGTGCTCCTGCTGTCATAGGAAATGGCTCCCTAGACCATAACTCCTGGTGTAGGTCCAGTGTGTCTACGCCGCAGACAGCTTGGTTCCAAGCACTCACCTGGTCTCCTTCTTACCAACATGCGACCGTCACTGGCACCAAGACATAAACGGCTCTCATCTGAGAATACAACAGATCTCCACTCTGCCCTCCAATGAGCTCTAGATTGACACCACTGACGTCGCAGATGACAGTGATTCGGAGTTAGTGGTATGAACGCTACAGGCCTTCTGGCTCGGAGCTGCCCCTCAAGTAATCGATTTCTTACAGTTCGCTGTGTCACTCTGGAGCCAGCAGAAGCTCTAATTGCTGCTGCAGATGCAGTACGATCCGCCACAGCCATGCGGCGAATACGGCGGTCTTCCCTCCCAGTAGTGGCCCCCCGCGTGCGGCCGGACCCCGGTCTTCTTGAGACAGTGCCTTGTCGTGACCACTGCTGCCAACAATCATGCACAGTGGACACATCCCTGTCAAGTCATTCTGCAATATCGCGGAAAGGAAATCCACCTCCTCGTAGCCCTATTATACGGCCTCGTTCAAACTCACTAAGCTGCTGATACTGCCTTCTTCGTCTCCTTAAAGGCATACTTGACTCAAACCTAGCTCTCAACGTCCAATCCGGACGATAAATAACGGTCACGAAGTTTACATCGCTTATTTAAAGCAAACGTGATTTGAATCTTCATAGTGGCGCTACTGGCGCCACTCTTATTCGTCTAGCGCGAAATTTAAATAGGCGTCATCTTTCATATGTGCAAAAACGCGCCTCCCAAATTTCGTTTATCTAGCACAACTCCTTCTTCTTGTTGGAATTTTATTTTTCCGCCAGTATATATATATATATATATATATATATATATATATATATAATAATAGTAGTTTGAAAATCCAATGAACGAAAAGTAAGAAGCTGCAACACGATAAACCTAACTTTTTAAAACACCCACAGAATAAAATATAAAACAGCAAATCAGCAATCAAATGGAAAAAAATGCAAAACACGAGTTATCAAGTTACAGAAAATCAACAAAATTCATAGGTATGGAAACGAATAATGAAAAACTTAAAAAATCAAGCTATATCGCTATACACGTGGGAAAAGGGCTAAGCCTAAAAATATGGAAATATTCACTTCGTAAAATTCGTTCTCAAGTCCAAGTATTTTGACGAAGCAGACATAAAATATGTATGTTTCTGAAGAAATAGATAGATTATATCTATAAACTGTTTCTACATGGACGACATACATAAAGGAGGAATAAAAAAGAAAAAATGAATACCTGGATAATGCACAGCATATGTACAAACGAGTCGAAACCTGGAACTCTGACTGAAGAGACCAGTGTTGCCATTCGCAAAGAAAAAATAAAAAACTATCTACTGCTGCCATTCGTAAGAATTGAAAAGCAGTAAAGTGAAATGGTAAGAAAAGGTAATAATATACAAAAAGAACTACTAAAAGGAGGGGCTAATAATAGTAATGCTGACGTGGAAGAGGATGTAAAAATAAAAGTATTAAAAATACAAGAGAATGGAGATGTCTGGCTAATATAAGATACTATGAATATAATTATAAGATACTATGAAAAGAATTATGAAAATCCAGCTATTCTAAATTTTTTAACAATACCATTTACTAAATAAGAGGGATATTTGTATAAATTGCTGGTAATTTTGAGATTATTTATATGCATAGCATGAAATTTTCTATCAGACAATCAATAAATTCTAAAAAGCTGATTAAGTATAATATTTCTAAACAATTGAATCGAGTTACAGGAATTAAATGGTAAGATTTTATTAATATTAAAACTATATTAAATTCTTTCCCACGCTACTAATATTAACAAAGTCTGCCCGTACTTCCTCTTTTCCTCTACCATACCATATATGGTCACTAATCTTAACCTCGACGTAAAATTTCTCTTATGAAACTGCATCTGCATCATATTATTAAAGCATAATAACGAGAAGACAGCATGTGTTCCCATGTTGTCATCCTCTCCGCCATTCCTGTAATTTGTGTGAACCAACGCAGAATGCTCTGAGATTTCTTACGAGATGGACGCCGAAAGAGAGCTCGGCCCAATGTAACAAATTATGTTTTTGAGTGTCATCTACAATAAAATAAAATTTGTAACCTGAAAGGTCTCTTCCCTCGACTATTTCAGCAGCCATTACACACACACACACACACACACATATATATATATATATATATATATATATATATATATATATATATATATATATATATATATATATATATAACACTTTTCCAGAAATTTTGTTTCTAAATGAAAGTGAATACATGGCACATATACCGCAGACCAAACTATAGCACATATATATTTTACGCACATAATTATAATAAAGTAGAGTTTAACTTATACCTAAATTTATACATATTTTTTTTAATAAAATGATGCTTTAAAATCTGTAAAAAATTAAAATAACTACCAAAATTTTATAAGATTTTTTTAATTTGTATTCATCTTTTACACCTAAATTCTGGTATGTATTGTACTACACATATACACTGTATAACACCTTGCAAAAGTCCATGCTATCTCCATTAATTTTTAAACTGCAGTCCACGCAAAGTGAAAAAATATTGCTTTGAGAAAAATCAGTTTGAAGTTCGAAAATTTTCAATAAATGCCACATGTGTTGCTTCTTTTGGCTATAAGATCTTTTTTTTGGTACATTTTTTCTTTAGATGATTCAAAATGATTCAATTTCCATAATAAAAGCAAATAAAAACAATTTATTTAAACTTTATATAGGATCTTCTATGCAGCAGTGGATGAAAGCCTTGCAAAACTCAGAAGCCCGGCCCATAAAGGTCCTTGTCATTTGTCATTCAGGTTTGCCAATAGCTTTATTCGGCGTTACTCTGTCCATTTCAAAATTTTACAACACTAAAAGCCTGCCCATCCTCTGATGGATTGCCCATTAGTATATTCGACGTCTTAAGTGCCACTGCGGAGAAACACGTCTTACCATTAATGAGACATCCAAGATTCCTTCACCATTACGGTCGCAGTTAAATGAACATTCCTCCGCAATTATGGACCATCTTCGCGTTTGTAATTGTTCTGCCTTTCATTTCAGTTTGTTTGAAGGCAAATATTTAGCTCAGGTTAGAGGTCTCAGCCTTCCTCTAGACGTCCACTCCTGATGTACTACGTCTCCTTGCAAATTGGACTCATCTCGACTTTCAACAGAGGCTTCGAAATGCGTCATGCGACTCATTTAAGTTTTAACTTTCGTTAACTAATTTTAACTTTCGTTCCGTTCAAATCGATTCCGTAGGCCATGACATACAATGAAACGATGTCTGCCGTATAACAGTGCTTTGCATACAAACAAGAAAATCTGATGTGGGCAACACATGACTTTCCTTATATAATGCAATGAATTTACTATTTTTACAGTAAAAAAAAATGTGTCTCTTATAGTAGCTATTTATATTCTTTCCAAGAAATTGAATTTTCGTCAATGAGTCGTCATTTTCACTGACTTAGTGTCATTTTTATCCATTTGGCGAGATTTCCATTAATTTGGCAACATTTAAAAAAGTCGCCAAGTTGGCGACATTCCGCCAAATTTGGCGCCAAAATCTCGCCAAGCGTTATGGACGAAGAAATAAGTTATTCTTATAGCAGATAAATAACTATTAGCGTTCAAATACAAATGTATTATTCAAAGTATCTTTCTCATGAATGGAACGAGCTAGATTCACGAGAATGATGTCACCCAATTTATCACATGGTATTACATATGAAAAGTGAACATGTTTCTCAACAGTTAATATATTTTTTATAATTTATGGGATTTTTTGATAAATTTATTTAAAAAATGTGCAATATCTCGAGAATGGTTCATGCTAACGTTCTAAAGTTTATGTCAATCGTTTTCTAAGGAAACATTACATTAGAAATGTCTATTTGCGTAACTTTAAAGGTTTTGATTTTTTGATGATTTTTTTTAAATTTCACCCGACAATTTAGGGGGTTCTGAACATTCGATTACGATTAAAAACATTTATTCGTCAGCTATCGTCTCCACAGACTCACTGACACACACACACACACACAGACAGACACCACCTCAAAAATGTTTGATTCGTGATCAGGGATTCTTGAAACGTGCTCTCCCGTCGAAAACTCGAATTCGAATTTTTGACCCCGTCACAATACTTTCCTTATACATTATGTATATAAGGAGAGTAAAAATGCTTTTGTCAATTGCAGGCGATGTTAAAATAATGCTCTGCATCGTTACTGGTTAAGTAAATACTCCGTGTAATAATAAGTCCGTCCTTTAAAAAGTTTTGTTCTGAATGGTCATTTCATATCCCTACCCTTTTCGTTCTTTCAACTCAAACCGTCCGACCTACCCTAAAGTGTAGGGTATCGGCTTGGACGGCCCGGACAATACCACCCAATTTAAACCGAAACCCAGTGGGGTAAGAAATCCACAGTGACTGTACCCTCCTTCAGGGCCTAATTAACCAACCCATTTAGGGGAAGCACAACCCCATTTGGGGGCCCCCCATTTTGATTTTATGAGCATGGCCCAAGAAATTTCCCATGCACTCATCAGTGCTCAAAAAATTTTATTACACCATTGCCCTGGACAACTAAAAGTTCGCATCAACAAACTGTTTTTACTTTCCTTATATACATAATGTATAAGGAAAATATTGTGACGGGGTCGAAAATTCGAATTCGAGTTTTCGACGGGAGAGCACGTTTCAAGCATCCCTGATCACGAATCAAACATTTTTGAAGTGATGTCTGTGTGTGTGTGTGTGTGTGTGTGTGTGTGTGTGTGTGTGTGTGTGTGTGAAAGTATGTGTGTAACCGTTCTCGAAATATTGTACATTTTTTTAAAAAAATTTCAAAAAGTTATATAAAATAAAAAAAAAATATTTCCTATTCAAAAACTTGTTCACTTTTCATATGTAATACCATGCGATAAATTGGGTGACATCATTCTCGTGGATCTAGCTCGTTCCATTCATGGAAAAAGATACTTTAAGTAATACTTTTGTATTTGAACGCCAATAGTCTTTTATCTGCTGTAAGAATCACATATTTCTTCGTTCATAACGCTTCGCGAGATTTTGGCGACGAATTTGGCGGAATGTCGCCAACTTGGCGACTTTTTGAAATGTTGCCAAATTAACGAAAATCTCGCCAAATGGATAAAAATGACGCTAAATCAATGAAAATGACAACCAATTGTCGAAAATCCAATATCTTGGAAAGAATATTAGTATCTACCATAAGAAAAACCTACTTTTTTTACTGTAAAAGTAGTAAATTCATTACATTATATAAGGAAAGTCATGTGTTGCCCACATCAGATTTTTTACTTTCCTTATATACATAATGCATAAGGAAAGTATTGTGACGGGGTCGAAAATTGGAATTCGAGTTTTCCACGGGAGAGTACGTTTCAAGCATCCCTGATCACAAATCAAACATTTGTGAGGTGATGTCTGTGTGTGTGTGTGTGTGTGTAAAAGTATGTGTGTGTGTGTGTGTGTGTGTCAGTGAGTCTGTGGAGACGATAACTGACGAACGAATGGACCGATTCGAACAAATTTGGTACAAAAATCACAATCCGTAAACACTGGAAGCCTATTGTTTTTATACGCAATCGAATGTTCAGAACCCACCTAAATGTTCGAGTGAAATTTCGAAAAAATCTTACTTAATCTTAAAAAATTAGAACCTCTAATATAAAGTTACGCAAATAGACATTTCTTATGTAATTTTTCATTAGAAAACGATTGGCATAAATTTTAGAACGCTAACATGAACCTTTCTTGAGATATTGCACATTTTTCAAAAAAATTATCAAAAAGTCATATAAAATAAAAAAAAATATTTCCTATTAAGAAACATGTTCACTCTTCGTATGTAATACTATGCGATAAATTGGGTGACATCATTCTCGTGGATCTAACTCGTTCCATTCATGAAAAAAGGTACTTTGAGTAATACTTTTGTATTTGAACGCAAATAGTCATTTATCTGCTGTAAGAATAACTTATTTCTCCGTCCATAACGCTTTGCGAGATTTTGGCAACGAATTTGGCGGAATATCGCCAACTTGGCGACATTTTTAATTGTTGTCAAATTAACAGAAATCTCGTCAAATGAATAAAAACGACGCTAAATCAATGAAAATGACGAGTCATTGAAGAAAATTCAATATCTTGGAAGGAATATAAGTATCTATTATAAGAATAACATTTTTTAACTGCAAAAGTAGTAAATTTATTGCATTATATAAGGAAAGTCATGTGTTGCCCACATCAGATTTTTTAAACTGTTCGCCTGTACCAAAAATCCTAAACTATAGTCTATTTTATTATTAAAATCACGACTTATCCATGTTTACTTTTGCAATGAATCCTAACTTAAATATTAACTGTCATCCTACATTTTGTCGTTAACAGTTTAATATTCAAATGCAAAATAAAAATATGGGCAATACAAATTTGAGTTCAGACAACAAAAATATTTCTGTGTTTGCCTGTATGGGCAAGATACTATTTAACTTAACTATTTGACAAATAACGTACGTTAAAAGTAAATCTAACAATTTGACAAATAGTTTACATGTAAAAGAAAATGTAAATCGTGGATGCAATTTTGCTGTCTCTTTGAATCTTTTGAAGGGAAGCATGTGCTTAACGTGTCTTTTCGGTAATCAGGCCCTGCCCTCCTTCCTCTACCGTCAACCTCTCGAAAGGACTTTCGGGCCCACAGATATAACGTATCCGTACTCGGCGTAAACACTGGGATAGTTTGACCAGAGCCAAAAGTAGAACTCGGGTTATCAGAGTGCAATTCCCATACCTACTCATCACCTGCCCCGTACTGGAAGAAACAATGGACGATGACCGCAGATGGTGAGGGTGATCAGACCAGTTGAGCAGTAAAGTGACCAGACCAGTAAAGTGACCAATCCCGATCGAATAAAAATGAATGCAACGCCCCTAGCGAATAATTAAAAGAAGTTAGGATAAGGAACGTTTCAAAACAGCGAGACAGACGATTGAAGCCAATTACAAAGCTGTTCAGCATAGTCAAATGAGTAAAAATCGATACCAAGAACGACCGAAACGCGTATACGTAAAGCAATGAATACCTGCCATACATGATTGGTTGACACAAGAACACCTATAATTCTTGTCGAAGAACACCGTAATATTCTTTTTCGAATTCAAATGTGCATTACTGTTGACAGGGGAGTCCCGATAGTCAAGGGTCCCAAGCGACCGCTTAAGACCTCGTGTTTACAGAGGGCCTCGTGTTTACAGAGGGCCTCGTGTTTACAGAGGGCCTCGCATTTTGTACATTTTTAAGGGACTTTTCTTGCATTCTTTTAAAAGACTGATTAGTGTATTATACACTGCTCAAAAGAATTAGGAGATCTTGTGAGTTCGGTATGAAACAACCATACAATCGACTAGTTTTTTTAACAAAAATGAAAGAAAAGAAATTAGAAAGGAAAATTATCAAGTTTACAAACTTCGGAATATGCAGAATTTGTCTGTGACGTTGAAGATTACGCACTTTAGATAAGGAGTGAAAAATGATCTGCAGCATTCTTTATCTAGGAAGAGATTGGAAGCAATTGCCATGCGTTGAATGCTTCGTAGCAGTGAATACGATGTCTCAACGATATGACTTAGCCAAATCGGTAGCATGGAAGGTCAGCGGTCTTTTGGAGGAGGGTCAAGCGCAACCCGTTGCAGAGGAAGCCCTTCCAGTGTCCCAAAGTGTCCAGACTATGGAATCGGCTTTTGGAAACTGAAAATGTTAGCCGAAGACCAGGACAAGGTCGTAGGCATGCAAAAACACAAAATGAGGACAGGTATTTAACACTGACGTCCAGAAGAAATCTCAGTATGAACGCCATTCTTTTCCAACAGCACCTTCGGAAAGCTACTGACATCAGTGTTTCAACTCAAACTGTTCGAAACCGACTCTACCATGTTGATTTTATGCTCGGAGACCTATGGTTTGTGTTTCTTTAACAGCGTACCACCGTGCTGCCCCCAAAAGATAGGCACAAGAGCATCTCAGATGAAGACGAAGTGAATTGAGCAATGTTATCTTCTCGGGCGAATCCCGCTTCAGTGTATATCCTGACAATAGACGGATTATCATTTGGAGTGAACGTGGAACTCGAAATAATCCTGCATTTGTGAATGAAAGTATCCGATTTGGAGGAAGCGGAGTAATAGCCTGGTCCGGTTTCTCTATTAATGGCTGTACCGAACTGTACATCATCAGAAATGGACCACTAACGGCTCAGAGATATAGGGATGAGATCCTCAGACCGTTTGTGGTTTCTTACGCTGCAGCAATTAGGGATGAATTCATTCTCATGGATGACAACGCTAGGCCATATCATGCTCGGCTAGTGGACGATTTCCTTTTCGACGAAGGAATCCTTCGAATGGATTGGCAAATATGTTCCCCAGACATGAACCCAATAGAACATGTTTGGGACTTTCTAGAGAGAAGCGTTACTGGTCGCTCATCACTCCCAGAATCAGTTCAGCAGCTGTAAGCTGCTCTTCTACAGGAATGGGAGAGACTACCCAAATCCCTTTTTGATAATCTCATTGATTCCATGCCTCACAGGTATGCAACATTGCTTTCAGTCAGGAGAAACTATACCCTTTATAAAAACTAATTTTTATCCGAAAAATCACACTTTTTGTTCGTTTTTATAACATATACAAAATGTGCATTTTTTTGTTGTCTGACAAAAAGTAAAAATAATAATATTTAATTATTTCTTGTTTAGTGCGTAATTTTATTTTCTAATAGCTTACAACACCTATCCAGTGGCGGCTCGCGTATAGGCACTGTGGCACTGCGGGAGCGACAGTGCTCTCTCTCCCTCGCAGCCTCGCGTGCAGCTTCCTATGTGCGCATGCGCACAACAGTCAAACACCACGCTTCACAGTTCCAGCGGCGTGGCGTTTGACTGTTGTGCGCATGCGCACAGCAGTCAAACACTACGCAGTGCGCATGCGCACAACAGTCAAACACCACGCCGCTGGAACTGTGAAGAGTGGTGTTTGACTGTTGTGCGCATGCGCACACAGGAAGCTGCAAGCGAGGCTGCTGCGAGGGAGAGAGAGCACTGTCTCTCTCGCAGTGCCACAGTGCCAATACGCGAGCCGCCACTGCACCTATGGGTCATATATCAGCCAACAAAACATTTTCTCATCCGCAGTTTATTTCCAAAATCATAATATCCGCTAATTGTTTCGAGCAGTGTAGATTATCCAACGTTTTTTTGTATTTTACATAATTCTGCATTTTATTATTAGTCATTTGCATATCAGCTTACAGTTGTCTTTTCAACGTTTTGGCTACGAATTTTTCGTAGAATTGCAGTTGAGTGCATTGAGATCATGCTACTATAATGTCCACGGTGTTTACTTCCTTTGTGCTTTGGTGGTTTTAATGTAGGCTCTGTAGCATTTCGTACTTGTTTTAGTTTCGAAGAATTTCGGTATTTCGTGATTTCAGAATAACTTAATGGACCTCGGATTAAAAAAATTTGCATAATCATTATTCCTTCTTATCTATTACTCCTATTTGAGCTATTTGCAGAGGATCTTCAGGTATTTGATAAAAAACTATAATTATATAACCAGAGTCGAATTACCTATTGGAAATATTTCGGACAGGGGAATATTTTTATATCATAAATAAAGGATCCCAAAATATTGTTGATCCGGGGGGGGGGAGAGAGAAATTCTTTATTAGAACCTAAAGTTAAAATACTAATGTCATGAATCCGTATTTATGTTTGAATTTGCAAAAATAACAAATAAATTGTCATATAATCGATATTTTGGATTACTGACTTTCGGATTTATGATGTATAACGGCATTTATTGTTCATATGGGGGGATGTCATGAAAGTTCGCTTGCGGCCTCACAAAACCTCTGGACGCCACTGACTGTTGGCGAAGAGCATCTTGAATAGGCTGTGTATTAGATTCCTAAACATGGAAGTGCTGCTACTTATCCTATATGCATAGTATAATCCAAAGTATTGTGACGAGGTCGAAAATTTTAAATCGAGTTTTCGACAACAGAGCACGTTTCAAGTATCCCTGAACTCGAATCGATCGTATATAAGGTGATGTATGTGTGTGTGTTTATCAGAAATGAGACGGGCTCAGGCCGAGCGCAAATTGGGATCGGGCTCTACGAAGTTCAATTCGGTCTCGGGCTCCAAACTATTTTTCTTATTTAATAAGCATATTTTTTAAATAGTTAATGATTACTAAAGAGTTACTGCTAACAAGTGCCTAAAATGTTATTTGAAATCAAGCACTTGGTAAATGGGTTCTATCTTAAAATCATTCTACTCTAGGAAGTGTGTTGCTGTTGTTGAGACCCAGACCGTCCGACCTACCAGAAAGGTGTAAGGTAACTGTCTGGACGGCCGGGAAGTGCCACCCAATTTAGACCGGAACCCAGTGGGGAGGCATCCACAGGGACGTGTACCCTCCTTCCCCTACCACCAACCTCTCGGAAGGACTTACGGATCCACATGTTTAACGTGATCGTACTCCGCATGAACACGGCGGCAGTTGTGGCAGCGTACAAATCCAGCGCGCAAACCACCGGGCTACCGCACCCGAAATATGCCAACAGCACGCGGTGTTCCCAGGTGGTCACCCACCCAAGTACTAACCGCGTCCGATGCTGCTTGACTTCGGTGATATAACGAGAACCGGTGTTATCAACACGGTAGTGCCGTTGGCTTCTAGGAAGTGTGTGGTAAAATGTGATATTGTTTATTATTGACCTCTCATAGTATATGTACATCTGATATGTACAGAATAATCGAGGAATGGCATGGGTTAAAAATTAAAATGTTTCACTTTTATTATCATAAATATTTAAATCTCATTTTCACTATATCTGCCAAAATACTAAGTGGAAAGAAGAAAAGGCCAATATTAATTTTGCTATTACAAACAACCATATTGGTAAGTTATTATTTTAATGTCATTATATGATTTTCATGACACTCCTTCAATTTATGTTATTCCTAAGCTTCAGCGCTCAAAGTAATAGTTTATGAGTCTTGTGCTTGATATCTTAACTTCATATCTTAACTTAGCCCATTTTCACGAATGGGCATTTTTGAAAAATTAGTAACAATAAAGTGAGAAAGTTAAAAATAAATTTCGGGCTCGGGGGCGGATTCGAGTTCTATTTTACGTTGAGTAGTTCGCCTTTTATTTCAACATTCTTAAATAGGATATCCATTTGTCATTTATTTTAGCATTCTTAAATAGGATATCCATTCGCCAATTATTTCCATTCGCCATTTATTTTAGCATTCTTAAATAGGATATCCATTCGCCATTTATTTCAGCATTCTTAAATAGGATATCCATTTGTCATTTATTTTTTAGCATTCTTAAATAGGATATCCATTCGTCATTTATTTTAGCATTCTTAAGTAAGATATCCATTCGTCACTTATTTCAGCATTCTTAAATAGGATATCCATTCGCCATTTATTTCAGCATCCTTAAATAGGATATCCATTCGCCATTTATTTCAGAATTCTTAAATAGGATATCCATTCGCTATTTATTTCCTATTGTGTTACATAAATGGCTTCTGTAACAATTTTGGCATCAATTTCTTATTACATAATGCTGTATAACTTTGTAATTAGTGTTTTTGTCCATCTCATTTTGTTAACGAGTTCGTTTTCCTAACTTTTTGAATCGCCCACCAGGAAGCGCTCCAATATCTCTTTTATTGACATGGTCGCTTTATTATAGATGTGTATACACTCATTTCCTTTCTGTAATTAAGTAATTGGAGCACTTAAGGAATTTCCTAAGAACCTTGTATTTGTGTTTCAGCGTTTTCTAAATAAAATGCCTGATGACTCAGTCGTACTCCTCGTCATGCATTTTTATTTTTGTGCGATCAGTATTTTTAAAAATATGCCATATTTAAGGTATTCGGAAAATTATTATCAACTGGCAGCGGCCATATGTTTAGAATTTAAATAAGTATTTGCCATTTACACCTATATGCTTTTTGATCCTAACACTTTATCTACCGCAAGTTTAAAAATCTGATGTGGGCAACACATGACTTTCCTTATATAATGCAATGAATTTACTACTTTTACAGTTAAAAAAATGTTATTCTTATAATAGATATATTCTTTCCAAGATATTGAATTTTCGTCAATTAGTCGTCATTTTCATTGATTTAGCATCATTTTTATCAATTTGGCGAGATTTTTGTTAATTTGGCAACAATTAAAAATGTCGTCAAGTTGGCGACATTCCGCCAAATTCGGCGCCAAAATCTCGCCAAGCGTTATGGATGGAGAAATAAGTTATTCTTGCAACAGATAAATGACTATTGGCGTTCAAATACAAAAGTATTAATTAAAGTATATTTTTTCATGAATGGAACGAGCTAGATCCACGAGAATAATGTCACCCAATTTATCGCATGGTATTACATATGAAAAGTGAGCATGTTTATCAATAGGAAATATATTTTTTTTTATTTTATATAACGTTTTGATAATTTTTTTTAAAAATGTGCAATATCTCGAGAACGGTTCAGGTTAGCGTTCTAAAATTTATGTCAATCGTTTTCTAATGAAAAATTACATAAGAAATATCTATTTGCGTAACTTTATTAGAGGTTCTGATTTTTTGACGATTTTTTCAAAATTTCACTCGAAAATTTAGGGGGGTTTTGAACATTCGATTGCATATAAAAACAATAGGCTTCCAGTGTTTACGGATTGTGATTTTTGTACCAAATTTCGTTCGAATCGACCCATTCGTTCGTCAGTTATCGCCTCCACAGACTCACTCACACACACACACACACACACACACACACACACAGACACACACAGACATCACTTCAAAAATGTTTGATTCGCGATCAGGGATGCTTGAAACGTGCTCTCCCGTCGAAAACTCGAATTCGAATTTTCGACCCCGTCACAATACTTTCCTTATACATTATGTATACAAGGAAAGTAAAAATAGGCTTTTCGATGCCAATGCTTATTTACCCAAGCCAATTAATAGGCTTTTGCAAGTGTTGTTTTTTCAGTAACCTTTAAAGCGTAGATGTGCAGTTTCATTGATGGATTCAAGACGAGGTGAGTGTTGGCCGCGCGTCCTTGTGGATTTAAATAATTTTTAGTTTTCTTGATCCAAAACCCAGACAAAATGAATCCTGATTATGAAAACAGAAACATTTTTCTAAATTCTTTGTCAGAGTGTTCTAATTATTCTTTGAGCAATGATAGCAGTGATTACAATGACGGTAGTCATATTATAGAGCATACAAAACGTCATTCGGGATTACCCCTGCGATATCGCACACGATAAGCAAAACCGTGCCGGTATTAGGTGAAAATCTGCTCTCAAGTTAGTCGGTCTTTTTCCATGTAGGCGATTAAACTGCAGCCGGTAGATTAAGTCTTAAATAGGTGTGTAATAGGTACGATCATTTCAGCCGATCTAAGAAATTGATTGTTACTTTCCTTATATACATAATGTATAAGGAAAGTATTGTGACGGGGTCGAAAATTCGAATTCGAGTTTTCGACGGGAGAGTACGTTTCAAACATCCCTGGTCGCGAATCAAACATTTTTGAAGTGATGTCTGTGTGTGTGTGTGTGTGTGTGTGTGTGTGTGTGAGAGTGTGTGTGTGTGTGTGTGTGTGTGTGTGTGTGTGTGTGTGTGAGAGTGTGTGTGTGTGTGTGTGTGTGTGTGTGTGTGTGAGAGTGTGTGTGTGTGTGTGTGTGTGTGTGTGTCAGTGAGTCTGTGGAGACAATAACTGACGAACGAATGGACCGATTCGAACCAAAATTGGTACAAAAATCACAATCCGTAAACACTGGAAGCCTATTGTTTTTATACGTAATCGAGTGTTCAGAACCCCCTAAATTTTCGATCAAAATTTTAAAAAAATCGTCAAAAAATCAAAACCACTAATAAAGTTACGCAAATTGACATTTCTTATGTAATTTTTCAATAGAAAATGATTGACATAAATTTTAGAACGCTAACCTGAACCGTTCTCGAGATATTGCACATTTTTAAAAAAAATTATCAAAAAGTCATATAAAATGAAAAAAAAATTCCTATTGAGAAACATGTTCACTTTTTATATGTAATACCATGCGATAAATTGGGTGACATCATTCTCGTGGATCTAGCTCGTTCCATTCATGAAAAATGATACTTTGAGTAATACTTTTGTATTTGAACGCCAATAGTCATTTATCTGCTGTAAGAACAACTTATTTCTTCGTCCATAACGTTTGGCGAGATTTTGGCGACGAATTTGGCGGAATGTCGCCAACTTGGCGACTTTTTGAAATGTTGCCAAATTAACGAAAATCTCGCCAAATGGATAAAATTGACGCTAAATCAATGAAAATGACTACTAATTGTCGAAAATTCAATATCTTGGAAAGAATGTAAGTATCTACTATAAGAAAAATATATTTTTTTTTTACTGTAAAAGGAGTAAATTCATTACATTATATAAAGAAAGTCATGTGTTGCCCACATCAGATTTTTTTTTCAATGTGGAAAAGGTCTCCTAATAGCTTTGTTTAGTACCCACGTGGAAAGTAAAGGCTTTAAGAATTTGATTTCTACAAATTTTATATTTCTATAAATTATATTATCTTATCTATAAATAAAACCCTATTTCCGACAAAATAGGGAAAATTGTTTAAACTTTTATCCATTGGGTTCTGAGATTTAAACGTCTAAAATGTTTCCATGTTTTGTAATTCTCCGCTTTTATCCGAAGATAGCCCAACCATAGATGTTATTATTCATATCAGAACTCCGCGCTTCTACAATATACTTAAATTAGTTTAATGTTCAGAACGTTTAAAATATGGACATACATCATCATGAAAATTGGATAACGTTAGGCTTAGTTTATTATTCCAATTTGCATAACGTTTATTGCAAATCTTTCGCATCAATCATACTGTGCATTTGAAATGTCTTCCTGAATCTAACTAAACACTGTACCTTCCTTTCATATCTATTCATTTACCTGAATAAAAAAATCGTAAATTATTCTCTCGAAATATAGAATAATTTTGCACGCCCCGTTGCGCCCCTTTGCTTACCGCAAAGCCATTTTCCAGATTTCACAGTATTTCCATATGAATGGTAGACAGGCCGCCCTCAATACTGCTGTTCGCCAAGGACTCGAATGTGCGAGCTACTGATTCGAAGAACTGCGCTCATGCAATATTCAGCGTCTTTTCGTTGTTGCTCGCTGACCCAAAAGCTACCCGACAGAAAATTTCACTGAAATCGGGAAGATTTTGATTTATTGTCTGCCGCGTGGGAAAATTAGTATTTACTTGAGCAAAAGATTTTATACATACATACAGTTCCTGTGAAAGTTTTTAAGCATCAATAACTTTGTAAAATCTGGAAGATTTTGATTTATCGTCTGCAGGGAGAAAATTGGTATTTACTTGAGAAAAATATTTTATACACACACGATTCCTAGGAAAGTTCTTAAGCATCAATAACTTTGTAAAATCTGGAAGATGTTGATTTATCGTCTGCCGGGAGAAAATTGATATTTACTTGAGAAGAAGATTTTATACATACACACAGTTCCTGTGAAAGTTTTTAAGCATCAATAACTTTGTAAAATCTGGAAGATTTTGATTTATCGTCTGCAGGGAGAAAATTGGTATTTACTTGAGAAAAATATTTTATACACACACGTTTCCTAGGAAAGTTTTTAAGCATCAATAACTTTGTAAAATCTGGAAGATGTTGATTTATCGTCTGCCGGGAGAAAATTGATATTTACTTGAGAAGAAGATTTTATACACACACGATTCCTAGGAAAGTTCTTAAGCATCAATAACTTTGTAAAATCTGGAAGATTTTGATTTATCGTCTGCCGGGAGAAAATTGGTATTTACTTGAGAAAAATATTTTATACACACACGATTCCTAGGAAAGTTTTTAAGCATCAATAACTTTGTAAAATCTGGAAGATTTTGATTTATCGTCTGCCGGGAGAAAATTGATATTTACTTGAGAAGAAGATTTTATACACACACGATTCCTAGGAAAGTTCTTAAGCATCAATAACTTTGTAAAATCTGGAAGATTTTGATTTATCGTCTGCCGGGAGAAAATTGACATTTACTTGAGAAGAAGATTTTATACACACACGATTCCTAGGAAAGTTTTTAAGCATCAATAACTTTGTAAAATCTAGAAGATTTTGATTTATCGTCTGCCTGGAGAAAATTGATATTTACTTGAGAAGAAGATTTTATACACACATTGTTCCTATGAAAGTCTCAACTTTGTATGAAAAGGTCCATGAGTGTGCATTTTAGGTATATCTATGGTAAAGTAGCCATGGCTGATCGAATAAAAGGAATTGCATCGCCCCTAGCGGATAAATTAAAGGTTTGGATAAAGAACGCACAAAGCGAAGTAAACCAAAAAAGCCAATTACAGAGCTGTGCAACATTGTATGATGAGGAGGGATCGTTACCAGGAAAGAACGAAACGCGTATATGAATGGCGATAAATACCTGTCAAAAATCATACCGTCAGAGCTTGTATCACGGATTTGTAACCTGCAATGCTTGTCAAACTACTCGATATTATTCTTCTAATATTCGCGAAAGTGCGCGGTGTTGTTGAAGGAGAGCAGTTTGAATAGGTTGTATATTATATTCGTGTGCATGCAAGTATTATTTATTATAGCGTTTTTGAATAGGGTTGTCATACGCCAATAACCCTCTTGTGGCCTTCTGTAACAGTTATAGTATTAACAATTTTGTAATTAAATAAAATAGTGTCATGCTGTACCAACATTTTAACTTATCATAAATTAATACAAACATGTGCATGGCTTTGCGATATGAATGTAACTTCGGCTTCTATAGAAGGCACGAGAGAAAAATAAATGAAAAACGGAGATAAGGGAATGTTTTCGATGTTTTCATATAAAAAGAACCTCTTTAACTTTATCATACATAATAATATAATAATAATGTTTTATAAGGATTAATCACCGCCAAACTAACTCTTCATATTAATTTCTTTCCTCGCCTAATCCAGGAGAGAATTAGGGTGGAACAACTCAAATTTGATGAAATATGGTATTGTTATCACAAATGCGTATGCGGGTAAAATTTCAAGAAAATCGGTTGAGTAGATCAAAATTTAATTTCAAGAATTTGCCCAGACAGACAAACAAACAGAGAAACCAACTGAAATAAAACTGTGTAAAAAAGCTACATCTGATATTTTATAAAAAACATTTTGCAAAACCACAAATAACAAAAAAGTATAAAATAAAAAATATATTAAAAAATTAGAGGTTGCTCCAGTCCCATGAAGCCGAAATTATTTTACGTGAGTAGCATTTTGAAAAATAAAGCTTCAGTAAAGTTCAATACGTTTATTTAACTTTTTTTCAGATTCATTTGTTTCGTTTACAGGCTTTCAAAGTACTGCAAGTTACTCGCTAGCTGCTTATAGCTGGCTAGCACCTATAGTTTTCTCCTCGATTTCATCTGGACACTCCGATCATAGACTTCACATCAAAATATCAAATTAATTTACTAACTTGCTTTTTGGTATATACATTAAACTATATCCGACGAGATTTTACATTTGAGTAGCATACGGGTAACAAAAATATCGAGTACATTAACTTGCCTGACAGCACATAAATACGTACTTGAATACGTATATTTTCATCTATTGTGTTCAAACTTCGCCAATCATTAAACATGTTTAGAATCTCAAAATTCATTTGATATTCTAATTTTTTAACAAAATAAAATATCAATATTTCTCTAAGGATAAAGTAAACAAATCGAGCTGCAACAATCGTGACATTTTAAATAAAAACATCGAGTACATTAACTTGCCTGACTGACAGCATATAAATACGTACTTGAATACGTATATTTTCATCTATTGTGTTCAAACCTCGCCAATCATTAAACATGTTTAGAATCTCAAAATTCATTTGATATTCTAATTTTTTAACAAAATAAAATATCAATATTTCTCTAAGGATAAAGTAAACAAATCGAGCTGCAACAATCGTGACATTTTAAATAAAAACATCGAGTACATTAACTTGCCTGACTGACAGCATATAAATACGTACTTGAATACGTATATTTTCATCTATTGTGTTCAAACCTCGCCAATCATTAAACATGTTTAGAATCTCAAAATTCATTTGATATTCTAATTTTTTAACAAAATAAAATATCAATATTTCTCTAAGGATAAAGTAAACAAATCGAGCTGCAACAATCGTGACATTTTAAATAAAAACATCGAGTACATTAACTTGCCTGACAGCACATAAATACATACTTGAATACGTATATTTTCATCTATTGTGTTCAAACCTCGCCAATCATTAAACATGTTTAGAATCTCAAAATTAATTTGATATTTTAATTTTTTATCAAAATAAAATATCAATATTTCTCTAAGGATAAAGTAAACAAATCGAGCTGCAACAATCGTGACATTTCAAATATTTCAGTTTTTCCACCTATTAAAAACCCCCAGGTAAAAATAATAAAATATCGAAATTATAACCACTATACTTCAAAAACTATAAGCTCGATTTAAAATCCCATTATATACATTTATAGGCCTTTCAAAGAACTACAAATTCTTATTATTGTTTATAGCTAGAACTTTTAGTTTTTGAGGTAATTGCATTACAAACTCAAAAAACTGAAAATTTTTAATCTTCAAGTATATTACTCGAAAACCAATAGATTTAAAAACTACATTTCCTAATGTATATTTTGTCGTTTACTATTTATATCTATGTTTTATATTTTCGAAGATATGTCGAATGAAATTAAGAAAAATGAAAAGAAAAACACTAGCTCAAACACTTTCAAGTTTTATCGGAAAAGATTTCAGAATATTAAAATATTGAAATTATTTTTATACACTAAAAATTTGGACCTTATTTTTGACAAAACAAGGAAATGTATTTTGATCAATTATGTTCGGAGATATAAGCGTCCAAAGTGTGTACATTTTTAGTTACGCTCCGATTTCCACCAGAGAAACACAGAGCATAGATGTTATTCACATCAAAATATTTTTTAAGTTACAGGGCTTTAGTAAAATGCCCTAAAACATAAAAAATAATTTTTAGCTATCACGACATTTTTGGTCATATATGACTCAAAATAAAGTCGAAGAGCGCCCATAAAAGAATTTTATTTAGATATTAGCAGTATACCCGATCTTCGTACGGAATATATTATATAAAGAAATTAAAACTTCAATTATGTGTCTATTCGTATAATACTTTAAATGACATTATTATTCTAAACATTTTACTAAAATATTTAATTCTCCTAAAAAGATGTATAAGAATCTCTGTTCTCGCTATACAAAATTATCTTCACAGGCAGATCTGAAGAAAAAAAATCTGATGTGGACAATACCAGACTTTCCTTATATAATGTAATAATTTTACTACTTTTACAGTAAAAAAAAATCTGATGTGGGCAACACATGACTTTCCTTATATAATGTAATTAATTTACTACTTTTACAGTAAAAAAAAGTAGGTTTTTCTTATAGTAGATACTAATATTCTTTCCAAGATATTAAATTTTCGACAATTAGTCGTCATTTTTATCCATTTGGCGAGATTTTCGTTAATTTGGCAACATTTCAAAAAGTCGCCAAGTTGGCGACATTCCGCCAAATTCATCGCCAAAATCTCGCCAAGCGTTATGCACTAAGAAATAAGTTATTCTTACAGCAGATAAATGACTATTGGCATTCAAACACAAAAGTATTACTAAAAGTATATTTTTTCATGAATGGAATGAGCTAATTCCACGAGAATGATGTAACCCAATTTATCGCATGGTATTACATATGAAAAGTGAAAATGTTTCTCAATAGGAATTTTTTTTATATGACTGTTTGATAATTTTTTTTTAAAAATGAACAATATCTCGAGAACGGTTCATGTTAGCGTTCTAAAATTTATGTCAATCGTTTTCCAATGAAAAATTACATAAGAAATGTCTATTTGCGTAACTTTATTAGTGGTTTTGATTTATTGACGATTTTTTCAAAATTTCATACGAAAATTTAGGGGGGTTCTTAACATTCGATTGCATATAAAAGCAATAGGCTTCCAGTGTTTACGGATTGTGATTTTTGTACCAAATTTGGTTCGAATCGGTCCATTCGTTCGTCAGTTATCGTCTCCACAGACTCACTGACACACACACACACACACACACACACACACAAACATACTTTCACACACAGACATCACTTCAAAAATGTTTGATTCGTGATCAGGGATGCTTGAAACGTGCTCTCCCGTCGAAAACTCGAATTCGAATTTTCGACCCCGTCACAATACTTTCCTTATACATTATGTATATAAGGAAAGTAAAAAGGTTTTTCTTATAGTAGATACTTATATTCTTTCCAAGATATTGAATTTTCGACAATTAATCGTCATTTTCATTGATTTAGCTTCATTTTTATCCATTTGGCGAGATTTTCGTTAATTTGGCAACATTTCAAAATATTGCCAAGTTGGCGACATTCCGCCAAATTCGTCGCCAAAATCTCGCCAAGTGTTATGGACGAAGAAATAAGTATTCCTACAGCAGATAAATGACTATTGGCGTTCAAATACAAAAGTATTACACAAAGTATCTTTTTTCATGAATGGAACGAGCTAGATCCACGAGAATGATGTCACCCAATGTATCGCATGGTATTACATATGAAAAGTGAACGTGTTTCTCAATAGGAAATATATTTTTTTAATTTTATATGACTTTTAGATAATTTTTCTGAAAAGTGTGCAATATCTCGAGAACAGTTCATGTTAGCGTTCTAAAATTTAGGTCAATCGTTTTCTAATGAAAAATTACATAAGAAATGTCTATTTGCGTAACTTTATTAGTGGTTTTGATTTTTTGACGATTTTTTCAAAATTTCACGCGAAAATTTAGGGGGGGTTCTGAATATTCGATTGCGTATAAAAACAATAGGCTTCCAGTGTTTACGGTTTGTGATTTTTGTACCAAATTTCGTTCGAATCGGTCCATTCGTTCGTCAGTTATCGTCTCCACAGACTCACTGACACACACACACATACTTTCACACACACACACACACAAACATCACTTCAAAAATGTTTGATTCGTGATCAGGGATGTTTGAAACGTGCTCTCCCGTCGAAAACTCGAATTCGAATTTTCGACCCCGTCACAATACTTTCCTTATACATTTATGTATATAAGGAAAGTAAAAAAATCATACTGGTCTCTATTGTAAACACATTTACAAAAACTATTATTTAATTCCCACAAAGCGAAGGGGATTATCAAGGAAATTGAACTTATTTTTTCAAAATACTAAGTTTTCATAAATTAAGAGTCATTTTCATTAATTTGACGGCATTTTAAAAAATCGCCAAATTTGTCAAAGAGTGGGACAGTTGGATTAAGAAACAAACACTACCGAAATTTCATTACAACACTATCATCTTTCAAAACGCATTTAATTTCATTGATTTGATGGCATTTTTATCAACTTGACAACAGTTTTATAGATTTGTCGATATTTTCGTTAATTTGGCGATATTTGACCACATTTTAAAAGGTCGCCAAATTTGTTGTCAAATAGGATGGACCAACAGTCAAAAACTACCGAAACATCATTACAATACTATTCCCTTTCAAAATAAAATATCATTTTACCAATTTGGCGATATTTTTTGTCAATTTTGGGATATTTTTATCAATTTGGCAACTTTTAGAGTTTCGACAACATTTTCATCAGTTTCGCAACATTTAGAAAAAGGCAGCCAAATTTCTCGCCAAGCATTACAGAGACGGACAGACGTAATCATTTATATTTTCGTAGATTAGAAGATTATATCCATGTATTAGAAGATATACCCGTACTACAATATATGGATTTAAAAACGTTTCCCTAAAATAAAACAAATTGTGTAAGAACTTGAAAATATCAATAATCTAAACTCGTTAATCCTGAAGGTCATAATAATGATCTATCCCAATCAAGAATGCAATTCCAATAAAAATGTATTTATATATATTTCTTTATTATTTAAATCGAAAAAGATTTACTGTTGTAATAACTCATTGGGTATAATTCCGTTTCTTAGCAACATGATATATATACGTATATATACATATATTTTCAAATATAAACTCACTGGGTTTAATTTCGTCGCTTAGCAACATTATATCATTTATTTTTTTCGAATAATTTTGCGAAACAGATATCGTTTGCATAATGATAGCTCAATGGAAGGTTTAATAGTACGTTTTTTATTAATATCGCGATAACTCCTGGTCTTAAAAACTCGAAACATGGGCTAAATTTTGAGTGGGGCTATTACAAGTCTATCCCGAAAATTTCATCCAATTCGGTGCAGTCGTTCTCCCGTAGTGATGAGACAAATAAACACACAAATATATCCACAAATAAACACACTGATAGATTTTCAATTTTATTTATATAGATTATTAACAGTATATACCCGTTCTTCGTACGGAAAATATAAAGAAACTTAACATTCATAATTATGTGTAAATTCCTATAGTATTCTAAATGACTTTATTATTCAAAATATTCTATTAAAATAATTAATTTAATTCTTCTAAAAAAATGTATAATAATCTGTGGGCTCGATATACAAAATTATCTTCACAGGCAGATGTGAAGAATAAAGTATCATGGTCTATTTTGTGAAAAAATTTAGAAAAAATATTTTTTAATTCTCACAAAGCGACAGAGATTATCTAGAAAATCGTACTAATCGATTCGGATGTTATTTTGTTAAATTCAGCATCATTTATCAATTTGGCGACATTTTCGTCAATTTAGCGACATTTTAAAGATCGCCAAATTTATCGCCAAGTGGAACTGTAGGACTGATAGTCCCACTTGGCGACAAATTGACGAAACATCATCACAATACCGTCCCCTAACGAAACGCAATGAATTTCATTTATTTAGCGCAATTTTATCAATTTCAAGATATTTTTATGGATTTACAAACATTTTTATAAATTTCGCAACATTTTCAAAATTCGTTAAATGTATTATAAAGTAGGACGGTTGAACTGACAGACAAATGCTACTAAAACATCATTTCAGTACTCTCTTCTAACAAAACAAAATTAATTTAATTTATTTAGCATTGTTTTTTAATCAGTTTGGAGACATATCTGACAATTTGACAACATTTAAGAAAAGTTGCCAAATTAGCGATATCCCGCCAAATTTGTAGATCTGAATTTGCAGATCTGAAGAATAAAACATCCTGATGATGCTAAATGAAAACACTAACATTGTATTAGAAGATACACCCATTCTACTCTTATTCTGTTTCAACAATCGGCTAAATGAGTTTATTGGCTAAACACAATATATAAGTTTATTGGTTAAACACAGTGAGTTCATTGGCTAAATACAATATATAAGTTTGAAAACTCTTTGCCAAAATAAATGACAGTGATGTTAGCAGTCCGCAATTAATATAATTAAATGAAAAATCAAACCATTCATTTATAAGATATATTTTTATATCCATTTATTAATTATTCAAATCAAAAAATTAATTAGAAAAATTATATATCATGATATAAGAATGAATCTTCCTCATAAACTACTGATAATTAAATAATCATTTTGCTTTCTTAATACTTTTCATTGTTGAGGCCTACTTTTCATTGTTAAGCCTGTGAAAAATAAACCATGGTGATAGAGTTTCCATTTAAATTCATGTTTCAAACCTGCGATTTTCAAAAAGCGACTAATTAACTCAAAAATCTCCCACAAAATTCAGAAATACAGTTTTAATTCACTTTCACGTTTTATTCCAACGATTTCCAACCTTTTTCATTTGGAGGAACCAGGGAATTAGAGAGTAGAACTCCTAGGGAAAAGTTTCGTGTTCCATTAATAATTCAACAATCGCAGGTCTTAAAAACTCGAAATTTTGACTAAATTTAAGTGGAGCTATTTCAAAGCTATCCACAAAATTTCATCAAATCCAGTTCAGCCGTTCTCTCGTGATGATGATACAAATAAACAGACAGACAGATTTTCAATTTTATTTAGATTAACCGAATTGTGTGAGAGAATAAGTGATAACGTAGAAATGACAAAGAATAATTACATTCAGTTCATTTCTCTTTAACAATTTTGACTTAAACATCCGTCTGCACATTTATATATACATACTAGCAGCATATCCGTTCTTCGTAAGGAGTATATAATATAAAGAAACTTAAAATTCACAATCATGTGAAAATTTCTATAGTATACTAAATGATAGTGTTAATCAAAATATTCTGTTAAAATATTTAATTTAATGCTCCTAAAAAGAAGTTTAAGAATCTCTGCTTTCGCTCTCCCATGATGATGAGACAAACATACAGACAGACAAATTTTCAATTTTATTTATATAGTTAAAATACATATGTATATATAAATATGTTAACAATTTCTTAAATCAATTTTATTTCAAAATATATTTAACATTGCGCTTTACTAAGTAATATGAATTTATAACCAATACAATTCTTTAATATGCGTCCTACGGTTGTTTTTTAGTCACATAAGTAGTTAAGAAAGGGGCGCACTGCAGCTAACGGAGGAGGAGGTGCAGATGACTCATGAGTGAGGATGCCTCATTGAGGAGAGTTGTTTTTGGAGGGAGGAGGCGGTGCACCCAATGACTCATGGAGAGGCCCAAATGCCTCATTGAGAGGGGAGGGTCTTTAGACCAACGTGAGGAGGCAGTACTGCCGAAAGAGGTACGCCATTCGACCGCCATCTTGGCCTTGAGGCCAAGACCTTGAGTGGATGTCGCAAGGGGGTGAACCATCTGATAATCTGGGGGAGGGAGGTGACCTTAGACTGGATTGCGCAATGCGATAACGGGAGCACGGTAGACAACGACTTTCTTCCTTGTTGACTTCTGACATACTGAAATATTTCTTATCAGTACTGACGTAGTTGAAGCGCCCCCTGGCGAAAGTTTTGGGCAGTGAAGATTTTAAAGTGCTGCCACCTATCGGCATTTTTTTTAATTTCCGAATGTAAAAGCTATTTATTCTCCACTGGCCCGGACGGGATTCGATTTTAGAAGGCAACTGTCTTATCCGGACTTGCTCAGATTCTTATGGCGAATGCCTATTCTGTGAAATCCAATGGAAGATAATTCGATGGTTCAACGTGTTAAGACATTTTGAATGCAGTTATGAACGAGAATTATTAAAAGGAACTATATTTTTCTTTTATGAAAATGATATGTATTTTATAAAAGCGGATATTTTGAAGATAGATGTGAATGGAATGCGGTACTTAATGATTTTTCAGGGTGTTTGGTATATAGCAATATGATGTTTATAATAACTTAATAACGAAATGATTTTAAGTGTGTGTGTTTAAAAATGAATCTAACAGAAAATAATTCTTAGGTATTTTCAGTGAACAGTAGATGATTTTGGCAAATGCCTATTCTATGAAATCGAATGGAAGATGTATGTATTCAACGTGTTAAGACATTTTGAAGGGAGTTATGAACGAGAATTATTATAAGGAACTATATTTTTTAATGAAAATGATATGTATTTTATAAAAGCGGATGTTTCGAATATAGATGACAATGGAAAAGAGGTACTTAATGATTTTTCGGTGTGTTTAGAATATAGTGATATGTTTTTTCTAATAACTTAATAACAAAATGATTTTAAGTGTGTGTGTTTAAAAAAACGAATCTAATAGTAAATCATGCTTAGGAATTTTCAGTGAACACAAAAATTGTGTGTGTTAAGTGGATTTTATCTCGTGAATACGATTCGATCGTTTTGAGTGCGATCTTACTGTGAGGAATTTATACACCCTGTTTTTAACATCTAGCGAATACGATCCAACCATTTTGAGTGCAATCTACTATTTTATAATAACTTAATAACGAGATGATTTTAAGTGTGTGTCTATTTAAAAAATGAATCTAATAGTAAATTATTCTTAGGAATTTTCAGTGAATACAAAAATTGTGCTAAGGGGATTTTATCTCGTGGATACGATTCGACAGTTTTGAGTGCGATCTATATATATATATATATATATATATATATATATATATATATATATATATATATATATATATATATATATATATATGACAAAATTGCAATGAAAGAAGAGGCAATTGCCTTCATATTGCCAAAAAAGTTGGCGAAGAGCGATTGTGAACTCTTCTTAGTCCCGATTACAGCTCGCAATAGGTCATGGTACACTCTCGGACGCCAGCATATGAATTAGCAAATGCC
Organism: Amaurobius ferox; assembly: GCA_951213105.1. Lineage (NCBI taxonomy): Eukaryota > Metazoa > Arthropoda > Arachnida > Araneae > Amaurobiidae > Amaurobius > Amaurobius ferox. The sequence continues at coordinate 110,696,447 of OX578153.1, forward strand.
CCGAATTGTCGTCATAAAATTGGAAATAAGACAAGCATGAATTCACAAGAAATCTATAAAAATTTAGACAAAACTGTAAATTAACCCATAGTAACCCTATACACACCATTTACACACACAACCATCATCAAAACATCAGCAACTTCATCTCCTCTTAATCTGCCACCATATGTCCACTTTCGAAATTCAAACTTATTTGTTAAATTGTTTCCTCTTCTTTCACATTCGTTGCCATTTACAAAATTGCAATTCTCACCCTGGCAAAAGTCCTAACTTACCATAATCACACAATATATATATAATGTTGTTGTGACTCGTCACAACACGTTTTAATTTTTACTATTCAAAATTAACATTTTTTTTTATAATTCACTAAATATTTTATTTTACTTTAAATTTATTATTCCAAATTATCTTATTCAAAATTGCTTTTATTTTATATAATCATTAATAGGCCAATTGTCTATTTTCATAAATTAAATTATAACACGCTGTTGTATTCATATTTTCATGTACAATCCACGCCCTCTTTCAAAACTGCGGCAAAACGACATCCTTTTTTTTTTTTTTCGATGATTGGCAAAGGAATCTCCCCGGTTCAGCGAGAATTTAGTTTTTTTGGTATGGCATCATCCGGTTAGCGCGGGAGAAATTGTGCTGACTCCTTTTTCTCTCAAATATTCTACGTGAGAGTAGGTTGTGTTAAAAGAAAGATGTCCCTTCGGGAACATCTTTTCGCCATTTTCTATTTCTTAATATACCATGTGACAAATGAGTATTTTTTTTAGTGTGTGCATGTCAATTCTCCAAGCATCAAGTCATTTTGTGAAATTCTTAAATCAGCTGTAATATTGAAAATAATAAATTTCAGTATGTCGAAGTTTGTACAAAAGACATCGTATTTTCTCAATGCTATACTCAATAACTCTGGTATTTTTGATTTAGTAAAGAATAAATTGCTAAGCGGGAGAAATTTAGAAATTTCAAATTTTTCCTTTTGTAAAATTGAGAAGGTGGAATCAAGGCATGAAGAGGAACAAATCATATTTTAGCACTTTTTCTAGGATTGAGAAAATGCTGTGGTTATAATCGTTTTAAGTGTGTCTAGTGCAGAAGTGGAAGAGATGGTTAAAATGTGTATGGTCTGTGAAAGATAGGCTACAAGAAAAATTTTATTTATGTTCATTCATTGAAATTTTGCCCAGTAAGGAAATTTTCAACAGCTGGTGATTTGCTCATCAACATTTTTTTAAAAGGTTTATAATCTTCAAATATGTATTCAATTCCAAGAGAGAATGCTGTGGTTAAAGTAATTTTGACTTTAAATGCATATACAACATAAGTATACTAAAGAACTTTAAAAAAAACTATTTTAAAATTTAATGACTGAATAATTAGTCGCGACTAATAGTTACAAGATGAATAATAATTCTGTGTGTGTTTGCAACATTGATAAAAAAATTAGATTGAATTAGATCAAGTTACAGGTAAGGAATTTTAGGCGCTCACATACAAATGGTTATTTTTATATTTTAATTACACAACGCAATTATTATTGATATTCTAAATTCTATTTCCCATTATACGATCCCCTTCCATTAAGTAACTAACTTTTAATTACTTAATTTCCCTCTTTTAAATTGTATGTGAGTGACCGACCCAACTAGATGTGTGATGGGCATTGTAAATTAACTTTTATATTTCTTAAAGATCTCTCTTTACAGTCCTTATCACAACAAATGTCCTTTTATGTTCTTCTTGCTCATTTATCTTTTTAATATGTTTTATACATTTCCTTATTTTATCTTTTGTAGTAATGCTTCGTAATATTCCGGTACGTAATTCCTTTACGTGACGTAATACAAATTTTCTTGGGTATTGCTGCAACATTGCCTGCCTAATTAGGCAATAATCTTTTTTTATTCCATCAGATTCAAAAGTAATATATATATAACTGTGGTATATATTTTTTTAATCCTTTTTAAATTTTTAAACATTTATAAACTTTTAATATTTTAGCCTTTACTTTTTAACGTTTTAAGTAATTTCTGGACTTTATTGATATCTTAACGATTCGCGATTATATTTAATTTTGACATATGACGTTTTTGTTAATAAAAATATTTTAAAAAAAAATCTTATGATGTTCTTTTTGGTACTGATGTATTGGTCACTTGGAGAGCTTCATACCAAAAAATCTAATAGATATTGTGAAAAACTTCGCTTGCTTCGGCTGGACAGGTTGGCTTGAAATATAGAATTGTATATTGGATAATGAAGCGTTATTTGGAGCTTTTTAGAGATTATATTGAACCGGTATCATGTATTCTGGATATTGACATATCTACTTGAATTTGAGATGTACTTTTGATATTGATGTATTCATCGCTTTTACTTTATATTATGGAAATACAACATTATAAGAATTAGCGCCTGGCAATTTTGGGAATTTCTATTCACGTTGACCCGGTCATACGGCAATAAGGGTAGCCGTGTGATCGACACCCCGTGACCCTTAGCAAATGAACTCTATCTTACATTATTTCCGTCCTGTTCACCAAAGAATCGAGGAAGGAAAACAAAGTGTATGTAATGTGTCTGTGTCAAATTACGACTTATGTGAAAATTTAAACACATCAAATGAATTAGAAAGTATTATTTATAGCTATAAAGGCATAAATAAATAAATACAAATATAGAACATGTAATTCACGACGTCGTAAACTATGCCCAAATGCTAATACCTTGCAAATCATCGGAAGTAAACCTCACCATCGAATTTTCTGTAAAGTGTATAACTGAATTTATTGCCTCCAATGTAATATATGTGGCTTAAAATACATCGGGCAAACAAAAAATAAACTTTATCTCAGAATAAACCTCCACCGAAGCCAGGTTAATAAATTTAATGATGAATCTGTCTTTGATATGAGTTTAGAGTTGAAACATTTTTCGATACACGGTTTTCACAACGTCACTCTTACCATACTTGATATCGTGACTAATTTAACATCAAAACTATGGTGGGAAAACCATCACATTCTTCAATGGCGTACTATGCACCCATTTGGACCCAACTCTATCAACTATGATAATTCTTACAATTTGGAATATTATAGGACAACACGTAATCCACCTATTGAAGTCATCAAAATACCAGGCAAGACAGCACGAGGGAAAAGAGGAGGAAAAAGAAAAAATCTGATATGGGCAACACATGACTTTCCCTGCAGACTTCTATTCACGTTCTCTTTATTTTAATTACATTTAATTCACTTTTAATTCAATTTTCGTTCTCATTTGATAACTGGACTTCTTTTCAAAGGTGGCGTAGAGAAAATACGAAAAAACTAAAATATCTCGAGAACGGCTACTCCTAGTGTAATGGGATTGGTATTATTCTTTTCTTCGTTAAAAATTACGTATTAAACAAGCATTTTCTGGATATATTTGAGCAGACGTAGATTTTTATTTTAGATTTTGGCGATTTTTGTGGGCCATTTTGTAAAAAATGGCAGGGTATTTTTTTCCGAATCATATCAAAATTTAATCAGCGCCAGGGTGTCCCACAAGTGACTCATCTACCAAATTTTGTTTAATTCGGTCCAGTAGTTTTTTAGCTAGAGAGGATACAAGCTCTTGCGGGCCATTTCGCAAAAAAGACGGGTTCTTTTATCCCGAATCGTACCCAAAACTAATCAGCACCATATTCGCCCACAAGTGACTTACCTACCGAATTTTATGAAATTCGGTCAATTACTTTTTTAGTTAGAGTGGATACAAAATCTGCACAGACAGACACACAGACACACACACACAGACGTCACGCTAAAAATAGTTTTTTCGTATTCTAGAGGTCTCGAAGCGTGTAGATCCGTCGGAAACTCAAGTTGCGATTTTCGACGTGATTCCAATACTTTCCCTATACATTACCATGTATTGCAGGGAAAGTAAAAAACTGGATTAAAAACATAGTTTTTGGTATAAAGAAAAAATATATACAACGATTATGGAGTGGATGGAAAAACATCCTTTCGTACAGAATATTGACGAAGAGAATGACATTTATGCGGTTAATATAGCGATTTTGTATAATTTGTTCAAGATACATGCCAATAAATATGCAATCATGTTAGATAATTTAGATGGTGATAAAGTACAAAAAGAATATTTTATTGCCACTTTTAGCAACAAATACTTTGATTATATCCCTTTTAGAAATATCCTAAATAAATATAACTATCTCATGCCTTTGAAACATACCAGAATATATTTAACTTATCGTTACGTGAAGACTAATGGACGTAAGATTTTCAATTACAACCATGTCAGCAAAAATCTTGATAAATACATTGATTTAGATTGCCACTGTGGATCTGATAAATATTGTAGTCAGGATCATAAGCATATCGTGACTGCTGATATGACATTGGCAGCCAATACAGAACTATACAACTATTTACAATTGGGTACCAAATTTCTGTATCAAGAAACCTGTAATGTTGAAAAAATTTTCACCAATGAAATCAGTGACTTTATATACAAATTGGCCATTAAGTATAGTTTGCCTATATCTACTTTCAATGAGTGGAAATATACCGTATTAAAGGCATTTAAAAGTGAATATTACATCCATAAGTGTAAAGCTGCTATATACACACCGGATAAAAAGATTTTGATGGAATTTCAAAACAGATTCGTAATCACGTACATGGATAAAGTTACAAACGACTATGCATTTGTATGCAAGTAATACTACGTGGAAAATTTGAAAAAATGTTATGAAGGTGTTAATATGTACAAGAAAATGCAATTCGGTTACAATCAAAACAGTTAAATTTCCATATTAAGTACTAATCCCTAAGTTGCATAAACAACCTATCAAATTCAGACCGATCACTGTTGGTTGTAATTCTTATTTAACCAAGGCAAATACAATTTTATTAAAAATATTATCACCTATTATGAAGAAGATAAAATCAAGTGGCTCTGTCATGATAGACAATAGTTATGAAGTAATCAAACGTCTTAAACAAATTCCAGATAAATTATATTTTAAAAGCTTTGATTTTAAAGACTTATTCAACAACATCGTCTTACAAGACATGTATGAAATTTTAATGGAAATTTATATGACCAGTGATCAGCTTTTAGTCTTTGACTTTAATAAGTTTAAAAATCTTATTAAATTGGTTTTATTTGAGAACATTTTATTTCATGGTACTGATTTCTTCAAACAAATTAAGGGCATTCCCATGGGTGGCGGATGTTCGTCACTTCTGGCCGACTTTTATTTATACAAATATGAAAGTGGAACACATACACTTAATGGAACACCGCGTGCTGTTGGCACATTTCGGGAACGGTAGCCCGGTGGTTTGCGCGCTGGATTTGCGCGCTGCCACAACTGCCTCCGTGTTCATGCGGAGTATGATCACGTTAAATATGTGGGTCCGTAAGTCCTTCCGAGAGGTTGGTGGTAGGGGAAGGAGGGTACGGTCCCTGTGGATGCCTCCCCCACTGGGTTCCGGTCTAAACTGGGTGGCACTTCCCGGCTGTCCAAACAGATACCGTATAACTTTCTGGTAAGTCGGACGGTCTGGGTCTCAACAACAACAACATATACTTAATGAAGCTTCTTTTCTTCCATTTTGTTGATGACATTTTAATTGGAAATATTGATGAGCATTTTCAATTTGACTTCGGATTCTATCCCTGTAATCTGGAACTTATTGAAACTAAACAAAATAATTACGAAGAGGTAGAATTTTTGGATATATCATTATATAATGATAATAATGACAAGCTGTGTTATAAATTATATGATAAACGCAAACATTTCAAATGTGATATTAACTACATAACTAATTGGCATAGTAATTTGAGTATTGGAGTAAAACGCAATTTGACCATCAATCATTTCATAAGATATAGAAGATTAAACTCTACTACTAAACAACGGCGTATATGCGAACGTCATTTAATCAAAGAGGCATTGAAACAAGGCTATTCGTTACGTTTTCTGCGATATTATTACATTGAATACAGCAGAAAACATCGTAGTGAAGATTATGCTAATTTCAACGATTTGTTGCCATTCAACTCTACAACATCTTTTATTTCACTGTAAATGTGAAACTTTTTATGTTTAACTTTTTATTTTTATATACCGTATGTATATTGGATATCACTTTTACTTATGTACTCTTTCCCTGGCCGGGATGTCTATTATGACATCGGCTTTTTTGTGACTTTCAATACTTCCTTTGGTCTTATATTCCATCACGGATTCTGATTTTCCCGTACACACAAATAGGTGCTGCTTCGGGCAATTAGCTGTATCTGGGAGTGTTTCCCGGGATTAAAAGCACGCTTAAACCAGGAAAAGGGATCACAATTCCTTTTGACATTGCTAATACCCCGTAAGCACACTTTTATTTGATATTCTCTTTTTCTCTTTTCATTGATTGTCTTTTTGAAATTTATATATATATATATATATATATATATATATATATATATATATATATATATAATAGTTTGAAAGTTCAATGAAAGAAAAGTGAGAAGCTGTAATTCGAAAAACCCAACTTTCTAACAAGCTTAAAAAATAAAAGTATAAATCTGCAAATCTACAATCAAATGGGAAAAAAAAATAAAAAAAAAAAAATTTTGAATCATCAAGTTAAAGAAATCATCAAAAAGCAAAGGTATGGAAACGATAAAAGAAAAGCAAATGAAATCCAAGCATTAATGCTATACACGTGCACAAGGGCTAAGCCTAAATCATGGATTTGTTCACTTCTCCAAAACTCTTCCTCAAGTCCAAGTATTTTGTTGAAGCAATTACAAAAATGTATGTTTCTGAAGAAATAGAAATAGATAGATTATACCTATAAACTATTTCTACTTGGACAACATATATAAATATGAAAAAATAAAAGGAAACAAGAATACCTGGAATATAACACAACAAATGCACGAACCTGTCGAACCCGGAAACCCAGAATGAAGAGACCAGTGTTGCCATTCTCAAAGGAAAAATATATGATCTACTGTTGCCATTCATAAGAAATAAATAACAGTAATGCGAAAAGGCAAGAATAAGTGATAAAATACAATCAGAGCAACAATAAGAAGGGGCAAATAATAGAAAGGCTAATGTGTAAGTGGATGTAATAATAAAATATTATTAAAACAATAGTATGGAGATGTCAGGCTAATATAAAAAACTATGAATAGAATTCATGAAAATCCAACTAATCTAAATTTTTTAACAATACCATTTACAAAATAAGAGGGATATTTATATAAATTGCTGGTAATTTTTAGATTATTAATATGTATAGCATGAAATTTTTTATCAGATAATCTATAAATTCTAAAAAGCCGATTAAGTATAATATTTCTAAACAATAGAACCGAGTTGCAAGAATTAAATGGTAGGATTTTATTAATGTTAAAATTAAAATAGTCTTTTTTATCATATAAATTAGTAACAATTCTATTAGAAGGTTCAATAATAAGATTTAAATTAAAAAAATTAATATTTTTACTAATAGTAGCTTCATTAGGAATTAATTCCAAATTGTCTGGATAGAAATCTATATCTATGACACAATTTTCAGTATATACTAAGCAAATCAGATCATTAACATATCTGTATAATGTATAATCTATTGATGTAAAAGACTATTCATAATGATAAAGGTATAAATTAGCTAACATACTGCTACTGCAGCCACCCTGTGGAACTCCTGAGACTTATAGTATAATTTATTTCCTTGAAAAATATAATTATTGAAAATAACAAAGTGAAGAAGTTTCGGAAAATTTTTAAAACTGGTTTGAGTTGATAGATTAGTAATAAGAATTGTATAGAGCTAAAATTATATCATACAGGTCTGAGATCTTGATATTATTAAAAAGATCGTTAAAATCAAAAGTTTGAAATCCTATTAGTTTTCTAAATGATTTGAATTTATTCTTTAATACTTTACTATTATTTAGAATACGGTAATTATTGCTAGACTGACGTAAACTATCATTTATTTAATTTAAAGAATTTAGTAGTAATTTACTCGCAGTAATAGAGTAAGTATTATGACCACTAGTTACTGTTCCAAATTTAATAGGATTTTTATGAAATTTTGGAATAAGCACTATATATGGAAATTTAAGAAATTTATATTTAATATTTAAATCACTATATATATATTGATAATTTTCAATTTGATACTATTACTGGAATGTAAATGAAGTTAAAAAAGACTATTATTTTTTAAATAATCTAACAGAAATTGTATATAAAATTTTTTACAGATAATAGCATAATTATTAGAGGCTTTATCAACATAGGTGATAACAAAAGATCATTGTAAATCACTAATGGCGTGTTTAATATTATAAATTTTTTTAATATATATATATATATATATATATATATATATATGTGTTTGCTTGTTGTCTCGGTTATGGTATTTATAGTAATGACCTATTGCCATATCCGAAACAAGCATTCGTTTGAATTCATTTAGGTTAGATGCACAGACCTGAAGAGGAATCTAATTTGAGTTAACCTCCAATTTAAGCCTAGTGCTGTTCATTTCTTTTTTCGGCATGGTGGCTTTTAACTGTTTTGGTTATTTTGTTTTAATGTTTTGTCATTAATTATTTGATATTAGTTATTTATCCACTTTTTATACATACATATGTATTATGTAATACTATACATATATATAGTAGTTTTCTATATGTATAAATATAGTAGTTAAAATTGCGTATATACATAATTATATATTTATACAGGGCAAATAGAAAACTTCCCTCCTAAAATTTCATTCGCTCCCCCCCCCCCCCTTGGCCAAAAAGTCCTGATTAAAACACTGCCCCCAATATGGAACATTGTGGTGACCTGTAAATTTTAGAGGCGATAGCTCTATGGTTGAGGAGCCTCTGAAAACGACGCAAATATGTGGGTCATATTATGTCCGGCAAGCTCCGTTGGCTATCCAGCACTCTGGCTAGAATCCAGAAGGATGGTGTCCTTGTTCGTATTTCCGGAGTATTTGCGGGAAATTTTCGTCATTCTTCTGGGAGACAGTTTATGGGCGCTATCAATAATGCAGCGCGTCACACTTTTATTGGCGAGAAATGGGGTTGAAAATCAGCAGTGCGATTTTCATTTCACGAGGTTGACGAAGAATAACGACCTAGTGGTACATTTTTTTTCTTCTTTTGAAAATCTGTTTCAAAGAAATAATTGTTACATCTCGAGATTTTGACTTAGAAGTGAATACTATTTAATATTATATGTCAATCTATATTATTTATTTGATTTATTTATAATATCGTATAAATAATTATTTTCTTATTTATCTCTGAATATTCGAAATGGCCACGTTTAATGCATTACAGACTTAACATCGTTCTAAATTAAGTGGTTTCTATAAAAAAAAGTAACAGTTATTAAATCACAATGGATAATGAGGTACTGTGACTAACCTAGGTAATATTCCAAAGTTAAAAAAAAACGCTTTTAATTCGATATAAAAAATTTACAACATTTTTATAACTATGTTTTATATGTTTTTTTATTTTTTGTAAAAAAAAATTTTGGATAAAATTCGGTACAAAATATTTTCTAAAAATTTTGGATAAAATTCGGTACAAAATATTTTCTAAAAATTTTTATAAAATTCGATATATAATAATTTTCTATTATTCCAAGAAAAAAAGTTTTACATTCAACAAAATCCAATATGAATTTCTTTTACAAAATATCTATAAAATTCTACATAAAAATTTTTACTTTAGTTTCTCAAGACATAAAAAAATTGCTTTAATTTCGATAAAAAAATGTATAACATACGATATAAAAAATTTCACTTCATTATTGAAAAATATAAAAAAAAATTCCTCCTAAATTTGATAAAATTCTACAAAAATTTTTAAACTTTTAAATATATCCAATATAAAATATCGTATTTAATGTAAAAAAATCTTTATTAAATTCTCTTTTTTAATTAAATTATGATTAATCCCAATTTCTAAGGAGGTTATTCAAAAACATCAAAATACGGAATATATCATAAACATTGTATCACTTAAGATATATTAATTCAGCGGTTAATCGTTTACAATTACTTCCAATATGAAAAGGTTACAAAAAATCGCCGAGTTTGTTATCCTAACTTTGTAAATCATCCACTAGGGGGCACTGCATTCGATCGGGCATGATCACTTTACGATAGATAAAACAAATTACACTCCTTTTCAAAGTTATTGTATTGGGGTTTTTAAAAGACTTGCTTAGGAACCCAATATCTGTTGAAGGACCCTACATGGCGTGCAGCGATTGCGACGTATATACAAAAGCACATCAATTAAAGTTCGATAGTCTGCTTAGAAAAGACGTCATACTATATTTTCACTATGCTTTAATTGCTGTTTACACGCTCACCCCATCTCGACCACGGAGTTCGTAGACTTACTCCCTAATGGTACTCAAATTATGTTTGCCGTACAACCAACCATCATTACCCAGAATGCCTCTCTCTCTCCACCAGAACTACCGCTGCCAACGAAAAAAACTGCATGCACAAATAAATACTATAATGTTCAGGACCATTATTCTCAAAATCCCAATCAGGTATACCAGAGAGAGAGAGAGCAAAAGAGAACGAATAAATATACTAAGACTTACTTACATTGAAAAACCTGAATGGGAAAAAAAAGGGGGGGGTGGGGGAGAGCAGTTTCGTTTCATTCGAATTGGTGCTTTTAAAAAGGAAGAATAGTAGAACTGATGTTTAGGTTTCCAGTTGTGCGTAGAAAATGTAAGTAATTACACACGCGTCCACTGGGCTTGGAACGGTGGCTGTCCAGCTAACGAACCAGGAAGTTTCGAGTTCGTTTTATTAGGCGTACTTCATAAACGCTTACGTCGAATAACTTCTCAAGGTTGTTTGCTAATAATATCTGTATTTATATAAAACTGGAAAATATACCCGGCGTTGAACGAAATTTAAAGCATGAATTAATTAAATTCATTCAAGTTTTCAAAAGACTTGCTCGCGTCTCACCCGCTTTTTGACTTCACTTCTTTATTATATATATATATGTATATATATATATATGTATATATATATATATATATATATATGTATATATATATATATATATATATATATATATATATATATACAAATGATCAAAAAATAAGCGCTTTTAGATCACTACCCAGGCGAACGATTTACCGGTACGTGGCACCCGTTTAGTGGCTTATGCACTTGCTATGTGGGGGCATAATCCACTTATCTAATCTGGATTACACACGCACAGCGGACTTGATACGTCCTAAATAAGCGCATTTCGCCCACCTTTGTATCACGGCGCGGACGCAGGACGCTTCGACCTCTACGTAGTCTTTGTTGATAAGCATCTGCTTAGCGGGAGCGTAGGCAACTAAGTGGCTATGCCTTAAAGAGCCTAATTCAAAAACAACATTCGCGGGAGTAAGTAATATGTCCTAAATAGACGAGGAGAATCAGAAAAGAACAAAATAAAGCTGGAAGAGTGAGTTATTAGCGCATGAGCAGGCTATCTTAAAAATATAAATAAAAGGGAGTTGAGTATACTAGTATAAAATTTCTTTGTTCAGTTTTTGAAATAAAATGGTTCTCATTTCGATATTTCAATATTTTGAACTATTTTGAAAAAAGTGATTCTAATTTCAATATTTTAATATTTTGAAGTATTTTGAAAAGATGATTCCAATTTCGATATTTTAATATTTTGAACTGTTTTGAGAAGGTGATTCTAATTTCGAAATTTTAGTGTTTTGAACTGGTTCAAAAAAAGTCTAAAAAAGACATACCACCCACAAAAAAGATGTCATTCACGCAAAACCATTTCGACTCCATTGGATTGAAGCCACTGTCGACTTTTAGCACTTTACAACATAGTTGAAAGAGTTTATGACTTTGTTCATTCTGTCTGTCTGTCTGTCTGTCCGTTAGCACGATAACTGCCGTAAATACGGCTTTATCAAAATGAAATTTTAGTATGTTTTTCAGACGGTCTGTGGGACCTATGAGAATATAAATGAATAATATCACCTAATTAGTTTTTTATTGAACCTGGGTTGAAAAAATGAAATACATTGAACCCTATGGGACCTAATGTTTCAAACATTTTTTAAGCGAATTTAAAATTCACAAATTGCTTCGAAAATTTTAGGAAATATTCAAATTATCCCATAAAATATATAAAAAAAATTCAGTAAAATATGTTAGATAGTTTTTTAAATAAAAATTATTTAATATAGGGAGAAAAACAAATTCAATTAAATTCTGACTCTCGTTATATCCTCCAGAAAGAAATATATATATATATATATATATATATATAAAATAAATATATTTCCAAGAGTTTAATTATTTTATATATGAAAAAATATTCACATTTTAAAATAAATATGGTAGATAACAATTTTTCAAATTTTTAAATAAAATAAATTATTATAGTATTGTGATGAATGAAGCGATTGGAAAAATGTTTATGAATGAAATGCTGCTTTTATAGAGAGGCGATTTATATTTCGATGACGTCATTTAAATAAAGTTCATTTATTTTCGATGAAGTTTTCAAATATAATAAATTATTGCAGTGTTATGATAATTTTAAAAATATTACCGAGGTATGTATCGCATTTTAGAGATGTTTAAACAAGGCAATTTATATTTCAATGTCGTCATTTGAATGACGTTCATTTTCCTCGATGAAGTTTTCAAATATAATAAATTAATGTAGTATTGTGATAATTTTAAAAATATTACCGAGAAATGTATCGCATTTCAGAGATATTTAAATAAAGTTGCATTGAAGTTGGAAAGTGTTTCATAATCAATGCTTTATGCATAATTGATCTCTCTTGTTTTTTCTTTCTTTTATTATGGAAAAATATGAGTAGAATTTCAAATATTTATTTTACGAATACATTGATTTGAATTTTTCAAGTCATCGTTTTTGTATATAACACTTTTAGTCATGGGCACCCATAGAACTTTTAGAGGGGGGGCGGGAGGTAAGCAACTCTAGGATAAGACATACAATATGAACTAGATTGATATCCGCCTTGAACGTTCACCTTGAACGTACAGGAGAGGGTGAGGGCCCTCCCCATGGCGGCCCATGCTTGTAGTTTTTAATAATATACTAGCTGCAAGACGTAGTTATAGGCTTTTGATTTTAATAGTGTATATAGCGTATAACAGAAGCTTACAATTTTCCTAATCAGTTCCATAAATTATGAGTTATTGCATTGCCTATACAAATATCACTAATTTCTGGAATTATCATTGTTTCTTCATATATATATTCTAATGCAATTAATATCTTAAATTTTGAACAATTTGTGTTTAAATCATGAGAATCAGATTTTTTTTTTTTTTTTGTCTAGTTCTAATTCTTTTAAACAATGGCGGAACTTCAAATGACACGCCTCCTCCGCCTTCCTCCAGATTCCAAAATAGTTATTCAACAATTTTCTCCTGGGCCCCATAGTTGCCACAATGGAATCAAAAACTATAAATATATTCAATGATAAAATATAATAAAAAAAATCGCCTGCTGTAAATGTAAATTGAAACATTTCAAAAACGGTTGGTTGTTCACCCATAGAGTTAATTAAAAACTTTAGCATATTTCTTTTCTGCGCAGGATGATATATAAACGAATTTTGTGTTTACCCATTCTCGAATTATAGCTGAGAGAACATATAATTTAGCGATTTATGAATTTTTCAAACAAAATTCAAAGATTTTAGATTTTTCTCATAACTCATAGGTATAAGTCCCACTCCCACGTGTATGCAAAGTTTCAAGTTCCTACCTTCAGCCGTTTGCGCTGTGTCAGTCAATCCCTTAGTCAGTCAATTACTCAACTGTATGATATACATAAGGGGGAAATTGATAAACAGAACGACTGTGGATGTTGATGGTATAAAAATATATTTACTAGAAAATGTACTCGGCATTGCCCGAGATTTAACATGCAAACCTTTGATTAAAATCATACCGGATCTCCCATCGAATTCTCAAAAAGCAAACAACGCTTTAACAATAAGCCCGCTTGTAATAACAGCCACAAAAAAAATATATATAACGCTGCTCTGGTGGTGTTAAGATAAAAATCTGCAAGAATTTGTTACGAAGTGTTTTCTGAAATCGTGGGTGTACTCTCAAGATACAAGAATAAGTTCAAATTTCTGGATAACTAACACGTTTATTTACAAGCGAAACGTAAACAAGAACAATGTACAGTAAATATCTCAATGAATATCTCACAAGGTTACTAAACAACTTCCAGATACAGTAAAACAGGAATTAAAGTCTCCACTCATTTTACAAAACGACGAATACTATTCTCAAAACATTGGCATACTTCACAAATCAAGGTAGCTCGTATCACGTTAACTGCTCCCCAGCTGAGCGATGTCTCCTTTTATATACTCTTCGTAGAAACTTTCAGGAGGGGCTTGTATTTCGAAGAATATTTGTTATTTCGACCAAGTTCTCAAACCTTTGAAAAATCGCCAAATTCGCAATAAATCACCAAATCTGTCCACCCCACTCCGAACATCAACAAATGGCAACCCTAAATTAACATGATAGGAATGCCTGCCTGTAAAGCCGTTTTTTTCCTTCTGGTACTCTAAAGAGACTCCATTTTACAAGGTATTATTTAAAAATTTACCAAAATTCTTAGTATGGATTCCGTTCACAACTCCTTTGAAAGAGAATGTTTCTATCTTTCTGATGTTAAGATGGAAACTGTGTGATAATATTTTCGTTTGTTAAGGAACCGATTTGTGTCAAAATGCTAAAACATAAAATAACTATAAAACTAATTCGAATTTTTAAAAAATATGAGGCGCATCGTTCCGGGTCCTCAAAATACCTATGTATGATATTTCATGGCTGTAAGTCGTTTAAATTTTGCGCTACAGACAGACATCTTCCTGTGTTATTATAGATTGACACAAAAAGACTAAACACATCCATCGGCATTAATAAGCTGCTGCGAGCTTGAAAAAAAAAAAAAGTTTAATGAATGTTTATGGAATATTTAAAAAGAATAACTTGAATACTAAATTAGAAAAAGATGCATTTACTTTTCTTGATACAAGTTGAACTCAATACTAAAATATGAATTAGCAATCGAGTGGTGATTTTTACATTTTTATTTAATCAAGTACTGACGCTTCCAACGAAATTGCTGGTTCTTTTCATTTTAGCATTTCTATTTTTTTGTTCTATATCTATTGATTAGAAATTCGAAGTGCGGTGAACCCGAAAAGTGATTAAATATAAAAAATATTTCATCTAGAATGGCAACAAGTATAAAAAAAAAGTATGAAAACCTCCGAAAACATTTGCTACGTCTCACAATTTAGAAAAAATATAAACACTGCTGTTAAAATGCATTTCAGAGGTTCACGGCATATAATAATATGGTTGATAAACATTTATGTAAAATACCAAGAAAAAATAAAGACAGGGTTTCAGTTAAAGGTATTGGCATCGATGTAAATGCTGAAAAATTATTTTGAGTAAATTTGAACTTCCGGATTAATTAACCTCAACACAGTTATCCAGGATAACATTGTACCGTGTAGATTAACCGTAGCGGTAAACACTACGAAAATTTTTCTATAACATTTCAAAATATATTATTTAATACTAAGAGCTCCTCCCCTGCTCGCTACACTCGCTAACCTCAGGATAGCTCTTCTGTAATATTTCTATAATAATTTGCACACAATCTTAGTACCAACCTTCGACCATGGTAACCACATGAATATTCTGACCTTCTTGCAACTGTTTTAAAACCGCATAGCTTAACCTTTCCAATAGAAAACTTATATTTCACTACATTTAAACTCCAAAAGTTATATGTCTGCTGTAATATTTCTATAATACTGTGGTGCTCTAATAAAAAAGGAACTTAAAGTTGAACTTTTAGCTTAACTTAACATGGCCGCAAAATATATAGTGGAATTATTTATTATTGTACATTGTTTTGCTGTGCTGCTATATGAAACCCTCCAATTATTTAACTTTCACGAGAGTTCTGTAAAAGAATTATTAATTATTATAATACTAAATGGATCACACAACTTAAACATTAACAATAAATCATTTATTAAAAGCTCCACAATGTTGGCATTGAGCTTTCCACTAGTGAACTTCTACGTCACTAGATTTACATAAGCTTCAAAAGTAACATGTCTGCTGCATATATATTTCTGATTACCTACAAGCAACTCTAGAATATTTTCAATTTTCATATCCAATGCTCTAAGATTTCGCTTTGGCGGCATTTTATAATAAGGAACAGAACAGATAACTAGTTTATTCATGATTATGAAAAATCAGTCTTCGTAATTACTTTGTTAATTGTTTATAAAAATTAATAATAATTCATATAATTATTAACCACATTAATAATTACATTATGATCGTAATCGTTCATGATAATCATACTTGCCAAACGCTCCTAATCTTCAACGATGAAACATACAATTGTTCAGCCCTCGGTCATCTTTGTAATGTTTCTGCCAGCAACCCATTATAGAATTAACTCAACTAAACTTTCTCGTACCAGAGCCATTTTCAAGTAGCTTGTGATTTTATTTATTTTTTTTCTTTTATAATTATTTATTTTGCAAATTTTGCAAGAAAAAATTTAAAAAACTATATCGCCAGTCCAAATGATCTCAATTACAACATGTTGCCTTTCATTTTAAAGGGCTTGAAAAAACATTTCGATTAATACCAAGTTTAACAATGTACCCCTTCGGGGGGGAGGGGGTAACTTAATAGCATTAAGAGGGGGGAGGGGATAACCTATCCGAAATTACGAGGTAACTTAATGGCTTCGGGGGAGGGGAGGGGATAACCCATCCGGAATTGCAAGGTAACTTACAATGATTGAAACTGTTGAATTTCTTAATTATTGGGCCATAAATGGCCACTTTTAAGCATAATTGTGCCAAATTTTGTCCTAGACTGTCATGTTAAGAAGATATAAAATTACAAATCTATTTCGAAATATTCGATCAAATTTCAAAAAAATTCAATCTAGTTCTACATTTTTTATAACAAAGCTGGATATAAAGTTTCGTAAAAATCCATTAATATGTGTGGTACACAAGAAGTCAACTACAGACAGACATCACTCTAAAAATAGTCAAAACGTGTTCAGGAGGTCCTAAAACATATATTGGCATCAAAATACTTTTTCTATACTATATTCAATAGTATGAAAAAGTAAAATTACAGCACTTAGAGTATTAGTCCCCTGTCATTGAGAGCCTTATATACCAGTTATTGTATAATTTACACAGTATAAATGGGCAGTTGAATGTGGAAGAGAAAATTGCACACGATTAGATAAATGCAGATAGTTTACCTGGCCACGAAGTTTTAAATGATGAAGATATTGCGCATACTGATGAACTTGCAACTATTGATGACACAGATATCAAGGAAGAAGGCGACGTCACACAAGTAAAACGAATTCATCGCAGTGCTGCCCTAACTAACGTTGAAAGCCTGGTTATTTGAAACGACAAGATGGTACCTGCGCTGATAAGCTATAATGTTCGAAATCTGCGTCAGCACCATATGCGGGAAAATGACAAAGACGGGGAAAAAACGAACTTTATTGCTGTCGCATTTTAAATAATAAAAGGGTAAATACGTAAGTTAATTTCTACTTTTATTTTTTCCGAAATATTTTTACAATTTTTTTTTTTTTTGGGGGGGGGGGGGGCGGTATTCTGTTTTTTTTATTTCAGGGTTAATTTTTCCCTATACCAGTGGTAGGGATAATTAAGATCCTAGTGAATTTCAGAAAAAATGCGTCTAGTATTACGTTTAGAATTAAAAAGCTTTTGCGAATTTCTAACGAATAGGGGGTGGGATAAATTCTGTTCCCACTCCCAATTCCTCAGCTAGCCTTCATTAGCATATGGTTGATACGAAAGCAACAAATAGTAAAATGACAGTTAGTAGCATTATATTATTCCTGCATGTGATTAATGCCCATATTCAAGGCCATAGCCAGGGATGGTTCCCTCCCCCCACCCCTTCGAAATTTCCGATCAGCATTAATTTTACTTTTCATAAGTTATTTTATAGTTAGTATTAAACTTACAAAAAATTTTGATTTTCATATTACTTTCCTTATATACATATAATGTATAAAAAAAGTATTGTGACGGGATCGAAAATTCGAATTCGAGTTTTCGACGGGAGAGCACGTTTCAAGCATCCCTGATCACAAATCGAACATTTTTTAGGTGATGTCTGTGTGTGTATGTGAAAGTATGTGTGTGTGTGTGTGTGTCAGTGAGTCTGTGGAGACGATATTTCACGAAGAAATGGAGCGATTCGAATGAAATTTGGTACAAAAATTATTATCCGTGAATACTGGAAGCCTATTGTTTATAAACACAATCGAATGTTCAGAATCCCCTAAACTTTCGAGTGAAATTTTGAAAAATTCATCAAAAAATCAAAACCTTTAATAAAGTTACGCAAATAGACATTTCTTATGTAATTTTTCCTTAGAAAACGATTGACAAACAATTAACAGTTTAATAAATAGTTTACGAATTTTAAGAAAATAAGCAAAACTGACGTTTCGCTTTTATTTTCTTAATTTGACCCATAGACTAACTAAACATCCATAGGATTGAAATAGATAAGACTCTCAGAAGCTCCAGTCAACTTTTTCATACATTAATTTGCAATGTATACACGAAATTGCATTGAAAGGGACTTTTTATAAATTTTTATTTAATTTTAAAATCGAAACCGATTCTTTCCTAACGAACTCGAAAACTTTTTCAAGCGTAACTCTCCTAATAATTTTTAATGCATCACGTACACCTACTTAATTTACTCTAGCATAAATTTCTTCCATGCTTAAAACTATGTTTTAACTTGAAATGTATAAAAAATTCAATATGTGCATATAGATGGCAGCACTATAGAAATCTCACACATACTTAAAACTGTTTCCATTAATAGTGTTTACTAGAAAACCTAGATGACAGCACTAAAACTAAATGGGACCGGGAAATCTTTTTATAATATCAAAGGGACATCCTACTTTATTTAACGATTAAACCATAAGATTCCCAAATACACATGAATAAATCTTTATTTTGCAATTTTTCTATTAATGAACTTGTTTTATTACTATTAAACATTTTGAAAGTTTACAAAAGATTTTACTTCAAGTTATGCAAGTAGATAATTTTTTTTTATGAAACTATGTGTGGCTGTATCTATATGTAATCTGATTTTCATAGGAAAAAAACAGATCGTATACAAATCTTATTAATTTAGAATAAATTTCATGTGTAGTAAAACAAGGCAAAATTGCACAAAATAGTTATGCTTATTATCATGTTCAAATTTGTTAAATTACAGGAGAAAAAATTATAAGGTTAGCGAGATTTGCAATTGTCAGTATATATGCTTAGAAAGTTACTTTGAAATCCAAAAAATAAATAAGATGCCCTTCGAAATTTCATATAAATAAAGTTCTAAACAATAACTAAAACTATATAGCTATTTTACTGTCTATATAAATCGTACAAATGCATTTAACGTGGATGTACCAAAATTTAAATAAAGCTAATTTCCTTTAGTTATTACTCCCATCAAAGGTTTCCTCCTTACGTAAAATAGTCAAATTTATTAATACAAGTCTTTATACTTAAAATACCCACAGGGCATAATATTTAAATGTAATCTATGATTTAGTTACAATTATGTCTCATAGATAGCAGTACCTGCAAGAAAAAAAAAAGGTAGTCCATAAGGTAGCTAGCATAAAAATTATAATTTTTTTAATTTGCACTTTATATCAACCTAAATATGCAGAAAACAACTTTCGTGGACAATTTCAAAAACTTTGAAAAACTCGATACATTTTTTTTTTGTACATATAAAAATTTCACAACCTAATAGAAATCTTTTGGGACTCGATACTTAGAAAATTTTAAAAGAACGATACTTTACAAACATTACAAAAAGAAAAAAATGATAAATTATTACACTTAACGATACTCAGAAAAAAAAATTGCACTTTAACAAAATTCCTAAAATACAATACTTAAAAAAATGATTGTACTGATGAATGTACTGAAAAATGATTGTAGAAAAATGATTGTAACGATACTTAAAATTAAGAAACCCATTTAAAAAACATGGGAAAATAAAAAGACTATTTTAAAACCCAAGTTGAATGAATAAAAGAACTAACCTTTATTTAAATTCCTCTTCCGAGTGATATTCAAATATAACTTTATTTGTAAGTTATCTTTATCACTTCTGTGGGGAGAGAAGATTTAAATGATAGCTTTAAGATATTCATTCCAAGCTTCCTCCCCAATAAAATGGTCCTATCTTCTCTTCCACGTATATTTATAGAGATTCGAATTAAAGTGCATTTTCACTTTTTGAGTTTTAAGTTTTCATTTTATTGACCTAAGTTCCCTCAATGAAATTGAAATGCCCTCCTGTCTCGGAGTCATTGAAATGGTAATTGTAATGTACTTAAAGGTGCATGAAGCCTTTATATTCAAGGCAATCATACGCCTTCCTACAGTCCGAAATAGTCAATGTCCCCCTCTTAACATATTTCTTAATTACATTCAGGAAACATTCATTTGACCTATTAGCAACCATTTATTTGTCAAAAAAAACATTCATTCGTCCCTCTTTCAATCCCTCCAAACATCCATTGTCCATCCACAGGATTTCCTCTTTCATACTTATTTTTTACAAACTTACTTTCATCTATTTCCACAATCACACCATTCCCTCCAATCTTCCTTCTATCACTTAGTACAGCACTCGCAGAAATATCATAGCAAACTGTTTTTAATTGGTCAGTCTTGCTCACAACATTCAAGTGATTCATAACAAACTTACACTCAGAACTTCCAAACCAGATTAAAGTTAAAATCCAAATATCAATCACACTTAACTTATTCTTATCAAACCTTGCACCCCTTTCTCACACTCCTACAAACATCATGCTTAGCAACACTAGCCTCTTTTTGACACCTCCATTCAAAACCATCAATCGCTCTCTTTCTCCTTTCACAAAATTTCATCGCATCTCCAGACATTCATATTTATCACTCATTAATCTTTTCATTATGCACTAATCAATCACTGCTTTACCTTTCTCATTTCCAGCATATGCCATTTTATGGACTCATTTTCACATGCATCCATAAGAACATGTTTTTTTTAACATTCCCCCATATTCATTTGCCACTTACCAGAGGTCATTGGGATACTCAATGCACAATCCAATTAATTAAATCGACATAAAATTTAAGAAATCAAAAGAAACTACAATTATGTGCAAAATATTAAATAAAGAGAAAATGTACAAATTAAAGAAACATGCACAGCTACACTACTCAGCAAATTCAATTGAAAAAAAACCTGATGAAATGCCCATTTTCTATTAAATTGCAGAAACTAAAATTGCTGATTGGATATTAGGGAAGTCGTGGGTTACCTGATTGGCAATGAAAACTGAATGGAATTGTAACCCGCTGTTTGGTGCCAATCGGACACTTGGTATGATAAAGAGCAGTGGTGGGCTATTCTATCAATCATCAGTATATATATATTACCTGTCATTTCTGGTATACATTGTTTTGAGTTATGCATAGTGTATACTTCATTTCTCAATTTTAGTTTTAATTTGCATATGAAACAAAAACAAGCTCACATGTTATTCCTGTCTTGTGATTAAAATTCCATCACTCATGTTGAACAGCTTTGCCATTCATTAGAAATCTTAAGCTATTTCTAAAAACTTATTCCATGTAAAAATATATATATATATCAGATATTCAGTCATAATTCAGTTATTTTGAGGCACAATTAATTTCCTTATGTGCTTTGACTATAGTACTCAAATCACATGTTAAATCAATTAGAAAATTCAATTTGACTAGTCACATAGTAAAATTTTACAAAATTTATAATTGGAATACAATTCTTTAAAAAACCTTAAGATTTATCATGCTAAGTACCATTGATAAAAAGCACTAAATAACAAACATTTTATTAAATCTTACAGATACAGACCTTGCTGTTAACAAAGAAAAATTTATATCAAATTATAATACACATTTGCTTCTGTTTCTAATCACATTTATCCTCTTAATTTTGAGAATTAACATAACATATAAATAATGAACTTTACACTCAAAGTTAGCAAATGAAATCTAGAGATATAATATAATCAAATCTGAGAGGACTTTCTGGCTAACAGTTCAGATTATAGAACATGATTTTAGCTTCTAAACAAATTAAATCTAATTTAATATAAACTAAAGAACTTCTTGGCCAGGTAGTATTTTCAAAAATATATTTTTGCCATGTCTCGGAAGTTGACCACTGGGTCCCATTCAGTTACCAACCATATATTTACAATTTACACATGCGAATATATAATGCTCAAGAAAAATTAAAAGTACAAGAATTTTCAATTAAAGTACTAAGTGTACTCAACAAAGCCTTTAAAAATGAAGGGAAATAGAGGAATATATGAATAAATGCTAGCTATAAAATTTCATTAGTTTCCTTTAGTAGGCACATTTAAGAACTAATTTGAACTAAAATGCACAGTTAATAATGTCTTGTCTGTTACCTTGGAAAATGTCAGAGTAACATTTTCAGTATAATATGCAAATGTGCAATTTTATTATAATTTAAATGTTCTACTATGCACACATTATAAACCTTCCTCACTAGCACATTTGCACAATAGTAGATACAATTGTCTAGGCAAATAAGAACTCTATAGTTGTTTGTCTGAACACTTTGAACATTTAATTTGTTTTAAAGCAAAGGAAATGACAAACTCTACATGGATACAGCTCCCTGAATCTAGCTATAATTATGGTTAATAAGTGTTGGATAATAATGAAATGTCAACATAATCAAATCAAAAGGGACTACAGAGACGCTATGCCTGCTTGGTGTGCAGCACATTATATGAACATTGTATAATGTATTCCACACAAGCAGAAATTATTCGGAAAGCAACATTAGCATCATAAAAAGTTGAATTTTATACTTTCTAAATTGTCAATAAAAGAAAATACAGAAATGAAAATTTTACCTTCGTAACATAATCACCAATTTGCAATCGATTTAAAACAAAATCATTGGAAAACTAGATTTGAACTCATTGAAAAAGAAAACATTCACAACAAAAATAAGATATTAATTAGCATATAATATACAATTATAAAAGATTATTTTCAAAATGAAATAAATGTCTACATAGCTAAAGAAATATAAATTGCACTTAATAAAAAGAAGATACAGAATACACAGAAGTCAAACTTATTGAAAGAAAACAATATTAGCATTTACAAGAACATACATTTAGCACCAGACTCGGCACATAAAAACTCAAAATATACTTTAAAGGATATATCAGTCTATATCAAGTCTTTTCTTAGATACTCTTCTATGGCATTTCTGTATCATTTCAGCTAACTTTTCCTCCATTTCTGCTGATGCACGAAGAGTTTGAACCATCTCAGTTAATTTTTCCTTGTCATATTTAATTAGAAATTTCATTGTACCCCGAATAGTTCCAGAAAGCCGAAGAGTTCGAACACTCATTTTCACCTTACCTATCGATGTAATAAAAGGAAGGGAACTGGCAATAACAGAATGAAATCTGCGTCGCACCCTTGCAATAAATGTTCTAGTTGCTGCATTGTACATTTTTATAGAAAATCCAGACTGAATACAAGCCAGACCATAGTCTCCATGAAGCACCTCAACAGATTCAATAATTGCATGTTTTAGTTCGAATTCATTTACAGGAAGTTTCACTTTATTTTTGTATTGTTCAGTCATTATTTCAGCAAGTATATATCGGTACTTTACACGAACCATGGTTAGAAATGCTGGGTAGTCCTATATAAAACTGTTAAATAGCTAAGCAGAGGAAACTTTGTCAAGTTGCTCTCTCAAAAACGTATTTTCTTTCTCCAGATTTTCAATAATTGATTTCAACTCATGAATTTCGCCTTTAAGAACAATAATTTCTCTAGCATCATAATTTACAGCTTCAAGAGTGCCAGTAAAGTAACTCAGGGGATCCACAGTTCTATCTTCATTTTCGTACATTTCTTTCAAACTGCGTGTCATGACATCCAAAATTCCACTGCCTTCAAGATATTTTCTGTATTCTTCCCGTTCTGAATCAACAGTAGGTGTAAGTTGACTCTTCATGTTTGGAACAGAATGGATATCAGGAGATACTGACATACTTCAGATTTTACAATAACATTTAAATTATAGAATATTAATATGCTGGAAAAACAAAAACGTGTACAAAATTTCTTTTAAATTTTGTGGTATTAAAATAGTTAAGTTGAGTTGTCAAATAAGTGATTCGACAAACGCAAGATCAGGATTCAGCTGCAGCAGGGCTCCGCAAATAGCTGACGCAAAAGTCCGGCGCCCGCGCAAAAGGTATTCAGCTAGGTAAACTGAGTCTACCCTAGGGTACAGTGGCATATATTGAAAGGGGGTATAGAAATAACTACTTTCTAGGTTCCGCCTCCGTCCTACCCATACTGGGGGTTTGCCCTTGTGACGTAAAACCCGAACGTCACTTCGCTTCTCATATATCTTATTTTCTTTCTTGTCTCAAGCTGTGCATTCACGCCATTATAGCTAGATATAATTTTTTGAACAATTTAAAGTTATTTTATGTATTTCAGAAAGAGGATTTTCATAAATTCCCATTTATGTGTTCTAAAACACGGAGATTTAAATTTTTTTGTTCTCATCGTATTACGGATGAATATCTTTTTCTATTTACGTAGATATAATTATCGAAACTCATTCAAACTACGATTCGTGTTAATTTGAGCACATAATGTAATTTTTGAAATATTTCAGCGAGTTGGGTATTTTTCTTTGGATTAGGTGGATTTTAAAACATCTGATTCATTGTAAATTAATCTTGCTCGCATTTTTAAAATCGTTTTAATCATCAGTATTTTGTGTTGAATTCGAGTTTTTATTACTTTCAGATTTTCTAATGAATGTCAAATATTTTTATTCTGTTTTTAATGCTTTCTTGCTGCAATTACAAATGACAATTAGTAAATACTACTGCATGATTCATGTATGTAGTTGCAGTATTTCACCAGAGTTGGGCAGTATCAAAAATACATGTATTTGAAATACATTTTCAAAATACATTTGTATTTTGTATTTTAAAGTGAAAAACTTAAAGTATTTTGGTAATGTATCGAAAATACATTTTCAGGGTACTTTGTATTTTCAAAATACATTTCTGCAGGTTTTAAACTATTGTGTTTAAACCGCAGATGAATGATTTGCAAAAGAGGAAACGACTAATGTGTATTCTGTATTTTTGGCTAGTCATTGAATGCATTTCTAGGAGTCAATCTAAACAGCCTTTTGCAATCTTGCCGAATTAATGAAATGTTTAGTATCTGTGGTGGACTCTGGAAAGTATAGTTTCTGCAATAAACTTTACGTTCATATAGGAGTCATATAATGATGTTGTTTGGTAGATGTCTCTTTCCTGTCTATATAAAGAAAAGGGGCATTCTTTATAAAAACAGAAACACAGGCAATCTCAGCTCTGCTATGCATTGTATATATTTTTTAAGTGAATTAAAGAGATGTAATGCAGTTAGTTATTGCAAAAATGTGAGAAAAGATGGAAAATACTGCCGAACGTGATGCAAATGTATTTTGGGAAGCATTAGATGAAAAATCTTTCAAAGTTATATCATAATGGAGTAGTAAGGCGGAATGCCAATTATGCAAACCAAAATGTGCGGTTATAAATAAGACTTTCGAAGTCACAACAAATTTTAAACTAAAGGTAAGATTTTAGTTTTATGTAGGAGTTCCTCGATTTAACGAATATGTATGCTAGGCCCTTGGCATTTGTTTAAATGAGATAGTGCTATATTATGTAATAAATTTTATTGCTGGTAAACATTCGCTATACTATATTTTTTCAGAAAAATGCTTCCTTGAAACATCTCTTTCTTGGGATCTGCTATAGAAAGCTCAGATGATGACTGATTTGAAGTTAGAATATTTGGAAGGGATTGGCGGTTCACTATGGATTTCTACCCCCCCCCCCTCCCTTCCAGTTATTTTTTCATTTCCGATTCAAAAATTATCATTTTGCTTGAAATGTCTATATCTCAAAATTGGCTATAGATAGAGCTTAGGTGATAACTGATGATATGGATTCTGCATCAAATTCTAGAGGGTGTATGGTGGTTCACTAAGAATTTGCACTACCGGTTTCATTTCCATATCTGGTTCAAAAATTCCCCATAAAACATCCAGTTTTCCAAAATTGGTTATAGATAGGGGTAACAACTAATATGGATTCAGCATCAAATTCCGGAGCAGAACGGGGGGTTTACTAAAGATATCCACCTCCAGTTCTTTTTCCACTTCAGGTTAAAAAAATGTTTTTTTGACACTTTATTTCTTAAGCTTGGTTACAGATAGAACTGAGATGGTGACTGATATGAATTCAGCATAAATTCGAGAGATGGTTGGGGTATACTAAAGATTTCCATTTCTGTTTTCATTTCTTTTTAGTTTTATCTTTTTTCACTTTCGATTCAAAAACATTTCCGTGAAACATCTATTTCTAAGGACTGGCTTTAGATGATGATTGTTATGGATTCAACATCGGGGGAGGGGGATTCACTAAGAGTTTTGATTTCCAATTTTGGAGATGTCACTACCAGTTTTCCTGAAAATTCGTATGACTGTAAGAAATATGTATGAAAAAGAGAATTAAAATGCTTAATAGTTACGTCAAAAATTAAATATACAAACCATTTGTCACCATATGACGGTTTCTTCATAAATTTCTTGTGTAAAATGTGTTCTCCCATACATTCATTTATTACTTTCCTTATATAGTACATAGTACAATGTATGAGAAAAGTATTGTGACGGGGTCAAAAATTCGAATTTGAGTTTTCGACGGGAGAGCAAGTTTCAGGCATCCTTGAACACGAATCAGACATTTTTGAGGTGTATCTCTCTCTCTCTCTCTGTGTGTGTGTGTGTGCGGAGACGATATCTCGCGTACCAATGAAGCTATTCGAGAAAAATTTGGTACAAAAATTACAATCCGTGAATACTGGAAGCATATTGTTTTTAAATGCACTCGAATGTTCAGAACCCTCCTAAACTTTCGAATGAAATTTTGAAAAAATCAAACCCTTTAATAAAGTTACGTAAATAGTCATGTCTTATGTACTTTTTCATTAGAAAACGATTGATACAAACTTTAGAATGCTAGTATGAACTGCTCTCAAGATATTGCACATTTTTCAAATATATTTATCAAAAAATCATGTAAAATAAAAAAATATTAACTATTGCAAAATATGAAAATATGTTCACTTTTCATGTGATATCATTCGATAAATTTGTTGACATTCTCATGGATCTAGCTCATTCCATTCATGAGAAAAGATTCTTTGCGGAATACTTTTGCAGTTAGACGCCAATAGTCATTTATCTGCTATAAGAATAAATTATTTCTCCGTCCATAATGCTTGGCAAGATTTTGGCAAAGAATCTGCAGAATGTCACCAACTTGACGACTTTTTAAAATATTGCCAGATTAAAGAAAATGGTGTTAAATTGATAAAAATGATGCTAAATCAATGAAAATGATAACTAATTGACGAATATTCAATATCTTGGAAAGAATATAAGAAACTACGACTACTATAAGAATAAACTATATTTTCGTCCGTGACGTTTGAATAAGATTTTGGGGACGAATTTTTCGAAATATCTCTAACTTGGTGACTTTTTAAATGTTGCCAAATTGATGGAAATGTCACCCAATTGATATAAATTATTCGTCAAATTGATGAAACTGATGCTGAATCAATGAAATAACAACTAATTGATAGAAGTTCAATATCTTGGAAAAAACATAAGAATACACTATAAGAATAAACCATTTCTCGATCTGTCCGTCCGTAACGCTTGACGAGAAATTTAGTGGGACATCGCCAATTTGGCAACTATAGTGCTAAATTAACGAAAATATCGCCAATTGATAATAATGTTTAGCAAATTCTGACTTTCGTCATATGATGGGCATACATTCTAATATATAAGAAATACTCCTCTCTCGGTTTGTCTGTAACAATTGGTGATGTATATGGCAAACTTGGTGAATAATGTAGTAAAGTATCACCAACTTGGCGATATTTCGCCCCTGGTTAACTAAAATTTCGCAAAATTGCAAAAATGACGCCTAATTGATGAATTAATTATTTAAATATTTTAATACATGGACTATATCGTTTCTTGAGGATGCTATCAATATTGATAATTGTTAATTTAGAGTTCTGCGAAGTATAAGTTAATTAGGTACTTTGAAATAGTATTGCATGTTGTCATCCGGAAAATCGCCAAATGCACAATTCAACGTTAAAAACACAGTACCATAGATCTTATAGTTATCTCTTCCGAAAGATACAGTCCCTGTGGATACTGCCCCCACTGGGTTCTGGTCTAAATTGGATGGTGTAATTTGAATATTAATAGAATTTTTGTTGGAAAAAAGGGTACTTATCGGTTATAGGGACCATGGGTTACAGACTACTTTTTCGAGTTATCGCCAACACGAACGTTGGCGATATAATACGATACGAGAAATTCACTACAAACACAATGATTACAATTTTAATATATAATGGGGTTTAATCAACTTTACTTAACAACAAAATATTGTGTTACATTGAAATTTGTGGCGACCCAAACTCAACTAACATGAAGTCAAACAAGGCAACACATAGCGATCATGCCAAATTCTGGTTTATACCAGTTAATGATATTATAAATAAGTGGCTGTTTTCATATTTCGTGGCTTACACCGACTTTCAATATTTAAAAGTAAACCATGGGTATAAATTCATGGATCTTGAAACCAGGACTCATACGCAGACCCTAGAGACTCTGCGGATCCACGAAATGGCGTAACAAAGAGGCACTGCGAAATAGCACTTGGACTCATATCTCACAGAATTTTTGTGACAAAGCGTAACCGGTAGTGATAAATTTAATGGCATTTTATCAGCAACAGCTGAGTTTTGGTCGCCACAAATTTCAATGTAACACAATATTGTTTTCTTAAGTAAAGTTGATCAAACCCCAGAATATATTAAATTGTAATCATTGTGTTTGCAGTGAATTTCTCGTATATCGCCAACATTCGTGTTGGCGTCAACTCGGAAAAATAGTCGGTAACCCATGGTCCCTATAAACTTTTTAAGATACAACAAAAAAGTGTATCTTTGCTATTATTAATTAAGATTAATTTGAGCTTGGTCACCAATGATCTATCATCAATCACCCTTTTACAAATTCTGCTGAAATATTATAGTAAATATTTTATATTTTTTTAAACTGATGTTAGGTAAACAATGCTTGCATTGTTTCTATGGACTACACTACTGGACAAAATCTAACTAAAACTGATAATATTTGGGAAACAGTTGAAGAGTTTCTAAAATTATGACAGGTGACCACCGGTCATGACCAAAGAGTTCAAAAACTTTTTCATAACCACTGCCATTTAAAAACTTGTTTCGATCGCAGTGCAGTTATAATCAGAATGACCAAGGATTTTCTCAATCAATGTTATGTGGTCACATGATACACAGAACACGTGTTTTGCTTGAAATACTGTCTAGAATCGTGCAGAATAACCATGCTGTTTTTTCTCTGGTGAGTGACCTGATAACTGATAAACAATTGTTAACGGAGATGACGATTCAGTTAACTTTTCAAACACACCCTTAACATGTGCAAAAGTTATATAATAAAAGCAATGCACAACTCATTGACGTTTGAGGCTACGTCACAATACCCCTCCCCCAGTGTGGGTGGGACGAAGGAGGAGTCGTAGAAAGTCCAGTCAGCCAGTAATTTGTCGGTAGCAGGGCACCTGGAGCTGAGCTCCGTATCCCTAGTCAGGTAACATATATGTGGGTCACAGTCTTCCACTGAACCTAGTCCTTCAATAGGGGCCAATAATGTTCATGAAACAAGTTAGTAGTAAACAAAGAATGCTGTAAACAGTGGTCTTATTGTAGAGTATTGAAGATAAGGAGGGTGGGGGAACAGACGAATATCCCCTACAGGGATGCAGAAGAGATTCAGTCAGGAATCAGCAAGGGACGTCTAAATCGGGATTTAGGATAGCTCTGGGTCTTTTTAGAAATTCACGGAAGTCGTAGTCGCAGTTCGTTGGGGATCCTAGCGAGGTTATCACAGAAATTGTTAGAGAATTTTCGCATCTCTTGCTTAATAGTTTTAATTTTAAAATCGCGATGTATTACAAAGTTTTTCAAGTATCTTGAGGCTTTTCTGATAGAACGTAGGATTTTGTTCTGAATGATTTGGACTTTTTTTACATTAGATTTCTCAGCGTAGCCCCAAATTGGGGAGACATAGAGAATGATGGGTCGGATAACTGATTTGTAAAGTAGGATTTTGTTTTCAATGCTGACATCATTCGAGTACAGGAGAGAGCTCAGTTCTGCTTTCACAAAGTTTATTTTATCTTTGAGTTTTGCAATGTGGGGTTTCCATGTTAGTCTGCTGTCAAGCGTAACACCGAGATATTTACATGTCCTCTCAAAGCAAACTGGCTGATTGTTGATTATGATTGGTTGGGGCGGAAAACGTTGATGTGAGAAAAATACAGTTTGACATTTGTTAGGGTTTATTTTAATGCGGTATTTCTCTAACCAGGGTTCGAGAATGTTGATGTGATGTTGTAAGTATCGGTGTAGGTAGTTAGTGTTGTGGTGTGTGGCAAGAATGGCAGTGTCGTCCGCATACAAGCAAAGAATAGTGTTGTTGGTTCTGGGGATGTCGTTTATGTAAATGTTAAAAAGAATAGAACCAAGTTTACTGCCCTGGGGGACTCCAGACAGGATATGTTTGGTATGTGAGTGTGTCTTGCTCAGACGGATATGAAAGGTTCTGTCGCTGAGGTAGGAGTATAAAATATGGGTAAGAGAGTGTGGCATACGGAGCTGAATGAGTTTGTATATGAGTCCGATGAACTACACCCTACCTACCAAAGGCCTTAGCGACGTCAATAAGAATACCTCCAACTGCTGACCGGTTTTGGAGTCCATCAGAGATGTACTCCACCACGCAGAGCAGTTGGTGTGTTGTAGAGTGAAGCTGTCTAAAACCAAATTGCTCCGGGATGAGAATACTGTTATTAGCAAGGAAATTGTTGATTTGGATGGCTATGAAATGTTCAGCCAGTTTACCAAGAGAGGACAGCAGGCTTATGGGGCGATAACTTTTTGGGGAGTATAAATTTTCATTTGGTTTAAGGATTGGAACAATGGCGGCGTGCTTACAGTCGCAGGGGAAGTAATTGAGATCGAAAATGAAATTGATTAAAACAGTGATGTAAAATATTATATTAATAGTGCAGGATTTAAGAGCTTTGTTTGAAATATTGTCAGGGCCGGGGCTTTTCTTGTTTTTGAGAGTGTTGATGTAATTAACTATGTCAGTGGGGAAGGGGGGGAGTATTTGGACACTAAGAAACTGCTTCACGGTATCTTTGGTTTCCTCCATAAAATTTGGGCAGAAAATATCTTCATGTGATGTAAATTGTTTTTCATATACATCAGCGAGTAGATTGACTTTGTCTTGTTCTGTATAAGCAGTGGTATTATTGTGAGTGAGTAAGGGAATATTTTAGCGCTTTTTACGAATACGTTTCAAGAAGTCCCAAAGTAAATGATCAGTAGGGGAGAGAGATTCTACGTATTGCTTCCATTTGGCTTGTTAGTTAAGAGGCTTGTTAGAGATTAAAAGTTTTATTTGTGCCGTCAGGTGATTGTATCTGTTCTGTGGGCAGTGTTTCTTGTGTGTTGCCAGTGTTGGCGAGCGCAGTTTCTGAGTTTAACTTGGCTAGTGATAGAATAAGGGAATTTTTGGTAGAGTTGTGGAATGTAGGAGGAGGTGCTG
Organism: Amaurobius ferox; assembly: GCA_951213105.1. NCBI lineage: Eukaryota > Metazoa > Arthropoda > Arachnida > Araneae > Amaurobiidae > Amaurobius > Amaurobius ferox. The sequence goes on from OX578153.1 coordinate 110,728,624, forward strand.
TCGGAGAGTGCTGAGCTAAATGTTTGGGTTAGTGTTTTGATCGTCCTGTCAACATATTCGGTGGAAGTGATGGTTGGGACTCGTTTAGAAGTTTAACAAAAATTTTCCAGTTAACTTTAGTAGGGAGAGAGGGGACGGGAAGAGGGGTATTTAGTTGCAGCGTTAATAAGATTGGTAGACGGTCCGAGGTAAAAAGATTAAGTACATTTACAGAGGCTGGGAAGGGACAATTTTTTAATAATGCAAAATCAATGGTGGTAGGTTTGGTGTGATTACTATGTCTGGTGGGGAGGGGAGGAAATTTAATGTCTAAATTATTATCAATACAAAAGTTGTTAAGTTCTCTTCCTGCCCGGTTAGTCCTGCGTGCATTCCATCTAGGATGGTGCGCATTGAAGTCACCTGCTAGGATAGTAGAAGATGGGGGTTTAGGTATGAGGTCTAGATCGTTATAAAGGGGATCGGGAGAAATAATTCTGTTGTAAATGGAACCAATTATAAGTTTTTGATGCCCAGGAAGTAGGATTTCCACCAATGCGTTTTCAAGACGATGTGTGTTTGAACTTGGGAGATGTGTGTGTGGGATGTGATTTTTGATGTAAACTGCTGTTCCGCCATAGCTTAGTGGCTGACCAGCTGCGCTGTGTCTTAGTGTATAGTAGAGAGTAAAGTTTTGAATTTTTAAACGGTCTGGGCGTTTTGTTTTAGGTTTCTGTATTAGAATGATGTCAGCGGGGTTGTCAGTTAAGTGGTTTCTTAGGTCGTCGATTTTATTGCATAAGCCGTTATCATTCCAGCAAAGGATATTTAATTTGGCTGGGTGTCTATTCATGATTGGTAGGATTTCTCTGAGCACCGAAGATAGATTCAATAGCACGGATAAATACAAATAATTTGTTGAGAGGACCCTCAACTTTTTCCTTATGAGAGATAGCTAATGTGATTTTATTTATTATGTCCTGAATATTGAAAATATTTTTTGAATTGCAGTAATTAAGTTCATAATTTCACTGATTCCTCCGAGGGAGGGCGGACTTTCTGCTTCCTCGTGAATGTCCACAACTTCCATTGGGAGGGTGGGGGATGGCATGTTTTGCTGGTTAGTTTGATTATATGATTGGTTGTTTTGAATGGATTTACTAGTTTGATTATTTGATTTGGTATTATTGTTTGCTATAGAATTATTAGTTGATTTAGTTTGATTTTCAGGTGGGAGAGCTACAGGAGTTGGAAAAGCATGCTGGTTATTTTCAACAAGAGGTAGAGCATAAGGAGAGGAGGTGGACTTTGCTTTTTTGTCAGTTGATCGTTGTTGGAGCTCTTTGCAAAATAAGGCTCGTTTTGGTTCTCTGTGAGGCTAAGTTCACGGGTTTCTTTTTCTTTCTCCTCAAGTTTTCTTTTCCTATACCTTTCATGTATGACTAAAAAGGGTTCTAGCTCAGGGCAGGCCGTGCTAGTGGAGGGCTCTGAAGGAGGGGGTGCAGAAAGGTTTCTGCAATGAAGAAGTTGGTGGGATGGGAGCAATTGGTTTGATTGTTTATAGGTATGGGTGATACTAGAGTTAGCGTTTGGATGGGAAGAGGATCCAGGTTGATTGTTTTGATTTTTATTGCAAAGGGTATTTGCAGTTTGGATTTTGGGGGAGGGTCCCTTGTTGGTTGGGGTTTTTGGGCATCCTAAATAGTTGGCCCGGTGGGGTCCTTTGCAGTTTATGCATTTTGCTGGAAGGTCTTTTGATTTGGTACATTGTTCGGTTTGGTGGGGCTCTGCACATTTTAGACAGGCGGGGAGGTTACAATTGTCAGAAGTATGTCCCCATAATTTACAGTTGTAACACTGAAACCAGGGAAAGGGATCGTAATCTGTTATTTTGACAATGAAGCCAACCACTTCTTCTAGTTCATAAATTTCATCAAAGTTATCGGAGTTGTAGATATTCACAAGAAAGATTGGAAGTCGCTCTTTCGTTTTAAATTTCCTTAGTTGGGACACACGCTGGATGTCAAATCCCTTAGATACTAGGTCCTCTTTAATTTCTTGGTCATTAGTGTCATCGGAATTCCTTTTAAGAGGATCTTCTTGGGTCTTTCTGATTTTATGTTCATACTATGGAATTGGATTTTATTTGCTAACAAGCATTTTTGTAGTGCTCTATACTGTTCGACATTTTTTGGTTTTAGTCTGACGTTTCGCCTGCCATCTGGAGGGGGGGGGGGTTTGAAAAGTAAGTCTTTGGTGGCATTGTTAAAGAGCGCCTTCCAGTTTTCTACCATCTTTATGTAGAAAGGTTCCGGTTTAGAGGGTTGGAAGGGGGATTGGTCATTACTAGAGTCATAGTCAACAGGACGGTTAGTATTTTTGGTATTGTTTACATTAGATTTTTCAGCATCAATTGACTTGGATGTATCATTGATTGCATTAGAATTGTCAACATTCTTTACACTAGGGTTATCAGTTGTAATCAAATTGGAATTCTCAACATCATTAGAAATTTCATTAGTAAGTAAGTTACATCTGTTACTGGTTTTAATAGTAATATTTTTGACTATTTGAGTATCTCTAGTATTTTAATGTTTATCATATTTACGTTTGTTACTTTGGGTGGGGATGTTATTATCACCTTGTTCAGGTTTATCAGCATCTTTGAATTTTAAAAGGTCATCAGTTAAGTATTTAAAATTGGGCTCAATACTAATATTGAGCCCAATTTTAAATACTATATTGTCAATACAATGAGTCAAGTTAGCAAGGGAAGGACTAGAAATCAGTAAGAGAATATAATCGCACATACCTTTGAATCCAGCTTTCAGCTCGTGGAGCTCACCAGGTTGTTGATCGCTGTTTTGGGCTAGGAAGATCATAAGGGAAAGCTTGACGAGGTTCTCAATAACTGTCTTTTTTTCAATCAGTAATCCATTACGTTCTAAATCTCTTAGTTTATTCAGCAAGTCCATAAAATTAGAGTCCGGAATTTCCTTTGGCGAATTTACTAAATGGCAGTGGGAATCCAGGAGATTTTCATTATTAGCACATACACTGGATACCAGTTTCTTGATATATTCACCCACGATAGAATTTGAACTAGCAATAACACTATTCACAAGATCAGTAGTCCATGTTTACCGTCTCTGAGCACGTGGAAGAGTCATCCACTGGCGAAATGGCGCTGGACATATCTGTCCTTGGGAGATCCATGAAAGCAACCTCCAATTCAAATGAAATTCCCTCCATAGCATAGAAAAGGAAGCATACTTTTCAAAAGGTAATATCGATAATAGTAGAGGTCGCAATTGGCCAGAAGAAGCGCATATACTATCGAAAACACACAAGTCGCAAATCAAAACACGTGGGAAAAGCAAAGCACAGGGTCGCTGACCGAAGCTCGTCGCAAAAGCGACCTAGCGTGGCGGTGTCCAAAAAGGAACTGGTTATAGAAAGTAGTTATTTCTATCAGGGGGGTGCCACTCCTCTGCCATGAACACATCTGTGACGTCAGTTGGAGTTTACTTGCAGCGCGCGGGAATTTTTTATTTATTGTTTTAAACAAGTGTATTTTTAAAGTGTTTATTGGTTTCGAAGACTTCTTACAAGTTCAACTAGAATTTTAATCAAAGATTTGCATCTTAAATTCCAGGCAATGCTAGCTTTTTTAATGTGAATAAGTAAGTGTTCTTTTCGTAATATAATGTAAATTTTAGAGTCGTGTTTCCCAACCTCAGATACATGCAAAAATTTCAGTATTGAAGAATAGGACTCATTTAAATTCGTTTATTAAACCAAAGATATTTTTTATTGAGAAATTAATGACTAAAAGTACATTTATACTTATATTTTCAAAATTTATTTATATTCCTTTTTTTAAGGTTAAATAATGCAAATTTTAATCAAAAAATTTTTTTTAAAGTAGTCAACATTGTAAAATTTATATTAATTTGGGAAAATGCACTTCTTTCTAGAAACATTAGTTTAGTTCATGAAGTTCCATTATGTAGGATTTTTAAATCTTAAAAGACGAAAGTACAGTACACTTTTTATTCATTTCATTTTACAGCAAGTTAGTTGTATCTTTATATATTTTCTAATAATGTTCTTGTAATTTTTGAAAAATCTAACAGGATTTAATCTCGCACATTTTATATTAATTAAATTTTATTACATTACATTTTATTAGTTAAATTTTATTACATTACATTTTATTAATTAAATTTTATTACATTCAAAAAATGGGGGGGGGGGAGTACGATTTAAGAAAATAAATAGGCGCGGGTTTTCAAGGGGATAAAGGTTGGGAACCGCTGTTCTAAATCAGGTTGCAAGTTGTGTACATGTATGTGCATGCAAATTGTGTAGTGTGTATAGGAGATGGTTTGTGTACAAAATTGTGAACAAAATTCATATACATTATAGAAGCATCACTTAAATCGTTTACTAGTTAAGCATAAGTACATCCCTCCCCCCCTTAAAAGACATAAAACTCTTAGTGTTAGCGTTTTAATTATTGTTTTGATTTTCAATTATTAGAGATAACATAATCGAAAATAACTTTATTTATATGCATTTAGAAAGAAATTACGCGATGTTTATTTGTATATAATGAAAATTTTAGAATGATTGCTTGTTTTGAAAACTTTCCGAACATATTTCTGTAAATTCGTGTATTTAAAACAAAATTCATTAAAAATAACATCGTCTCCTGTAATAACATTGACTGGTTTCAAAAAGCGAAACGAAACTTTCAGATGATTTATATTTTTCAGAAAGGGAAATACAGTTTTATTATGTATGTGCCCTTCCAAAAAAACACTGTACTGCATATTTAAGTTTTGTTCAAGTAAAATGAATGTTATTTGAGTATTTATTTCATATTTTAAATTTAAAAAAATGATTAAATTATTTTTGTTAGCATCCTTTAACATTGGAGTCTACTGGGCCTTTCCGGACATTTAACTCCAAGTGACGTTGCGTCTTTACGTGCTCTCATTGGCTAGAGCTGAAGTGGCTCAACCTTATAGATATAATAATCATTCGGAGACTGGTCGAGCTGGTGTTCGGACGTGTTCGTGCTAGCTCCTAAGACTATCGCACGTGGTGACGTTTAGTGCTAGCCTGGGTATAATTGTACCAAGTTTTGGTAAAATATAACGGGCTAAGCTAATCAAGATGTTTTCACCGGAGGAAAAAGAGAAATTACTACTTATTAAAGATTTATTTGTTAAGAGCTTTGGAAAAACAGAGGAGGAGGTACAGGAGAAACTAGAGGAATATAATTGGATTTCAAAGGAAAGTGTACAAACTGAGGGACGACAGGAGATAGCCTAGGCCTAAAGGCAAGAAACCCAACGACAGTAAGGAGATACCCCAAGACAAAGAGGAGGACGTGAAAGGCAGACAGACCAAGAGTAAGGAAAAAATATTTTCGAAAGGCGCAGGAAGGACATGGATAAAGAGACTCTCAGTTGGGCAGATGCCATGGAGATCGACGAGGAGGAAAAGAAAAAAAGAAAAGACTTGGACAGAGCAGCACGTGCTGAGAAGCTGGTGCGACAGGTGCACAAGACTCCTGAGCATTTCACATCCTTCGCTGCCAGATGCGAAGCAAGCGTGGGATATACCCCTGAGACACCCAAAAATGAAGCCTTCGATATCCACAGACACTGTGAAATCTATGACTGGGTCAAGAGACACCTGGATGCCGAAATCGCCATCGAGGAAGCCGAGGACATCGACAAGGCGGCACTCATCAAAGAGATATTGGTAATCATAACTTCTGATGCCATCTTGCTAGCAGATACCCCTACCCCTGAGAACCTCTTGGTTAGGAAATCCCATCAGGCTACTGCTTATGTCATCAAAACATGGAATAGCTTATCTGAGGAATTTTTGTATAGTCAATACAAAACCAAAATCGCGAAATCTTTCAAACTAAATTTTGAGCTCCCGCGCAATAAGCGCAGGAAGCCTAATGACGAGATTACGGCTGCTGAGTTAGCTGAGGCCATGCCACGTGAGACTGCATCTAGTAAGGACTTCCCTCTACTTAAAAATAAATTCATGCCGCTTGATAATCAGGAAGAAGAGAATGGAAAGTGACCCAAAACCTAATCCCAAAATTTCTTCCTTCTATGTTGACTCCTCGAGTAATTGGGGAGCCCTCATAGAAGAATTAAACAAAACTTTAGGCACTAAAATTGAAGGACTTCTGATGGGGAGGGTGATTAGGTTCACTCCTGGATCCGTTGAGGATTACAGGAGCGTACAGACTCACCTGACTCAGAATAAAATCCCTTTTAGCTCCATATGCTTAAAAAACGAAAGACCAAAAAAAGTAGTGATAAAAGGGCTGCCAATCAACACTAGCATAGACTCTATTAAAGAAGCTATATCCCGTGAAGGATTCAGGATTGTTAGGATTTCACAGCTTAGAAATCGTCGTGATAGGTCACCTCTCCCCATCTTCTTGGTCTGCCTAGAGCCGGCTGAGGGGTGGGAGAAAATTTACAACCTCACCTCCATTCTCTACATGAGAATCGTAGTGCAAGCCTTCAAATCAAAAGGAGTAAACATTTGTTACAATTGTCAAAATTATAACCATTCTTCGGATAATTGCTCGCTTCCCGCCAGGTGTTTAAAATGCGGAGAAAACCATCAAACTCGCCAATGCCTTAAGCCTAGGGAGCTTCCGGCAAAGTGTGCTAATTGTGGTGGGGCCCACCCAGCCAACTTTAGGCTCTGCCCCAAAAACCCCTGGAACCGTAACAAGTTCCAGGAACCTAAAACCAAACCCCAAAACCTTCGTATCAATAGATCAGAAAATTCAAACTTGAGCATGGAAAACTTTCCACAGCTCCCTAAATCACAAAACCTCGAAATTGTTACACACAACATGGCGATGGCGCGTGCCGAGACAAGAACACCAAGTTCTGAAGAGCACGTGGCCCACACGCACTCAGATGCCCCCAAAATCTTCAAATCAAACCCCTAACCTCTTTCTGGAATTCATTAAATTCTTTAAAGAAATACAAGATTATTTCAATATCAATGTCAGGAACTTCTTAAAACAAATCACCAAAATAATTAAAGCAGACGCAGACCCGATGCAAAAGACCTTTGATATAATCACACTAATTGCAGATCAAAAAACCTCAAACTTTCCCCATAACTTAAACTAACTCTGCCTTGCAAGATAGTTTTTCGAAGTTGTGCTCCAGTTCTCTTGACCAACAGGAAAAACAAATCCCGTTGCTCCGCCCGCTGTGGGTGTTCCCTATGGACTCTATCTGCACACCTGCAATCCAGCCAACTGATGTCAAAGCTTCAAGATACTCAACGCACACATCGAAGATACGGCATAACCTGCCAGCAGGTGCTTCTTAAATGACGAAACAACGCAGATATAATAATCTTGACTTTTTGAGTGGGAGATCGTTTCGCGGGAAATTTGTAACATCCATTCTTTTGTATCTTCTCCATTAATAAATATTTCGTGTAATAATGGCTTCGCTTCGGAAAAGAAAGCTTATAGCATTGCTGGCAATTTATGCCCGCAAGAGGCAAACTGTAAGAAGATGGTGGGTTCGTCCAATTTTTCAAAAAAGACGAGAAAAGGGTGATTTTTACAATCTCATTCAGGAGATGAGGATCAGCGACGTAGATAGTTTCGTCAACTATTTTAGAATGACACCAGAACAATTTGACGACATTCTTTAGTAAGACCGAGGATATCGAGAAAAAAATACAAACTTCAGATCAAGCATATCTGCTGACCAAAGCCTAGCTCTGACTTTAAGGTAAATGTCATTTTTAAATTCCCATCATCAATCTCTGTTGTCAGTAATGTAAAAAAATACCCTTGTTTTTTTATTATCATAAACTCTCTGAAAATATCGCATGATCCTGATTACTACTTTAACTTTTAACACTCCTGGTATTTATATTACATATATTGAATACTAGCAAAATGAAGAAACCAGGCTGTTTATTACATTTTTTTTATAAATATGCCAGTGTATGAATGATGAAGAAATATAAAATATTAGATCAAACGTATTGAAAGGATATGCAACTATTATAGGATTTGTTATGATAATCATCTTTAATAGGTTTTGGATAGATTAAATAAATTGATTTCATTACATTTAATAAAAACTGTATATTTTATGGTTCGTATTGGGTACCCCTCCATGCACTAAAATTTGCTGCATTATTGAAAATATAAATTAATACCAATGATAATTTAAGAAATGGTATTTAATTTTTATAAATGGATTGAGATGAAGATATCAACAAAATATCAAATGCCTATAGAGATTTTTTGCTGAGATAACAGAATATCATAAGTGTTTATCAATGACTGCATCTGTATATTTCCAATTCTATTATATAGATAGGAAATTTGTATAAAAATAATCACAGGAAATCAAAACATATATTTTTTTACAGACAACTTTTAAAAAATGATTTTCTATATATATATTTGCAAAATACATTTTATATTTTATTATACAATTTACAAATGGGATCAAGATGAAAGTATTCTTTAATAATTTGTCTTACTTCAGACAGAAAAACATTCATTATAATATATGATATACCCAGGAAAATTTATATTTTTCACCTCTATCTGCCACTAAACATTTTTTTAATTCTATTTACTAATAGTTTTCTTTGAACAGTTTATACAAACTTATGCAAGAAAAGGTATGCTAAGTACAAGGAAAACTTCAGCAACCTAATTAAAAGAAAAATTCATAACATAATTATATTGCTAAAGTTTTCTTTATCCTTTTCAGTAAGAGCTTTTTACTTTTTTGCATTATATTCAGCTCTGTATGAACATTATTTCTAATTTAGGTACTTAGCAAGTGGAGACTCTATGGTCAGTCTAAGTTATGCTTTTAGGATTGGATGCAGCACTGTGTCTATGATTATCCCGCAAGTTCAGAAAGCTTTGTGGGATGAATTACACCCACTTTATCTTCCTAGACCAACCAAAAACTTATGGCAGAAAACAGCAGATGGATTTAAAGACAAGTGGCAGTTCTCCCAGTGTGTTGGAGCAATTGATGGAACGGGGAAATGAATAAATTGAGAAACTGGGGAATGTGTAATTCCAGAACAGTTGGTAGATGGCACTATTATTTCCTGTAAGCACTGATTTATTACTGTCAAAGTTCTTATAATCCTTGTATTTTTAGATTACTTATAAAATAAATTTATCTAATAAATTAAAATCCACATGTGTTTGCGTATTATTTGTTTAATAAATACTACATCACTCAATAAGTCTCCGGTCTAACTAAGAAAAACAATTTTTCTTTTAGAAATTTGACTTTATTCATCAATATACTCTCCTTCAAGAGTGATACATTCATTCCAACATTCCTCTAACTTTTCTATGCCTTTTTTGTAGAACAATTTGTCTTTGCTCTCAAAATAGGCCTCAGTTTCGGCAATCACTTCTTCATTTGAACCAAATTTTTTTCCCTGGAGCATCATTTTGATGTCTGTAAAAAGCCAGTAGTCGCTGGGGGCTAAATCTGGAGAGTACAGTGGATGAGGAAGCAATTCAAAGAGTAATTCATATAATTTAACCATTGTTTTTATCGACTTGTGACATGAGGCATGTCATGTTGTTTTTAGTCCGGTGTGAGCAAACGCGGCACCCACTTCAAAAGCTACTTATGCATGCTCAAATGTTCGTGTAAAATTGTAAACACACCACTTTCTGATATCTTTAAGGTGTCAGCTATCTCACGCAACTTCACTTTACGGTCTTTCAAAACTATTTTGTGGACTTTTTTTATGTTTTCCGGAACAACTACCGATTTTGGACGACCAGAGCGTTCAGCATCATCGGTTTTTGTACGACCGCGTTTAAATTCAGCATACCAGTCAATAATAGTTGATTTCCCTGGTGCAGAGTCTCCATAATGCTTATAAAGCCAATGTTTGGCTTTAACAGTATTTTTTCCCATCAAACAACAATGTTTAATCAACACACGAAATTCTTTTTTATCCATTGTTTTAAAAATTACAAAACTGGGTCACTAAAACCACTGTAAACTAATTGTCCGAATGTCATGAAATTTTGACACGTATCGTTTGAAGGTTGGTAATATCCAAAAATCATATTAATTATTATTAAATTAATTAGTAAAACGTTAAAATAATTTTTTACAGGAAGAAGGAAATATACTTGTAAACATGCGTGAAGCCAGAAATTTCCATAGGGGGATGTCAGAAGCGAATTTTTTTTTCAATTTAAAAGCGAAACTTTTTTATTAACAAGTTTTTTTTAATGATTTTAAAAATTTCAACTTTTTATTTTAGTTATTATTAAATAAAAATTAAGTTTTATAAATTATATTAAATAAAAATTAAAATATTTTTAATTTTTTTAAATCCAAATTTTCATTAATGCCATAAAGTACCCCTCCCCCCGCCAGGGAGTTCTCCAGGATTCATAAACTGGGAGGTGTATAATTAAAAAAAAATTGGAGGGGGGGGGGGGGGGGAGCGGGTTGACAGGGTAGATTGATTTAAATAAAGATTTAAATTACTTGATTTTAAAAAAAAATCATTGATTTAAATTGCTTTATTTTTGGTTTTAAATTATCAAACTAAAATCAATGACTTTTTTTAATTAATTGATTTTAAACAACATGAACATGCATTAATTTATTTCACCTTTCCTAAGTTTGGGTTATATAAAATAATGCTTATTAAATTATTACATACTAATGGTTTGCCCATCAATAATGAAGGGAAAATTGAGTTATTTGGGATAAAGGGGGATCGAACTGTTTGGGATAGGGTATGTCAAATACTTGTCTTTTTGAGAGGTTCTTCGTTTGGAATGGACGCTGTCCCACCCGTACGCAAAAGGTTAAGAAATAATTCAAATTTTTTTGACAAATTCATACAATTCCTTACAAATATTTTCTTATTTTTTTCAGCATTAAAATTTCTCCTTATCCCCTTTTTACAGCTTTTGCAGATATTCTGATTTAAGTCATGATTATATTAATAAAGAAATATTTATATTTCAATTTATTTTTCTTTACATTCGCAATCGAGTATAACTTGAATTTCCTCGATTTTGATTCTCAACATTAAAATCATTTACTATGTATGATTTTTAATCTTGTAGATTTAAATTTGTTTTGATAATGTGAATTTAACTATTTAACCTTCACAGCCAGCAGCTTAAATTTTAATTATTTTCACAATTCCCACTAGCAATGTTCATTAAATGTGAATATACAAAGCAACATTTAGTGTAATAGGTTGTAAAATTGTAATATATTTTAATATACTTGTCATAGTGAATATGACATTTTGTGCAATTTTAAATAATGCACATTGATTTTAAAATCTTTTAACCTTTTTTAAATTTAAATTTAATTGTGATACAATAATAATGTGAATTAATAAATAATAACAAATATAAAATTATAAAAAAAAGCTTTACCAAAAACAAAAATGTACCCAAACCCTCACGAGTGCATCATTGTTTACATTGAAAAACCGCGAAAGAACAGGAAATAAAAGCAATTCTAGCGGACACTTTAGTGAACTGAGCTGTCGTCCATTTTTTGCCTAAAATACGCGAAATTTCCCGGCCTTTATTATTATACGTAGGCAATGCCAAATCACAATTGACTGAGATTCACACATAGCTACAGAATTGCAGTCCACAACAATGAAACAATCTCCAGGCCACCGGTGCTGTGGGACTGAAAGGATTTCTGAGAAATATCGGTCACCAGAAATTACCTTCAGTATGACCAAATCGTGATTGACTGCAATTCACGCGTAGCTACAGAATCGTGAGCCGTGATTCGCAACAACAAAGCGATTGACCGCTATTCATGATCTGCGAGGCAATCGGCCCAATTTAGCAACTGCTAGTGCAGTGGGACTGAAAGGATTTTGGAGAAATTTCGGTCACCAGAAATGGTGACTTACTGTAATAATTTTGGTCGCCAATGGCAACCTGGTCACCATGAATCTGCATCTCTACAAATTTGGTACACAGGTACTTCAGGACCAGGGACAATGCGCTTCAGCGAGATTCTATTTTTGTCACTGTGGTTGTTATAAACAAGCATATTATTAACCCTTTCAGGGACGCAATGTTATAATTTTTAAAAAGGTATGAAAAAGTAAGAAGTATGAAATGCAATGGTTCTATAGCCAACATAAATGAGTTTTAAAAAAAAATTATCTGTCCCCGTTACGGAAAAGGGTCTGGTTTCACAGTGAAACAGGTGCCTATCTAGAGCATTAAGATTATATGTTTTTTTATTTACCTTTACATTACTGGAAAGTATCTGAAAGTAACCCAGCTTGCAGATTACACTAGTAAGTTATTGAACAAATAATGAAATAATTAATTTTTTTATAAACATACATTTTTAATTATAGATTTAAAATTTTTTAAAACAGAAAACTAAATATATGAGGCAAAAATGTAAAAGAAAAGTAAAATAAAAAAAAATGGTATTTCCATACCATTTTTTAAACAAATATCATTTTTCATGGAATTTTTGAAAACATGTGACATCTTTTTGAAGCATGCATAAACCAACATTACATGTTCCACACATCCACAGGGTTCTGTGGGGTTTCTCTGTGGTACTACAAAATACACATCGCCGTGACTTGCATTTTTTTGGTATGTGCTCAATATTTTGGAGATGTTTTTCATCAGGAACACATTGTGTTTTTTTTATAGTCACAGGACCTGAGTTTTTGGCCATAAGTTTTTCAGTTTACATGCGTTGCCTAATGATATCAAGTACCTGATAATATCTAGTCAAAAATTTTTCATCACTTTCAGAACTGGGATGCAGAATGATAAAGGAATTTACAATAACAATATCTAAAAAAGTGAAAAAAAAAAATTCGGTGCCACCACTTTTTGCTCTTTTGATCTATCTCATATAGGCTTTTGAGATGATCAAAATGATCAATGAAGCCCATATTTTTGTTGTAATTAGGAACAACTTTTGGGCATGGCACCTTGACCTTTTTTTCATCTTTCTTAGTTCCTTCAACAAAAACGGTCTCTGTTGAATTTTCTTGGGTAGAGAGGAATGCCACACATCTTTTATCCTTCCACTTTACACACACTATATCTTCCACACTATATCCTTCCACTTTACACACACTATATCTTCCGGCCACACAGAAAGCTACCATTAGCCTATGGGTTGGTCGTGTGGTCTGGGTTTTCTACACACTATATCTTCAGGCGTGGTAGCCCAGTGGTTAGCGTGTGGGAATTGCACTCGGTTGGCCAGGGTTCAATTACCTCCGCTGCCAAAACTGCTGCCGTGTTCATGCGGAGTACGATCACGTTAAAAATGTGGGTCCGTAAGTCCTTCTGAGAGGTTGGTGATAGGGAAAGGAGGATACAATCCCTGCGGATGCCTTCCCCACTGGATTCCGGTCTAAATTGGGTGGCTCTTCCCGGCTGTCCAAACAGTTACCTTACACCTTGGTAGGTCGGACGGTCTGGGTCTCAACAATAACACACTATATCTTCATTGCTCACTGCCCAATCAAATTCTCCTTATTTCAATTTTTTATCCTCTGTCAGAGTTCTGGGAAGATTTTTTCGGGAAGGATTGACAGTCCCAGAACAATAGACATTTTGGGTGTCTAAAAATCTAAATAGCTCATAGGACGCGAAGAAAATGTCCATATAAAGTGTATGGTTTTTTCCATAAAGTTTTTCACTAAGTGATTTCACCACTCTTTCTCCTAAGCTTTTTCAACTTCTTACAATTTGCTGGTATATATCTGGAACTGGCAAACCCACTTTCATCACACCGCATCAATACCTTACAGCCCCGTTTGATGGGCTCTTTAGGCATGTACTGCTTTAGTGAACTTCGGCCTTTAAATTTAATCATAGATTCATCTATAGATTGGCATTTCCTGGCCTAAAAACACTTTCAAATCTCTGGGATAAATGGTATAACAAGGGCTGGACCTTGTATAATTTGTCAAAATTATCTTCACCTCTACGTGATTGCAAATTGTTAATATTGAGATGAAAATGGGATAGTATCCACGATAATCTTTTCACTGGCATTTGCTTTGAAATGTAATTATCATGTAGAGGCTCATTTGATGATCAGAAATCTCGGTAACTTGGAAGTTTCTTTATTCCCATAAGAATATTTACAGCCAGAAATTTGAATAACTCCTGTAAGTTTACTGCAGTGAAAGTCTTCCCTAACTGTGTTGCATATAGATTGGTTTGGAAAACCATATTTTCCATAAAAATCACAGAAAATAAGGACAAAAACAGTTCTATCGGGGATGGATCCTCCATATCAATAATTTCATCAGACAAACCCGAATCTGCAACGAATTCTGGGTTTTACTGACTAACTGGACGTTTTTTAGTCCAAGTCACATTTACAGGTCATGATGGATCTGGTGAGCTAATATTTGCATCTTCTGGTTCATCTGGATCATCATTACCCTCATCCTCAAATAGCTGGACATTCCCCTCGTTTTCATGAGGCAGAACATAGTCCTCATCATCACTATTTTCATCTGTGACCATAGATTCAGTATCTGATGGAAGCTCCTCTAACAAATCCTAAGCTTCAGAAATGCTCAGCCCAGGACGACGGGGCATTTTTGAAAATAATAAAATTAAGAAAACTATATGTAAAAATTAAATAAATTTAAATATATACAAATATTTTACAATGAAATAAAGAGCATGAGAAAAGCAACCGATCGAGAAACAGAATAAATTCAAATGTGGAGTTCTTTGAATGTGATCTGAACCTCTGTAAAAGATAAGTATTTTCACTCTCTCAAAATCCCCCTCCCCTCCCCCAACAACCTCACCTTTGACTCCACTAAAACCATGATCAGGGGAAAGTTGTTTAAAGTAGAGATCCAAAACCACTTAAAACCAGCTAGGAAACTGTCAACTGTTGTTTACTCAGAGTCAGCCTGGCCTCAAATGTTATGTTCTAGAGGGGCAGAGGTTTCACGAAACCAGTAGATAAACATTCAAAAATACAAAGGTTCTGTTACATTTTTTTGTGAACTAAGGACTTTTCAATAATCATTGATGCCCATTTATAAAATATAATGTGGAACATTTTGAAATTTGGGTTTTTTTTTTATTTTTAAAATAACTGAAACAGAATAGTGTATGAAACAACTTATAATTGAAGTCCTGGCGTTTAACGATGGAAGACGACAATGGTATGATGCTGTCATCTATTATCAGCTTTTGAAAGTAACTTTACTTTAGTAACTTTATTGAGAAAATTAAACCACATTTTCAGAGTAGAAAATTTTTTTGAGGGTTAACGTAGTGATTCCCAGCTTGAGTTCCACGTAACATTGAGGCTCAGTGAGCCTGTGCCCTGAAATCCGCATGAATTTGCACAAACTTGCAAGAAAGCAGAACATGAACTTATCGAGTAAGAATATTTAAATTATTAATGTTTTAATATGTACTATTAATACAGCAATAAAGCATTTTGAAAGCTTAACTCAGTTAAGCAGCAAAGAATTTAAAACAGCGAAAATTTCAATATATTTTGCTTGAGCAGAGAATTTTTGTAGTGGCAAAGAATTCAGTTAAAAGCACAATGGTTGGCAGTAATGAACATTATCAGAACTCTTGCCAAATACTTGTAGGGCAGCCAGATAAACACTTTCATAATCAAACAATAAAAGAAAAAATCTAAACCAGTTAAAATATATTTTTCTCAATTACATCACATGGAAATGTGAATACATCATAAAACAATTAAATATATAACTTGTTTTTTATTAACAATTTGATGAAAATAAATTATATTAAAACAAAATCATTAAAAAATATATATACAAAGTTTGTTTGCAAGTAGTAAGCCAGATATAAAAAAATTGTCTTTTGTTATCAACAGTAATTAATAAATAGAAATAGGTAATAAATGTACTTAAAATATTCTTTTTTTTCAAAATTAGAAGTTGTTATTTATGAACTCGACTCCATTACACAGCTGTTTGTAATTTACCATGAATATTTCTCAGCCAAGTAGAAGTTTCGAGAGATTATGCTAAATATTTCAAGGGTTCCTCCAAACGAAAAAGGTTGGGAATCACTGCTTTAACCCTTTATGAGTTCATGTAACATAATTTGCTCTTTAGATACAATTATTTACAAAATTTGAATCAGGCAAGATATAAAAAGTGTCAAGAAATGATTTTTTAATAATTAAACAATATATTTTTTTTATAAAATATTTCTTTCCTGCTGAGATTGGTAATTATTTCGGGTTGATAAATCAATTTATAAATTATGGCAAAAGATATTGAAATCAATTTTTTTCTGGTGAGCTTTTTTCAGGTCAATGTGTAATTTAAGATCGTAACATAATGAAGACTTAATGATATTATAAGAAATATTATTTAACCTAGCAATCATCAACAATACATTCTAATCATTTTCAAATGCCAATATTAATATTTAACAAATATGAGGCTTGTTTATTTCCAATAAAATATATAGGCAAATGTTGCTGTGTACTGAAAATTAAATCCAGTCCAATACACAGTAATGTTTAATTTTTAAAATGTATTTTGAAGATCTATTTCGTAATTGGAATTGTTTTTAATTTGAAAAGTATTTTATATTTTATGCCCAAAAACCTATGTATATTGGGTTGATCCAGAGAATAATCTCCCACACCTCTAACCTCACCAAGCATTCCAATTACGGCTAATCCGGAGATTAGGTCACCTTGGTTAAATCGGAGAAGATGCCACGCACTTTGCGAGCGCTTTATGTTGCAATCTGGTAACCTCTTGTATCGGATGTTTTCGGCGGAAATTGTGTAACATCCAATAAGAATACGTTTTTGTGTTTGCTACAGTTTTTTGATGTAAAAGAACATTTCTATCAATATTTTTGGCCATTGTTGTGCGTGTTTGCTTGTTCTTTCGTTATTTGATTTATTTTATAATAATTATTCATCTTAGTTTTAGTTTTGCGGATTTGCTTTTGTCGTCGATCATATTTCCCTTATGTCTTCTAGTATGCGCGAGCAAATGGAAGGTGAATGTAGTTTTGTAAAGCGTGGTAGAATGGATGTTGGTATGAATGAATCTAGAATAAAATGTTACTATGATTTGGAGAATAAAGGTTTGAAAGAAGTGATTAATTGGTGTATTATGAAAGGGATTATGAGTGATAAATATGTTTGTCTTAAGTGTGGAGATGAAATGAAGTTATGTGAGATAGATAGGAGGATTGATGGATTCGAATGGAGGTGCCGAAAGAGGTCTGGAATGAATCAACATGATGTCAGTAGGAGTATAAGGAAGGGTAAATGGTTTGAGAAAAGTAAGTTGAGTTTGATTGATATTTTAATTATGACTTTGTTCTGGTTTAATGACTGTGAGTGCAAGTTTATTATGAATCAGTTAAATATTTCCGACAAAACTGTTACTGATTGGAAACAGTTTTGCCGGGATATTTGTGCGAGTATTTTTTTGAATGAAAAGATTAAGATTGGTGGTAATGGTGTGATTGTTGAAATAGATGAAAGTAAGTTTGGTAAGAATAAGTATGGAAGAGAAAAGGCTGTGGTTGGACATTGGGTGTTTGGAGGAATTGAAAGAGGAACGAATAAATGTTTTTTTGCTAAGATGCCTAATAGATCGCGTGAATGTTTGCTGGAAGTGATTGAAAGGTATATTGAGAAGGGGACCTTAATAATTTCGGACTGTTGAAAGGCGTATGATTGCCTTAAACATAAAGGCTTCAAGCACCTTCAAGTGAATCACAGTTACGAATTTAAGGATCCCGAGACAGGCGCGCATACTAATTCGATTGAGGGAACGTGGTCGGCGATTAAAAGAAAAAGCAAATCCCGCAAAGTGAAAGACCAATTTGATTCATATTTGTATGCATATATGTTTAAAAGAAGGCTTGGACATGAGGTTGGGGAGGAAGCATGGAATATATTTATAAAAGGAATCATTTCCATCTTTCCTCCCCATACAAATGATGATGACCTTATAAAGCAACAGGCGGAAGAAAGATTTCAGCATTGTTCCAACTCTGAGTCGGACGATGAGTCCTGAAGGTTAGTGTTTTTTGTTTAATTTATTCTGTGTTTTGAAACTCGGTTTATATTTTCAGTGTTTAGAAAATTGCTCCCTCCTTTGAAAGTTCTTAATCTTTTTAGTTAGAGTAGAAACTTTTTATAAGTATCAATTTTTAAACATTTTTAGAGTGCAAATTTCTTTCTAAGTTTTGTTCTTTTTTTTAATTTTAAAATGAACGACCTTTAGGTGCCCCTACATGGACTACTTATACATTCATTCCACAGATGTCGATCTTTAAGTCGAACCCCTGTCCATACACGATCACTGGTACATACGCACCACTGATACATCCGTTCCATAAATTTCGACCTTTAGGTCGAACCCCTGCCCCTACACGAACCACTGGTACATCCGCTCCACAAATTTCGACCTTTAGGTCGAACCCCTGCCCTTGTACGGATCCTCGGTTGCATGGAGAGAGTGATTTTGCTACGTGCGATATGCACAGATAAAATTGTAGCATATTCTGTGTCTGGGCGCCGCAGGCGACCGTTCCTAATAAACCGGAGATCACTGGGGGCCCCGTTCCGGTGTAGAACGACCTTCAGGTCGAACCCCTGCCCCTGTACGGACCACTGGTACATTCGCTCCACAGATTTCGACCTTTAGGTTGAACCACTGCCCCTACATGGACCACTAGTACATCCATTCCACAAATTTCGACCTTTAGGTCAAATCCCTGCCCTTGTACGGATCCTCGGTTGCATGGAGAAAGTGATTTTGCTACGTGCGATATGCACAGATAAAATTGTAGCATATTCTGTGTCTGGGCGCCGCAGGCGACCGTTCCTAATAAACCGGAGATCACTGGTTCCGGTGTAGAACGACCTTTAGGTCGAACCCCTGCCCCTGTACGGACCACTGATACATCCATTCCACAATTTTCGATCTTTAGATCGAATCCCTGCCCTTACACGGACCTGTAGGTCGAACCCCTTCCTTTATATGGATCCTCAGTTAGATGGAGAAAGCGATCTTGATACGTGCGATATGCACAGATAAAATTGTAGCATAAAAATTTTAAATTTTACAAAAATCTGATTTTGGAACGTTTACATGAGTATTATTAATTTTTTTATTCTGCAGTTTTATAAAGTTATTAAATTTTCTTAAAATACACAAAAATCTGATTTTGTAACTTTTTTTTAGTATTATTCACTGTTATTTAAGTTACATTAAATTATTATTTATATTAGAAAATCTTGTTTAGAACAAACACAATAGTCTGTCTTTAGAAATAGGGTTCTTCTACCAAAACATCATTTTGGTAGGAGGAGCCTATTTCTAATGACGGTAAATGACATCACTGAGGATGGGTGGAGCCAATTTCAAAACACAGAAGAAAGCGCCAACCACAGGCCAACTTGGCCCGATTTTGTACTTAGAAAAAAATTAGCGGTGACCTGATCTCCGGATTTACCCCAATTACGAATACTTTTTGTTGTAATCTAGTAACCTCTCATATGCAATACATCCAATAAGCACACAGCTCTACGGTTGCTACAATTTTGTGACATAACAGTGCATTTGTTCGATGACAACCACATTTTTTAGATTAACCCTTTTGATTTGTTTTGGACGGATTTCATAACATGATTTTAACCTTTTCTTTATTTTTTTATTGTTGATTATAGTTCCTTTATGGCTGCTGGTAAGTGCAAGCAAATGGGCAGTGAGTGTTGCTTTGTGAAACATGATCAAATGGATGTTGGTGTGAATGTAGTTCTGTGAAAAGTGGTAGAATGGATGTTGATTTAAATGAGTCCTGACAGTTATTCTCTTTTGCTTAATTTATTCAGTGTTTTGAAATTTTATTTTGTACTTTTCTGTGTTTAGAAAATTACTATCTCATGTATACAATTTTTGCAAAGTCAACAAAAATGTCTAAATTTCACTCTTTTAAAATTTTTAAAGTTCTTAATCTTTTAAGCTAAGTACCATTTTTTTGTTGTTTTCATTTAAGCACAATCTTATTTCTAAGTTATTTTTTTTTTTTAATTTTTTTTAGAAAATTACTATCTCATGTATACAATTTTTGCAAAGTCAACAAAAATGTCTAAATTTCACTCTTTTAAAATTTTTAAAGTTCTTAATCTTTTAAGCTAAGTACCATTTTTTTGTTGTTTTCATTTAAGCACAATCTTATTTCTAAGTTATTTTTTTTTTTTAATTTTTTTTTTTTTACAATCTCTTCTAAGTATCTTTTTTTTTTAAATTACAGCAAATTATAATAATTAATCAATTTTTTCTTTGTAATTCTGGGGCAAAATGTTGTTCTTTTAAAATTTTCTAAGTACCAAGTTTTGAAATTTTTGCAAAATGCCAAAAATTTTCTAATATTATTACTAAGTATCAAGTTTCTAAAGTTTTTCAAATTGTTTTCAATTTACAAAATGATTTAAGTAATGTATATTTTCTAAAATTTTCAAAATTATTTTATTCTGCAATTTTGCTGAATTACACAATTTTTTTTTTTTTTTAAATTCACAAAAATCTTATTTTGTAAAGTTTTTACGAGTATTATTCATTTTTATTCAAATTGAATTACACTATCATTTACAATCAAACTTCTAGTTCAGAACATACTAGTATACGCCATTTTGACAGGAGGAACCTATTTTTAATATGGAAAAATGCCACTTTGGCTGGGTGCAGCTTATTTCAAAACACGGGAGAATGCACCAACTTGGTATGATTTAGTACTTCGAAACAATAAGAGTGGTGAGACTATTACTCAGATTTACTGTATATTGATCAAAAGAACAGTTTCAACATATTTTGCTCAACTCTGGTTGTCGCAAATTCCGCTTCATTATTACAAAAGTATTGGTAAGTGTAACAGTGGGGAGTCAGATGTTCTGACATCAATATTATGTGGTAACAAAGTGTAAATATAAGTAATTATAATTAAAATTAAAAAAAAGGGAAGGAAAAGAATTAGGACAGAGATTGATATAAAATTTCCGATTATATTTTTTCGATCTAATTTTAAATTTGACAAAGAAAAAGTAAAATAATTTTGAACATAAAACAAATATTCACCGGATATTTTGGGTGAAACAGTGCTTCTATATCACCCCACAAGCCACTACTCATGTTCAAGTTTGTTGTTGTTGAGACCCAGACTGTCCGACCTACCAGAAAGGTATAAGGTAACCATTTGGATGGTCAGAAAATGCCACCCAATTTAGACCGGAATCCAGTGGGGGAGGCATCCACAGGGACCGTACCTTCCTTCCCCGGAAGGAAGGTACGGTCCCTGTGGATGCCTCCCCCTACCACCAACCTGTCAGAAGGGCTTACGGATCCACATGTTTAACGTGATCGTACTCCGCATGAACACAGCGGCAGTTTTGGCAGTGGCAGGAATCGAACCTGGGCCTACCGTGCAATTCCCGCACGCTAACCACAGGCTACTGCGCACTTGATGTTCAAGTTTGTGTCCATTTAAATTGTTTTTTCATGTAAATGCTTTCATATACTGCCGTCTGACAATCATACATGTGATTTGTGCTGATTCTGTATAAAGGCACAGTGCGAGCATATAGTAGAAGTGTAGCTATAGATATATAGAAATCTTAACTTTTGTCTATGTTTTATTTTGGTACCAGAAAATGCTGACCTAGGTCTTTTTGTACCACAATTCCTTTTGTGCAGTGTGAACTCTTATGTATGAAACAGTTTATGTTTATTTAAATCCCTTTTTCGTACAAATGCTTTCTGACATATATCACACACAAATGGTTTTTCACCTGTATGTACAAGTTTGTGTTTATTTAAATTACTTTTTTGTGAAAATGCTTTCAGACATATTTCACACACAAAAGGCATTTCACCTGTATGTACAAGTTTATGTGCATTTAAATCACTTTTACGTATTAATGCTTTCTGACATATTTCACATACATATGGTTTTTCACCTGTATGTACACGTTTATGTGTATTTAAAGCATCTTTTCGTGCAAAAGCTTTTTGACATATTTCACATATAAATGGTTTTTCACCTGTATGTACACGTTTATGTGCATTTAAATCATTGATTCGTGTGAATGCTGTCTGACATATTTCACACACAAATGGCTTTTCACCTGTATGGCTATGTATGTGTCTATTTAAAGTACTTCTTCGTGTGAATGCTTTCTGGCATATTTCACACAAAAAAGGCTTTTTACCTGTGTGTACCTGTTTGTGTGTACATAAATCACTTTTTAATGCAAATGCTTTTGGACATATGTCACACACAAAAGGCTTTTCTTCACCTGTATGAACAAATTTATGTGCATTTAAATTCCTTTTTTCTGCGAATGCTTTCTGACACACTTCACACACAAATGGTTTTTCACCTGTATGCCTAAGTACGTGTTTATTTAAAGCACCTTTCTGTGTGAATGCTTTCCGACATATATCACACACAAAAGGCTTTTCATCTGTATGTACAAGCTTGTGTGTATTTAAATCACGTTTTAGAGAGAATGCTTTCTGACATATTTCACACACAAAGGGTTTTTCCCCTGTATGTGCAAGTTTATGTGCATTTAAAGAATCTTTTCGTATGAATGCTTTCTGACAAATTTCACACTCAAATGGCTTTTTACCAGTATGACGAAGTTTGTGTCTATTTAAATCACTTTTCAGTGAGAATGCTTTATGACATATTTCACATTCAAATAGTTTAACAGTGTCATGCTCAAGCTTTTTTGAGAGAAATGTTTTGCAGGACATTTTACATCAAATAGTAGTTTTAATAGTGTGAATCAGTTTGTTTATCTAAACTAGTTGTTTGCAAATACAATTTTATAAAAATGGTACTTTTTTAAAGTGTTCATAAGTTTGAGACTTTATTTGTACAAATGCTTGCACAGTATTACACGGCCATCCAAACAGCAGCTCTAAGTCTACGGACGAGTCGGGTGGTCTGGGCTTTCGACACTAAGTTGACCTTTCCCCTGTAAGCAGCAGTTTGTGTTTAATTAAATCATTAATTTGTATAAATGCCTTCTGACACTGTTCAGATGTTTTTTATTAACATCTATACACAAATATAAATAGTCATTCGAGAACATGCTTTATGCAATATTCCACATATAAACTTTTCTCTTGTATTTCATGTGCAAATGCTTTATCACTAATATATAAACATAAAACAATTTAAAAGAGCTTTTGTAGAAAATGTACTCTAACTGTTCCACCAGTTTTCTTATTTATTTATTTAAATCCTTCCTTGTAAAAACACCTTTTGACACTTTGATAAGACATACCTGTCTTTTTAACCTACCTAGTTTTTTCTCAGTATGCATAAATACTGCGTATGGAACTAAAGTAAATTTTATGTAGGGCTATAAAATGTATAGCTGTATTCTGTAATTGGGAACTTTCATCAATTTTCTATCTGGTTAATGTCTTGTTCCAATTTATCAGGGAGCAGCTTAAATCTTCAAAATTTGAATATAAAAATGATCCTGTATAACAACAAAAAATGAATATGTCCATTTAACAGTAGTTTAAGCTTCTTGCAAAGAAACTATTACATTTTCTCTAATACTTGCTCACCGCAAAAATCGCTTACTCCGTATAAAACACAAGGGTCTGCGGAGAGGAATGAATCTATCCACAATGTTAACGAACTTGGAAATTTTGGACGCTTGCTCTCCTTTGAATCTCCAAACTAGAGTCAAACGGGGGAAGGTTGGCTATCGCCATCTGGCAACTGTTGACGAGATGTTAAAAGGAGAAGTAACCGTACAGGGGTGTTCCCTTCGAGTAAAATTCCTTCTCGATGGGCGTTGGCTAGAGTGCGCATGCGCGTAGGGATAGAACTGGGAAAAAGTATGGTTTATCAAAACACTCTAGACATATTTAATCAACCTTTTTTTCTAAAATTAGCTAAACGATAAAATAATCATTTTCTAATGTACATTTGGAACGGAAAGGAGATTTATCAGATGGAAACACTGCAAAGCAAAATGAAAATATATGTCTATGTAAAATTCTTTTATAAAAAGATTCTACCTTGATGATTTTGGTGTCGCCATCTAGTGTTTTTCTATCAAAGTTATATAAAAAGTTTCTGGATTCTTTCTTTTTACATTTTGCTTTCTTCACAAAAATTATATCGTAATTGCCGCCCAGGCGGTGAAGTGGATAGCGTCTCCGACTGCTGTCTAGTAGGCTTGGGTTGGAATCCCGAGTAAGGCATGGTCGTTTTCTTGAGGATGAAGTCAGTCTTCCGCCTTCTAGGTCCTCGCCAAATGTGAAGCTGCCCCCCCCCCCCAGACCTTCGTCAGTGATGCTTGTTTGTGTTAATAAAAACTTTGTGATCTCGTCTTATGTCATTCTTTGTCCTTCTTCAGGCATCACTGGTCCTGTTTGTGGTTCGACCGATACAGGAGGTTATGAGCAACAACAACAATAACAATATCGGAATTAAACGAAGTTCCAATAGCAGTATTTGCCTAGAAGTATTTTAAAAAATAAGATCTCCTAAAAGCAGATATTTGTTTTGTCAGTAATTGAGAAATTTTATAGAATGCAGCTTAAGTATTAAGGAAAATTTTAATTGAATTCTAGAACTATGCATAGGAGTAACAAGATGGGAGCCCCAGAATTGGGTTAAAATTTAATAAAATCTTTTTTTAAAAGAAGGACAAAAAAATTAAGTTTTTTTCTGTAAAAAATGGCTAAAAAAATAAGTCTTTGCTAAAATCAAGGAACAAAACAATTAAATTTTTAATACATGTTATTAACCTAGATTTTACTTTTTAGCTTTTTTCATACTTTTGCTTTATTGTTGGATAATTGCACCTGATTGTTAACTGTAAATGTTGTCGGATGAACGGTTCAAATTTAAAAAAGTTAAGATTACCAGTGCCATGAACACAATTTTTCGTCCCCCCCCCCACTACATCATATTTTATATTATATGTAACTTTCTCATACACTATTTATATGGACCAAGCCTCTATGCTATGCATCCTTTTCCCACCTACCCCTGTCAATGACACTGGGAGTTACAGGCGTACAAAAACATGAGAAAAAATAGTATAAATCTGAATTTCATAAATTACACAAACTATTGTTATTATTTTACTGGATATGATTTTCCACATGAAAGTGTATTGGAGGGGGGAGGGAAAACGGTCGCAACTTTTACACTTTGCCTTCGGTCGCTATTCACTATAGCTACGCGTCTTAAAATATGAATCGAACCAGACAGAGAAAATGAAATTATACTGTAAATTTTAACAATATTTACTTGAATTTTCAAGGTACAATAAACAAACCAGTTTCGAACTTCCCTACTTTTTCAAATAAATCTTCATATATTTTCCAGCAATACTTACAGTAAACTCACGTTATAGTATTAAAATTCATATTGTCGAAGCAAGTAAAAAAATTCATAAAAATAAATAAATAAATTTGGGCTTGCACATATGCATAGCAGGTCAAATGAAGAATCTATCTTCATTTGACCTGCTATGCATACATCATTCTACTTATGTGAAAACACAATAAACATCGGGTTCTGAGCATATTTTAAATGAAATTGCTAAAAATAATGTTCATTCACTAGACCCCCCCCCCCATCCACCCACATCAAATTATTAATATATATATATATAT
Source organism: Amaurobius ferox (assembly GCA_951213105.1). Lineage (NCBI taxonomy): Eukaryota > Metazoa > Arthropoda > Arachnida > Araneae > Amaurobiidae > Amaurobius > Amaurobius ferox. The sequence goes on from OX578153.1 coordinate 110,754,382, forward strand.
TATTTAATCTAATAATACTAAGTACTTATTGAATAAGAAAACAAATAAATTCAACATTTCACAATTCAGTCTCCCTGATCTTTTGTTAATTTTTTCCCTGCGTCATTCCCCAATGCTAATTTTATCGCCATAATTTTTCCTACACTCATGAGAGGAAAAATTTCCAAGTCCTATATAAAACGATTACTGATTTCATCACGGTCCAGGAAGCATATATTGATACGGGTGTCCAAATTCCTACGGCTTCGCTTCCGTCTCGCCCATACTGGGGGCGGGCCATTGTGACGTAGAAGCCAAACGTCACTTCGTCTCCTAAGACTCCTCTATATACTAGAGGAGCTCTATAGTAGAGGAGCTCTATCGTCTCCCGTAAAGGAGCTCTAGTACATCCTATAAGGGAGCTCTAGTACATCCTATAGTAAGGCTCCTATATATATAGGAGCCTTATCCTATAGGGAGGATTAACGTGACGTCAGGTCCCATCTAACGGCGAAAATCCTAAGTTCTCTTTGTACAAACAAACGTTGAACTTGCATTAGGTTTATATGTAAAAGATACGTTTTAGTGTGAAATTATTTAAAAAAAGTCTTTTCATTAAAACTATATCCAGCCGATATCATATAATTTCTTTAAGATAAAGTAATTGAGTTTGATAATGGCGACCGTACGTGATTGCAATGTATCATATTTTTCATTCCCTCGAATAATTGAAAATAAATCGAATAAAATCAAGGACTTCTCTGAAAGCAAAGAATGCAAGAAGAAGCAAAGAAAAGTTTGCAGTGAGCATTTTATTCATGGTGAGTACATTATATAACACAGTATGCTTTTCAATTTAAGTTTAATAAATCTTGAGAAAAACGTAAACTGTTTTAGTTTTATAATTTGATTATACAATCATTGATTTATTAGCAATCAACTCCGTAATTTTTATTTTGTTTCATAAATCTAAAATAAAATTTTAAAAAATCAACATCAAATTAAAATCACTAAATTCAGTAGTAGATACCTGTAGGTTGATTTCGCTTGTGACAGACATGACATCAGATGTGTAATATAGCACATTTGACATAGAAGATAATATTTTTAGGAAAATAAATTTTATTCACATATTTATAGCTATATCACAGCTATTCCCTAGAGAAGTTTCAAAATCTCAATTTGTCAAATTATTTAATATAAAATTGAAACTCATCGTAACAGACATGACATAAAACCAACATGAGATTTCAGTGACCATGAAGTTACATCAAAACTCTCTGAATTGGGAAGAGATTGATTTGTGGAAACATTTTTTTCCATATAATAAAGTTTCCAACCATTACCATGTTGATTTTTAAAAACATTAAAATATGACTTTTCTGTGAGTAATCTTCATCAATCATAAGGATCTTCACCTCCAATTTCGTTGATTTTATCTTAATATAAGCTTTTAAATCCAGGATCTAGCTGCAAAAAATAGGATTTGTAATGTTGTTTCATGGCGTTCTAGCTGTTGCTTGTACAAAGCAGTCTTCTGCTCAAATGGTTGCTACGGGAACGTGACGTAGGTGAAACCTTCCTATTTTCTTTCTTTACGATATAATGCTATTATGGTTATTATGATGGATATAATATTTTAACGAAGTATCAATCGAGTAGTGTTATATTTTAATATGTATAACAACGCAGATTTCCTTTTAACAGTAATCTAACATCATTTCAAGATTGTTTTATATCAAATTCAAGTATTATTTACAAAAATATCAAATTCTTATCAATCGTGTACAGAAGTACACACTAAAAGACTGCCGTTCTATCACTTTTACAGGTAACAATTTGTCCCTCTCTAAATTACTTTCTATGGGTGCTCCACAGGGTTCGGTAATTTCTCCGATCCTGTGGAATATCTATTTCAATAGCATCTTAACCCTTAACAACGACCTCTTCTACCTGCAGGCCTTTGCGGATGATCTGGCCGTGGTCACGTCTGGTTCCGATATTAAATTTACCACCCAAAATACAAATCAAATTCTTGGTCTCATCTCGGATTCCCTCACTTCCTTGAAACTTTCAATTTCCCACGAAAAATCAAAATGCATTATTATCAACAAATACAGATCCAAAAGAAAATATAATCGATGTATTAGACTTCAGAATAAACCCATCAAAATTTCCAAAACTCTTAACTACCTAGGTATTATAATTGACAATAACTTAAAATGGAGCGCTCACATATTCTACTTAAAAGAAAAATGTTTCAAGTTGTCCTCAACATTTGGAAAAATTTCTGGGAATAACTGGGGGGTTAATAAAGCTCTTTTAAAAATATGGTACTTGACTGTAATTGAAAAGGTTATTATTTACGGATCTGGGGTTTGGGGGGGTAATCTCACACGGGATCAAATTTCAAAACTTACTTCATTACAAAGAATCTTTTTATTAAAAATCTGCCCTGGCTTTCGGACAACTTCGAACATTTCTCTTTTTTCAATTACCGGTATTCCCCCTGTCCATTTAGTCATTAAAACTCTTTTTATTAAATATAACTTTTGGAAACATAAACTTAACTTATTTTCGGACCCCTCCATTCCCTCCCCTGATCAATTTGATTCCCTTTGTTCTCTTTCTAGCCTTCCTCCTCCCCTTCGTGTTTTAAATTTTTCTTCCTCGAACCCTTCCTCGTTTTCTAGGTTTAATGTATTCACAGATGGGTCACAACTGGATAATAATGTAGGTTTATCAATATGCATTTTCGAAAATGATCGACTGATCGAATCACTATCCTTTAAACTTAGAACTGGAAACACAGTTTTTCAAGCCGAACTTGAGGCCATCAACCAGGCCATCCTCTGGGCCGGCAAAAACAATTTAAAAATCAACATCTTTTCGGACAGTCAGTCATCTATTTCGGCTTTTAAATCTATCAAGAATAAAACGAAATTTCTATCTAAAATTAAAACTAATGCTCACCCCTACAAATCATTAATTAACTTATCCTGGGTCAAGGCCCATTCTAATATTCAGGGCAACGAAGTCGCCGATGAACTGGCCAAACAAGCTACGATCCCCGGCACCCCACTCCTTATACCTTTTCCCTACTCCTTTTTGATTAATAATTGTAAATCTTTCCTTCTTAAAAATTGGCAATCTCTTCTTAATGATTATATTTCCCCCCGGACTCATGACCCTGCCAGAATTCTAAGCTATTTACCCAAAGTCAACCCCAATTTTCAAATTTATAACAAATTCTTAATCTATTTTTTAACGGGTCATGGTCCTTTTCTTGACTATCTTCATTTTTTCAAACATAAACGTTCTTCAAATTGTCTTTGTAATTCATATGGTGACGTAGATCATTACGTCTTTAATTGCCCCCATACCTCAAAATTTCACTTAACCCGTCCTCCAGATAATCTTCGTGCGACTTGGTTCTCTGGTGTCAGAACCAATAAAATTCTTTTAAATAGGTTGAAAAACTGTGTTTTAATTGCGAGAGAAATCTCCAATCAGGTTCCTTAGCAAGCTTGGTGCCAACTGCTTTCAATTTTCTTCGGTCAATGTTGTCCTCCCTGTTCCAGGCGTTTGTCTCTTATTGTTTCTGTACTTACACTTTTTGGTGTCCGTCTTTTGTATATTTTGTTTCCTGTTTATATTTCTCTGTTGTATATATCTGTTTTCCCTGTGTTCCTCGGCTGTTCATATATTTGAAAGTCTTACCATGTACATGTAGTGCTATATTGCACTTAACTTTATCCGGTTACCTCAACTGATTGTAACCTTTATTCAGCTATGTTCTTTTTGCTTTCTTTTGTTGGTTTTTACTGTATTGTCCCTTTTCCCGCGGTTGCTCGGATTCTTTTGGCCATACGTTTTACATAAATTTAATTTCATTTTAAGAAAATAATTTAATTTTTACCTCAAAATTCAAAATTTGTTAAAATCTACGTTTCTTTGCCTCCCTTCCCACTGTATTTTATGTAAAACTCTAAAACTGTCTGTATGTATATTTACCATGTAACCACTTTATTGAATTTTAAATAATTGCAGACTGAAACTTGGTGACTGATTGGAGGACGGTTTCGGCTAACCTCCTCTCCCGGCCACACATTAAACTGCCGTAAGCCCTAGGGTTGGCTGTGTGGTCTGGGCCTTCGACTTCGACACTAAAAGACTGCCGCCCACCTTGCTGCTCTACGTCCTCGGATCAGCCGGTCGGTCTGGGCTTTCGACACTAAAAGAATGCATATTTTGTTAAACCTCGAGAAGGCTAGATGAGCACAATGAAGTTTTTGCTATTTATAAAATATCAGCACACTTTCCAGTGTGTTTTTCGCCAAGAATTTGCAAAGATATCTATATGTAAGAATGATATTGCATGTGTAACTGATCAATTATTTGCCAATCTTTATAACAATTCATACTAGCATCGTTTTACACAAACCACCCTATGCCCGGTAATAAATAGTTAACACAATGCAGGCATACACACATGTAGAAATATATTTTAACTAATTTTGTATGCACTTTTGGACAAACATTCATTCAACAAGCTTTCTTTTGTAGAAGTAAGTAATTTTGTTGCGATATTCAGTTTCTGTTATCATTTATGTTAAACAAGACTTGGTCCAGCTTCGAAACAATCAATGAGTTGTGCATTGTCTAACTTTTGCACATGTCAAGGGTGTGTTTGAAAAGTTAACTGAATGGTCATCTCCGTTAACAATTGTTTATCAGTTATCAAGTCACTCACCAGAAAAAAAACAGCATAGTTATTCTGCACGATTCTAACATAACATTGATTGAGAAAATCCTTGGTCATTCTGGTTATAACTGTACTGTGACCGAAACAAGTTTTTAAATGGCAGTGGTTATGAAAAAGTTTTCGAACTCTCTGGTCATGACTGGTGGTCACTTGTCATAATTATGGAAACTCTTCAACTGTTTCCCAAATATTATCAGTTTTAGTTAGATTTTGTCCAGTGGTATGCAGTCCATAGAAGCAATGCAAGCATTGCTGACCTAACATCAGTTTAAAAAAAATAAAATAAATTTACTATAATATTTCAGCAGAATTTGTGAAATGGTGATTGATGATAGATCATTGGTGACCAAGCTCAAATTAATCTTAATGAATTATAGCAAAGATACACTTTTTTGTTGTATCTTAAAAAGTTTTCTTCAAATTTGAGAAATAAGAACTCTTAATTTCCACGAAAATGTCATTTATGCGTTTGCAAAAAAGTAAAAGATTGGAATTCATATACAAATAGATTCAACAATACAGTCAACTCTCCCATAATGCCATTAACACTAACACTAACACACTCCCTCCCAAAGGAGAGAGGTAAGCATGAGGCTTGGCACTAAGCCTTATGCCTCGAGGGAACAAAAGCACAAAGAAAAATATTTTCACCACACAAATCTCTCCAAACTATGGGGAGAGAAGAAACAACCTAACAGTCCAACAAAAAAAAAGGCAAAAGTTTACGACATCCAAACACACAGTACGAAGACAAACAGTTATTCCAAAAGACCAACTATAAACAGTCTATCTGCTACAATCTGAAACGAGGGTTGGTTTTGACCCTCTCAGCCGCACTTCCGCTATAGCGGAACATGTCACTCATAGTTTCCGTTGCCACTAATTTTTTTCCCATTGAGGGGAAGCAGAATCTGGGTCCACTTCTCTGAGGGATTTGAAACTGGGGCTAGTTAAGGAGTATTGGTACTTCTTTTTTGGTCAGTTATTTTCTCTTTCTTTTCCTATTCGATCTCAGTTTTTATTGGTTCATCATTCTCGGAACTGCTTTCCTCCATATCACTTTCGTTTGTGTTTTGGTTATTTGGATTTCCGTTTTTCCCACCTCCATCGCTTTCGTTTCCTGCTTCATCATCACTTGATCTATTTTCTTCCATGTCCTTTTCAGTATCATTTTTGTTTTTTTGAGCTTTTATCAATTCGTCCATTTTCTTTGCGATTAAGCATATGTTTTTGTCTATCTTTGTGAGGTATTGCCGAATCCATTCATCCCGGCCCTCTTCCATCTTTGACTTTTCCAGCTCTGTTACCACTGCACTTATTTTTTTGATGATTTCCGTAAGTTCCGGTTGCTTTTGTTTCTTTTCATGTTCTTCTTTCACTTCTTCTGATTTTTGTTTTCCTCTGCGTACTGTAGCATATTCTAATTTTTTATTTATTATTTTTTTTGCTTCACCGTAAAAGATGTTCTTATCTTTTATAGTTATCTGTATCTCCATTTGTTTTTTTTATTTCCTGACATTGTTTGCTTGTCGCCGTGTGCTTTCCTCCACATCTAAAACATTTTGTGTGTTCCGCTAAACACTCTTCAACTTCATGTTGATCACCACATTTATAACATGTTGTACTTTCACTTCTGCATTCGTGTTTGTAATGGTTAAATTTTAAACATTTTAGACATATTCTTGGACTTTCTATATAAGGGAGAGTTTTATATCTTGTGTATCCAATATTCACATGGTTTCTATTTGTTTTGCCTAGTTCATGTAGAAGAACTATTGGTATTTTTTCTGTACTTTTAGGCTTAGTGAATCGAGTTAATTCACTCCAATTAATCTCTTGCTCCTTCAGCTCTTCAGATATTTCGTCTAGATTCACTTCTGGATGTATGTCTCTAATTATCCATTTGGTTGTGATATAATCTTCAATTACTCTCGCTCGTATAGGTACTCCACAAAAGTTTTTTTTTTCCAATAATCGGGCAGCGCTTTCGCTTGATTTGATTACCACAGCCACGTTGCCATTTCTTGTTACGAATATATTGCTTATATCTCTGTCTATGTTGTCCTTTTGCAGTTCTTTTTTACAATAGATAGGGTGAAATGGGATCTTCTTCTCAGTCCCAGTTAAAACAATTTTTGCCTCGGAAGTTCCATTTTGAAAAGAAATTTCAATTTTTTCCCTATCAGATAGGTTGTTACCTCTCCATAAACCAGCGTCACTAAAGATTTTTCGCCGACTTATTTCCTGCTCTTCGTTATTTACATCCTTCCTTTTCCCCGCACTACTCGGAAATCTCTCCATACTCTGCTCATAAAAAGCAAAAACTTTTCAGAGCAAAAACATCCGACCGGCCACCTCCGTGGCCACCCAGCGAAAAACCATTAACACTTGAATGACTGATATTTTTAACTACCTAGAATGACGGGCAGTGGTCAATTTTACCGCCGTAGAAAAAGTACAACATACCTTTAATTCAAAACCAAAACATCATAGTTACAGCATTTAGGATGGTTCTTCGACACATTTTTTGCAAAGAAAATAAAAAAAGTCATAAAATTTCAAATAGATGGGATTAGTCGTTTTGGAGGAATCGTTTATCAAAGTTATGCGGTCAAAATGACTACTTCCGTCATTCTAGTGTTAATTCATACCGCTTTATATTGTGAAACTCAGATTAGTGCACATCAGATTAATTCGTACCATGTTATATGGAAACCGCATACCGCGTATATAAGAAACTCAGAACAATTCGTACTATGTTATACGAAAGCCACATTAAGTGGAACTCAAAGCAATTCGGACTCTGTTATACAAAAACCGCATTAAGTGGAACTCAGAACATATAAATGAGACTGATTCATTCCACGTTAAATAAAATTTTATTTTTAGAGTACCATGTTATGGTGTATATAGTTATGAAATATAATTTTATAGATACAAAAGTAAGGCAAAAATATTTTACATATTTCGAATTATTTAAGACGTTATAAGAAAATTAAAAAACAATGTGAAATATAAACGTAATAACTTCTTTCTAACAAAAATTCTATTAATATTCATCACCTTCATTAAATAGTAGTTAGTGACCTAATTCTTTTAATGTCCTCTTCACTTTGGATATCTTTATTTTCGTTTTCAATTCTTCATTTTCGTTTTAATTTGTAACTCTACGAAAATCTCTCTGAAAGGAGCTAAACAATTTTGTAATTATCTTTTAAAATTTGCACTTCGCACTGATGAAGGATCATTTTCAATAAAGTAATTTTCTAATTGTTTACCCAAACTCAGTTCCCTTTTCACATCACTTAAATTGAAATTTGAAACCCATTCTTTACCCATATTTTCATCTACCAATGCATTTCAGGTGAATGTATTAATTTATTTTACAGAGGATTTCCCTGATCACTGAAATTGAAATATGGTGATGTACGTGGATGAAAAACCAGGGGAATTCCCCATTAATTTCGAACCGTAAAAGTGTAATCATACTAAAGGGAGACTGCTTAAACTGGTGGGTATTATAGAGAAACCGCTTTATAAGACTATTGCGTTTTATGAATATTGCCTTATGACAGAGCTGTCGCAATTTTCGCTCCACGTTATATAGAATCTGCATTATGAGAGTATCACGATATAGAAGGGTTGACTGTAATATATTTTTTCTATTGGTTTTTATATACCAAAATTAAATGTTGTGCTTGCATAAAACAAAATATCGCTGCACATCACTGATTTTATCATTTCATTTAAAAATCAATTCGGTAACCTTGTACGTTTATATATGTAACATGTTACAATTTTGTTTTAAGTTTTTATAAAGAGTTGATTTTGTAGAAATATTTTATTTATTTTGGTTTTATGGCTGACAAGGGAGATATCGTCTATGCAAATAATTTGTAAATAAACAAAGTATGTTTACTTTGTCTAGTAAAGCTGAGCGTCAAGCGGGATTTTCAGGAGTAACGAATCTCTCTCTGTCTACCCACATCAGACGATATTTCATTGGAAATGGAACAAAAAAATAGAAAAGAAAATATGCACACAATTTATACTCGAGCTACAGCCCATCTTTGATAGACATGTTTAAGCTATAAAGAAGTGGCTGTTTTCTTAATAGTTAATAGGAAATTTGACTTCAAATATCCTGATGTTTTAATTTATTCAATTTTATCTGACATTCTTTGATATTTATTTATTATTTGCTTCAATTTTTTTGTATAAATTAGAAGTAGCATAGTTGCTTATAATAAAGAAATTTACAAGTCTATGTATTAAGGTCAAAGTAGAAAATTCTTATGGAAACCAAATCAATCTTGAATGAAATATACGAATATATATTTGGAAATTGTTCTTGATTAAATTTTTATCAAATGAAAAAGTAAAGCTTGATAAGTGGTCTATTTATTTTCTTATATATTCTAATTAAAATGGAGTTTTCCTTGTATTTTGTTTTCCTGCATATAATATTTGTATTGCAAAACCGGTGTTTCACTTCAATAAATTTGTTAATGTCATTAATTTATTTTAATTGTAATTCAGTTATTACTGAAACTGTGTGTTTCACTTCCTACTTAAATTAAATAATAAGGAACAGAAGCTGTCGTTAGGTAGACCATCTTTATTTTACACGCACACATATACAACAAGATTTACACTGTAACTACGCTCTACCCATTCGTTCATCCCATACAATACATTATATTATTTTGTTCGGTCGAAACAGTACAAATACCTTTTCTTCTTCGTGACGTCATGTGTTGTCATGGCAACTTACAAAGATAAGAAAATTACCATATATGACGTGTAGACTTCTCATGGTTGGCACCAAACATACACGGGGCCTTGAAATCTTTGCCTGAACTAAGAGTTTAATTTTAAACGTTCAGGCATCGAGAATCCCGCTAGATTTCGAAAAAAAGTTCAAATGAATGGTCTACAAGTAATGCAAATATAAAATTCAAAGTTCTAAACTGTCATCATTGGTTTTGGTTCGAGGCTCTGGATTGTCGATCGGGAGGGGCGAAATCTTCGTGAGGGGTCTTTTGAGAATACCATCTTTTGTACGTAGCGTGACAACTCTTACTAAATTATCCTTACCTGCGTGCGTATCAACTACTCTGCCTAGAAGCCATTTAGTAGGGGGTAGTCTATCATCTTTGATGAGAACAAGTTGTCCTTTGGCCACATTTTCGCGTTGTTTTAACCACTTCGGTCTTTGTTGCATTCTGCTTATGTATTCTAAATTCCATCTTTTCCAGAATTGTTGATTCAGTTGCTGCAGCAATTGCCACATGCTTTATCTATTTTCCTTTATATCCAATATTCTTGGTTCAGGTATTGCTTTTAACGAATTTCCAATTAGGAAGTGTCCCGGTGTAAGTGGGTTGAAATCGTTAGGATCATCATGAATTGGCGTAATCGTCTTGAGTTTAACGATGCTTCGATTTGAGTTAATACTGTGCTCAATTTTTCGAATGTAAGCAATCTTTTTCCTAAAATTCTTTTCAAGTGATATTTTGTAGATTTTACGCCCGCTTCCCATAAGCCTCCAAAGTGTGGGGATGACGGAGGCATGAAATACCACGTTACTTCATCTTCGGTTAAGACACGTGGTATTTCCTATTTAATTTGACGACGAACGCCCTTTCGCGACGAACGGCACGCCCAGGTGCCAGCTGCGAACTTGCATTCAAGGACGAACGGCACGGCCACGGGCCGGAGGAAATTTTACCCTAAATAATGACTGGCACGTATTGGTGTTTCTAAGTGAAACGTTTTAATTTGAATGTATTTGTCTACTAGATGGCGTTAAATGCCCGTGGAAGCAACTTAAATGTATTTTGTAGATGTTTGACCTTGGCACAAGAAGAATCCAATGAATTATTTCTCCATTTGGAGCGGTGAAACACATGGTTCTGTAAAGTAAACTGAGCACTTCTCGTAGCATCAACAATTTTATAATTGAGTTCCGGGTCTCGTTCTGATTTTGTCTTTTATTGATTTCGTTGTTTAATTAGAGGAATATAAGAGAGTTTTTTTTTTTTAGTGGGGGGGGAGGTAAAGGAATGTGCGGCAATGAAATGATTAGGTTATTTATGTTCTCATGGAATGGAAGGCTGGGATTTCGTTAATATATCCCATCGAAAAGGTCCAGATATGGAATAAAAATATATAAATCGTCAGAATCGGAATGAGGCCATAAATGGAATTTCCTTGTGTATACTGGAAAGGACACGGGATTATCAAGCTCCGACGGTGGGTATGGAGAACGCGTTGTGAAAACATTTCTAAATGAACTTTTAGGAAAAGGATATACTTTGTATTTGGATAAATTTTTTACCTCTCCTGTACTTGCAAAGTATTTGTTGTCTAAGAATACGCTTGTATGTGGTACAGTTTTAAAAAATCGGAAGGACATGCCAAAGAATTATCCATCTGTACCTAAAACATATATACACTAAAATTTTTAATATTTTGATAAAAGAAAATTTGTATAAAAAATATACATCAAATAGAAAATAAGTATTTCCTTTCTTCCTGAAAAAAGTAGAATGCTGTGTTGAACGGGTGATTTTTAGAGAATTTTTTTCGAGAGTTAGACTTAGCGCAAAAAAATAGCCGTCTTTTGGGCACATTTCGGAAACGAAGCGCTTCGTCCTTTGGGCCACGGTAGTTTCGGAATGTCGCCGTCCCGAAAGGGTTAATAGACTTTCTAAAGTCGTCCTTAAGCATGGAATTTGCTCCCTTAAAATTTGTCCCTTGATCACTATACAAATCAGAACAAAGTCCTCGACGCGATGTGAATCGTCGGAACGCTGCCATGAAACTTTCGCTAGTCAGATCGGAAACAGCTTCTAGATGAATCTCTTTTACGGCTAAACATATGAATACTGCAATGTATCCCTTTTGTGGTTTCGAACTACGACCTTTTGAAATCTTAATTTCGATTGAGCCGCAGTAGTCCACTCCTGTATGAGAGAAAGGTCCAGATTCATTTATTCTAGGAGCTGGAAGATTTCCCATAAGCTGCTAAGACATTTTGGCTTTTTGTCGGTGACATATGATACATTTATGTAAAATAAATTTTATTGTATTTCTAGCGTCCAACATCCAATATCTTTTTCTTAAAAGTCCTAATACTAACTGTGTTCCTCCATGCAACGTATCTAGATGAATTTTTGGATTATAAGGGCAACTAAATGATTTTTTCTTGGTAAAATCGCAGGATGAATTTCTTCAAACGGTAAATTGGCATGTTTTAAACGCCCTCCTACCCTTAATATACCTTCACCATCTAGGAATGGGTTGAGATTTAGAAGTCTACTTTTATGAGATAGTTCTTTTTTGTTCTTTAGTCGCTCTATCTCAGAAGTAAAGTATGATGTTTGTGTCAATTTTACAAGTTTCTTTAAAGCGTTTTTTAGTTCTCGCCCCGTAAGAAAAGCTAAACTATGTTCAGATTTTGAGATCTTACAGTTTGAGATCTTGCATATGCAAATCTATAGCAATACCCAGTTATTCTTACTAGTTTAGACAAATTAGAGTATTTTGAAATCAAGTCAAAATCTGTACTTGCATTTAATGTTGATAATGCGACAACCTTTTTTTTTTCTATGGTTGTAGGTGGAATATCAATGAATTTAGGCCAACAGTCTTGAGGCATTGTAAGCCATGTAGGTCCTTTCCACCATAATTTATGTTTAATCAGTTCGTCTGGTGTAAGCCTACGAGTCGCGTTGCAGTTTTTAAGTTTATCGCGAATTTCAACGACACGATTCGCTATGAAGGTTTTCCATCGCGTAGGATGTCATCTCAACCAGGCTAAAACGATCTTTGAATCTGTCCAAGAGTACATATTTTCAATTTTTGCATGTATAGCTAATGAAATTTGATAAGCTGATCTTGCCCCTAACAGTGCTCCACAAAGTTCTAGTCTTGGTAGATATACCGTTTTCACTGGAGCGACTTTAGTCTTTGCTGCAACAATGTGTCGAAAACCCAGAACGACCGGCTCGTCCGAAGACTTGAGCAGGCTGCAACAATGTGTGTAGAAATTGTTCTTTCAGAAATTATCCGAAGATAGACAACAGAAGCATATGCAGTACTCGAGGAATCACAAAATATGTGCATTTCGATAGAATGATTTTTGGAATAACTGTAGTTTATCCAGCGTGGAATTTTAATATTTTCCATATCTGGTAATTGACTTATCCAGTCAATCCACTGTTGTCGAATTTCTACTGGTGGTTCTTCGTCCCAATTCAATCCAATCATCCACAATGACTGAAGTATAATTTTAGCTGTAATTAAAACTGGTGCTATCCATCCTCATGGATCGAATAGTTTACTTGTGTTCGATAAAATGGTTCTTTTCGTAATGGCAGATTGTTCCGTTGCCATAGAACTTAATTTGTAACCGAATTAGTCTGTTATTGGATGCCAATATAAACCAAGAGTTTTGATGCTTTGATCTGCTTCTATGGTTTTCAGCTTTGATATTTCTCGAAATTCCTGAGGTAATGATTCAAACAATTCTTTATTAGACGCCCATTTTCTTAGAGGGAATCCTCCTAATTTTAAAAGATTAATTGTTTGCTTTTGTTTTTCCAATGCTTCAGAAATATCATCCGCTCCGGACATAAGATTATCTACGTAAAAATCGTTCATTGTAGATTCTGCTCCTAAAGGAAAGTTTAGTTTCTCATCGCGAGCTAATTGTTTCAAGGTCTTTATAGCAAGATAAGCAAAGCAATCCAATCCAAATGTTACTGTTAGCAATCGGTAATCCTTTATTGCTTCTGACATAGAATTCCTCCAAACTATTCTTTGATAGTCTGTGTGTTTATCAACAAGGATTTGTCTGTACATTTTTTCTATATCAGCTGTGTATACGATTCGATAAAATCGCCATCTATGCAATATAGCTGCCATATCCTCTTGAAGATTCGGTCCTACTAATAATTTATCATTTAATGATACACCTGTCGAAGTTTTTTTAGATGCGTCAAATACCACACGAAGTTTCGTAGATGAACTACTTTCCTTGATCATCTCATCTAATGAGGAAGATAATTCGGTTTGCAACCATTTCCGTGAATTTTGAGATCCTTTGGGATGTTTCGGATTTCTTCTATATGGTTTAGTTTGATATATTTATTTATACATGTTGAATATTCCGCACTAACTTTAGGATTTCTGGATGGTTTTCTTTCGTTTTGCTCAAATCGCGAAATCGCTATATCTCTTGATTCACAGAGTGTCGTAGGAATGTCTTTACATGGCAAATTGACTACATAACGTCCCTTTTCCCTTCTGTGCGTTTTCTCGAAAATTTCTTCGCTCATTTGTTCTTCAGCAGTGAGTGTTCGAGTTAGTGAAGTTTCTTCAATTCCCAGAATTTTCGCAGCTGATCGTGTATTTCAGACATACTGTGAAGATTCAGAATTTTAGTTGTTTGTTGTTTGGAATAGCTATCCTGACAATTATTCAAGATTGATCCCGTTAAAATCCAACCTAATGAAGTATTTTGCGCAATCGGAGGACCTTTTGGTCCTTTTATGATACCATCCAATAAGATTTGCGAATATACATCTGCGCCAAGTATGATATCGATTTTTCTTGCTTTTCTAAAGTCTGGATCAGCAAGATTAATGTTTCTTAAATGTTCCCAAGAATCCGAAATTGAACATCGTGGTGGTGTATAATCTGTGAGATTTTTTATTAGTGATTTCCTTGCTATTTCATAGTTATCTTCGGTAATTGTAAAATGCTTAATTAATTTCTCTGCTTCTCCAACTAATTGGATTTTCAAATAGTAGAGTTTTTGCACCTTAGATATCGATTCATTACTATGAATTATGGATACAAACATATCATGGAATGAAGTCCAATCTTCGTATTTACCAGAAAATTTAGGCAATTTTATTCTTGGTAATCTTGCATCATTATTAAAATTTTGATTCGGAGTTCGCATATCCTGCACTGCTTCATTGTTTGAAGCTAAACTAAATTTAGAAACAAGAAATTCTTGGATTTCTGACTTATTGTTGATAAAGAAATCTTCTACCGTTGAGTAAAAATCGTCCGTAAAATAAGGATCGTCATTTCCAATTTCTTTGGATAAAATTATTTTACGGTGCGTCGTTTTGAACTCGATCCAGTATTCTGAAAAGTTGTTCAGCCTTAAATTAATGTACGATTCCGTTTTTCTGTCTTTTGAAACCTTATGATTTCTAATGAATCTTGCCATAGAATCGTATATTTCATGTTGTATTGTGATTAATTCAGACATAGTTATTTCAACTTGGTTAAATTCAAAATACTTGTATCACAAATGCACTATAAATTTAACGAACATAGTTTTTAACTACACTGATCTTAAGCTTTGCGACTTCTGGAGCCTTGTAATTCCCATTTCGTTACCGAAATCCTTTAGGTAATTCAACTCTTGAATTCTTACTCCGACGGACGATGTTTGTGTTTCACTTCCAACTTAAATTAAATAATAAGGAACAGAAGCTGTCATTAGGTAGACCATCTTTATTCTACACGCACACATATACAACAAGATTTACACTGTAACTACGCTCTACCCATTCCATACAATACATTATATTATTTTGTTCGGTCGAAACATTACAAATACCTTTTCTTCTTCGTGACGTCATGTGTTGTCATGGCAACTGACAAAGATAAGAAAATTGCCATATATGGCGTGTAGACTTCTCATGGTTGGCACCAAACAGAAGCATTACTTAAAATAGTATTCCATGCCTCTTAAACCGCAGCCTAGTACAGAGGTACTGATAGGTAAGGCATTAGAATTCTTTGCATAGGGGCTCGGGAGGCTTCATTTTGTTTTACCCACACTATCTGACCTACCCGAAATGGTAAGGTATCTGTTTAAATGACCGGGAAGTGTCATCCAATTTAACTCATCAAGCATATTGAAGCCCACCATAGCTGGAAGCGCAATCCATTAGCATTAACTCTATTCTTATTTTCACTTTAGGAAATATAATTAAAATAATTATGGGTATCTGTTCTGAGCCGAACTGCTCTAATCATTTTACAAAGGGTTTAAGGCTTTTTCGCTTTCCTAGAAACGAAGAAGAAAACAATGGCTGATAAATAATTCGATATCCGGTACTGGAGCATACTTGTGCGAGCTAAATTTTATAATATTATAATTGAAACTTCTTTTTTTATATAAAGTATTTATTTTAAACACTCATTTTACAATTTCTGTAACTGTAGTATGGAACCCTATGGGCTTCAATATGCTTGATAAGTTAACCTGTAGTTGAGACCCAGACCGTCCAACCTACCAGAAAGGTGTAAGGTAACTTGGACACTCCGTCTCAATATATGAGACATGGACATGACTAACGCATGACTAACGCTAACGGGACATGACTAACGCAATTCTTTGTCAAGCACAGAATACTATATTCAGCAGGTTCACTCTCATAGGAGCCTATGGCAACATCATCACCTTCGTGAACTTTAGTTGACGAAGGTGACGTATGTACGGCCTCTTTAGTTCACGAAGGTGATGGTGAGATGCAAAGAAGTGTTAATCAACTCTTAAATCTCGGTTGTATTTTAACGGACATTGGTGAGATCGGCCCTTAAATAAACGGTTTTCAACCTTTTCATTTGGAGGAACCAGGGAGTTTGAGGGTATAACTCCTAGGGAAAAGTTTCGTTTTCAATTAATATCTCGATAACCCTGATCCTAGAAACTTGGAGTAAACTTAAGGGGGACAATTTCAAGGCTACCCACAAGATTTCATTAAATTCGGTTCAGTCGTTCTCCCGTGATGATGGGACAAACAGACACACAGATTTTCAATTTTATTTATATAGATATACTAGCAGCATACCCGTTCTTCGTACGGTGTACATAATATAAAGAAACTTATAATTCGCAATCATGTGCAAATTCTGTTAAAATATTAAATTTATTGCTCATAAAGAGAAGTTTAGGAATATTTGTTCTCACTATGCAAAATACCTTCACGGGCAGATTTGAAGAATAAAACATCCTGGCTCCTTTTGTAAGCAAATTTACAAAAAAAAAAAAGGAATTGAATCAATATATGCAACCCCGTACTACTTATATTGTCGCAAATTAGAAAATATGCCAGTGTGTTAGTAGAAGATTACCCGTATTACAATGAGTCTCAAAAATATTTGCCAAAATAAAAGAGATGACGTAATAAATTGAAAATACTAATAATCCCCGTAATCTTTATACCAGAAGGTCGTAATTGATTCCAATATATGCCAATATATATCAAAATATATGCCAATATACCTGTACTACTTGTATTCTCGTAAATTAGAAGATATAAATGCATTTGTAGAAGATTACTCGTACAACGTACTATACGAGTTTCAACAATTTTCGTAATAAATAAACAATAGCATAATAACTTAAAAATATCAATAATCCCTGAATCAACAGTCCCCGAAAATATCAATGATAATAATGTTTAAACCTGAAGACCGTAATTGATATTATCCAGTCAAAAATGCAATGTCAATGAAATTTATTTTATATACATATCTTCATTATTCAAATCGGAAAAGATTTAATAAAAATCGTATGGCACATAACACATTGGATCCGTTGCTAAGCGACATGATATCATTTGCTTCAAATAAATTGATGGAAATCATATCGTCTGAATAATGCTATCTCCATGGAAGGTTTGGCGACATTTTCGTCAATTTAGCGATAACTTAAAAAATCGCCAAATTTATCGCCAAGTGGGACTGTAAAACTGATAGTCCCATTTTGCGACAAATTGACGAAACAGCATCACAATACTATACCCTAACAAAACACAATTAATTTCATTTATTTAGCGCAATTTTATCAATTCCATTATATTTTTATGGATTTACAAATATTTTTATCAATTTGGTGATATTAAAAAAAATTCGTTAAATGTGTTATTAAGTAGGATTGATGGATTGGCCCACAAATGCTACCGAAACATAATTTCAGTACTCTATTCGAAAAACACAAATTTAATTTCAATTTTATCAATTTGGAGACATTTCCGCTAATTTGGTAAAGTTTAAGAAAAGTTACCAAGTTAGCGATGTTCCGCCAAATTCGTAGCTCTGAATTTGCAGATCTGAGGAATAAAATATCCTGATCCCGTTTGTATATACTAAATGAAAACACTAAAATTGTATAAGATACACCCGTTCTACTCTTTTTCTGTTTCAACAATCGGCTAAATGAATTTATTGGGTAAACACAATATATGAGTTTATTAGCTAAACACAATATATGAGCTTGAAACCTGTTTGCTAAAATAAATGAAAGTGATGTACGCAGTCCGCAATTTATATAATTAAAAGAACAATCAAACCGTTCATTTATAAAATATATTTTTACATCCATTTCTTTATTATTCAAATAGAAAAAATAATAATAAATATTAATAACACATTTAATTTCATTCCGCTGCCGAGCAACATGATATAAGATAGAATCTTCCTCATAAAATGCGAAATTAAATAGCCATTTTGATTTCTTTATACTTTTCATCGTTGAGAAAAAGCTTGTGAAAGAGAACCCATGGAGGTAGATTTTTCCATACAATTCGTGTTTTCCGAGAGTGACTAATTAATGAAAAAATCCTGCACCAAACTCGGAAATAAAGTTTTATTTCATTTTGATCTTTTAAACAAACTATTTTCATCCTTTCCGTTTGGATAAACCACGGAGTTGGAGAGTAGAACTCTTAGGAAAAAGTTCCGTCTTTCATTAATATCTCGACAACCCCTGGTCTTAGAAACTCGAAATTTGTACTAAATTTATGGGGAACTTTTTCAAAGCTATCCACAAAATTTCATTAAATTCGGTTCAGCCGTTCTCTCGTGATGATGGGACAGACAGACAGACGACAGATTTTAAATTTTATTTATATAGATTTCGAAAACTAAGAACTCTAAAACCCAATTATATGTCTTTGTAGGACTTTCAAAGGACTGCAGATTACGTATTACATTTCATAGTTATCACTTTTAATTTAGGAAATATAAGCATTAAAATCTTGAAAAACGGAAAATTTTCAATCATCTTTACCTGATACGATGATAATTCGAAAATTATAATTGTAAAACAAAATTATTAATCTAGAACTTGCATTTTATACTGGGAACGTTTGTGCTGCTTCCTGTTTATATCTGTCCTTTATAGTTAGAAGAAGTATATAGTTTTGTATTTTAAAAGTAAGCAAAAGGATGCTAAATCTCGCTCAGAGTAAAACTTTTACTTCTTCAAAAAGAAAAGGTTCAAAATACTAAAATATTGAAATTTATTCTATATACACGTAAATGGTATTATATTTTCGACAAATTGTTTACATTTTTATCTATTAAGTTCAGAGATGTAAACGCTCAGTTTTCACATTTTTCGTAACGCACAAATTTAAGCCAGAGATATCCCCAACCATAGATGTTAATCGTATTAAAATCCAAGCAATGTTTTGGTTTCATATTGTGAATATTTTCTGAGAAAATGCTATATATTAAATTGTTAAAAAAACAAAACACGTTATTATTTCTTAAATTGACCAAAAAGTGGTCTAAAAATAAGTGGTGTAAAAAAAGTTTTAATATTTATTCATACTTGAAACTAGGTATTTAAAGTAGTTCATTAAATAATAAAGAAAACCTCTTAATCTCTGAAAGATGCTACAAATGCGCAAAGCGCAGCTCTCGGGATGCAAAATTTTAGGTATAATGACCACAAATAAATTCCATCACTACAAGAATTTAAAAGCATAGCGTTTAAATTATCATTGCAAAGTATATATCGCAAAAATTGAACTTTGGAAGTCCGAGTTAAAATTTCATTAATTTTATAACTTAAATAAAGTGACTCGAACTACAGTAAATTTTTAAGTCAGAAAATATAGACTCACAGAAATCCACCTAGGGCATTCCAAAAGATAGAATAACGCTCACATTTTAGAAACTAGCATCGATACTAGAGTTACCTAGCTTAGGAAACATCTCCTTTAGGTGGGTTCTGGAAACATTAATGTTTGGTTTTGGCCATAGACAAATCGTGCAGTCTTAATCTTTGTGAAATTTATTCCGACTGCGTGGTAAGACTGAATTTATCTGTCTCTATAGAGGTTTACAAATTTGTGCAGTGCAAAGAAGAGAAACTCGAGAAAGGAGAAATGTGTCAAACATAGAAGGCGGCGGCGTCAGTTAATTTTTTTAATATTGAGATAATAAAAACTTCAATTTCGGCTCCCGTGTAATGGTGGCCAAGGCGGTCGCCTCGCCACTTAACCTCCCATCACGGCCAGGGCCCTTGCTAAGGAGGGGGGGGGGAGTCTCCCCACCCCCAATCTCGAGAAATCTCCGTATAGTTGGCAAAATCAAAATTTGGTACATTTTAGATCAAATTTATTTAAAAATTAGTATTATCCCTGGCTTTAAGGTATTACTGTTGTACTTTCTCTTCCTCCTCACTAACACATTATCCTTTAAACCATGACATTATGATATGATGTGCACTCCAGAAATCTATATAAATGAATATGGATAAATGAGGTTTTACTATATTTAACTTATTTTACAGAGACACGTATTCTTCTTTGCTTTAGGCAAGACCACCTCTCTACAGCATCTTCCAAGTTGATTTCGTTTCCCAAGTTTGCTTCACATTTCAAAAGCATCAAGCTGTCAAGCCTCATGTCTGTCATTGCTGTTCTCAAGGAACCTTTCACAATTTAGCTGACTGAAGGCTCTTTTATTTGTGCTGATTCCATAATCGGCTGTTATAGTCAATTGGCACATTTTGAAAGCCAGTTTTAATGCATTTTTGAATTGAACCATGGTGTTCTTCAATGTTTCCATTGAGAGTATATGTCTCTCCTCACTTTGTAGAGCATGCACATCAGGCCTAGTAGCTGGAGGAAACATCATGACAGTCTCTTCAATTGCTTCGATTGTCAGATTATTCTTGTTCAAGGAAAACTTGAAAATTGGATGCAGTGGAGAAATGGTTGTCTTCATAGCAACCATGTTGTCTCTAAGGTCTCTACATAGCGTATCAAGGACAGTCTTAAACTCTTTTCTCTCTCTCTTATAGAATTGTTTTAGGTCTATGCTTACTTCATTTTCAGCTTACACTTCAATCCTTCTGGATCTCATTCGTCTTCTATGGTGAAGTTGAAAGTCATGTTCAGGATCAACTTTAATGTTTCCAGCAAATGTTTCCACACTTGTGATCAAGTTCTCCATTTCTGTGGTGTTAGTATTAACCTCCTCCAAAATTATTACTGTGTTTTCGACAACTGTAATACAATCAATCAAATTCAAATCAGGGCTTTTTAAAGTTTCTGTTAAAATCTTCATCTTATACATAATGTTTTTCATAAAACCAAGCTAACAATGAAATCAAATGATTTCATCTTTTGCATAACCCGTACGTTTTTGTTTTTGCAACACAGTCTAATTCCGGTTGTGTGGAAATTTCTGCTAATACAGATAGGCTCAAATTATGTGTTTACAGCTTTTATAGTTTCTGCTCTGGCTGTCCACCTAGTCCTAGGCAGATTTCTCAAAAGAAGGGCATTCTCCACTTTCTTTATCTTATTCCTCAACTGTCTGAAATGTTTAGTTCTTGAATTGAAGAAAACATACAATGCTTCAAGTGTGTCGAATAAGTCTCGAATAATAATGTTGCTACTGCAGCTGTGTTCTACGGCTGTGATCTTGGCATGGAATGTGTGGTATATGATACCCTATGATTTCTGAGAGTTTCTTTTGTGCTCCATTAAACTGTCCTGACATTGAACTTGCAAAAACATATGACTGAAAAGCCAATGAGGATGTGTCAATTTCTTTCTTTCTTAAAGTCTTATAAATTTGCTTTATCATTCCAATACCTGTTTTCTCAGCACATTCAGAAACATCTAGCAAGCGTTCTCTTGGTTTGCAGTTTTCATCGACAGTACGGACAACTATCGAAAGCATATCTTTTTGTGAACTGTCATGTGTGGTATCAGCCATCATTGAGAAAAAAATCACAACGCTAAATCTCCTTAACAAATTTTCTTTCTATTTCTTCAGCAACAAGAGATATAAGCTAATTTTGAGACTTAGGACTCATGTAAGTCACATGGTATGGCCGTAATTCTCTTTCATCAAACCACGTTTTCAAGATGTGGTTATATCTTGAGATCAGCTATACTATTTATACAAAATTACCATCATTTGGTCCTGAGCCTTGAAATGCTATCCTTTGACGTCCTAGGGTTCTGCATGTGTCGATCAAGATTCTCGCTACTTCTCTGTTCTGAAACTGTACTCTTTCATTTTCTATTAGAGCTAATCTCTTACTTTGATCAAGAAGCACATCAATGTGCCGCTCCTTTATTAAAAAGTCACAATAGTTGTGGAGTGCTGATCTGTGTGCTATAAATGAAAAGTAAGTTTGTAACTTCCCAGCTTTTGTTTTCTGGCACTCCTTATTTTCCTTCAATTTCTTACTCCAGTCTTCGACCATGCACATAGGCGCCGAGTTTTCAACATCTCGGGGGGGGGGGGGGGCACAATCAGATAAAGTTATATAAAAGATTCACAAAGTCGATAAAGATAAAACAACTTACAAGGCAGCCTTGAAGAAAGCAAGCATATGTCAGTTAGGTGACTACGATTGGTTCGAGGTCATTTTAAGCCCTTTCTTCAGGCCAAAAGAACAGTATGCATCCTTAACAACTGCTAAGAACGAACTGCCCAACGAACGGCAGTAGTGGTTTTTAAGAGCGCATACAGTTATTTTGGCCCGAAAAAGGGGGGATTATAATGCCATCGAAGCAACTGTAGTCACCTAACTAACATATATATGCTTTCCTTAAGAAAATTTTGTAAGTTATTGTTTTACAAGTAGCAGTTTTGGAGTGAGATAACCGAGTGGTTAAGTCACAGGGATTATACATGGAGGGCCCGAGTTCGATTTCCGTCTTTGCCTAAACTGTTCCCGGTACGAGCACGGTAAATTTGTAGGTTTGAAAATCCTTCTGAGCAGTTTGTAGCAAAGGAAGGAGAGTTGGTCCCTGTGGATGTCGCCCCCATTGGGTTTCAGTCTAAATTAGATGGCATTGTCTCGGTGGTCTAAACAGATATCTTACACCTTCGGGTAGCGGGCACGGTAGCCCAGTGGTTAGCAAGCGGGAGTTGCACTCGGTAGTCCCGGGTTCGATTCTCGCCACTGCCAAAACTGCCCCCGTTCACGAGGAGTACGATCACGTTAAACATGTGGATCCGTAAATCCTTCCGAGAGGTTGGTGGTAGGGGAAGGAGGGTACGGTCCCTGTGGATGCCTCCCCCACTGGGTTCCAGTCTAAATTGGGTGGCACTTCCCAAACGTCCAAACAGTTACCTTACACCTTTCTGGTAGGTTGGACGGTCTGGGTCTCAACAACAACACTTTCGAGTAGGTCAGACGGGCTAGGTCGAAAAAAAGATATCAGCAGTTTTATTTATTGTACGATAAATATTTTTAATCTTTTTAGGCCTATTTATGTTTGTAGGCTAAGAGCTGATTAGGAAAATCCATATAGTTACTATGTATCAATATTATAATATATAATAATTACAATGGATTTTAATATAAAAATTAACTAGTAGCAAACAAGTTAACACTTAATATCAACTCTTAACTACCTATCAGTTGATTTTGACACAATAAATTAAAACAATAAACCCAGCAATAATACAAAAGTATCCAAATACTATTGTCTATATTTAAATATTTTTAAATTAAATATGTAAATAAATTGATCATCACTATAACCACACATTCAACTAAATTAAAAAAATCTTTTAAACAAAGCAATTTATAAAAAAAATCTCATAAATAATACTTTTATGCAAAATTTGGATGACATATTGGTTGACATTTCTTATCACAACTAAAACTTTAATATTTTTATCAGGGGTGTGTGCTGAGTATACCTGGTGGTGGTGGTGGGGGCTTAGCTCCCTCTGGTCCTTGCCTGACTACGGTGCTGTGCCAAATGTCCGGTGCTCACCAGGAGTAAAGCTACCGCGGGGTTTACAACTTCAAACAGAATGGATGCCACCTGTAAAGACAGCACTGGTATATAGAATCCAGGATTAATTACAGATAAGATCTCTTTAGGTAGACAAAATAAGTCATCTCTACTTTGTGGTAATCATTTATAGTTATTACTGGAGGGAAACAGCTATTTTTTGGAAATGCCAATAACATGGCTGAAAATATTCCATTTCTCTTTGAATTAGGTGGTCAGTCGAAAAAGTTCTGGTAACCAGGTGTTTTCGTCATTAGCGTAAACATGTTTCCTGGGAGTAAAGATGAGCCTGGTTTGTGTGCGAGATAATTTAGGGAGCTATGGTAAGGAAGATGTGAACAAGACTGAACTGAAATGTGGCATTTACGTTGACAGGATTTTCTTTCAATTATTTTAATGCTTAAAAAATTTCATTTTTTGGTATTTAGTAAAATATGGAGTTAGAAAAATTCTTTGAAATTTCCCAGAGGAGGCAAAGCCCCCTCTGGAAAAGTTCAGTTTTTAAACAAGGTAGTAAAATAATTTAGTGGTTATGTGTTTAAAATGTTTAGAAAAAAAATCTGTAAATTTGGAAACCTTTAAGAAATGGATAAAACTGTCAATAGCTTAAAGATAAACTTTAAATTAGAAAAGGTTAAGAACAAGACAGGAAATACGATTTTAAAATTTAATACGAAAAATGAGAAGATAGCCATTATAAACGCATGTTAATAATTAAAACTGCTAAAAAATATAAATATTTCTGTGAATTTTTGTTTGCAATAATTTCAGATAAAAGTAATATGTTATATTTTATTGTGAATCTTTTGAATCTCTCCTGATATTTCAATCTATTTCTCAAAAATTACTAACGTAATTAAAACAATGAGAAGCACTTATAAATGTAGTCATTGCGGGAGCATGAACTAAAATTTGATGTATGCGCATATGTACTTGCATGTTCATAATATTATAATATTAATTAAATATTAATTTACTTTTCACTTTAATAAATATAATTTAAATAGTCATTAAAATAATAAACAAAAGTATGTAAAACTTGAAATATATATAAAAAAAAATACACAAAAAATTGACCCATTTTGGAAATAATAACTAATGAAGAACACAAAAGCTAAGACAACATGCAAGCCGCAGATAAATTTTCAAACCTTCAATGTTTGTCGCAGATCAGCTAGAAACATTCTGCTACTGGGTTTATATATATAGATAGATAGATTTTTATTTCATTTATTTATTATTCAAATTAATAAAATTTGTTGAGTAAGGCAGTGAAAGCTAAACCATGGTGATAAAGTTTCCATTTAAATTCATATTTCAAACCTGCGATTTTCAAAAGTGATTATACGTTCAATAAACTCCCACAAAATTCAGAGATTTAATTGACTTTCACGTTTTAAACCAATGATTTCCAAGCTTTTTCGTTGGGAATCATGAAGTTAGAGAGTAGAACTCCTAGGGAAAAGTTTCGGTTTCCAATAATATCTCGACAACCCCTAGTCTCAGAAACTCGATACTTGGACTAATTTATGGGGGGATATTTCAAAGCTACCCACAGAATTTTATTAAATTCGGTGAAGCTGTTCTCTCGTGATGATGAAACAAATGAAAGTTTCATTTTTCATTAATATCACGACAACCTCTGGTATTAGAAACTCAAAACATGGACTAAATTTTAAGTGGGGCTATTTTAAGACTACCCACCAAATTTCATCAAATTCGGTTCAGCCATTCTTGCGTGATGTTGGATCATACATACTTTTCTTCTTTATATATATAGATATATAATGTCTTAATTTTTATTATATAATATTTCATGTGTTAAATCGTTTTGGAAGAGATGGTTATTAAACAAGGCCTCTGAACTAGGAGAAATTTATGCGCTTTCATCTAATTGGCTACATTTCTTCGCCATCGACCGACAGTATGAAGGGGTTTACCACGCCACAAAGACTTACATGTACCTCAAGCGTTGTCATGAACTGGCTACCATTAGGATGCGGTGAGTGGGAAGGCACCTCTAGGCTTAGTGCAAAAAATGCACCGTCCATTGGAAATAGTTTGGAAGTGAAATGCTCTATCCTTTGGGCCACAGCAGTTCTGGAAAGTCGCCATCCACAAAGGGTTAATAGAGAAAAGAAGTAATATTGAGGGGGGGGGGGGGGACTTTAACACTAGATCATTGCACAACTTAATTTTTTTTCCCCTTAAAGGAGGGAGGGCGATAACACATGATCAAAAATTTACAGTAATGAAGATAAAGAGGAATTATCAGGTCATACAAAGACTGGTTGATTTTTATTTGAGGCACTGTTCTCTTAACAAAATGTTAAGTAGAGGTGTGATCTTCCAACAAAAAGTAAAAGGGATGCTGCTTTACTAACAAAAGGGCAGGAAGGGCACTACGCCATTCTAAAACAGCCTAGGGACCAGATATGTAGATATTTATGTGTGTTTAAATTCTCTTTCATGCCAATGCTTTTGGTATATTTCGCATTCAAATAGCTTTTCATCTGCTTGAACATGTTTGTGTCTATTTAAAGTACCCTTTGTTATGAATGCTTTCTAAAATATTTCACATACAAAAGTTATTTCACCCGTATGAACAAGTTTGTGTATTTAAATACCTTTTTCATATGGCTGTTTTGACATATTTCACATGCAAATGGTTTTTGACCTGTATATATGGTTATGTGTATTTAAACATTTTTCTTTGAATGCTTTCTGACATACTTCACACTTAAGTCGCTTTTCACCTGTATGATCAAGTTTGTGTCTATTTATGTCACCTATTTTTGAGAATAATTTGACATATTTAACACACAAATGGTTTTTCACAAAACAATGCTGTGTTATTGCACAGAAAAATGGGACATTTAAGTGGAGAATACTTAAAAACTTTAAAAACTCTTGCAAATGGCATAATGCTGCGTGATGAAGATCTCAAGAACTTAAGCAAAAATTGTGATGTTTGTTACAAAAGTAAAAAAACTCGAAAGAAATTTGGAGTTGGTCGCACTAGAGCTACAAGACCACTTGAACTGATACATTCTGATGTTGTTGGTCCTATTGAGGTATCAACTTGGGATAATTGTAAATATTTTATAACGTTTCTAGATGACTATACCCAATTTGCTTCAGTTTATCTACTGCAGTATAAAAGTGATGTTTCGAATGTTCTGAAGCAATATGTCCTTGAAGCTGGGAACAAATGGAACTTAAAAGTCGCAAAAATTCACTGTGAAAATGGTGGAGAATATATTTCTAAAAATCTTGTAAATTAGTGTAAATCTAAAGGTACTGTTTTAGATTATACCATCCCTCATACACCACAACTTAATGGTAAAGCAGAACGACTAAATCGGACATTGATGGATAAAACTCGAGCTCTTCTATTTGATTCAAATGCAGAAAAAGAAATGTGGGGAGAAGCACTGTATGTAGCTACTTATCTTCACAACAGAAGTCCTACCGTTGCTATTGACACTTTGCCTGCTGAAAAATGGTTTGGAGGAAAGCAAAATTTGTCAAATCTTCAAATATTTGGATCAACTGCATATTCAAAAATCACAGGTCATCTAAAAAAACTTGAAAGTCAATGTGAAAAATACATATTTGTTGGCTATGCCCCTAATGGTTATAGACTTTGGGATACAGAAAAACGAAAAATAAAAATCTCAAGAGATGTGTACTTTATAGACCCAAAAGAAAGTCAATGTAAACAAAGTTCTTCAGACTTTAAATTTTTGGATTTAAATGTCAATGAAACAGATGATGGCGGTGATGATGAAAAATATGATGGTGGTGATGATGAAAAATATGAAGATACCACTTAAATAGATGAAAATTCTGAAGACAAAGAAATGAAAAATTTAGATGTGGAAAAGGAGCAAGATATAGAAAAATTGTTGAAAGATACAGAAGAAGTGTTAAAAGAAAATATGGAAGAAGAATTGGGAAAAGGTAAAAGGAAGAAAAAACTCCCAGAAAAATTAAATGAATATGTTTTGCTAACTTTTGAAGAAGCAATGAATAGTCCTGAAAAATTAAAACGGCAACAAGCTGTAAAAGAAGAAAAAAATTCATTGGAGGAAAACAAAACTTGGGACTTTAGTAGATGAAAAAGAATTAAAAGGAAAAAAAAATACTAACCAGCAAATGGATATTTAAAATCAAAGATGATGGCAAATACAAGGCTAGACTCGTAGTTAGAGGATTTGAACAAACACAAGGAATAGACTTTGAACAGACATATAGTCCAGTTATAGGTAGTGATTCTTTGAGAGCTAATTTTGCTACATCCACTAAGAATTATTACATGAAGAAATTTGATGTTAAAACTGCTTTTCTCTACGGAGTACTTCAAGAAGAAACATATATGTACTTACCTGAATGTTATGAAAGAGAAAACAAAATATGCAAATTGGAAAAAGCACTATATGGTCTTAAGCAGTCACCAACTACGTGGAATAAGACTTTAACTGATTTTTTAAAACAAGAAGGATTAGAACCTTTAAAAACTGAACAGTGTATTTTTGTTAACAAGGACAATACATTAATACTGGCAATTTATGTCGATGATGGAATCATAACAGGGGATAATAAAGATAAAGTAGATGATTTACTTGCGAAATTGAAAAAAAAAAATTGAAATGACATCATTAAACGAACCCTTTTCATTTTTAGGAATTGATCTGAAAAAGGACTCGGATTCTTTAAAGCTTTCTCAAACTGGATATGCAAATCGGGTACTGGAAAAATTTCAAATGTCTGAAGCAAAACCATCAAATACGCCTAGTCTTTCAAATAAGAGAGGAAATAGTACAAAGAAAATTACTTATCCTTATCGTGAAGCGATTGGAAGTCTACTTTATTTATCAACAAAAACCAGACCAGATCTAAGCTACTCTATAGGTTTTTGTAGTAGACAGGTAGAAAATCCATATGAAGAATATTTAGAAAATTTAAAAAGAATTCTGAGGTACTTAAAAGGAACAGCTGAATTAGGAATATCTTATAACCAAAACAGTGATGCAAATTTGGAAGCTTACTGTGATGCTGATTATGCAGAAGATTTGGAAACACAGAAAAGAACTACAGGATATGTTATTTATTATTGTGGAGGACCTATCTCTTGGGCATCAAGAAAACAACCTGTAGTTGCTACTTCAAGCACCGAAGCAGAATATATATCTGCAGCTGAATGTTGTAAAGAGTTAGTATATCTAAAGGCACTGATCGAAGAATTGACTGGAGAGAAAATAACAGCAACAATGAATATTGACAATCAAAGTGCAATAGAATTAATTAGGAAGGGTGTTCTAAATCACAGAAGTAAACATATAGATGTCAGATTTCACTTCATAAAAGAAAAATATGAGCAAAAAATTATAGATATAAAATACTGTCCAACTCAACATCAAATAGCTGACATTTTAACAAAACCTCTTGGAACTAACAAATTTTCTATTTTAAGAATGAAACTGGTTTCTTAATCTTTTTTTTTATAATGAGCATTTGGGCTATACTGCAGATAACTAGCATTTTTTTATTTCTATTTTTTAAATTAACAATTACAGGGGTGTGTTAAAATATAATTGTTATTTAAAATATCTTTATTTTATATCTGGCAACAGCAGTATTAAAAATATGTTTATGGCAACCCTCTCTCGTGTTTCCGAGATGGACTTGGAATGATGTTTATATTAAAATGTAGTGTCTGCAGCTTGCTCTGTTCTTAAAAGTAAAATCACTATTAAAATAAAAACTTCATAATATATCTTTAAAGTATGCTTCTTCACATTTAAAAATATCCACATAAAATAACACACATTTACGGATATTTAAATCATCCTTTCTTGAGAATGCTTTCTGACATATTTCACATACAAAAGTTATTTCACATGTATGAAGAATGGTTTTTCACCTGTATATTTATTTTTATGTGTAATTAAATCATTTTCAATATGCTTTTATGACATATTTTACACAAATGGTTTCTGTGTATTTAATTATACCCTTTTCGTATGGCTGTTTTGACATATTTCACATATAAAAAGTTTTTGACCTGTATATATGGTTATATGTATTTAAACATTTTTCTCTAAATGCTTTCTGACATACTTGAGAATTGTGGGACGAAGGTAAATCATTCTGCATATGCAAGTCACTTTTCACTTGTATGACCCAGTTTGTGTCTATTTAAATCACTTATTTTTGAGTATACTTTCACATATTTAACACAGATGGTTTTTCACCTGGATGTTTATTTCTATGTATACTTAAATCAGCATTTCGTCTGTATGCTTTCTGACATATTTCACACACAAATGGTTTTTCACCAGTATGTTCAAGTTTATGCATATTTAAGTCATATTTTCTTGTGAATGCTTTCAGACATATTTCACACACAAAAGGCTTTTCACCTGCATGATAAAGTTTATGTATATTTAAACTTTCTTTTCGTATGTATCCTTTCTGACATATTTCACATACAAATGGTTTTTCACCTGTATGTTCATATGTATGTTTATTTAACTCATATTTTTGTGTGAATGCTTTCTGACATATTTCACACACAAATGGTTTTTCACCTGTATGTACATATGTATGTTTATTTAAGTGACATTTTTGTGTGAATGCTTTCTGACATATTTCACAAACAAAAGGTTTTTCATCTGTATGACCACGTTTGTGTCGAATTACATCACATTTTTTTCTGAATGCTTTCTGACATATTTCACATACAAGAGGTTTTTCACCAGTATGAATAAGTTTGTGTTGATTTAAAGTATGTTTATTTGTGAATGCTTTTTGACATATTTCACACACAAAAGGTTTTTCACCTGTATGATGACGTCTGTGTACATTTAAACTTTCTTTTCGACTGAATGCTTTTTGACATATTTCACACACAAAAGATTTTTCTCCTGTATGAACAATTTTGTGTGACTTTAAATCATTTTTTTTTCTGAATGCTTTTTGACATATTTCACACACAAAAGGTTTTTCATCTGTATGACAAAGTTTGTGTGACTTTAAAGCATTTTTTTGTTTAAAAGCTTTTTGACATATTTCACACACAAATGGAATTTTAACTGTATAAACATGTTGGTGTCGATTCACATCCCTTTTTTTTCTGAATGTTTTCAGACATATTTCACAGTCAAAAGGTCTTTCACCTGTATGAACAAGTTGGTGTGAATTCAAAGCACTTTTATTTTTGAATGCTTTCAGGCATATTTCACACTCAAAAGGCTTTTCACCTGTATGAATAAGTTGGTGTGAATTTAAAGAACTTTTTTGTCTGAATTCTTTCTGACATATTCCACACATAAAAGGCTTTTCATCTGTATGTAAAATTTTATGTTTAATTAAAGTACCTTTAAGTCTGAATGCTTTCTGACATATTTCACACACATATGGTTTTTCACCTGTATGACCAAGTTGGTGTGCATTTAAAGAACTTTTTTGTCTGAATGTTTTCTGACATATTTCACACACAAAAGGTTTTTCACCTGTATGACCAAGTTGGTGTACATTTAAAGAATTTTTGTGCCTGAATGTTTTCCGACATATTTCACACACAAAAGGTTTTTCACCTGTATGAATAAAATTGTGTGAATATAAAGAATTTCTATGTTTGAATGCTTTCTGACATATTTCACACACAAATGGTTTTTTAACTGTATGAACAAGTTTGTGTGTTTTCAAAGAAGTTCTTCTTGTGAATGCTTTGCAACATATTTCACAGACAAAAAGTTTTTCACCTGTATGTTCAAATCTATGTGCATTTTTATTCATATTTTTGTATAAATGCTTTAGGACATACTTCATATATAAAAGGCTTTGCACCTGTACGTACAAATTTGTGTGTATTTAGATGACCTTTTTGTTGAAATGCTTTGTGGCATATTTCACATGCAAAAGACTTTTCACCTGTATGTACAAGTTTGTGTTTATTTAAAATAACCTTTTGTGTGAATGCTTTGTGACATATTTCCCATACAAAAGACTTTGCACCTGTAGGTACAAGTTTGTGTGCATTTAAATAATTTTTTTGTGTGAATACTTTGTGACATATTTTACCCACAAAAAGCTAACAGTTACCTTATACTTTTCTGGTAGGTCGGACGGTCCGGGTCTCAACAACCACACAAAAAGCTTTTCACCTATATGTATACGTTTGCGTTTATTTAAATGACTTTTTCCTGAATATGCTTTCTGGGATATTTCACATTCAAATAGTTTGCCGGCCACTTAATTTGATGCTCATGCCTCTGGGCGAGTCGAGTGGTCTGGGTTTTCGACATTCAAATAGTTTAATGGTGTGCTCAAGCTGATGTGGTTTACAGTTACTTTGTGGAAGAAATGTCTTTTGGGACATTTTACATGTAAATCGTAGTCTGAATAGGGTGAATTAGTTTATGTTTATTTACATTAGTTGTTTACGAACACATTTTGCAGAAAAATAGTAAATTTTTAAAGTGTTAACAATTATGAGACTATTCGTACAAACACTTTGAGATATTACACTAAAGACTTTATCACCAGTATGTAAGCAAAACATAGATTAAAAAATTTCTTGTAGGAAATATATTCTGACTATTCCATATTTATTATCCAACATCATTTTATGGTTGAGCTTCCGCAAATGCGCCGTTGCTGTCTAGAGCTCCCCTAAGACCGACCGTGACATCCTTTCATCGCCAATAGTCAACGTTTGGCATTATTCTGGGGTTACATTTATTTGAGGAGGATAGTTTATTCTAACTCCATGGTTTATTCTATTCTATTCTAATCCGCTCCAAGGAGCTAAAAACACAGAGGATATGGCGTTTTGCCTTGCAAAGTAGTTTACACTTTTCGCAAAGAAAAAACTCTTAAACACCTGTAGCGCGGTAGCCCATTGGTTAGCGCGCTGGAGTTGCACTCGGTAGGCCCGGGTTCGATTCCAGCCACTGCCAAAAACTGCCGCCGCGGGTCCGTAAGTCCACAGAATACTATATTCAGAAGGTTCACTCCCATAGGACCCTATGGCAACATTTTTAACATGGGATGTCGCATAGACACTAGAGCTCGTGAGTTGGACCAACTGAACTACGATGCGTCTGCCAGATTTGGCGCGCTATCGCTCGCTTGGCGATTTTTTTTTTAAACGGGAGGGGACCAAAATGTTGAGGACTGTACTTTTATAATTTTTGAAACTATAGAAAGGATCAGGATTTAAAAATACATTAATCTGCAACATAAATATATTCATTAGTTTAAGAATATTTAAATAAACATAGTTATATATTTAATTCAAATGATCATAAAATAGATTAAAAAATACACACATTGCATTGTCTCACTATAAAACATAATGCACAAAAAATTACAAGCTAACATACTCAAAAGACTGAAATATTATATAATATTTTCAGTCTAAAAAGTATACTAGCGTGTTGATCGTTAATTACTTGATCCTTAATTTATTCTGGGATACTGATAATAGACTTTTTTTTTTAAATATAAAAATATTCATATAGTAAATATCAAATTTACATAAATGCACTATCGAAGTTGTGGAACTCAATCATTAATTACCCGAGGGGGGAGAGGGGAATTTTCCACCATAAGGCACTTAATAAAAATTTTACATAAATATATACACATACTATATCACATTCAACTAAGAAAAAGCTATCCAAATATCAATTATTTCACATTTTATAAAAATACGGAAAATATTTTTTAACTAATTATACCACTACCTCTTAAAATTTAGTCTAATCCGGCAGTAATAACACAGCACTAATATACTTATATGAACACGTGTATACTTATATGAACACGTGTATACTTATGAACACGTGTATACTTATAATGAACACGTATGTAGGATGGTGATAGCTAAAATTATTTCAATTTTAATAAACATAAATTACATACCCTGTAACGCAACCAGTTTTCTTTTATCAATCCATTTCTATGAAATGATCTAAACACTTAACAAATAATCCTTTTTCACGTTACTCAAACCACGCTAGTCTGTTGTTCTAAGTTTTCGCCGAGCGAAATAGGGTTATAACATTGAAAATCGTCTTGGAGCCAAACCAGACTATCGCCAAGCGCTCGGAACAAACCAGACCATCGCCAAGAGCGCGCCAACCCAATGTTTGGTCTATCTCTAATGGCCGCCGCGAAAACGAAACTATCGAGAGTGACAGGTCTGTATAGTAGTCTGTGCGTAAGTCCTTCCGAGAGGTTGGTGGTAGGGGAAGGAGGGTACGGTCCCTGTGGATGCCTCCCCCACTGGGTTCCGATCTAAATTGGGTGGCACTTCCCGGCTGTCCAAACAGTTACCTTACATCTTTCTGGTAGGTCGGACGGTCTGGGTCTCAACAACAACAACACCTGTAGCGCATTGGTTAGCGCGCTGGAGTTGCACTCGGTAGGCCCGGGTTCGATTCCAGCCACTGCCAAAACTGCCGCCGTGTTCATGCGGAGTACGATCACGCCGAAAGTCCTTCCGAGAGGTTGGTGGTAGGGGAAGGAGGGTACGGTCCCTGTGGATGCCTCCCCCACTGGGTTCCGGTCTAAATTGGGTGGCACTTCCCGACCGTCCAAACAGTTACCTTACACCTTTCTGGTAGGTCGGACGGTCTGGGTTTCAACAACAACACCTTTCTGGTAGGTCGGACGGTCTGGGTCTCAACAACAACACTTTCTCATAGTACAAGTAGCTTACAAAATGATTGCGTCAAAAATATTTCTGATTCAAATCCAATCATTAAAATCTAATAATAATTTCTCCAGAGAATTTAGAAGCAGGTGATTCTTCTTCTTCTTCTAGGTTTCGATTGAAATCGACTTTGTTTTTATTGTGATTACTTTTAGGCACTGTAGCAAAGAATGATTCACTGGAAGACTGTAGCTCAGGCTTTAATTTGCATTTTAGGGCAGTCAGGTGATGCTGTGCTGTTTATGCTAATTTTATGTGTTTAGTTTCTTGCTGCCAGCAAGAATAAGTATATTTATATTCTTTGCTGCCAGGGCGGCATGTTATGATTTTAGTTGCGGAGCTCAAAACCGTTCTTGCGACCGTAGTTATTTGCTCCTGGAGCTCGAAACGGGCAGCCACCACTACTACTTACTACTACTAGAGAGAGATGATCCTGAAGATTTTAGTTGTCCTTGCCCTGATAGATTAAAATTGAAATAAGGCCTTTAGCCAGACTAAAAATTCATGAAAGTTCTGTATTACACAATATAGTGATTCATTTTATAGCTCTACATAAAATTTACTTTAGTTGCTTAAGCAAGAAATTATGTGTTCAATATTTATGTATACTGGAAAGAAACCATATCTTTTCAATGTACCCAAAAGTATTTTTATAAAGGTTTCAACAAATATTTAAAAATACTGGTGGATTACGATTTATATATATAATGTCGTGGGAGACATTTCTCCCACAAAACAGTTTCAGTCAGCATAAACTTAGGCATGACACCTTTAAACTATTTGAATGTGAAATGTGTCAGAAGGCATTTTCAGTGAAAAGTGATTTAAAAGCACACAGACTTGTGCATATAGGTGAAAAGCCTTTTATGTGTGAAATGTGCCACAAAGCATTCGCACAAATAAGTACTTTAAATAGACACATATGTATGCATACAGATAAAAAACCTTTTGTGTGTAAAATATGCCAGACAGCATTTACACGAAAAAATGATATAATTGCACATAAACGTATACATACTGGGGAAACACCATTTGTGTGTGAAATATGTAAGAAAGCATTCACACAAAAATGCAATTTAAATTCACATAAACATGTACATACAGGTGAAAAGCCTTTTGTGTGTGAAGTATGTCAAAAAGCATTCACACAAAAAAGAAATTTAAATACACATAAATTTGTTCATACAGGTGAAAAGCCTTTTGTGTGTGAAGTGTGCCAGAAAGAATTCGCACAAAAATGTACTTTAATTAGACACATACGTAAGCATACAGGTGAAAAACCTTTTGTGTGTAAGATATGCCAGACAACATTCACACAAAAAAATGATTTAATTGCACATAAACGTGTACATACTGGGGAAAAACCATTTGTGTGTGAAATATGTAAGAAAGCATTTGCACGAAAGGATGCTTTAAACACACATAAACATGTACATACAGGTGAAAAACCATTTATATGTAACATATGTCAAAGAGCATTTCTACGAAAAAGCAATTTAGATATACATAAACTTTTACATACAGGTGAAATGCCTTTTGTGTGTGAAATATGCCAGAAAGCATTCTCACAAAAAACTACTTTGAGTCAACACAAACTTACACATACAGGTGAAAAACCATTTGGATGTGAAATATGTCCGAAAGCATTCGTACGAAAAAGGGATTTAAATAAACATAAACTTGTTCATACATTGTAATAGGGTTTATACAGCACAAAAGGATATTTTGTGGTTCAAAAAGACATCCTAGGTCAGTAATTTGTTAGTCCAAAAGTTGAACATGGTAGACAAAATTTAAAATTACCATATATTCGTATCTACCCTTCTACATGTTCTTGCTGTGTCTTTATGCTAAAACAGCATAAAATACATACTAAGATATTCTCATTTATAAAAATTCTCAAATATTGAAAATAGTATGTTTAAAATTTCATAAAAAATACTTAAGCATGTTAAAGCTAATTCAGATGGAAAAACATAAATGTACTTAAGCGTTTGCATTAGTGGTGACTTGTGTAGCAGTACTTCACCTAAAATTATCTGTTGAATGATTTTTTATGTTCAAAATTATTAATCGATAAAATAAAATAGAAAATTTTATTTTTACTTCTGTCCCATTTTTTTTTTTTGTTATTATAATTAAATTTACTTATCTTACAATTTGTGACCACAATGTTAACATCAAAGCATCTGATTCCCTACTACTGTGTTCAAAGTAACGCTAGCCAATGCTCTTGCAATAAAGAAGCAGCATTTCATTTGCAGCAACTGTGTTCTGCAGCCTCTTTAATACTATTGTTATTAGATGGTTACCATTAGGGTTAAAAATTTCCTTTTGCCAAGGGCAAATAGATTTTTTCATTTGGTAAATAAAAAAATATGTGCATGATATAAACTTTTTTAATATTTTTCCCCCATCCTAGAAATAGCTACATTTGTAAAAATTAGAATTTCTAATAACATTTTCTTAATGGCCATGCAAGGCAGAATTTTACATTTTGGCATAAAAAAAAACTAAAGTTTTGGGCAAGTATCGGGTGATTCAAAAATCAGGAAAAACTTTAAAAATTAATAATTCATGAACTAATAAAGATAAATAAATGCCTCTTGCACAGAAAGAATGGAAATAAAGCCGGATTTTTTGTCAAGAAAAAAAAATATTGTTAGTATAATTTACATTTCTACCAAGAGATGATGCTGTATTAGGTATCTAGTCTACATTATATAGGATAAGATGTCAGATTTAGCTACAAATGTTCAATGTTTCATCTGTCATTCAACAGCACAGCTGTCAGATGAGGCAGATGTCAGATGATCACTGTTCACAGCATTAAATAACATTTTTTTCAGTATGGCTGACACATGTTGCTGGATGGCATCTTTCAATATTGCCAATGATGCTGGTTGGTCATGGTATACTTTTGACTTCAAGTACCTCCATATCCAAAAGTCACCGGGTATCAGATCGGGAGATCTGGGTGGCCATGCATGTGGAAAGGATCGACTGATGACACAATCCTCCCCAAATGTTGAGCGTAGCATTTGTTGCACAGGCGCAGCAATATGTGGTGGTGCTCCATCTTGCATAAAGGTCACTATATGCAATGCTTCTTGCACTTGCAATTCTGGAATAATGCTGGTCCGTAACAGTGTTGCATAGCACTCACCAGTGACGGAAACTGTTTTCATAACAGACCTTGTGACTTCCTCAAAGAAAAATGACCCGATTAAGAAATCAGCAGTGAAGCCATACCAGGCTTTAACTTTTGGCTGATGCAGGGGTTGTTCAACAAATGCATGTGGGTTTTCTGTACTCCAAATTCGACAATTGTATGTATTAATATTGCCAGAAAGGGTGAAATGCATTTTATCTCTCCAAAGCACAGTGAAAAGCCAGTCATTCTGTTCCTCCATTTTATTAAATACCCAATTAGCAAAATCTTGGTGAGTGCTGAAGTCGTTAGCTTTTAGTTCGGGATTATGTTGCAACTTGTATAGATATTGCTTAAGGATAATTCGCAATGATCTCCATACACTGCCATACGAAATGCCAGTCCGTCAGGACACTTCTTGAGAACTGCATTCCTTGTGTGCAGAAGCTGCAGACAGTGCTTGTTCGACTCTCAGGGCAACAACAGTGGATGTTGAGGGCCGGCCACTTCTTGCACATGAAGCCAAAGAACCTGTGGCTTCGGCTTTCTCGATTAATGACAACATTTCTATGCCTAAAGTTTCATCTATGAGACAGATCAACTACTACTACTATCTGCTTCAAGAATGGCGTTATCAGCTACAGCTGCTCTTTTTATATCATCTGATAATTTGTATAATCTAATATCTGTACCTAATACAGCACCATCTATCTGTTGGTAGAAATGTAAATTATACTAACAATACTTTTTTTTTTCTTTACAAAAATCCGGCTTCATTTCCATTCTTTCTGTGCAAACTGCATCTATTTATCTTTATTAGTTCATGAATTATTAATTTTTAAAGTTTTTCCTGACTTTTGAATCACCCGGTATATTTATCCAGATAACTGGAGAATGAATAGATGCTAATTTAGTGGAATGGACAGAATATAATCTGACTATGTCTTCAGTAAATTACAATGAAGCATTGTTAAGAATCTAACAGAATGAAGAAACATTTAAAACTTTGTCCTCATTTTAAAATTTTTTTTTCTGTCCCCCCCCCCTTTCCAAGTACTACTTTCTGTGAGCATGTTTTAATCATATAAAACCTCCTTTAGAAATAGACTAATAATTAAGGAATAAACTTTTATTTATATATATATGTATAATTATTTATGCTTCAAGTTGGGATAATGTTAATCTTAATTAGCCATTGATAAATGGTATTTTTTAACTGATAAAGGTAGATATGTCAATAGAGAAGAATAAATAGTTATCTATTTTGGGTATTTTTTTTTTTAATTTTCTTAATAAATCATTATCAATGCATACATAATACTTCACTGTTATGTGTATATTTATTAATTTTTATGTAATTGCAGATAAATTTTAATGCAATTATTTTTTTACGATAAGAAATGATGAACACTTTATGCAATGTTATTTATGTTGTATAGGCAAGAGAAAAAATATCTGGCTAGTAAAGTCTGAGCTGAAATTTCTTACCCTTGCCATGAGGATGATTGCACATGTCAATCTGAAAAGTGATACAAATTTTTATCCTTCCTCATGTTCAGGAAGTTTGTGTTCAGTGACATATTTGGCTACTTCTCTCCAATTGGGCTGATTTTTAAATATATGCTGACCACCAGTATATGTGATCATTTCAATAATTTTGTAAAATATATGATGACTTTTGTTTGTTTTTAACTATGAAATGAAGAATTGGTATTTACAAATGGAGAAGTATAGTACACGAAAAATTAGTTGAATCTGAAGCAAATATAATAGATGATTTTTCTCTTCAAATTTGTTCATGATGCAGTGGTCATTGAAACAAGAAATTCATTTATATATTTAATTGTAAATTATAATAAATAAATACTATCAGTTAATTATTTTTATTTATTTATTTTGCCTTGGCTATTTTTTAATTTTCAGACTTGTTTGCCTATTATTAGTCTGAATTCTGGTAGGATCTCTAATGTTCATTATATTTTCCTCTGGGCATACAAGGAGGTACTATGCTGTTCTTGCTGATACATCTGTCTTTGGAAGTTTCTGGTTTGGTACTCTCTCTGCACAGTACGATATCCTGGTGGTTTTATCCTCCTTGAGGCAGTTAGGCAACACCTATGGGTGACTGGGCTTTCTACTTTTTCTTTCATTGCACCTGCCAATTTGGAGGTTTTCTGTATCCACTACATCAGTGAGTTGATCGCCTAGATTATCAAAATATCCTGAAATCTTTTTGGTAACCCAGTCATAAGGGCTTCTGTGATTAAGTGTTTGGATAACTTTAGTTGTTGGCCTATTTCTAATTTTGTCTTAAAATACTGCACCAAATTTTCCGCATGCATTCTGGAGTTTAAAGTGCATAAATTATTCATGTTTTGAAGATTTAAATGATTTCAAATATTCAATGAGTTTATTCATCAGTTCTTCCCATTTTTAATTTCTATACAGTAATTTAGGTAGAATGTCAAAGTTTCTTTTAGGAAATCAGATATGATTTAAAAAATTTTGACTTTTCCTTCGATACATTTTCTGCAGTAGCTTTAAGTTTCAATATCAAGGTTTGATCCAATTTTAAACTTTATATCAAATTATATAATCATATCTTCGCATTTTTTTATACCCCCATTTTTTAAGGAATTTTCATTTAGGCTTTTTATTCCTTCTTCATTTTGTTTTCTAACTTCAGCATGTCTATGGCCAAGGTGACAACATCTAAATTGTTGGTGAAATAGATTCCACTTTTTTGCCAGATTCCTGTCTATCCATTTAAAAAAAGTTATTGATAGAATACCAAATTACTCCTTTTTTCTTCTATGAACAAAATAAATCCACACTCTTATTGCTCCCTTCCCAACCACTCAGATTCCTGCTGTAAGCCCTAGGGCCAGCCAAGTGGTCTGGGCCTTCAACACTCTTATTGCTCGGAGTTCTAAAACACTTTTAATAATAGGTCATTACTCATTTTCCGTATGAAAGTCGGTTAGAGAAATTTCATCATGCTAAGTCAGCTGAGAGAACTACAGATCACCACACAATATTTGCTCTGATCTTTACATGCACTTTACACTTAGTTCGTAGAGAGGAATATCACTGGCCGTATAGAAATCCTAAGAGCC
The DNA here is from genome assembly GCA_951213105.1 of Amaurobius ferox. NCBI lineage: Eukaryota > Metazoa > Arthropoda > Arachnida > Araneae > Amaurobiidae > Amaurobius > Amaurobius ferox. The sequence continues at coordinate 110,795,219 of OX578153.1, forward strand.
AGTTTTCATTGGGGCATGAAAAATATGCCGTCCTTCTTGTTTCTATATTACAAAAATGTGATGTGGATGCAAATACGGATGGGGAGGTTTATCTTAGAAACATCTTGTAGTAGTATAGAATTATAGGCTATTCAAGACAGAGAATAAGGGAATTCAAATGAGAAAGTTTACTAGTTAAGTGGAGGGTTGGTTAGGATTAGTGGGCGAATCTACTGCTGTAGATGAAACAAGGGAGTATGTTTACTCAAGGGAGTAGTATGAGATAGAATTTAATGTAGTTACATACAATAAACAGGTGATCTTAAATAGGAATTTAGAATAAGAATTATGAGAAAAAGGGTATGTTAATGGGAAAAGCTTACAATTTCTGTATCGTATATGCTATGTATATATGTTAAACATGATTTTTTATTGTTTATATATAATTAAAAATTAAAAACATTTATTTTTCTTTAAGTTTTTTTTTATTATTATTTATTACTTTGCATGCAATATATAATATATATGTATAATGATCTCATGGTAGGTAAAATTGTTCTTAATATTGTTTATTCAGAATTTAAAATTTCTTTATTTTATCAGAAGTGAATTTTATGTACATTTTGTAATTTTTTTTTTACTTTATAAAATTACAGTTGAATTATTGTATGATCTGACTTATTTTTAGTCTAGGATATAACTATGTTTCTAAACTTCTTTTTACTTGTGGCCACTTTTAAATTGTGTTTATCTCTGGTCCTTGTCTCCTTTATGCCATAAACTCTGTCAATTTAAAAACAAGAAAGATCAATCATGCATCAATTCACATCAATCATTGATTTTGAAACATTTTTCAACTGAAATGCAATTTTATTTAAACAGCTCTAAAATGTGATATATTCAGCACTGGTATATTTTTTAAATTATCGCAATACTACAGTAATTTATTATACTTGGAAACTTGAAACTTCATGAAAAAAGTTAATGCTATATATCGTCTGCTTCTCTATGCAAAACCAATGAATATTTCATTCATGTCACTTATATTCAAGACTCCAGAGCTAAATAATTTTGCGTGAATAAAATACAGCAATTCTTATACAACTTATCTTACAATCACTTAATTTGTTTACATTCTGCATGCTATAGAAATAGATTTCGTTGTAAGAATAATCAAAGTTTAGTAATCATTTACAATAAAAAATATTGTCATTACATGTCACAGAAATTAGATACACTGATATTATGAAAAAATAAAGTGGTTTTATGATGGATACAACACTAAATATAAATTTAAACATCACAATTTTTACTCTGGGAAAAAAAAAGATTGATGCCATATTTTATTTTGAAATGAGTTATGTGATCTCTTCATATAATATGGGTGTAATTATTATTTCAATTTTTATTTAAAATATTACCTAACATATTTTGCTGAAATATTTTTTACACATTTTATGTGATAATTTGAATATTTTCTAAAATTTTCGAAGCAATTTGCAAAATTTAACTCCAGTTTAAAAATATTTGAAAAATTATGTCCCATAGGATTCAATGTATTTCATGTTTTCAACACAGGTTAAATCCGAAACTAATTGGGTGATACTGTTCACTTTCATTCCCATATGTCTTACAGACCATCTTGACAACATACTAAAATTTCTTTTTGATGAAGTCATTTTTACGGCAGTTATCATGTGAACAGACAAACAGACAGACAGAATGAACAAAGTTATAAACAATTTACAACTATGTTAGAAAGCATTACAAAATAGTATGGAATTATGTAGGAATAAAGCAATCTTGCTTTCTGGTTGGTTGAGTTTGGTTTTAAAAAGTATAATACAATCACCAAAAATAAGACTGCTGTATGTAGAGGTATGTGTACCTTTTATTTAACGGGTTGAGCACAAACCCCATAATGATAATGAAAAATAAAGTATACCTTAGCTTAAAATAATAACTATGTAATATGAACATCGAAAGTTTAACATTTTTTACTAAGTAGTTACCACTCAGAGGTTTCTGCAGCTTCCATAAAGAACAACTAATTTAAGGCATTAGGGACTTTTAAAGGAAAGTAAAAATTTACTCATCAGTGCTGAACAGGTAAATAAATTTTTACTTTCCTTTACGTAGTATTCAGAAAGTATTGTTTTCACAAAACTTTTCGATTTCGAGATTTTGATGCCAATATATATTTTAGGACTTCCTGAGCATAATTTGATTAATTTTGGTGGTTATGTCCGTCTGTGGCCGATTTCGTATTACAAAATTTCACATAGTATGTTTATTCTACAGTTAATGGTAGCATTTTTTTCGTCTTTCATTGCATGTTATTTGGTATACATTTATACTTTATATATATATATTTACACAATATGTATTTATACTTTCAATTGAATGTCGTAAATTCAAAATAGATGTATTTACTTTCTACAGTCCGTGTGTTATTCAGGTTAGTGTTTCCAGTGTATGGCAGAGAGTAGCTTAAGCTTAGACCGCTCAGCACAGCTTTAGTGGATGCCAGCTTTATATTTATTTTTCAACTTGTGTTTAATTTTTGCTTCAGATTAACTCCATTTTTTACATGGTTATTCTGTATAATCTAAGTTAGTTCCGACGCCATTCAACTCGGATTTTCAGCACTCTACTGGAATTTTTGCGATTGTCTATTGTTTTCTATTTCATAGTATATAGGATTACACTCCCATTGCAGATAACAACATCCATGGACCAATTCCATGCTTACTATGTGCTCATCACCATGGAATAGCCAATCGATAGTAAGAAAACATGTGCCATAATTTTGCAAATACCTATGGAGATCAACAAATTCAATCCTACCTTGTAGGACCTTCAAATTTCTTAAGATAATATTTAGCTCAGGCTGCAATGGCCAATTTTATACTCTTAGAACAAACCTATAGAGAGTATTCTAAAAATTAATGTTGTGCACCCATTGCAGATAACAGTATCCATAGACTGGTTTTATGCTATTATATGGTCCTTATCATGAAATAGCTAGATGTGTGATAAGAATGAATTTAGGGTACTCCACAGAGATTTGTAAAATTGTGGCGCATAGCACATTTACCTTGTTGCTATTCCAAAACTTTATATATATATAATAATCCATGCTAATAAGCACAGAACAGGTGTATGGATTTTGTTCTCTGCGATAGGGACATACGTGATCGTAACTTTGGGGGCACAACTTATAGGCAGGCTCTGTGAGTGTGAACTTGATTTTGTAACCTAAGCTTAATCACTTTAGATCATATTTGAAATGGGATGCATAGTAGAACTGAATTTATCGGTCTTCATAAAGCCTTGCAAAATCGTGGCACATAGCACATTTACCTTGCTGCTATTACAAGTATTGGCTATTCCATGCTAATAAGCACAGAACAGGTTTATGAATTCTGTTACCTGCGATGGGGACGTACATGATCATAACTTTGGGGGCACAAATTATAGTCAGGATCTGCGAGTGTGAATGAACTTGATCATTGTAACTTGTAACCTGAGCTTAATCACTTTAGATGATATTTGAAACTGGATGCATAGTAGAATTGAATTTATTGGTCTTCATAAATCCTTGCAAAATCGTAAAATTTTCCTACTGCCACTACAGGTACTATTCCATGCTGACAACTACATGAGAAACACGAAATTGATAAATAAATATTATCAACAAAGAATGTTAAATGAACTAAGGGCTGTATCAAATTGGCTAAAAATATAAATATTGAAAATATATAGGTAATATTTTGCAGTGAAGAATGACTTCTGTCTTATAGCAGGATGCTGTATAAAAGTGCTCAATTGCTCAGCTATCACCACCTGTGAACAATGATTTTGTAGTTATTGTTACTTGTCAGCATGGAGTCTATATTATCAATGAGCACAAAATGCCTTAAAACAAGGGTTTTAGAATTTTTCTGGCAAAACAACTATTAATATAATTTCTGATGATGATTTGATTAATTTTTGTTTATGGCTATTTGCTGCTGCTGAGGTAAAATAAAACTAAAAAATTCAATGATGCTGTTTTCTATAATGAAAGCAAAATTCCATTCTTTGAAGTACATGAATTTTTTCTTATGAAAAATTGCACATTACGTCATTTCTGTTATCAAATTTTTTTATATTACTTATTGTTTGAAATTTCTGGAGGAGGGGGAGGAAGGGCCGTTCAAATGAATTATTTTAATAAAAATCTCTTATAACCATACAATTGGTTAGTAAAATATTGTAATACCCTCTATTTAAAAAATGGTAAATGTTCTTTGGTGCTTGTTGGTTTTCTAGTACTGATGAAAGGGAGCCAGGATTTCCCTAAAACAGCTATGCTGCATTATTTTATTTGTGCTTGAATACATCGTTCAAGTTTTTCTTTTATTATACACTTTTCAAATCTAATGTTACATTACACAACTTATTTGTAAAGCATGAGTATTTCAAGACTTTAAAATAGTTTAGTTTTCTTACAAGCACAGCCTAATTACTGGGAAGGTATGCAGGGTATTTGCTCTGGTTCCCACACTTTTAAGGGGTCTCCAAATCTATATTAATACCATTGCTACAAATCATATTTTTATTTAAATAACATTTTAAAAATTATATGTAAAAGGGAATAGAGTGATTTCAAAATTAGTCTTAGGAGAGATAGAAATTAAATATATTTATTAGGTGATTATTTTCAGTGTTCAGTATAAAAAAAATAGTTTATATACATTCAGAGTACAGTCTATATATTAAGCTATAGAATCCATTTTAAAATAAGTCTTTATAATTTATTCAAGTAAAGAATTTGATTAAAAATTTTGTAAAGTTTCTTCATTCTATTATCCACTACCATAATAAATTTCTTGATGAGATTATTTACAGCCTTATACTTAGCCAGCTTTATATTACATAATAAGGATTCTTACATATACTTTAGTTTAATTTTTTAGTAACGCAACATTATCTACATATACATTTTTGTTGCATCACTAGACTAAGGCGTTATGGCCCACTCCCACCCCCCCCCACGTTATTGACTTCTTTGCTCTGAGCCCAGAGAATCTTAATCAGAACCTGCTTACAAATTGTCTTTTGGTACTTTGAATGAAGATAAGTATTACTGTCAGGAAAACAGCAAATGGAAAATTAGTTTTAACATTTGGATATTGTTATCACCACATACTCAATTTGTAGAATGCAGCAGACAGCTTTCTCACCAGCTATGGATAAGAGAACCATTTCACAGCAAAGATCCCCTGAATTAGATAGTGAAGCCCAAAGCTATCATTTAGTGTAACTGTTTAGTCTCAAGCTTGTAATCTATAGGCCACAGATTCTGTCTAACTGAGCTGTTTCTATAAGTGACGATTCCAGACAAAAAAGAACATACAACCTTCACGATTGCACTATCATTCACTAGATGGCTGTACCACAAACAACAAAGATTCCAATATCTTCTTCACCTTAATGAATGATGATAACACAAACATAAATCAGTTTCTATTGGCTTGTGTTTGGGGCCTTTGGGGGTCACTCTTCATAGGCTTGATCGAGCATGCTTTCTATTCTAACCAACAAGGGGAGTGTTTATGACAGATAGCTCTCATGTCATTTCAATTGGTGACTGACCAGCATACCGTTCCATGTGAATAATACCTCAATTTGATAGTCAGACCTAAAAATATCTTTTGGTTTAACTGTTTAACCTATATGTCAGGGGTGGTAAAGTGGTCAATCATGAGTGATATTTAGGTCTATCACAGAAATATTCTCTAAGGTCAGTAAAAAAAAAAAATAAAACTCAAAAGTGACATGACTAAAACTTAAAATTACTAAACAGTAGTTTGCGCATTCATTCACAAAAATTTTCTACTTGCACACATTTCTCTGATATCACATGTAGTTAAGTGGCACGTCTGAAGTCAGCCATAGGGATCACAGTAAGAGGTATGTGACAGTAGAGTAAGAAAATAAGCAATGGAGTATGAAAGAGTCTGAAATTTTAGATGGAGACTATTGCAATAAAAAAAAACCCGACATCCCCCTCAAAGAGAGAGCTGCTGACAATTGTTTCTGGTGTTTTTTGCCTGGAGTAAATATCCTTGTTTGAAAAATGGCCTTCCACATAATTGCTTTTTTGGGTTAACATATTTATACTAGCTTGCATTTTCTCAAATGAAAATATTCAAATTAAAGTACCATAATCGCCTTATTTTATGACAGGGTTCATACTTAATTTTGAAAATAAAAATTAAAGAGTTTTTAATGGCATATGTAGCATTTTTAAGGAGTTTACAGATTACATGTCCAAACTCTCTACATTATATCAGCATTATTAAAGTGAAAATTTCTTGATCAACAATACCAATTATGCAGCTGCTTAAATTACAAATTTCTTCAAATACCAATGTACAATTCAGTGCTAAATTAAAAATAAATTTTTGACAATATGTAATATTTACAATACATTTTATTAAATTGATTTCTTATACAAATTGCAACACAAAATGATATGATAGTGATTCTGCTATTATTCTGTACAGTTCATATAAAATAAAAATGTATAAAAAGGCAGATAAAGTAATTTAAAGATATACATTTGTACAAATCATTCATCTGGAAAAATATGTTCCTAAATTCATACAAAAATGCAATTCTTAATCATAATAAACATGTATTGAATATGTTGCATGGAGATTTGCATTTTATTTAGAACTTTAGCAATAAAAGTGTTAGTTGCCTACATATGCTTATCATTTGTATAAATTCTCTTACCTGTGTTTGAGTTTAATTTTGTCTTAAGCCGATCATGAATGTTTTTTTCACTGTTTATATATTATTGCTAAAACTTTACAGATTACAGTTATTATATGCTTTAAAAATATGTATTACATTAAAATTGGTTTTCTGTATATCTCTAAAAAAAAAAAAAAATTCAGGAAGCTAGAATGTTTTTATAACAAGCAGAATATGATGTGTGAAGACATATTAGAGATTCATTTTTATAATTTAATGTATTTTTTGATGAAGTATAAATAACTGTTCTTGAACAAAATTTGGATCTTTGAGTTTTATTTAATGAAAATTTTATTCCCACAAATTTTTAAAATACATAAAAATGTTTAAATCACTTGAAAAACAACTTAAACTTTGAACATCATCTTCTAAATATAGTTAGTTCATTAAATTTACAGTGTGCACAAAAAGTCATGCACATTAAAATGTAAAGTTGTATATTGTACTGAGAAATTGAAATAATAGATTTTTTTTTCATTTGGGTTGCACTCAAATACCCTGAAAAATATATCAGAAATATCTTCTGCTGGTTTTGATATTTCAGATGAATGACAGGCCTCTTTTTTATCAATCGAAGAACATGACATTTTCCCAAAGGGGAAGAATTTTTATTTTAAAACAATATTTCTCTAGTTATTTTTATGTAAGTGCTGTGGAAGAGTTTCAGGAAAAATACCCATTCAGGAGAAATTGAAGAGTTTCAGAAGAGCTCAATGAAAAGTTCAGCAATACAGTCTGTATTTTAAACAGCTTTTCCCAAGTTAAAATGAAAAGTTTGTCTGCAACAGATTCAGTTTCTTGAAACCATTTTACCAACCTTGTAATTGTTAAATTGTTAGGGGTTTTAGAGTATGGGTACTTACTCTTCAATGACACTCTTATAAGAATGGCTAGAGAAATATTGCTCAAAACTAAAAATTCTTCCACTCTGAAAAACGCTATGTTCTTCGATTGATGAAAAAAAAATAGACTGTATTTGAAGAGCTTATTTATGAAAGGACGCAAATCACTTTTGCTTATCTGTCGCATACAGTGTTGCAGCTCATAGTAGGATTTCAGGCTACATCAATGTAAGAAACGTGATCTACATCAGTGAATAAGAAGCTAAAGCTTCATTTTTCTGTGTTAAAACCTACCTTCATGAAGGAAGGCGAAGGCGTATCAGCAGCTGCACCATACAAGGCAGAAGAGCAAAAGTGATTTACATTATTTTAGAAATAAGTTCTTCAATCATCGTCTAGCATATTAAAAGCAGCAGATGGTGTTTCTGATATATTTTTGAGGCTTTACATAATTAGTGCCACCTAACTGAAATTCTGCTATTTCAATTTCTTGGTACGTTTTATGATTTTAAAATGTGATGTGATTTTTTGATCACCTTGCATATAAATCTTTCAATATAGATACTTTTCATATAATTCCCAATCACCAGGCATATTGTACAGTTCTCTAATAGATATAATGGCTGAAAGTATGAATACGCATTTCACTGTATACATTCCTATTCAGTAACGTAGGGGTTATGTTAGGCATTGCGTTACATGAAAACTATCACAAGTGAAATACTGCAGAAATTCAATTTTGTGTAAAAATATGAGACAATAAGTGAATATCTACTCTATTAAAAGCGAAAATGACATATGTCCCGCAGCTAGCAGAAATACTTGTACCTCCGAATCGCAAAGCTAATAATTGGACTAGGATCTTGCAGGGTTCTTTTTTTTTTCATAGCTTTTGGTTAGAGAACTAACTCATTTGTAATATTCGCCATGTTAAAAAACCTTTAAAAAGAGTAAAAACAAGAGGTATGAAAAAAATCATCTCCTCATTCAAAAATAAAGTTAAAATCACAGATTTTTGTTTGAACAGGAGACAGATAAAATTCTAAAAGCCTCTAGAAAACTGATTTTTTAAATATTCAATAGTTGTTTTTATACAGGTTTTTAAAAACAAGTATTTCAAATATTTTTTTTAGTATTTTCTGTATTAGTCATTTTAAAACTGTTGCCAACTAAACAGGTTTCGAAGTGCAGTCTTAAAAATCTGTCATGAATCTCTCATTCCCTAGCTCCTGGAATATGCAATTTTTTTTTTTCACTCTATTTAGTAATTTTTTACAATTAAGGTTTTGATAACTTTAATCTAAAAGCAACATAGTATGCTAAAAAAATAAGTACTCATCTTTTTCTAACTAAGAAAAAAAAAAGGGGGGGGGGGGTGTCATTTCAGTCACCGAAAAAAGTTGTACAGGTTTCAATACATGATCTTTAAGTGACTTCTGTCTGATTATTGCAAGGGGTAGTAGGAAGTTCTTTTAAGTGTGAAATATTCTTTTCAGTCTCGTGGAGACCTTGAAAAATTATGAAGGGGGTGTCTACCTTGTAATTTTTACTCTTGGGGGACGCGGCATCCCTCATTTTTCAAATCTGCATTTTTATCTTGGCAACTCTTGTTTTGATTTTTATGCAATTTTCATGTTGTATTTTCTACTCTGCGATGGACCCACTCAATCTGCTCATGCTGAACTTTAACACACGACCCACTTTTGTTGCTTGGCGAATTCTGCACCTATTGCACGGATGCAGAACTTTCTACAAAACTGGTTCATATATTTAGTAACCACTAACTATGAGCACAGAAGCTAGTCCTTTAAGGTGATAAATAATCATCATTTTAAGACAAGGAATGAAATTTAAATGATAGACATTGAAGATTATTCAACTTGTGAAGCCTTCAATAAGAACTGGATTTGACCATCAGTCAAAAAATGAGAGATCTACCTTTAAGATATGACAACACAGCTCTCTACCACTTATTTCGATACCAAATTTATTTTTAATTCTGCAGTCTCATTTTATACTTCTATAATCTTAATGTCATAATGAGGTTGATGATGCTCAGGAAATGAACCTAAGCCAGTGTAAGAAAAACTTGAGCAACATATGTAAGCACAAATAACGCAATAATGCAGCCTACGCCCATTTCTCTTTTGGACTTCCGGTTTGTTGGTTCCCTTGCACTGATGAAGGAGATCCAGCATATCATCGAAATAGCTGCATGCTGCATTATTGCGTTATTTGTGCTTACATACGTTGCTCAAGTTTTCCTCATCTTTCACACAAAGTGTATTTTACTTATTGTCTAAATCACAGTCTTGAGTTAAGTGTTTTACCTGAAAGTTCTGACAATACTTGAATTATAGCAAACTTGCCCGAGTTGTTTTTAATTGATAGAATATATCTAGAGGTGGTGGGGAAAAAGGCACATAAGTCAAAAATTCTAATTTTTTTTATAACATACATACTTGGTTTAAGGAATTTATGAACTTTGTTATGGAAAAAATATGCAAGTCAGTTGGGCTTTCAAGATGTTAAAAAAAAAGAAAAACCTTAAACATCCATTAGATTTTGCACAGATATCAGTGGAGTAATCTATTTAAATTAAGAAAATTTATCATTTATTTAGCTTATAAAAATATTGCAAACTCTATAAAAATTCAATCTGTATTCTAAAAATTGAAATTTTAAAAATGTTCTAAAAGTATCAGAATGTTCATCCCGTGATTTTGACTTAAGTGCCTTTTCCACAATCTCTAGATATATTTGTGAAGGAAATTTACAGTAAATCACTAAATACTCTACATATACATTAGCAATAGTTTAGCACATTAATCAGTTTTTTCCCCTAGAAATAAGAAACTTCTTGGATTTTAAGCTAGAAGATGTAATTTCATCTGAGTATTTTCAAGTATTTGTAACCAATAGATGTTAAAAAGAAAAATTGAAACATTTCTTGCTAAACACGAATAATACTTGGGAATTCTTTTTGCAAGCATATTTGCTTTTAAATGGCAAAACTGAAAATTGATTATAAACAAACTCACACTGATGAGGCACACAAGTAACATAATATCCACTAAATGTAGCTTGAATTATTTGGTAACCATTCATTAGCTGGACAGTAACTTTTAAGCTTGGCTAATAAATGTTGGGCCCACACAAAATAGTAAATGTTGGGCCCACACTAATTAGTAAATGTTGGTCTGCACTTATTGCAGTATATGTAACATATGTATGTATGAATAAAAAAGTTTATATACAGGACCAAAAATTCATATCCACTTACAGAAGAGATAGATTTGAAATTTGGTACACAAGTCAAACTTCTGATACAATCTGAAGGAAAAAATCACAGTTTTTAAAATTTAAATTACAGGGGTGAAATACACCAATTGTTCAAAAGTTATATTTGCACACTTCTCACTAAGGCAGACATTTGAAATTCGATGCAAAGGTATATACAATTTGAATAATCAAATTAAAAAAAAAATTTATATAATACAGTATACAGCACACCAAAATGTTTATAATGGTGAAGTAATTATAAAGTACACTTCTTGGTGGCAGATTTTAAACTTGGCACAAAGATAGATAGTTAAACAGTTAAAATGAAAAATCAAAGTTTTGGAAAAATTACTAGGGTGTGACACACACACACACACACGAATAACAAAAATGTGGAGTAATTAGAAAACAAACTTCCCAGTGAGACAAACTTGAAATCTGATGTAAAAGTAGTAAGTTTAAAACACTCAATAGGAAAAATTTAATGTTTCGCAATAATTCTTATTTTAAGGTTTCCGCACACAAAAAGCTTTGATTTATAGAATGAATATAAAACAATAACTTGAAATTTGGTAGAGAAATAAATTGTTACCATTTTTGTTGCAAATATGAAACAGAAAATGTACATGCATGTTTAAATAAATTATTATCCACATACAGAAAAATTAAAAATCTGAACAATGGCACACTGATAGCTTAGGTATGGAAGTTAACCAAGAAATCAGACTGCCTGAAAATATTTATTTCTTTAAGTTGCTTTTGGAAGCGATTTCGTTTTCAATGCTATCCATATGAGCAGTACTGAGACTGCTCAACTTCATATCTTTTGTAAATCAGGAATCAAAATGTTTTATTCTAGTTTTCTATACTTTTTTTTTTTTTATAGAAAGAACAGATATTCCTATAATTCCTTTTTCAACTTCCCTACGGAAAGAGAAGATGTTATATTTGCTTTTATAATTCTGCATATGTTGTAAATCATGAGCAATGTTACCTCTGTTTGAAGTGTATACTTTTTGTAAATATTGTAATAACTTTTTAATTACAGTTTGTTGTTGTAAAAGTAGCTCATAACAAATTGTGATTGGCTACTGAAATATAAATTCCAATAATCAGTGGCTACCATACTATACAGCATAATTTAAGCTTTAGCAAAAACATAATGTATTTGTACATAAAATACTATATTGGCATCGAAACAGAACATACACTGCTAGCTAAGTCAAACAATGAGGAAATATAAAGGACTAGACACATAATTTAGGACAGTTTTTGATGATGGAAGCTGTGTGTAAATGAACAAAACAAGACAAAAATAATTTCATCAATCCAATATTTCCAGCCAGTTTTTGCAACAACTCTGGCTAATAACACACATTTTGAAAGGAAGTCCTCAAATAACATTTAAATATTTAAAGAACTTAACTTTGCACACAATGCACAATAATGCATCAGGGCACAACGTAAAATGCTGTGAATCCCTTATTTGCATAGCATTTTACGTTGCATTCTAAATCATTATTAAACAATAAAACAGTATGGAAACAAGTCAACCAATTAAAACTTTAAAATCAAAGACAACCAAAAAATAGGCGAACTTTGCCACTGATGATGGGCATAGTGATGCCCGAAAGCACTTTGGCCATGTAATTTTGTATGTCGTAATAAAGAGATTTTTAATAAAGGACTTTTACACTTATTTTTTGGTTGTCTAATTTTAAAGCCATTAAAACATTTAAATATGTACATATATCAAGCTCAGTCATAAATCTAATACAGAAAGGTCTATGTTAGGAATTTATCAGCTCTCCTCCGCATCAGAACAACAGAATCTTTCAATTCTGGGTGCTCAGGATGTTGCCAGTTGTTGTTGTGGTTGGAAAATGAAGCTCTTCTCTTACGTTTGCTTCGGTCTAAATGTTTCGTGACGATTCTTTCGAGATTTAGGAATGGCAATTCAAAGGCAAGAGAAAAGATAAAAGCAAGACCAAATGTCACACATAGATGGCCAAGGTAGAGATAAACCTAAAATAACAGTTTATTATAAACATTATACACTTTAACAATTTGGTTACAAGCAGACTTTAAATTTTAGTATTCATCCAGATGTAAAAAAAACTGTAATTCCTATTCTGAAGAAGAAAAACTTAAAGGGATTCTTTAAGTACTTGTGGTAACTGATACAATCAACCATACACAATTAAAAATTTTAAATATTTGTTTTAATTAAGCTCACTAAAAAAAAAATCTATTTTTTTCTAGTTTTACTCAGAATTTATTTATAAGACATCATTGTTTGTAAACATTAAAAAAGCATCTTCCTAGAGCTAAATAAGCTAAAACTGCTTGGCTATTTATTCAGATTGGAAATAATCTTTGAATTAGATTGGTATATATATACGTTTGATCAAAACATTTTTTGATTTTCTAAAACATATTTTATGATACTGTTTACACCATTTTTCTGACACTTGCAGCTGAGAATCAAAGTTAAAACTCTCACAGTTGCCAAACTGAAAAAGTAACATTTCAGTTATTTTATAAAATTTAAAATATACACAAATTATTAAATAGATATATAAAACATTACCTTTAGAAATCTTTAATAAACCTTTACATTTGAGGACATAATTTTAAATTTTGAGGAAATAGTGTAGTTTAGTGTTACGAAAACAAACATTAAAAATATCAATCTAGCTGTGAAATACAGTTAGTAAAACATTGATGCAAACCAAAAGGCACTCACCACAACATATTGACTGAAGTAGAATGGTGACCTAACATAGCTTGCATACAAGTACATAAGCAAAGGATGGATCAGGTATGCCAAATAGGATAATCGACTCAAAGGTATAAAGCCATGCCATGACAAAATAGTGTTTATGGGACCTGAAAAGAAACCAGAGAACTTTATTCCATAAATTAAACATTTTAAAAATATATGCTGAATCTATTAAAGGATTATATTTACTTTCATTCTTTATAACTAATTAACATAAAACATTTATATTTTAATACTTTCATAAAAAAATTAAGAAATCATTCAAATATAAAATATTTTTTATGCAATACTTGTGTCTATATATTATTTTTTTTGTTATCCCAAGAATTTAGCATGCTTTTCAGATAGTCAAAAGAGAGTCTTTTTTATGCTAATTGAAATTTCTCATTAATATTAGAAATTATGTTATTTCAATAATTTTATAAAAACTTAATGTATTGTTTTGTTTTCTCAATATTTTAGCAAAGAACTTATTTTCAGAGAACCAAAATGTTTTTATCCTAAACATTTCGCACAAAATGCTGAATTATGTGCTAAAATATATTTAGAGCTGGTGGAAAAAGTCGAAAACAAGGATTTTGAAATATTGAGGAAAGAAAATTTTAATGCTTTCAAGAGAATATTTTTTTAATTTAATTTTTTTGTTTCCAGAATACAAATTTAATTTTTATAGAGTTTGTTATACATTTATGAGCTAAATAAATAATAACTTTTCTTAATTTATATTTTTTACTCTACTGCTATCTGTACAAAATTTAATAAGTGTTTAACGTTTTTTATCTTTTTAACATCTTAGAAGCTTAACTGACTTATGTGCTTTTCACACAACAAAGATCATAAATTTCTTAAATCAAATGTGTTATAAAAAAAAAATTGGAATTTTTGACTTATGTGCTTTTTCTCGCCACCTCTAGATATATGTATCAGAAAAGACATCTTGTTTTGTAAAGTAGTATAAGTAAAGTTTTGTAAAGTGTTTTATAAAGTAATACAATCAAGAAAATGACCCTATAATTGGTGTTGCTTACAAGCAAGAAAGTCAGTCATCCCCTCACCAACCATGGACCATGTTTTAACAATCATTGCCATTTGTCAGTACGGAGCAAGCAATGAAGTGATCACTAAGCACAAAACTTCTTAAAGAAAGGTTCTAAGGATTTCTCTGATAGAAGTATTTACTTAATATAGGGCATTATTTTAACCACACACACTGTTCACAGAATTCTAAGAGCTCAGAATTCTAGTGAAATGACATAAGCCACTTTCGTGGTAGTCTACACTGCATTTTATGTTAACCAATATTTTATGCCATTAATTTTCAAGTTAAGTTGTTTCCCCTATAAACCTATTCTGGGTTATATCTGCCAAATTATTAAATAACTTAATTATGTATTTTGTGACAAGATGACAATTGAATAAGTTTCACTAGGAAAATAATTTATTAAATAAGAACCAAATTTGGTCACACTGACCGTATGAATGCCTTTCGTGGAAAATTTTCAAAGGAGACATATCATATGCATATTACAGGTGCTAAGAAAACATAGCCCAAAGAGCCTGTTAATACCATATGAATTGAGGGTTAGGCTTGAAAACAGTGGTTTTGTTATGATTAACAACAACAAAAATTGCAACATTATTATAGATTGATGTGAAATACCACACTTTTCACATATTTCAAACAGGAAAAGGTTGATGTGTTGTGTGTGACGATGGTACAAGTTACCTAGGGAAAGGTTTCAATATTTTTAATCTAACATTTTTAGATACTTTTCTATCAGAATTGTTTTATAATACAGCTCAAAGGATATAAGAAATCCGAAGATATATTACACATTGGGTTCTGTATTGAGGTCAACAGATACTTTTAATTATATCACATCAACAATCCGACTGAATGATGACGAGCATCTGTTTTCTGCAGAAAGTTCTGGAAAAAGCATGTAACTCGTGAGATTATTAACTGATCAATAAAATTTGAGAAGTTTCCAAAAGTCATCAAGATGGTAATATTTTTCCAAATTCAACACTAAGGTCAAGTGACTCCGACCTTTGAATTACAACAATGGCTTTCTGTTACACATTCATAACAATATGATGTCACTTCCATCATATACTTCTTCTGTTTCATCTAAGTCACTTTTATTTTAATGTACTCCACCCCATACTCTAAGATGTTTCACACAAATAATTGCACCAATTCCACATTATTCAGTAACCAACATAATAATCACTAAACCACAGGTTGTTCTAAATGACACCAGTCCATTAAATAGAGCAAAATTTTCCTTCTTCCTATAAAGATTAATTTCTTATCTTTTAATATTTTACCAATATCATGCTGTTATGTGATTTATATTTTCAGATTTGATTTAATGATATTACCACTTCAACAGCTACATTTGTGAACACTTTTAATAACACACATTTCATAAATAAAGGATACTTTGTGCAAAGGATAAGGAGAAAACTTGAGCAATGTGTTTAAGCACAATTAGAATAACAATGCAGCATACAGTTGTTTTGAAGATGTTTTTGCTTTCTGATTGGCTCTCTCAATAAGTTCTTAATCCATGACTTGGGCATATATGCTTCTCTTTTTCTTCTACTTGTGCCCATTTCGTCTTTTTTACTTCGAGTTTGTTGGTTCTCTAGCACTAATTAAGTGCATCCTCAGAATATATGTATGCTACATTGTTATTCTTATTGTGCTTAAATACGTTGCTCAAGTTTTCCTTAACACTACTTTTTTTTAATAATAGTGCTTCCTGAAAAGGGTGAAGCTAGGGTTAAGCTAAAGTATTCTTCAGAAATTTCCTTTTGAAGTCAACTATTTAAAATGAAAACTAACTTCAAAGGGAAATTGTTATGGTTGCCTCCTAAACAGCATAATAAAGTTCCAACCTTTCCAGATCATCATCACTCATTGTGCCTAGTGGCACATAAGGCCTTCAGTTGGCATCACCACACTGGTCGATCCTGTGCTACAGCCCTTGCTTTTGACCAGCTTGCCCATCCCATCAGATTTCTCTTTTGTTTTATTAGTCTCTTCCAAGTTAGCTTGGGTTGACCCTCAGATCTTTTTCCCTTGGGCACCTAAGTCAGTGCCACAGCAGGGATGTTATGCTGTGGCATTCTTAAGACATGTCCAGTCCATTTCCATCTACAGTGTTTTTTTTTTTTTTAATTTAATTCAATTAACGTGGCAACAACAGATCGAAATCCAGTTACAGTAGCCACACAAGCCTCCATGCCTTATTCGGGATTCGAACCCGAGCCCTCCACACATCAGCCGAACACGCTATCCACTACACCACCTGGGCGGCTTCACTACTTCCATCTCTATTGCTTTCTATCCAGTACTCTTGTAGAGTTTGGTGTTAGTAATACCATAACATCAAAATATTCCTCAAATTTTCCTCAGACATTTACTCTGCCAGGCATTCAACTTGTTGCATTGGCCCTTTGTTAATTTCCATGTTTCGGCTCCATGCAATAAAATGCTCTTCACTAAGGAATTAAAATGGTTGAGTTTGGCTTTTAACTTAAGGTTCGTAGCTCTCCATACTTTATTTAGTTTTCTAAAACAATTCTGAGCTTTTGCAATTCTTATTTTACCTTTCCAGATAGTCTGAAATTAAAATACTTCACTTGGAAATTAGTAACTCACAGTATCCTTGTCATACTTTCATGACACAGGACTGAAAAGAATATTACCTCCTTGTCCTGCATAGCATACAACTGTGAGCCACGCTACTCCCAAAGACCAGACTGTTCGACTCGTGGTTGCATATGCAACAGATATAGGCCAGTCAGGTAGTTCACCGCTGTTCCAATTCCAAGTTCCATAAATGACGAGGCAACAGCCAACAATAGAAGCAACCCAGCCAAATATTTGAAGACACTGAAATAACAAAATTGATGTCATAAAAATAGAACTTCCTACTCTTGCAGAGCATGATACAAATTAATAAACTTAGACTTCACATAAAAGTCATATTATTTTATTTAGGTATACTTTATTATGTTTATACATTTAACCATCGTTATACAGTAAAGCATGTTTATACACTTCTTATCTATTAGCCTTTATCATTTATACATTTTCTCCATTGGTTCCCAGACATTCTTATCCATTGAGGTTAATTTCGATTATATATTTTTGAAGTTATATACTCTTTTTCACTCCTCCGTTGAAAAGTGTATAAAAGGTGCTTTATGGTACTATCACCTCAAGTGGCCAAAGTTCTCTGGTGATATAAGTGGAGTGACAATCATGTCAGTATATCCACCCCAGTAAAACTTGTGAAATATTTATTAATACATTAGAATTCTGGCTATTCAAATCCAGGTAATTCATAAATTTACTTAACCGAAACGGTCCTTATTTTAATTTTATTAAACACATTCATTTAATTTGCACTAATTATTTTATCTACACTTATTTACTTTATATATTTTTAATGTTAAATATTTAAAATACTGTTGGAGATGCACTGATGATAATAACTGTTTGACATAAGTGTAAGATATATAAATATGTGATAAAGTGATTTTAATAAAATATATGAG
Source organism: Amaurobius ferox (assembly GCA_951213105.1). NCBI lineage: Eukaryota > Metazoa > Arthropoda > Arachnida > Araneae > Amaurobiidae > Amaurobius > Amaurobius ferox. Next base: position 110,813,483 of record OX578153.1, read on the forward strand.
ATACATAAAGCATTGTAAAGAAACAGATAGAGGCTGCTTACTTTGACCATTGTATATACATCATCACTTTATTTATTCACAAATTATAGTTATTTCTTTCTTCTGCTCAATTTGGCATCACATCAACTTGTTCTTCAATATACTGAAGTGCTGCATCTAGGATCTCTGTAGCCTGTGTTCATAATGCTGATATTTTTTATCTCAATGGGCTCTTTGTTAAAGCAGCATCTCCTATATTCACTGCAACTTTTTTCGCATCCGTTAAGTTCTGCTCATCAGTGTTTGGGGCAAGCCAGACCTAAACTATGAGTATTTCCATGGGAAGCCATTCAAACATGTCCAAGAACACATTGGTATTAAGAACTGCATTGCTGTCCATCGTTTCAATTAAATCAGCTTCTGTATGCTCAAACTGTGTTTCAAAAACTAGCAACTCAATGTCAGGGCATAATTTATGTTCTACTGGTTTATCAAAAAATTTCCTATAAAACCTCGATCAACTGAAAATGTTCAGGACATGTGCTTTTCAGATAATTGGAATTTCACGGTATATATGAATATGTAAAAATTCGTAAGCACTTTTCCAAAATGAGTTTAAAATGTTCAATGAATTTAAGTTTAAATCATAAAATATTTCCAATAAAAAGTTGAAATGAATTAATCTTATTAAATCGTGAATCAAAATTATATTATACAATAAAAATATAATACTTTTACATAACAAGCTAAATGTTAACTGTTTTAATTTATATAGAAAATATTAGTGAATTTGATTTATATTATTGCAAGATGTTTGATACATATGCAGACCATCATAAAATTCTTTATAAAATAATTGAGCTAGAAATAACAGAAATTTAACATAATAAATATGCGAAATACATATTTTAAAAAGCGGATGGGGAATGAGTGTTAATTGCCTTTATTGTCTTGTATGGAAATGTTCTTACAACATTTAGCAAATAAACTTGCTGCATTTGAAACAATATTCCATATTTTCCTGTTTAATAATTGACAAGATGCATGCCACTCAGATTTGCCTGGACGATCTGCATGAGCATGTGAAATTGCAAGAAATAATTCATTTCAATAGTCTGTCTTTAGTTTCAAAGACATTTGAATGTTTATTCTTACTTTCGTACCATTAAGCTGATTATTTTCTTTAATTTTCGAGCAATCTTTACACAGAATAAACATAAAAATAAAATGGCATATGCTATGAAGCATTAGATGTCATTAATATTTATAATACAAATTATATTCGAACTGGCAATTTTAAGTACCCCATTTCATTCTGAATCAATATTAATAAATGTATTGGAAAATTTGAAAATTAGTAGACACATAAATGTATGTTTTATGACACTTTTACATATGATTAGATTATATATGATCCTGTTGATCAAAAATTCAGAAATGATCTGGAAAACAATTGAATCACTTTGGCTTCTTTGACAAATGATTACATCTTCAAGGTGCAAAGAGCTACTTTTACTTGTTGCACTTTGAAGGAACATAGGTGTTAAAGATATCATGAGATGAAGCATAACGTTCAGGATCCTTTAAGAATTAAGCAGGTTAATGCCAACAAAAACATTGTTTTCATGCAGAACAATATCTAAGATTTAGAGGTTATGAAAACCATCCCGTTGTCATAGCAATCATCCTCCATGATCATTGTAATTATGATTATAATTCAAATCTCTCTCTCTCTATACATATATATATATATATATATATATATATATATATATATATATATATATTACACTTAGGCATGTATACACATTGCATAAAAAAGCCTAATTACTGTTTGCTGAATGGCAACAAGTTTAGCCTTAATTGCATTGTTTAAAGCATGAAGGTAAATCATGGAGGAATTATCTCCATGGTTTAAAAACTTCCATCAAAACTTTTCATTTACTTAGTTAAAATATATTGTTTGATACATGGAGTTATAAAATTATATATTGTTTGAAGGAGTTGCAGAGAAAATGATATGCTATTTTATATGAAAATTTTTAAACAATCTTGCTATTTATAAATGAGTTGGTGAATATAAATATTTTAAAATAACTCTATAGAGTGTTAATAAAACTGTTAATGAAGCTATTGAAAAAAAAATATCATTCAGTAAATTGCTATATTTATTCTTAAAGTCCTATCATTAAACATTTCACAGATGCCTAAAGTGCAGCAGATACAGTTAGTATATGATTATTTTGCTTTGCTGCTTCAACTATTATCTCTTCACTTGTATTAATGTTATTAAAAAAAAAAAAACAATTTTGGTCAAACTCAAACTAATTAAATATTTTATCCAGTTTTATTTTTCACATAATAAAATTTAAATATGAAATTTCATGGCAATAGTATTTATTCATGAATTATGTCTATACACATTATCAGCATCAGGAGTATAATATTAAAAGACTTTAAATGTATTCAAAAAGAAAATGTGTAATGCATTTCTCTAAAAATGTATACTTGAAAATTTTTTGTTAAACATTTCTTTCACTATTAGTATACAATAGCATGAAAAGATAAAAATGTCACAAATAAAAGATATGATTTTGTAAAATAAAATCCTTACTTTTGTAATACATATCTTTTGTTTGGCTGCTAAAAAGAAACCTGTGGCCATTCCAACACAATAGGATGCATAGTGTGCATAGGGTTTGTAGCCAATGGTGTCCAAGTACTCATTGATATCTCTATCAAGGGAGAAAAAAATTATGCATATTTATATCCCACTATATTTTTATTAGAATAATAATGCAATCAAATTTTTAATAAATTTGAATCAGCACTCGCAAACATAATTTTAAAATTCCCAGTTAAAGCAATATTTATCTCGTTGATACCAAATACCAGAGCTGACTTGAGGGCAGTGCAACTACAATGGAATCCTCACCTTTCTGCCCTGAAAGCTAATACAACATGTTACATAACTCTAACAATGCAATAATGCACAGATTCACCTGGTTATACAGGATTAACATGCTACATAAATGCAAAATCTAGTACAAAGTATGAGGGAAGAGACCTCCCATCATACTTTGTACCAGATCCCAAAATATTACAGGCCAGCCCTTCATAAAAAATTTAAGTAGTGCACTACAGTTTTTGAATAAAAAGTAGAGATGGGCAAATACTACCTGTAAATATATGAATACTTTAAATACTAGAAAGTATTCAAGATCTTGAATATAAGATCATTAGAAGAAATAATTCGAGTACCTCGAATATCACACCATGATTAACAGCAGATTCAGAAATAAAAAATCAGGATACTCTTTTATTTTAAGTATTTATTCATGTCATCATCAACAGTTCTTTTTAACTCTTCAGCACCTCTGGTTCAATTTGTGACAAAAAGAAGACATAAACTAGATCCTGAACTTGTTCGAATGTTTGTTTTCTTAAATAAAAATAAGCAGTAGGTGAGAAATATTTACTCACCTACTGCTTATTTTATTTGATAGTTGTTTAAAGAACCTAAAATAAAAAGTTTCATTTCTAAATTAATGTGGTTTCATTACAAATTTTACTTCTATTTTACTTTAGTAATTTATTTATTAATAATATTTTATAAATGTAAATATTATTTATTAACAATTTGAAATAACTAACCAAGGTATTCAAACATTCAAGAACTGCTTAATATTTGAATTCAGAAATGTGTTAATCACCCATCTCTAATACAAAAAGAGTATCATATTGATCCATAAATATCACTTAGTGCGTAAAAGATCTATTATTTTATGACAGCATTATAACTGTAATAAAGAACTATGCTTTTCTAAATACTATTAGATAATATGAGCCTTAGAATATTACGTTTCTCCAGAATAGAATTTTTTTCTTTACAATCTACCTCAGTGTTTCTTAACCTTTTCGTGATTACCACCAGGGTTGTAGAGTCTTTGTTGTGGAGGAGTCTTATAATTTTAAAACTGTTATACAAGCATAATATTAATTTATTGTAAAAATTCCTGATTTATATTTATATAATTTTAAAACCTTTGGCAGAAAGTTATTTTGCTTTCTGCAATAAGTCACTTTAACACCCAAATATTTCTGCAATATGATAATTTTAACAATATAAATATTGTACAATAAATTTACAAATAATAGAAAAAGAGCAGTAAAATATTCATTTAGATTTCTTTATTCATCGATCCCATCTGTAAACATTTCAAAAAATACTTTGCATGTACCAAAAGGTGGATGTTTTAAAATGTTGTGCATCCTTTTTCATTTTTGGGGGTATTTGATGTGCTCTAATGTGTTGGCAGCATTGGGGCAATAAAATCTTTCTGCAAGGGGTCGTTTCCATTGTCAAGACAATGTCATTGTGTCACCACGTTTCTGCTACAGGGCTTTCAAAATATTTTGGTAACCAGAGTTGTCAGTTCTTAAAGTTAGTTACTTATAAAAGAGTCATTGAAATTCAAATTTATACATACTTAGGATCAGGCAGGGAGAAAAGAGATACTGGTGGCAGATTGTAGAGGAAGGTGAGAAAACCAGTTGTTACCATCGAAGACAGAATACCTAGACAGATCAACAATATTCCTAACTTAGGACGCCTAAGAGGAAAATAAAAAAGTGAAACATGTGTAGAAAATACAAAAACAATTTTTGGTTTTTATTTATATTTGGCCTGCCCAAGTTGTACTGACAACAGGATAATTTAGTATTGCAAATCATAATGCTTATATATATATATATATATATATATATATATATATATATATATATATATATATATATATATATATATATATATATATGTATATAAATTAAAATTATAAAAACAAAATGTGCAGGAGTGCAAATCTGTATACACAGCATCAAACTGTGGGTAGTAAAATAACAAATATTTAATTACACACACACACACACACACACACACACACACACACATATATATATATATATATATATATATATATATTAAATAAAAATGAAGTAAAAGTACAGAGGCCACTACACAATTGTATCAAATTGGGCATGGAAATTTTGAGTCAAAACTAATTTATTTAAGTTGTGAATTTATGATTAAATTCGGCTGCTTGTATAGGTATTTTAAAACAATAAAGTATGTGAGTCAATCAGTGAACTTATTGCTTTGTTGATTGGCAATCAAGATTTTTCATCAGAGTGTGTGTGCATGTGTGGTGGGGGTTCTATTACATTTGTGCAATCAGCAAACACAGTGACCTCTGTATGATTGAAAAAATTAGGTTTAAATTCTTTGGTAATCCTTGTTGCTTTGTGGGAATTATTAATTTAATATTTTTGATTCAAAATACAGTCAGTTTCATCACTCAAGGGATATGTATATTTAGTTAAGGAGGTCTAGGGTGGCCTAAATTAATTACACTTAATAGGGGTTGCACAGTAATTATGCTTTCGTTTGAGATGTATATAGTAATTAGTAATATTGATAGAGAGAGACATGTGGTCTGCATGTGTCCGGGAATTATAAAAGCACAAACCCTGCAGGCAGGCAGATGGGAGGGAATTATATATATTTATATATATATATATATATATAACTATGTGCTTGGGTCATAAGACAGGCTTAAGATCAAGAGATTAAGATGAAACAAAAAAACAACAGTAAATTAAAACTATGAATTCAATTTTAGTAAATTTTATTTAATCAAGCTTTGTATCATACTGTGTAAAATTAGGAATAGCACACCATAGAATTCTATTGATCCGCCTCCTCAAATCCAAAGGAAAATCATGAAAAATCTAAGAAGGCACTTACTAGGAATTTTTAGCTAAAAGAAACAAGTAGAATTACATCAATCTGTCCCTTCAAATAGGATGAAAAACCACACAGTATGTTGAATGAGGGGAGGCTTACTCGGGATATTCTGCTAAAAGAAATAAAGTATACAAAGTACATACCCTGGATAGGAAAGGTTGATTTCTACTATTATGGTGGTGTTTCATTTATTCCAATGTTTAGGAAGGAGGAATGTTTCATAGAATTTTTCAGAATCTTAATTTGAAACAAAAAGTAGGGGGAGGGCACTTTCGTGGAGAGGCTGGATAAACAAAATTCTATGGCATGTGTAAACTCTAATACATAATATAGAACTCACCTATACAGTGCAAGAATAATTATTGGAGCAATGATGTAAAACTGCATTTCACAGGCAAGAAACCAGCCATGAGGCACACACTAAGAAATATATGTGAAACTGAACTGATTAAAACTGAGAAAAGATACGTTTGTAAAACAAACATTCAACAAAATTTGATTTATGATTAAGAATGAATATCATTTTAAGTAATAGATCTTATTTATAAAAGTGCATTTTTTACATGCTCATTTCTGAAAACATATGAATAAATTTTAGTTACAAATATTGCAATACTAATAGTATTGATACTATGCAGTACTGATATATCAGAAACATTCAGTAGGATCCGCTTGGAGAAATGCTTTTCACCGATAACCCAGAAAGTACATATATTACAAGCCTTCGACTATTATAGCTTCATAATTGAAAAGTAGCATATTGGATAGTTTTTGTGAATAGTCTTAGTAAAAGAAAATGGGAACTGTGTTCCTAAGGAAGGGAATACGCCCCAAGGAAAAAATGGAGTCTTTAAAATGTAGTATATTTGTATCATTTAATTGAATCAATATTTCAGCTTGGTGAGAGGGGAGAGGACATGTGGGTTTCTATGTTGTTATCAAGCACAGATTGGTGTCCATGGTATTATGTTTCATTATTTTTACAACCCTCAATGAGGAGGGGGAGCAACAGCCCAGTGGTTAGCACGGGGAATTGCACTCGGTCGGCCCATGTTCAATTCCTGCCACTGACAAAACTACCAATGTGTTCACACGGAGTATGATCATGTTAAACATGTAGGTCCGTAAGTTCTTCCAAGAGGTTGGTGGTAGGGGATAGAGGGTAAGGTCCCTATGGATGCCTCCCCAACTGGGTTCAGGGTTGCCACTCTCCAGAGAATATGAAATTCCCTGACTTTTCCAGGTTTTCCAGATAAATTCCAGGTTTATAAAAAACAGCGCAATAAACTATTCAGTTAATCTAGGCTTACACGTATACCTTTTCTCTGTGTTTTAACATAGAGAATATAATATTATAATTGGGAATATATTAATTGGAGTGTAAATATTAAAATATTTACACTTCAATTAAAAATTTGTTACAAATTGGGACAAATAAATAATATTTGACATACATATACAAATAAAAAAAAATCAATTGCTTTGGTAAATTAGACAAATCATGTACACTTGTTATAATAAATGTGGTAAAATAAATTAACACCAAAAATGTTAATATACAAGTTATGTGATAGTGAGTGAATATAGTATGTAGAAAAAATATTATTTTTGGATATTTCTTATTTTGTCTTCAATTAGTGCAGCTTCTTTTTGAGCATCTACCATTATTTTGCTTTTCTTCCATTCTAAACTTTTCAGTTCTAAAGCAACACATTTTCGACTGTCTTCCAATTGTTTTTTATTACTTTCTGCTTCTTTCTTTCTTTGCATAGTATCAATGTACCTGGAATGTGCACATTTTACTGACTGAATCATGGCCTTTGTTATATCAATTGCTTCAACTCCCCCAGCATTGTTTATTGCCCCATAAACTTGTCTTAATGCTACAAGGCTTTCTTCTGTTTGGTTATCAATAATGCATTCTGCATTAATGGAAAATCCCCTTTCAAGAAATGAATTACCATGTGATAAAATGGAAAGCAATTTTATAAAAAATGTCAAATCATTAGAAGCTTGTTTTAGATGCAGTATACTAATCCAATGATCGTCAAGCCTAGTTTCACTTCTTTTGTAAGATTTCATCATGTTTACTACTGAAGGCTCATTGAATAATTTTTGGAACTCTTGATGAATGTTGTCAGCTTTTAATCCTGATATCCATTTTTTAGAAACCAATATTTCTAGACATGCTGACAAACGCTCAATCACCAAATCAGTTTGAAGAAAAACTGCAGGATTAAGAAACGATATTGCTTTAGTCAATGGAAATCGTACAGGTGAACGCTCAAAAAGTTTATGCACAAATCTTTGATATGCTTTAAGACATGAATTGTTGCATTTTCAAAATGTCTATATTCTTTTTATTCTTTATCTTTCTCAATTCATCTTTTAAAGGAAAACTAAGTGTCACTTCAGAGGCTGGGATCAAGTCATCTTTTTCAAGAGCATCAATTTTGTAAAGACATGAAGCATTTTTGTCTAAAACACAAGGCTTTACAAATCTCTGCAAAATTGACTGTGCTATAGTTGTCACAGATTCATAAAGAAATGGTGCAAGTGGTTCATCAAATTTCAGGACAATAAATTATAAAACAAAAAATATATAAAGGTTTTATCCCGTGAAAATTACTTTATAATGAAAACAAATATTTATGTTTGGTAAAACACAGGTTTTCACTAAAGAAAGTAATAAATATTGATCTTTAATAAATATATATATATATATATATATAGAATTATATTCCTGCTAAAATGGTTTCCTTTTTATTTGCCTAAATCATTGCTTTAATACCACTTTTGGGAAATATCTCTTCACAGAGTGAGTTCATGCTACCCATTTTTCAAAATAGAAAAATTTGTATTATGCAAATATAAATAAAAAACTAACCTTAATAATTAGCCATAATAAGAAAATAAACTAGTTTAGTCGATCTAATATGCAACATTTAAATGATGGAGATGGATGGAAAAAGATACTAACGTACTCTCGGCAATTCACGCGATGTAACTGAATTGCGCAATCGCACTGTTTATGCGAAAATAATTAATTGCGCAATCGCACTGTTTATGCGAAAATAATTAAGAAATCAACCATAATAATTAATCAGAATATGAAAATAAGCTAGTTTAGTCAATCAAAAATGCAATATTTAGAAGATTGAAATGGATGGAAAAAGATATCATTGTACTCTCGGCGATTCATGAGAACAAACTGAATTGCGCAATCGCAGCGTTTATGAGAAATTAATGAACAAAATAACATGTTAGCGATTTATGCTGAATTAGACAACCTTTGAAGAAGTATATTTATTACTTTCATAAAATAAGCGATCGAGATTTTAATTTACATTACACGCGGCAGCAAATCTCTGTTAATTTGATTGGCTTTACCCTGCATTTTATTATGGATTTACTACGATCCCGGGAATGGTAGAAATCAGTGCTAAAAAAGTGGAAAATCGGTGTTTCCGAGGAATTATAGTATGTCTGGTTAATTGATAAATTTCAAACAAAAAAAGCCGGAGAATTTCGTTAGTAATCCGGAGGCCGGAGAAGTAATGAAAAATCCGGAGGCCAGAAATGTTTGCGTTCGTCGAGCTAATAACTGGTTTTTCCGATCCCTGATCTTTTGAAAAATCGTTCTTAGTACACATCGTGAATTTTATTATTTAAATTTTAAAAAAAATTCCAGATTTCCCGCGAAATTCCCTGACTTTTCCCGGTTTGCCCTGACTGTTTTCAAATTCCCTGACATTTCCCGGTTTCCAGGTTGAGTGGCAACCCTGTGGGTTCTGGTCTAAATTGGGTTGTTTTTAGTTGTCTTTGATTTTAAAGTTTAAACAGAAATAATTAACACTTCTCCTTTTTTATTTATGTCCCCTAGTTCAATTTTCTTTTCTTTCAATCCGCGAAGGAATGGAGTAGCATGGAGACTCAGCCACTTACTGAAAGATCATGGGTTCGTCACACACACCGCAATTATTTGCACAAATATTCAAGATGGACAAAAGAAATAGATGAATTAAAAAATAGGGCCTTTTTAAGGTCTTTCAACAAAAAATAAGGTCTTTTTAAGGGCCCTTAAAAACAAAATGAAAAATCAGGCCTTTCTAAGTGTTTCTCAAGGAAGGTAGGAACCCTGTAGTGTAAATTCAAATCAAACATGTTATGACATTTGAATGTTCAGGCTAATACATATCCATTAATTAAATGGTTAATTTTTATGTTCATTTATATTTGTAGCAAAATAAAAAAATTCAGTTATTGATGATCTATATGGAGTTGATTGGTGACTGAAATGTTTTGAAATTCCTGTCAGTTCCGATTGTTTTTATAAACAACTTCAATTTTAAAATCAAATATTCTAAAAGTAATATTTATCCCAATAAGTAGTCAGTTGAGTGCAATGGCAGACTGGTGCTGTAAAGTGGTCTTAGTTCTTAGTTCGGTTTGTTGTGCTACATTCGAATTCGGCTCATTTTTTAGCTAATTAGACCAGGATCTACAGTTTAAAGTAAATTCTGAATTACACAAACACCAAGCCATGATTAGGTATCACTATCATTAAATGTGGGAATCAAATCTGTGACCCTTGGATCTGATGGCGAGTGCCATTATGACTCGGCCACCAAGCCAGTAGAAAGTAGTCCAGGAGAATAGATTGTCTTGTCACATACGTGGCTTCACAACAAATAAATTGTATTCTCACTAATAGCTTCTCAAACAGTAATCCAAGTCTTTTAACAGCCTAATTTGCCACTGTTTGAATGACTAATAAACATTGAAAAACCAAAAATCCTCTTCCTTCTAAAAGAACACACAAATCTGAAATATGTGAAATTTAAATCACATGACAAAATGCATAAGCATAATCCTAAACATTATAATGCACAGGAAGAAATTTGTGGTTAACAGCCATCATCTAATTTACTATTTCTTTGAGGCAAATTGTGGATGTGGCATAAGATTTAAAATTTTCTTTAAACAGCTTAGGAAAGGTAAGAAATGTCTTAACCAAATTTTTTACTACATATACATCTTTAAACATCAGTGGAATATGACCCTAATGGAAATACATGAATACAATTAAGAATTGTCATGTCAAGATAATTTATTATTGAATGAAATGTACTCTAAATATAAATATGGTATAATTTCATGTTCATAACTGTACAAAACACATAGATTACAATTATGGTACAAAAAAAAAACAATTTATTAAGTAACCATAATAAAACGATACTGTTAAAACATGAGTCCTGTTAATTCATAGAGTTATACTACGTGAGCAAACAAGAAAAAAAGTGAGAGAAACAGTGATACTGTCTCACTTATACTATAAAGTATACATAACTTTTAAAGTCCTTCTGCATGGCAAGAAAAAATATGAATCCCTCAAGTTCAAGTGCCTTCCTTTGTGAGGCCTGAGTCTCTATATATAGGGTTGTTAAAATTAAAGTAGCCTTAATTAGAAGGCTAGAGAATGAGTTCTGAGGCTCATAATCAAAACAAATATGGAAATGTTCTTTAAAGGACGTGCTCACAATTATAGTCTACATACATATAATGCATGTAGGAATATGGAAAATGTCCTTCTGCATGATAAGAGAGAATATTAATCCCTTAAGGTAGGAATATAGAAAATGTCCTGCATGGCAAGAGAGAATATTAATATCTTAACCCCTTGCCTGTGGAGTATATTTCAGGAAAGTGGGTCAAAAATGGAAATTTTTTTTTATGCTTCAGTTTTGTCTATTATAACATTTAAAAAGGTTAGAAAAATTTTATTTTGTAAAAATATAAATTTTTATATGAAATAACTACTATATTTAATATTTTGACATACATGTGGAAAATTAATGGATTATATTCATATTTTACTCAAAATTGTTTAATTATAGCAAAATAAATCAAATAATCTTTTGAATTTCACAAATCTTTTATAGTATGATATATACGAAAAATATGACCCGGCACACAAGCCGACATCACACTCTTTACAATAAACTCGGTTTATATCCCGCTTAATCAAGCTACTGATCCCGCCTACTTCCAAAAAAAAATGTGGACAAGTATCGCCATCTGTTGGAAAAACAATGAACTATATTGTAAAGCATTTGGGAAGGCAAAACGGACTCAATTCGGGATCAACGGAATAGAAACACTGATTTTTCGCTTGCCCGAAGTCAGTTCGGGCATTCCAAATTTGGCGCAGAAGGGTTGCCCGAACTGGATTCGGGTGGCACAGGCAAGGGGTTAAGGTAGGAATATGGAAAATGTCCTTCTGCATGGCAAGAGAGAATATTAATCCCTTAAGTTTAAATGCCTTCCTTTGTGAAGTCTGGGCCTCTATATACAGGGTTGTTAAAATTAAAGTAGCCCCACTTAGAAGGCTAGAGAATGAGTTCTGAGGCTCATCAAAACATATATGGAAATGTTCTTTAAAGGATGTGCTCACAATTATAGTCTACATACATATAATGTATGTAGGAATATGGAAAATGTCCTTCTGCATGACAAGAGAGAATATTAATCCCTTAAGTTTAAATGCCTTCTTTTGTGAAGCCTGGGTCTCTAAATACTGGGTTGTTAAAATTAAAGTAACCCTACTTAAGGGCTATATAATGAGTTCTGAGGCTTGTAATGAAAACAAATCTAGAAACGTTCTTTAAAGGATGTGCTAACAATTATAGTCTACATACATATAATGTATGTAGGAATATGGAAAATGTCCTTCTGCATGACAAGAGAGAATATTAATCCCTTAAGTTTAAATGCCTTCTTTTGTGAAGCCTGGGTCTCTAAATACTGGGTTGTTAAAATTAAAGTAGCCCTACTTAAGAGCTATATAATGAGTTCTGAGGCTTGTAATGAAAACAAATCTGGAAACGTTCTGTAAAGGATGTGCTCACAATTATAGTCTATATACATATAACATATGTGTGAATATACAAAATGTTTCCATACAAAAATTAAGAACACAAAAAAATGTTACCGTTTTACTTGTTGGCATAAAATTTGAGAAGTAGAAGAGATTGGTCCACCAGTAATTTTGGCAGCCAGACACAAATGGCTCCAGCGTCTCATGCCATATGGGGCCACTGCCAGACAGAGGTCCAAGGATGATAACACCAGAGATCATTAAAAATGCAGGAGTCAGTCTAGAGGAAAAATATGATTAAATATACAATACTGATTTAATGCTATATTCTGTAAATCAACGTTTTTGAACAACTAGTCCATGAACCAGAATCCTTTCTTAATCTTATTTTACTTGTCCATGATATTTTATATTTGAGGAATATGAATAAGAAAAGTGAAAGGAGCATTTTTAGACTTATATTTATTTTAAATTGAAAAAAAAAAATTTGTTAAATATAGCCCTTAATAAAAGGGTATTGACCGAATTCAAAAGAAAAAAAAAAACAGCCCTCTTCAGGATAAAATCATCTCAGGCAAAGCAAGAGAAGTTTTTGCAAAAGAGGTGACAAAAACTCTCTTGCTTTGACCGAGAAAACTGCTCTGCCTTTTTATCCTGAACAAATAAGACTGTTCATTGCCTCAGAATCTGACTAATGTTTTTTTTTTCTATTAATTAATGTACTTAAAGGGTTTTATTTTTGGAAGCAGTTTGAGCTAACATTTTTTTGTTACAGGACTTTAAGTTGTCAAAATTATGAATTTCTATACATCCAAAGTTTCAAAATACTACACTTGAAGCCAGTGATTCCTAACATTTGTATTTGGAAGAATTCGTACAATATTTTGTAAATTCTTGAGGAACACCGAAATGGCTGATACATATTAGATTCTTCTTAGGTAAATGTGTTTTCCTCTTAGATTCTACATAAGATAAAGAGCTAAGATAAATTACAAAATAGAGACGTAAAGCAATAGGGTTAATAAATAAAAAAACTCATGTTTTGCAAAAATTATATTTTGAAAAATTAAAGTGTTTATTGTTAATTCTATTTATTAATTATTGTTAATAAAAAATGATAAACATTTTCATTTTACATCTGACTTATATTTACGAACAAACATGTATAAATTTTGTATTAATGTAATTACTTTTATAAAATTGTCAATGAAAGAACAAGTTACATTTTATTGCTTATAATTCATTCACAATTGAAAATAACAAGCATGTCGAGAGTGGCAGCAACATTCCTTACTCCTAATTGCATTCTTTTCCATTACAAAAATTCTCTGCTTCAACAAAATATCTCCTCCCAGGTTAAACTCTCGCTATTTAAATAATAACTATTGCTTTAATACAAAGATAAACTATGAAAATGCTTCATTGTTCTATTAATAAGTCATATTAAAAAGTTTAATTTTTTTATTCAATTATAAAAAAATTGTACTTTTTTGCAATTATTTGTAAATTATCAGACTTTTACAAATAAACAATTAAAAATCAGAAAAATGTTTTTCTAATCAAAAATTCAAAATCAGAATTTTTAGAAGCAAATTGGAAGTTTGGGTAGCTATGATACAGTATATTGAATGCATTATAATTTAAAAGTACCTATGAAAACAAACTTAATTACCTGCAATATCTTCGAATGTAAAATCCAACAATTGTAAAACGCCCATTGTTATTTTCCAAATAGAGGAAAGATGAATACACAACAAGAAGACCACTAAAGAAAAAATAGATATGATACATAAGTGAAAAATTACAAATACTCCAAATTAAATTAGTCATTTTCTATATAAATTTATTTGACTTAAATCCAAATTAATAATTTAGTGCAATAATAGTTACAGGATCAATTTGTCAAATTTTTGCACTAAGGAATTTAATACATCCTTTTAAAGTAAGCATATATTTAATTATACTAAATATTTAAGTATGCAAAATATCTGCATTTCTGTTACTATTCACAATAAATGTATCTTTCAATATACTTCTTTGTAAACAGAAACATTCATTCATAAACAAGCATTAACATTTTTTAATAGTGATTACCTTAAAAAGAAAAATGTATCAGCAGCAAAAGCAGAGTTGAGGACCACTTGGAAGGCCAAATTAGAACCCAGGTCTCGTACTTTATTTAAACCAGCTGATAAAAAGAATAAAAAATACTTGACATGTTACATGAATTGTTTAATACTCAACATAAACTTACAAAAAGCTACAATTAAAAAAAAAAATACATATGGCTAAATATCTGATAATTGTCAATTTTGTATTCCTTGAGCTTAAAAAAGAATAATAATCAATAAAATACATACTTTTTGTAGTGTTTGTTTAGAATACAATTTGTTCTATACATTTTTCAATAATATTAAATATAGTTTTGATTTCATAAAAATTGTAAGTGGTTTGTCCTCTTTAGATATTTTAAAAACAATTCAAAATCTTAAAATATCGCAATAAGAACCACCTCTTCGAAATACAGTGAACTCCTATTTATACGATCCTCTGGTTAACCGCCACTCCTTGCACCTATTTTATTTTCCATTACATGGCAAGTATCAGTCATATTCTTTCTTGTATTCTTCTAATTTATTTTCCACCAAACAGGTGGTTTTTCCCTAAGGTATTTTCCCCCAAACAGGTGGTTATTCCCAAGGTATTATATTATACATATTTTCAAGGTATCAAGGTAATTAGATTTCTTCATGAGTTGATCCTCCCTGCTCCAGTACATATGAGGTAACCTTAGGAGTGGCATGATTGAGCATTCTCCACTGTAGTGCATGTCACACCATTGTTAGGAGATTTTTAAAAGAACAGAATGAATGCAAAAAGAAAACTAAGTGTTTTTGATATAAATGAAAAATTGGCGATCATAGCAAGGGTTTTAAAGACAGTCGATTAGAATGAAATGTTTGTGAAATGATTTTCCTGATATTTTGAATCCTTTAAATTGTAGGTACTCATTAAATTAACCTTTGCACATACATAATAGAACACTAAAACAATTCTGAGCATATACACAGTGTTGCTATACACAGTGAGCATTGAGGAGGAATTGTGGGAAAACACGGATGTACACAGGTCCCTTCAACTTTCTTGATCACTGAACTTTTCAACAGTAGAGTTACTACATGCATATCAATGAGAACATCCAAAAATAACAAAAGCAATAAACATATTCAATTATCACTACATTTGTCTAATATGTGTCAGCCTTCACAAGCTAAGATTGAATACATCTGTGAAGCATGTAGCATGATCTTAAATGCAGCTACAGATTTTCTATTGCCCTTAAAATATTACACTTAATAAGCACAAAAATAATCTCCGATTTTGAAAATGAAATGCTCATTTATTCCCAACGATTTATATATATTGCATAAAGTAATTTTTTTTTTTTATGTGAAATCTTGTGAGAAACCATTTGTGAAATAATCAACCAAATTTATCATTCCAAATTACTTTTTTCTAATGCATAGAAAAATTATATTTATCTATATTTCTAATTATCACAAATATACACATTCGCATACATCTATTTAAAATCCTTCAAAATATTGTTAAGCAATAAAAATATAATGTATTATAAATATTTTTTAAATTAAAAACTTTAGAAATAATTAAGTTATGAAAATAATTAAAACATTAATAATCAAAACAAAATAGCTTTAAAACATAAAAGATTGCATATTTTGAAAACTGTTGTATTTTAGACTTCTTTAAATTACACATGATCTTTCATATATTTTCACCATACTACACTTATGAGGTAAACACATCTGTCCATAGCTAATGTGGGGACAGAGCACAAAAGACTTTTGGGGACTATGCAAATAAGAAAAAAAACATTCAAAATTATAATTCATTGTTACAAATATAAAAATTTTACTTTTAACTAACAATATTTGGTTATGGAATTTCATCTATAATAATAAAGGAAGATGTCTGTCTGTCTGTAGTGAAAAATCTAAGCCTTGAACGGCCATAAAATTTAATACAGAGAAAAACATATATATATATATATATGTATGTCATAAAACGAGAATATACAAGTGTATTAAGTGTAACAAAAAAATAAACTAGACATAAAAGTGCGATGCAGCTTATATGTCTAGTTATATATATATATAATTGTCTTTCACTGTATTAAATTATATGGCTGTACAAGGCTTAGATTTTTCACTACAGACAGACAGACATCTTCCTTTATTATTATAGATAAAATTCCATGACCAAATATTGTTAGTTGGAAGTAAAATGAATATTACCATAGAATTTTCTATAAGGTGTATAACTGCATTTATTGCCTTCAATGTAAAGTATGTGGTTTAAAACACATCGGGCAAACAAAAAATAAACTTCACCTCAGAATAAACCTTCACCGCAGCCAAGTTAATAAATTTAATGGTGAATCTATCTTTGAAATGAGTTTAGAACTGCAACATTTTTCAACACACAGATTCCATAACGTCACAGTAACCATACTTGATATAGTAACTAATTTAATAGCAAGACTACGGTGGGAAAATCAACACATTCTTCAATGGCATACTATATCCATTTGGTCTCAACTCTATCAACTACGGCATTTCCTATAATTTAGAATATCATATGTCTGCAAGTAATCCCTCCTATTGAGGTCAAGAAAACCCCTGGAAAAACTACTCGGGGAAAAAGAGGAGGCAATGGAAAAAAAGTGAAATATATTGATTATTTAGATAAATTAAATGGAATACTTGCTGTAATCCAGAATTACAACAAAATAAAAAAAAATTGGATAAAAAACATTGTTTATGGTATCAAGAAAAAATTTATAAAACGGTTATGGAATGCAAGGATCCATTCTTGAAGAAAATGGAAGGCGAAAGTGACATATACGATACTAATATAACGAATTTTTATAATTTATGTAAGCTACGTGCCAAAAAATATACAATCCTGTTGGATACTTCTGATAATAAAAAAGTACAAAAGGAATATTTTATTGCCACTTTTTGCAATAAATACTATGATGATATCTCTTTCAGGAATATCCTACATAGATACAACTATCTTTTGCCTCTTAAACATACCAGGATATTTTTAACATATCGTTATGTAAAGACTAATGATCGAAAGATTTTTAATTACAACCATATCAGTAAAAATCTTGATAAATACATTGATACGGATTGCCAATATGGAACAAATGAACTTTGTAATCGGGATCATAATCATATTGTGACTGGTGATATTGCATTAGCAGCCAATCCGAAACTGTACAACTTTTTACAATTAGGTACAAAATTTAGATATCATGAATACCGTAAGGTTGAAAATATTTTCACTAAAGAAATTAATTAATTTACATACAAATTAGCTGTAAAGTATAGTTTCCTATCTCTACATTTAATGAATGGAAATATGCAGTTTTAAAAGCTTTTAAAAGTAATTATTATATCCATAAGTATAGATCTGATATATACACATTGGATAAAAAGATTTTGGAAGAATTTCAGGACAGTTTTGCAATCACGTATATGGATAAAGTTACCAACAACTATGCTTTTACTTGCAGGAAATACTATGTGGAACATTTGAAAAAATGTTACGAAGACACTAATATGTACAAGAAAATTCATTTCAATCTTAAAACTAATGAAAACAGAATTTTAGCTTCATACAAAGGTATTGGATATGAAATTAAATCAGTGCAATTTCCATACTTGGTACTAATCCCAAAGTTGCATAAACAGCCTATCAAATTTAGACTAGTCACTGTTGGATGTGGTTCATATTTAACTAAGGCAAATACACTTTAATTAATATATTGAGACCAATTATGAAGAAGATTAAATCAGGTGGAACTTTTATGGTCAACAATAGTTATGAAGTAACCGAGAAATTGAAAAAAATTCCCGATAAGTTATATTTTAAAAGCTTTGACTTTAAGAACCTGTTCAACAACATCGACTTACAGGACTTGTATGATATTTTAATGGAAACATATAGGACCAGTGATCAGCTTTTAAGGATTGACATTAATAAGTTTAAAAATCTTATTAAATTGGTTTTATTTGAAAATGTTTTATTTAATGGTACAGATTTCTTTAAACAAATTAAAGGAATTCCCATGGGTGGAGGTTGTTCGTTATTGCTGGCCGACTTTTATTTATACAAATATGAAAGTGGTACACATATACTGAATGAGCTACTTTTCTTCCGTTTTGTGAATGATATTTTAATTGGATATATGGATAAATCTTTTCAATTTGACTTTGGATTCTATCCCGGCAATTTGGAACTTGTGGAAACTGAAAAAAATTAATTCGAAGAGCTAGAATTTCTGGATATACCATTATATAATGATCAATACGACAACTTATGTTTTAAAATATTTGATAAACGCAGGAACTTTAATTGTGATATCAACTACATCACTAATTGGAACAGTAATTTAAATATCGGTATCAAGCGCAATTTGATCATCAACCATTTCATTAGATATAGAAGATTAAACTCTACTAAAAGACAACCGGATCAAATGCGAACAACAATTGATCAAAGAAGCACTTAGGCAATTCTATCCGTTACGTTTCCTGAGACATTACTACATTGTTTATAGTAAAAAATATGGTAATGAAGAATATGCTAATTTTAATGATTTATTGCCTTACAACTCAACAGCAACAATTCTTTCACGGTAACCGTGACCTATGTAATGTATCTATGAAATAGAAATCAGGTGATACATGTATACAAGATATGTACTAATTTTCTCATTTTACTAGATTGCATTTTCACTAGACGGTATGTCTATTGTGGTACAGGCTTCTTTGTGACTTTCGACTTTCCTTTTGGTTTTATGGTCTTTTGTATTTCATGCTGGATTCTGGTTTTCCCGTACACACGGATGGGTGCTGCTTTGGGCAAATAGTCGTTTCTGGGAGTATTTTACGGGATTTAAAGCATGCTTCAACCAGGATAAGGGGTCACAATCCCCCTTGACATTGCTAATACCCCGTAAGCACACCTTAATTTAATTTATTGTGTTATTTTTTTACTTTTCCTTTGTATATATATTATTTTATATAGAGGGTTTGTTTAGAGCTGCAACTGCACCTATACTCATCTCAGCTTATGTATAATTTTCCTAGATAGTGATATTTTGAATGATATATATAAATATATAATTGAAGAATTTTTATTTTACTTGTATTATATATACCTGAGATCGATCTATATATATATATATAATATATATATATATATACTTTAACCGACTAAAAATTTAAGTAAATGTAAGTATAATTTAAGTAATATTTAAATAAATTACCTAAAGTTAAGTAGTCTTTGCAGTAGTACACATGTCCCAGCATGACCCAAGTGATACTCAAGAATTTAATGCCATGTAACGAGGATAGATGCGTGGTAGGGATGGAGGTGTCAAGAATTTTACAGGCATTGCCATATGCAGAGAACACATAGCTGAACTGTCTGATGCCATCTAAAATGTAAAGAAATTATTACATACAGATATTTGTTTAAATACAGGACCTGATTACAAGAAGCAGCCCAGACCCCCCTTCATTTGCTCATTACATCCAGATTTAGTGAGCATCATTACATCCGGATGCTGACTAATTTCATTTTGCACAAATGGATATCACCTGACAGATTCATAGGACTTGTGAGTTACATTTTTGCATAATTATGCAATTTGTTTATTCGTGTGTTATTTTATTAATAATTATGCATTATTTTATGATCATTTTGTTGTACAACTTGATCAATTGCCTCCATACGTTGTGTTGCTTGTATGTGGATCTGGTTTCCTTTCATTGCTGGGAACAGATTGCATAAACTAAGAATAATTTAATAAGTGTTTTCTTTTTTTAACATCTTAGAAGCCTAGTTGACTTATGTGCTTTTCTTTATGCTTCTTTATTGTGGGAAAACCACAATAAAGATTAAAAATTTCTTAAATCAAATGTTATATATATATATATATATATATATATATATATATATATAAAGGGGGATCTTTGACTTCTGTGCTTTTTCTCGCCACCTCTAGATATTTGTTTTCAACTCTGCTGCTGTTCTAGCCGAAAACCCTATTTATGTGATTTTGAGGCTATTGACAGAAAATGTTTTTCCAAGGTGTACAACATTATTGAACAACAATTTGAGTACAATAGTTCATATTTAAATTTAATCATCATAAAAAATAGAAAAGTTATACATATGATAGGGTACCCAAAAGAAACAGGAATTCGTTTGTGGAAAGTGGGTCAGTTGTAGTACGGGTTCAACCACTAGGTGAGTGTATCAGTGAGCGGAGAACTGTTGTTGTAAGAAGGCCATTTCTCCCATGATTCTTTCTTCGACTTTGAGGGTCTTCCAGTACACTCGTCATTTTTATGATGGTGTATAAGATCCATGGAAGAATGTTTTTGATGGTGGATTTGTAAAGGACATTCTAGTTAAAGAGTTCCAGAACTTCTTTGAGAACTGGAAAAAGTGTTAGGACATATGCATTACATGTAATGGGAAATACTTTGAGGATGATTAAATTATGAAAGTGTTTTATTGAATACATAATTTTAAAAACTAAAATTCCGATTTCTTTTGGTACCCCCTCCTATAAGAGAAGGTAGAAGACTAGACAGAAGGCCTTATGTGCCATGAATGCACAGAAAAAATATATATCATTGCTTATTCTTCAAATCTATTGATATTTAAGAAAGGATTTAACATTTCAAATCGTACAGGAAATAAAATATACTTAAATTAATATAAAAATCGGTGCTCATAATCACTTCACAAGCATGGCATAATTTGAGTTACAAATACCATAAATCGATATTATGTTATATTTAGGGCCCGACTTAGCCTAAATGGGGCCTGGGACAGATATTCCTCGGGGGTCCTCCTTCACCTTTTGACATGAATTGAACAAAAATATTTTCTTAAAATATATTTGGATTCTAGAAAAATGTATACAAAATGAAGTTTTTACATAATTTAATGGAATTTAAATTTTTGGCAACTTTTTCATTATAGCCAAGAAGCCGACATGCCCTAAATCTTGAATTAATGTGGTAATCCCTATATATGCTCCAAATTGATTTGTTTGACGGGAAAACCTATTTTGCTGGCATAAATGTTTTTCGATGTTGTAAGTGCTTAATTTAGGGTCCCTCTGGCATGGAGGCTCTGGCAGCTACCCCATGTACCCCTGCGTCGGTCAAGCCCTGGTTATATTCTAATTTTTCTTTCTATAACGAACAGGTATTTACAGATACTTTTATAGACTTTTTTAATACTTCACAAACATAAATAATGCTTTTAACCCACCTAATAAGAAACAAATACTAATCAAAAGAGACACAGTTTTAGAAAAGTTAGAAATTTTTGACTTCAAACACTAATTAGCTAATTAAATTTACCAGCATTCTTATTTCATGCATTCCCTAACTGTCAGTAAAATTTACAGAAATCCTGTATTGCAGCCAAACACATCTGAGAATAAATTCACACATGAAAAACAAGTAACATTTACTTTTCTTTCTGATGATTTCATCAATGTCCATGTCATGATCAGACTTGATGCGCATAGAAATGTCTATGATGGTGGCTAAAATAACGATTCCAAATGCTACAAAAACCCCACTCCTAAAAGATAAAGTTAAGAAAAAATAACCATCAATAGACTGTATAAAATAAAATAGTATGGAAACACATCAACTAATTAATACTTCAAAATCAAAGACAACCAAAAAATATCTTTAACCCTTTGCGAACGGTTGATGCACCCGCTCGTCGACTGCGAACTTGCTTCGCATTTTCATATGGAACGTTTATATTTGAATTTATTTGTCTACTAGATATCGTTAAATGTCCATGCGAACAACTCCAATGTATTTTGCAGATACTTGACTTTGGCATAGGGGAGATCCAATGAATTATTTTTCCATCTGGAGCGGTGAAACATGGTTTTGTAATATAAACAAATAAAGCACTACTCATATCCTCTGGTATTTATAATTGAGTTTCGGTTCTTGTTTTGTTTTTCGCTTTATGATTTCGTTGTTGAATCGTAGAAATATAAGAGAGTATTTTTGTTAAGTTTGGGATTTAGAGGAATGCGCGGCAGTGAAATTATTAGGTTATTTCGGATAAAAGAATGGCTGGGCCAGGACGTTTTCTTTCTGTGGAAGAATATGCTTGTATGATAAATGAACAGGGCAGTAATGAAAGTGATGCAGATAGTAAAGGTTCGTGGAACTGCGGTATTTTTGAAGATGAATATGAAAATGCAAGTGATTCTTTAGATTCTGAGCATACTATTATTACAATACCACCAGCTTCAGTACCTGTTTCTGCGAATGATGTTTGGACAGGAGAATTGAGATCTGAATTCTTTTGAGTTTTTGAGCATACTTGGAATCAATCACAAAATTATGCCGCCTAATTTTGATAAGGAAATTAAATTTTTTTAGCATATTTTTCGATGATAAATAGTAGAATTCATAGTGAAAGCAACTAACGAGTATTTGGTATTGAGATTCATATAAAAAATATACATCAAATAGAAAATAAGTATTTCTTTCATTCCTGAAAAAAGTAGATTGCTATGTTGAACAGGTGATTTTTAGTGAATTTTTTTCGAAAGTTAGGCTCAGCGCAAAATAATTAGCCGTCCTTACAGTTCGGAGTTGCGCTCCGTCCTATGGGCCACGGTAGTTCCAGAATGCTGCCGTCTGCAAAGGATTAAAAGTCTTTTATTAAAATCTCTTTTTTATGATGTATAAAATCACACAGCCATAGCACTTTCGGACACCATTGTGCCCTTCATCAGTGGCGAAGTGAAACTCGTTCACTTCGCCACTGATGAAGGGCACAATGGTGCCCTAAAATGCTATGGCCATGTGATTTTATACGTCGTAAAAAGGAGATTTTAATAAAAGACTTTCAAACCTATTTTTTGGTTGTCTTTGATTTTAAAGTACAGATTGTATGTTTGCTTAAAATATATGTAACAAAGGGAATTTGATAAATTCCAAAACTATCAAGTGTTGCCCAAAGAAATTGAACTTGAACTTGAAGTAGTATTCTATTAAATGATCTACTCTTTTCATTTTTAAAATGCTAAAAACTAAAAGTTTATTTAATATTGAACATTAGAAAAATTCAATTTAATAATTAAATAAGCTGTTCTCAATATAGATAGCTTTACTCACCAATTTATGATACCAAATCAATAGATATGAACTTTTTTTTGTGGTGAGCCCTTCTTGCACAAGGGCAAACACTGTATAGCAGATGATTTTCCCCTACATTAACAAATTCTTTTCTTTTTTCGTAAATAAAGCATAATTTCAAATTTTGTCACAACAAAATAGCACATAAAATGGATACTTGTTTGAAATTACATTCAATTTTCACTTGTGAAATTATTTCCTTTCCATTTTGTAATTTAACGCATATTAAATTGGCATCAAGTTGCCAAATTAAAAAAAAAGGGGGAAATACAGTGAGAATAGTTTATTCTAAAGAATAAGGTTGGCTTAATTTCTTTTATCATAAAAATTATATATGAAACAAGCATTTAATTAATAGTACATTAAACATATTTAATCTTTTTCTAAGCTTTGTCAATTTTTATAAGCTATTTCAGAAAAAAAAAGGTGATTACATTATTTTTTAAATTGTACCAAAATCGAATCAGCACCAGGGTAATGCATAAGTGACTTAACTATCAAGTTTCATGAAACTTAGTTGGGAAATTTTTGAGCTAAAGTAGATACATACACTACATAATTCATTTTACAGATTTAAATATAAAATGAATTAATCCACATTTCAGTGACTTTTATAACTTTACAAAATCCATAAATTTTATCTTTAACTATTAATGGCCAATCCATGCCATTGTATCATCCACAAAATTACTGGTTTGTAATAGACAAAAGAAAACAGGAGTGGTTATTATACAAGGAAGAATCAAACGTAAAGAACCTGAGGAAAAATGTCTTGTTTTAACTCTATTCCTGAAAAGTGGGATAACTAGAAAAATTGGGCAAGAAAAATTATTTCACCTATGTGCGAGTAGTATAGTTTCGATACCTTTGAAAACAATTATATGAAAAATATCTGACAAAAAAAATCTATTAAAATTATTCGTTAAACTTTAATTTTTATATTTGCACTAGTCTTTCAAATTAATTTTAAACTAAATTACTTACATGCTGATTACTTGTCCTCTAGTAAGAGTGGGTTTCTCAGAAGTTTCACACCGCTCAACAGAGATTTTCATCTTTAGTTGATCTGCCACTGATAATGAAATGGAGCTCAATTAAAACTAAAAATCATATTCACAAGGCATATAATTAAATCATATTCACAAAGCAATATATTATTTACAAGCTTGTAGATTCTATTATATAATGCAAGATTACTGAAAACTTTGATATAATAGGTCCTACAGACTTGACAATAAAATGTTAGTAGCATTTTACCAATATAAGCACTTAAGTAGGAGGTTGAGTTATATATATTTAATTATTGCTCATGAAGTTAAAAGCAGGGAAGTTAACTTTGTGAATTATTATTCTCAATAACTAGCTTCTCATCTTCGTCGGTATGCATAATCGATCGAGTCTATGAAGGGCAGCATAGCTAAGCCTGTCAATTACGAAGCTGATGAGAGCATGTGACATCAGTTGTCATAGCGAAAGAAGGTAATTAAATCTCTACCATGTGTATGGTGCTGTATATATATTTTTATCTACCATAGTCAAGATACTGACAGTTTGAACTATTTTAGAGAGTTCGAAGTGGTGCTTAAATGGATTACAGATAACATAACCCGCAACAATTATCAGTTCAAATCATCAAAGAGATTTCATTGTTTATGTATATCATACATAAACAACTCCAGTTTTCATAATTTTCAGTGGATTCCAGTTTTCATAGATGTCAGATACTCAAATGACTATTGCTGGATATAAAAACTTCAGGCCGGAAAGGTTTCAATCAATACCAAAAAGGATTTTTTATGTCGGAAAGTAGTTTGATTCAGCAGATTGCTTGAAGCAGGTGCTCATAATATATGTCTACCGTAATCATCAACTATTTCCAGCATGTTATACTTCTTGTACATATTTCTTCTAATAATATTTTATTAACACGCAAAGAAAATGAACAAATAAATAAATAAATGTTTTGAACTTATTGAGTGAAACTTTAAATTACCATAACTTCTAACATAACTGATGATAGTAGACAATTTTTTCATATTTGTATCTATAAAATAAGTCAAAACTATTTAATCAAACTGCAACTTTCACAAAAAGCAGATATTCACTTGTGCAATGCCTTGCTAGACAGAGAGAATTTATTTTATTAGAATGCTTGAATTACTTCTTCTCAGTTTCTTAATCTTCAGTTTTCCCTGGATTCATTTTAAAACAATACACACATGTACAATTCTGGAGGGATGTTAAAAATAAATAATGAATTTAAAAACAAGGCCTATGAACAGTCACTGATGTTGAGTCAAAATGACACAAGATATTCCTCATATTCCTTCAAATCAAATTTCATATCAAGAAAAAAGATGTTTTATGAAAATACTTGAAAGTTCTTTATAAAATCAGAGACATCGGGGTCATCTAATCCATAGGGGGAAAACACACACAACAGGAGTGTGGGAAGGGATATCAGCCAAAGGGAAAGATATAAAAAGAGGGAAAATCAAATATGAAGGGAGGGCCTGAGATAATTGCTTGTAGGGGGAGATTGACAATTTGTATAGGCAAAAATCAGAATCATTGAAAGTTCAAATATTATCAGTAGAGTTTCTTAAAATGAAAGCAATCTATTTTATATGAAATATGGTCAAATTACAATAAAAAATTTCTATTTAATAATTTTTTAACATATCTTAAATATTAGCCACATTTTAAGTCTGATCTCATAAAGGTTTATACATAAAGATTAATAATAATAAAAATCACCTTACACTTTTCAGTAACATTGCCCAAATCCTCCATGCTGCAAGTTGAAGGCATACAGAGCCCAACTCTATGCTTCAAAATATAATAGTAGGCCATTGTGTCTTCTTCAATGTTCATTTCCTAAACATAAAAAGACCAAAAGAAAATAAAAGCAAATAACAATAATGTGCAAAACAAGCACAGTTATAAGCTTAATTATTGCTATTATTTTATTGTGTAATATTCAGAATAAAACTATTATATAATAAAGTAATAACTAGATGTTAAGCCTGCCACATATGGCAGAGTGCATGAAGTTGTGTTAAGGATTTGCTTCCATCCGTCCACATGAAGTTCTTCACATACCTTTTCTGCTCAATATTAATTACTGTATGACCCTCTACTAAAATATATTTACTGTATGATCCTCTAATAAAATATATTTACTTTATGACCCTTATCTTTAGCAAAATTTACCTGTCTTCCAAATATTGAAACTCGCTCTATTTTGAAGTAAGAATATTAAATTAATAATTCCTACAAGAAATTAAATTTAATTTTCACATATATTGAATTATTGTCCCACAACTTTGTGACATTTTCCTATACTTGCCTAGGTCACGATATTTTGCCAATTTTGTCGCCAAGTGTGACAGACACAGATACTAGCTTTTCTTATGGATATCATTGAAAAAAAAAGTTCTGTACAGATAACAGTAGTGAAAATAAAATCAATCTTTTTTTACAATAAATATGCTTACATGGTAAACTTTCTTGAGTTTTGGATATTTTTTAAATACATTTTGAATTGTGAAATGCTTTTCAATGGGAGGTAGCACAGTTTGGATGTTAAAGGAACAATATTGGCCAACTTTGTCGCCAAATGTGACAAACACAGATACTGGCTTTTCTTATGCATATTGTTGAAAAAAAGTTCTGTGCAGATAACTGTAATGAAAATAAAATCAATCTTTTTTTTTACAATATGCTTACTTGGAAAACTTTCTTGAGTTTTGGATATCTTTTAAATGCATTTTGAATTGTGAAATGCTTTTCATTGGGTGGCAGTACAGGTTGGATGTTGACGGAACAATATTGGCCACTATATGGCATCTGTAAGTTAGCTTTAGGAGTCTTAATTCCAACACATTCATCATATGATCCAAATGTAGAAAATGTGCCATATAATATTCCTTCAGGTATCTTGCTTGAAGCATCCATCACTATTAAGATATTCAAAAATCAAAATTAAAACAATCAAAACATTTTAATTATTTAAAGAAAATACATTTTGACATTTGGTTAAGCCTAGCAATGTTAGTGACTTTACTAAATCAGTTAACATACCAGCTTGCTTCCCAGTTCTTTTTCAGTATTATTATTTTTTAATTGTTTAAATCACTGTTCTAGTCTTCGTTGTGGGTCGCATTAGCATCGGATTGGCATTTATAATGGCATTTTTTGACAAATCTTGAAAGTTATGCAAATATACATCTTTACATATAGTTTCAGAAAAACAGCAGTTCTGAATATATAGATATAAGGCATGTACATTTTTTAAAAAATTGTTTATAGATTTTTAAAATTTCTTTTACTTATACTGTATGCCACAAAACTGCTGTAGCCCACTTATAATGCACATTTGATTATGTTTTGGATCCATATCCCTTAATATCATAAGAAAACCATTTCAGAAATAAGTGTTGTCTATTAATGCAGAAACAATACTTTGAGAAAATAATAACAATGTTTAGAATATAAGTACTTTTAAAAAATAGTAAAAATGTTTAATTTTTTTTACCAATAAGTAGTTTATAGCTCTAATTGACACTTGCGGCCATTAGATGAAAACATTATATCCATATTTTTAAATGTGCAAAAACTTGCATTGATATCATAATTGAGAAATAAATTTCAAGGAATCGTTAAGGAATTTTATGTAAATAGAAATGAAATTTACTAGACTATAGATAACATTCTCATACAGTGTTAAAATTTGATACCTATGGATATGTTTTAAGTTATCCACTTGTAAGTGTGAAAAACACAGACCACACGACAGACCCGAAGGCTTACTGTAGCTAGGTGTGTGGCCGGCCACATGCAAGTGTTGTTGTTGAGACCCAGACCGTCCGACCTACCATAAAGGTGTAAGGTAACTGTTTGGACGGCCGGGAAGTGCCACCCAATTTAGACCGGAACCCAGTGGGGGAGGCACCCACAGGGACCGTACCCTCCTTCCCCTACCACCAACCACTCAGAAGGACTTACGGACCCACATGTTTAACGTGATCGTACTCCGCGTGAACACGGCGGCAGTTTTGGCAGCGGCTGGAATCAAACCCGGGCCTACCGAGTGCAACTCCAGCGCGCTAACCAATGGGCTACCGCGCCCTGGCCACATGTAAGTGTGACATTTTCAAAGGATGTTAAGTCATAAGTGGGGAAAAGGGATATGCAAGCATTGCTATTGCTGATTTGACAAAATATATGACAGTTAAACTGAAAAAGTAGGCCTGATGATAAAACAGATGATTTTCTCAGCAGACTATTTTTTTCTTCTTCTTATATAGGATAAATTGAAAAATATTGCACAAATTACATGAAATTAATGCTCATGAACTAGACCACATCATAAACATATTGTGCAAATAAGGTTAAGTAAGCAGATGTCTATTTAGAAAGTTTTTGGATTTCATTTTTCAGTATGAACAAGCCAGAACTGAACACCCAAATGAGAGCTAAACCATGCCAACCCACTAAAAATGGCTAAACAAAAGAACCCAATAAGGTAGTGCCACCTAATGTGATAAGAAAAGTAAAATGAGAACACAAAAAACTGAAACAGATAAACAAATAATTAGACGTTCATGCCATACCTAGGAGAAATATGATGTGGCATGACCATGTCTAAATTACTAAATTATTTGTTTCCTTGTTTTGCTCCCCACAGTGAGTTCATACACTCTGCATTACTTTTCTAGATACTCTAACAGCTGCTTGTACCCTAGGGTGAGTCGCGTGGCCTGGGTTTTCGACTCTGCATTACTTTTGGCTTTCTCAACATTGTCTTCGAGGATTTAATACCCTCACAGGGCCATCTAGTTCCCCAGATCTATCAGCAATAGAACATGTCTAGGACATGCTGGGATGGCAATTGCAGCCTCTTCAGAATACCACTGAATTAGCTGACCAGTTGCAACATTTGTGGCAGAATCTTCCGCTTCGAAGGGACATAAGAAACTTAACCTTTATGTTATGGCTCCAAGAGTCCACTTTTATGGCAAAATATCTGAAAATTTCACCCCTGTAAATAAATACCTTCAAGGACCTTGTCTTTTGTTCGTAACTTGTTTCCCCCTCTGTCAAGAGAAACTTGTAGGAAGGGCTGCAGGCATTTTTCAAAGCACTCAACTGGGTACAATAGGCATTCGTCTCCTTTCCCCAAAAAGATGGGGGTGAAAAAGATTGGTACAGCAGTTGAAGCAGCTCCGCTCTAGAAGAGATTTTCAGTGGTACAACTGTTGTACCACCATAGTTAAAAGGTTAATTGACTCAGGTCGCACAACATATCGGCTTGTATAACTGCCATGGTAGGATTTACCACTTTCTTACTACAATGCCATCTTCTTGTTGCCACCATTTCTTAATAAAATATTCTTTTTTTGCTCCCAAATTCTAATCATTTGCATATCTCCTCAAACGATACATACATGCCGAGTTTCGATACAACAAAAATACTATATAATGCAGGAATTTTTAGGCACATTCGATTTTTTTATAACAATCAAAGTATATATAATATGGTTTGATTGTTATATTCACATTACGTATTAAAGCAATTAGGAGATTCAACCAGAGTATTTACAAAACAATTTACCAATTTATAATTAGAATACAATTTTTTAAAAAATGTTATTAAAATTAATGTTTAATGTCTATTAAGTAACACACATTCATAAAACTGAATGACTAAAATTTTATTAGAAGATTTCATAGACCTTGTTGTTTACAAACAAAAGAAAGACAAAATATCAAATTATAATACACAATAGCTTCTGATCACATTTATCACCTTAATTATGAGAATTAACACCTTAAATAACTTTACACTGAAAGTTAGAAAATATAATCTACAATATAGACAATATCAGGAAGAAGGGCTTTTCGGTTAAGGATTCAGATTATAGATGTGTTTTCAGTTTCTAAATAAAGAATTTCTAATTACCAAATCTAATTTAATATAAATTGGGAACTTCTTGGTCAAGTAGTATTTTCTAAGAACACATTTTTGTCATATCTAGAAAGCTGACCCTGGGTCCTATTCAATTATCGACTATAAATCTATATATAAGGCGGTGGTATATGTTAAGAGAAATTAAAAGTGCAAGGAATGTCAGCTTTACTAAATTAAAGTGCTAAGCAGAGCTCTTAAAAATGAAGAGAAACAGAGGAATACATAAATTATTGCTAGTTTTAAAATTTCATTAGTTTCTTTCAATGAGCACTTGCTTCTGGAGAAATATGTTCAGTGTATCATCTTGGGAAAAAATCAAAGTAGCATGTTTTCAATTTAAGTCTAATGTAATACAACGACTGAATGTAAATTGCAAGTACATTTATTAATTTTAAAGTGAAAAAAAAAGGACTCAAATATCACATGGATCCAGCTTTTTGAATCTAGCCAATTCAGCTTAAGAAATGCAAGATAATATTGAAACATCAACATAATTAAATCATAAGGCACTGCAGAGGCACCATGCCTGCTTGGTCGTACATTATGTGAACATTGTATATAATGTGCTCCACACCAAGCAGAAATCATTTAGAACATCAATAAAAACACAGTATAAATAATGTTATGTTTTATACTTTTTAAATTATCAATAAAGATGTGGATTTTTTTGGAAAATTTTGAAATTATTCTAAACATTACATTTCAGCTGGAATAATATATTTAGTGGCTTTTATAAGTATTTATTCTTATATTACAGTTACAGCCAAACACATATTATATAATAAAGCTAAAAAAAGATTTAAATTTAGAAATATATAAAAAAAATGCTATGTATGAAAATTTTTTATACCTGTATATGGCAGTTAGCAGCTACAATTTAATATTTTCCTTAAATAGTTTGTGCATTTTGAAAAATTAAAAAAATTTTATTTATTACAAATTAAAAACTGATAATTGAAAAATACATTATTAAATATTATATTACACTTTTAGATACCGACTGATAATTCAAAAGAAAGCTTTTAACCACTTTATTAAATAATAATAAAAAATAAATTTATTACATGTAACTAAACCAATTAGGTTAATCTGGAGAATAACCCCCCCCCCCCCCCCCACAAAAGTTAAATGTATTTGAAACAAAACAATTAGCATTTCCTGAAACCCATATTTAGCACCAGATTAGGCACATAAAAACTCAAATGGTCCCTTAAAGAAACAATCAATATAAAATATCAAAATAAATCTATATGCTAATCTATACTAAATCTATCTTCTATGACATTTTTAGCTCGCTCGCCAAGTGTTCCAATTGCGAGCCCTATATGTTGTAATATTATGTAAAACACGCTTTATGTTGTAATCCGGTAACCTCTTGTTCAAAACACAGTACAATGCGCCAACTTGGCACGATTTGTACTTAGAAAAAATACGTGTGGCGGACTATTATCTGGATTTACCAAAAAATTAAATTAGTAAATATATAAAAGTATTATACTACAAAAAAAAAATGCTTATTATTAAATATTTTTTAAAAGTAAATTATTTTATATAATATTAAAAATTATTTAAAAAGTACCTGCTAGTAATTGAATGGGAATTAAATCATGAGACAGAAGAGACAAATTGCACGATAAGTTAAACATATATTTAGTGCTATTAAAGTATTTTCCATCAGTAAATAAACTTGAAAAAGTATTCAGTATTTTTAACATTTTTATAAAATTGAGAAATTAAAACAAAGAATAGGCTTCTTCTATGATTTTTTCTGAAAATGAGTAAAATGTCATATGTGCACTTCTGGTTTGCATTCATTTTTTTTTTTAAAATAATGCCCCCCTCCCCCCTTTTCAAAATTAGAAAACTCAAATGATCAAGGACTTCTTGTAAAGCTACTTGCCTTTCAGAAAACAGTTTTACATTCTATTTTCGAATTAAAAAAAAAAGGGAGGGCAGAAAATTTTCCAGAAAAATATAATGGAAAATTTTCTAACCCACATCTCTAATTTTCAAAGAAAAATACAGAGTTGAAGCAGTCTACCATCCCAAAATAGTAGCAATTTGGTAATGTTTTAAAACAAACTTAATCATTGAAAAACTAGACTTGATTTGAAGCCATTGAAAAAATAACGGATTTACCAAATAAACATTTGAAGCAAAAGAAATTATTAAGATATTAATTAGTTTATAATATGCAAATTGTTATGAACGATTACTTTCAAAACTGAAATAAATGTCTATATAACTTATATAGTTAGAGAAAAGTAAATTGCACTTTTGATGACACAGAATATAGACAAAATTTAACGTATTTGAAACAAAACAATTACCATTTCCTTAAACGCATATTTAGCACCTGATTTGGCACACAAAAACTCAAATTGTCCCTTAAAGAAAATATCAATATAAAATATCAAAATTAATCTATATCAAGTCTTTTCTTGGATATCCTTCTGTGACATTTTTGTATCAGTTCAGCAAACTCTTTCTCCATTTCTGCTAATGCCTGAAGGGTTTGAACCATCTCAGTTAATTTTTCCTTGTCATATTTAATTAGAAATTTCATTGTACCACGAATAGTCCCAGAAAGTCGAAGAGTTCGAACACTCATATTCACCTTACCTATCGATGTAATAAAAGGAAGTGAACTTGCAATAACAGAATGAAATCTACGTCGTACTCTTGCAATAAATGTTCTAGTTGCTGCATTGTACATTTTTATAGAAAATCCAGACTGAATACAAGCCAGGCCATAGTCTCCATGAAGCACCTCAACAGATTCAAGAATTGCATTTCTTAGTTCGAATTCATTTACAGGAAGTTTCACTTTATTTTTGTATTGTTCAGTCATTATTTCTGCAAGTATATATCGATACTTTACACGAACCATGATTACAAATGCAGGGATAATCTATAAAATTATTAAATAGCTAAGCAGAGGAAACTTTGTCAAGTTGTTCTTTCAAAAAAGTGTTTTCTTTCTCGAGATCTTCAATAATTAATTTCAATTCTTGGATTTCGTTTTTAAGAGCAATAATTTCTCTAGTATCATAATTTACAGCTTTAAGAGTGTCGGTAAAGTAACTCAAAGGACCAACAATTCTATCTTCTTTTTCATACATTTCTTTCAAACTGCGAGTCATAATATCCAAAATTCCACTGCCTTCAAGATATTTTCTATATTCTTCCCGTTCTGAATCAACAGTAGGTGTATGTTGACTCTTCATATTTGAAACGGAATGGATATCAGGAGATACTGACATACTTAAAATTCTACAATAACATTCATAGTATAGAATATTAATAATTAATAAACAGACAAAATCAAAACAAAACCATGTGCATAAAAATTTTAAATTTTGTGGTAAAGTTGAGTTGAATTGAGTCGACAACTAACAAATGTGAAAATTGACGAGGTGATAAATATTAAGCTAGCAGTGAAATGTGATTGGCTAATATTTCAAACAACCCTACGAACCCTTTTATTATACTATATTTGGCAGTAAAGCGCTCAAAATAGTCCTATTCTACTAACCATTAATTCAAATAGGCTTTTGAACTCGCATGATAGTAGAAAAAATCTGATGCGAGTAGCACATGACTTTCCCTGCAGACTTATATCCACGTTCTCTTTATTTTAATTAAATTTAATTCACATTTAATGCAATTTTCGTTCTCATTTGGTAACTGGACTTATTTTCAAAGGTGGCGTAGAGTAAATATGAAAAAACTGAAATATCTCGAGAACGGCTAATCCTAGTGTAATGGAGTTGGTTTTATTCTTTTCTTCGTTAAAATTACGTATAAAACAAGAATTTAATGAATATATTTGCGCATACGTAGTTTTTATTTTATATTTTGACGATTTTAGCGGACCACTTTGCAAGAAAAGGCAGATTATTTTTTTCCAAATCGTACCAAAATCTAATCACTACCAGGGAACCAACAAGCGACCATTAGTTTTTCAGCTAGAGTGGATACAGGCAATTTTTGAGGACCATTTCGCAAAAAAAGGCGGGTTCTTTTATCTCGAATCGTACTAAAAACTAACAAGCACTAGGTTCACATCCAACTGACTTACCTACCAAATTTTATGGAATTCGGTCCATTAGTTTTTGAGTTAGAGTGGAAACATACATTGCACAGACAGACAGACACACAGACATACGTCACGTAAAAAATAGTTTTTCATATTCTAGAGGTCTCGAAGCGTGTAGATCCATCGAAAACTCGAGTTGTGATTTTCGGTATGATTCCAATACTTTCCCTATACATTACCATGTATTGCAGGGAAAGTTAAAATCGCATTTGTGAACATAGGAAATTTGGAAGAAATAAACGATTTCGAGCAAATATGGGACTGCCTATTTTGAATAGAATTATTGCATAGTAAAAACAAATTATAATCGAAGTAAAATTTAAGTATATTCTATTCTTTTTTGAATTTACTAATATTTAAATCTAAAAATAACTAGAGATGTGAGTTTGAAAAATGTTCGGAAATGGAAAACTTTACAAGAAATCATTTAGTTTTGAGAAGGAGGGGGTAATGTTTCCTTTTTTACTTTCCCTGCAATACATGGTAATGTATAGGGAAAGTATTGGAATCATGTCGAAAATCGCAACTCGAGTTTTCGACGGATCTACACGTTTCGAGACCTCTAGAATACGAAAACACCATTTTTAGCGTGACGTCTGTGTGTCTGTCTGTGTGTCTGTCTGTGCAGATTTTGTATCCACTCTAACTAAAAAACTAATGGACCGAATTTCAGAAAATTTTGTAGGTAAGTCACTTGTGGCCGGGGCTGGTGCTGATTAGTTTTGGGTACGATTCGGAATAAAAGAACCCGCCTTTTTTGCGAAATGGCTCGCAAAAGCTTGTATCCACTGTAGCTGAAAAACTAATGGACCGAATTTCACAAAATTCGGTAGATGAGTCACTTATCGATTACTCTGGTGCTGATTAGATTTTGGTACGATTAAGAAAAAAATAACCTGCCTTTTTTTGCAAAATGGCCCGCAAAAATTGTCCAAATCTAAACTAAAGAACTGGGTATACTCAAATATATCCATTAAATGCTGATTTAATACGTAATTTTTAAAGACGAAAAGAATAAGACTAACCCCATTACACTAGGACTAGCCGTTCTCGAGATATTTTAGTTTTTCGTACTTTCCCTACGCCACCTTTGAAAATAAGCCAGGTTACCGAATGAGAACGAAAATTGAATTAAAAGTGAAATAAATTTAATTAAAATAAAGAGAACGTTAATATAAGTCTGCAGGGAAAGTCATGTGCTGCTCACATCAGATTTTTTATTTTGAAGAAAAAACATGTAAGAGAACCAGAATGGCACAAGTTACATGTGAAACTTTACTCATTTTGAGTAAAATCAGTAAAAATATGGAATATTTTTGCAAGTGCTTTTGCGGAAGAAAAAGTTTTACACTAGATAAAATATATGGCTCATACTCATCTTACTGAAATTATCTCTGCAATCCCATGGAACTTACCCATTTAATTACTAGCAAATATTTTTTAAACAATTTTAATATTATATGTAATTTGTTTTTAAAAAGGATTTTATAGGTATTTATTTAAATATATTTTTGTCTTATTAATATTTTTATATATTTAATAATTTACTTTTTATACATATAATAAGCTTTGCGATTCTCATTTTTTATATTATTATTGTTACCATTATTATTATTATTTGCCATTTAAAAAAGCGATAATCAATTATTAGCAAATATTTTTTTAATTTTTAATATTTTTCTTTTCAATTAACAGCACTTTTAATTTTTTTTTTATAATGATATATTATTTTTTATACCTATAATAGGCAGTAAACTATTTATGATTCTGAATAGTTTTAGCAATTTTAAATTATTTTTTACTTAATTGCTATTCCTTATGTCTTAAACTTGTGATTTAAAAAAATATTTTTCCGTTGTAGATAAAATATAATTATTTTATAGCTTTTCAAAAGCACATGTACTTCATGAAAAATTGTAACTGCTGACTGTAGGATACAGGTATAAAAAAAATTTATGCACAGAAATTTTTATATATGTCTAAATGTAAGCCCTTATTTAGCCATGTTATGTAATATATGTATGACTGTAGCTGTAACATGAGAATAAATGCTTTTAAAAGTCCCTAGTCATTATTTCAGCTGAAATTTGGGACGCAGCTAGGGAACTTTGGAGTCTATCCCCCCCTGAAATTTAGGTTCTTTATATGTGTTTCTTGGTCATCTACTAAAATAACATGTTTTTTTCCAACTTTTGTCATTTAATATATTTTTAAATGTATTATGAGATGTATATGCATTAAAAATATATAATTATTGATCAATTATAAATGTGCTTTATTTCAAACATATCGTAATGTTTTCGTCAGAAATTATGCCCCTTTCTGGCATTTTTTTTCTGACTACGTGCTTGGCTAAAATTTAATATTGCAAATAATTTTAAAAATTTCCGGAAAATTTTTCGTTATGTAAAAAAAATTTCTGGAATAGTTTTCAAGAAAATCCCTAACTATTAAACTAATAAAATATTTAAAACTATTAAACAATTAAAATATTTAAATTTTAGAATTACGAAATCTTAATATATGTAATTTCGTAATTTGTAACATTTCTAATCAGAACTATAGTAAAATCTCTCTGCCATTAAGCGTCCACCTGCCTTAACAACCACTTTTCTCGAAAAGGATTTCTCCTCATAGACCGTGTTAAAACCTCCATTCAGAGTCCATACGAAACAGATCTCCCTCTCGAAGCAAGTACAGTTTAGAAGAGGGAAATTTCACTTCCTGCTTATTTAAAATCGAATTTTATTTTTAGAAACCTTTCTGGTCCTTTAAGCTTTCATTCTGATTCTGATAAAGAACCATCAACAGAACTCTCACACTTCTCTCATCTCAGAAAAGTTAATAGAATTCTAGTAAGTGAATAGGTTAAATGAAAATTCACTATCCTTTGCAGACATTAAAATATTTCGTTCATTTTTTGAACTTCAAATTTATTTAGAAAAAAAGTAAATTATAATAGAAAATAATTGTAACATCACAACAAATCACTCAAGAATCGGTGATTTTCGGATTTCCAGAGTTTTTAGGGCTGGGAAAATTCAAGTTTTTATCTCCTGCAGAAATTAAAGGGGGAGGGAGGGGAGATAGAAATAGAGATTTATGAAAGTAGGAAGGGGAGAAACGGGCACTCTCTATCACAACAATAGATTAATCTATTAGAGTCATAAATTTTGAACAATGCAGTGAAAAAAAATCTGATGTGGGCAACACATGACTTTCCTTATATAATGTAATGAATTTACTAATTTTAGATTAAAAAAATAGGTTTTTCTTATAGTAGATACGAATATTCTTTCCAAGATATTGAATTTTCGACAATTAGTCGTCATTTTCACTGATTTAGCGTCATTTTTATCCATTTGGCGAGGCTTTCGTTAATTTGACAATATTTCAAAAAAGTCGCCAAGTTGGCGACATTCCGCCAAATTCGTCGCCAAAATCTCGCCAAGCGTTATGCACTAAGAAATAAGTTATTCTTACAACAGATAAATGACTATTGGCGTTCAAATACAAAAGTATTATTCAAAGTATCTTTTTTCATGAATGGAACGAGTTAGATCCACGAGAATGATGTCACTCAATTTGTCGCATAGTATTACATATGAAAAGTGAATATGTTTCTCAATAGGAAATATTTTTTTTTATTTTATATGACTTTTTGATAATTTTTTTGAAAAATGTACAATATCTCGAGAACGGTTCATGTTAGCGTTCTAAAATTTATGTCAATCGTTTTCTAATGAAAAATTACATAAGAAATGTCTATTTGTGTAACTTTATTAGTGGTTTTGATTTTTTGACGATTTTTTCAAAATTTCATTCGAAAATTTAGGGGGGTTCTGAACATTCGATTGCAAATAAAAACAGTAGGCTTTCAGTGTTTACAGATTGTGGTTTTTGAATCAAATTTGGTTCGAATCGGTCCATTCCTTCGTCAGTTATCGTCTCCACAGACTCAGTGAAACACACACACACACACACACATACTTTCACACACACACACACACACACACACTTTCACACACACACACACACACACACACTTTCACACACACAAACACACAGGCATCACTTCAAAAATGTTTGATTCGTGATCAGGGATGCTTGAAACGTGCTCTCCCGTCGAAAACTCGAATTCGAATTTTCGACCCCGTCACAATACTTTCCCTATACATTATGTATATAAGGAAAGTAATAATGACGAAGAGAGAGTGGGATAATAAGTAAGGGGTCCTTGATCAGTGATCTATGTATAAAAAGGAAAGCTGCGTCGCAATATCCGAATGCTAAGGATCCGATTGAACTCTAGTCTAAAGGTAGGAATAAGTTGTAAAGGGTAAATAAAATATACTACAAGTCGAGGGCACTATCGCTTCGTTTGGCACGTAGAAATGGGTTCTGGAGCTTCCTTAAAAGGAGCTCCTGGGACCGCTTGGAGAATTTACGAAGCCCTTGGTCGCATAACTGCAAGCTATTGATTGGAGGGGTGGGGCAGCCCAATAGTTAGCAGACGGGAATTGCACTCGGACGACCGGAGTTCGATTTCCGGATCTACCCAAAGCTGCCACCATGTTCACGCGGAGTACGATAAATATGTGGGTCCATAAGACCTTCCGAGAGGTTGGTGATAGAGGAAGGAGAGTACGGTGCCTGTGGATTCTGCCCCCTTGGGTTATGGTCTAAATTAGGTGGCACCCCTCGGTCGTCTAAACAGATATCTTACACCTTCAGGCAGATCGGACGGCCCGGGTTGAAGAAGAAGGAGAAGCTATCGATTGCAGTATTTGAGACTTTACCCAGATCTCGCAAGAATTTATGAGATAATCTTGAGGGCCTGATTTCGATATCTCTGTGGATTTGTCTTGAGTTTAAAATTTCGGAGTGGGTGGGGGGGGGGGGGGAGAGCGTTAAGAATAGAACGAAGAGCTAGGTTTTTGATAATTTGAAGTTTCCGTAGGTGA
Source organism: Amaurobius ferox (assembly GCA_951213105.1). NCBI lineage: Eukaryota > Metazoa > Arthropoda > Arachnida > Araneae > Amaurobiidae > Amaurobius > Amaurobius ferox. The sequence continues at coordinate 110,853,475 of OX578153.1, forward strand.
GTTTCGGCCGTGATACCTTAATTTTTCATTAGAAGATAAATAACACACACTTTAAAACGCTAACACGACCCATTCTTAAGATATTACACGATTTTCAAATATATTTATCTAAAAATTACGTTAAATAAAAAAAAATCTGATGTGGGCAGCACATGACTTTTCCTGCAGACTTATTTATTTTATTTTTATTTTTTTTAATAATTCATTAAATTGAGTTTTATTACATAAAAAACAAACAAACAAACAAACAGACAAACAACAACAAAAAAAAAAACCGTACAATTATTTGAAATTATACAGAATTGCATTTTTAATTCAATTTTTGTTTTTATTTGGTAATTGCACATATAGTCAAAGGCGGCGTAGCAAAAATACGAAAAAGCTAAAATATCTCGAGAACGGCTAATGCTAGAGTAATGGGTTGATCTTATTCTTTTTATCGTCAAAAATTGCGTATAAATTAAGCATTTAATGGACACATTTGAGCCTACATGATCTTTTATTTTTACCTTTTAATAATCTTTACGGGCCATTTAAAGAAAAAAAGGGCAGATTCTGTTTCCTAGAATCGTACCAAAATCTAATCAGCATTAGAGTAACCCACACGTGACTTTTTGTGAAATTTGGAAAGTTAGTTTTTTAGCTCGAGTTGATATATGCGATTTTGCGCGCCATTTCGTAATAAAATGGGAGGGGGGGGGGTTATCTCGAATCCTACCAAAATCTAATCAGCACCAGTGTTACCCATAAGTAACTTACCTACCAAATTTTATGATATTTGGTCAATTAGTTTTTCAGTTAGAGTGGATACATACAATGCACAGACACCCACCCACCCACACACACACACATACACACACAGACGGCAAGCTAAAAATAGTTTTCCGTGTTCTAGAGGTTTCAAAACGTGTAGATCCGTCGAAAACTCGAGCTGCGATTTTCGGCATGATACCAATACTTTCCCTATACATTACCATGTATTACAGGGAAAGTATAAAATAGTAAGTATTGTCTAATATGTTAATTTTTGATATGTAATATTAAGCGATAAATATGTTCACATCATTATAGTAGATCTAGTTCGTTCCATTCGCGAGAGAAGATACTTTTAATGTGAATAATATCTATACTTGGAGTTCCTGTGGCGAGCATTGGTGCGTTACGAAAAATGTAAACACTTTGCACGATTATACCCCCGAGAGTAATATATGTAGTATAATAAAATATTATAAAAAACATTTTTACAAGATGCACGGTTTTAATAAAATGCAATAAAAAGTTTAAAAAATAATTTTTAGCTATCACAGCATTCATGGTCACATGTGACTAAAAATAAAACAATGAGCGCCCATAAAAGATCGATTCCCAAACTTCTAAAGTGCACTCATATAAAATGTAATAAAAGGTTGTTCCAATATTAAAATTGAATAAAAAGAGGGATTTTTTAACTTGTCAAATTTTTTTTTAATTTAAATATTTTAAATTTCTAGTCACAAATTTCTTCCGTGCAATACATGGTAATGTATAGGGAAAGTACTAGAATCATGCTGAAAATCGCAACTCGAGTTTTCGACGGATCTACACGTTTTGACACCTCTAGAATACAAAAAAAATATTTTTAGCGTGATGTCTGTCTGTCTGTCTGTGCAATGTATGTATCCGCCCTAACCCAAAAACTAATGAACCGAATATCATAAAATTTGGTAGGTAAGTCACTTAGGTGTGACCCTGGTGCTGATTAGTTTTTGGTACGATTCGGGATGAAAGAACCCGCCTTTTTGCGAAATGGCCCACAAAAATTGCCTGTATATCCACTGTAGCTGAAAAACTAATGGACCGAATTTCACAAAATTCGGTATATAAGTCGCTTGTGGGTCACCCTGGTGCTGATTAGATTTTGGTACGATTCGGAAGAAAATAACCAGTCTTTTTTTGCGAAATGGCCCACAAAAATCTTCAAAATCTGAAATAAAAAACTATGTGTGCTCAAATACATCCATTAAATGCCTGTTTTATACGTACGTAATTTTTAACGAAGAAAGGAATCAGACCAACCCCATTACACTAGGACTAGCCGTTTTCGAGATATTTTAGTTTTTTTGTATTTTCTCTACGCCACCTTTGAAAATAAGTCCAGTTACCAAATGAGAACGGAAATTGAATTAAAAGTGAATTAAATTTAATTAAAATAAAGAGAACGTGGATATAAGTCTGCAGGGAAAGTTATGTGCTGCCCACATCAGATGTTTCACTTTCCATGCAATACATGGTAATGTGTAGGGAAGGTATTGGAATCATGCCGAAAATCGCAACTCGAGTTTCGACGGATCTACACGTTTCGACACCTCTAGAATAAAAAAAAAACTATTTTTAGCGTGACGTCTGTGTGTGTATCTGTGTGCGTGTGTCTGTCTGTGCAATGTATGTATCCACTCTAACTCAAGAACTAATGGATCGAATTTCATGAAATTTGGTACGTAAGTCACTTGGGTGTGACCTTGGTGCTGATTAGTTTTTGGTACAATTCGGGATAAAACAAATCACCTTTTTTTGCGAATGGCCAGCAAGAAAAGCATGTATCCACTCTAGCTGAAATACTAATTGACCAAATTTCAAAAAATTTGGCAAATAAGTTACTTGTGAGATTCTCTGGTGCTGATTAGATTTTGGTAAGATTTGGAAAAGAACAACCTGTCTTTTTTTACGAAATGGCCAAAATCTAAAAAAAAAAAGACTACGTATGTTCAAATGTATCAATCAAATGCTTGTTTTATACGTAATTTCTGACGAGGAAAAGAATAAGAACAACTCTATTACTCTAGGACTAACCGTTCTCGAGATATTTGAGACTTTTCGCATTTTTGTTATGCCGCCTTTGGAAAAATCGCCAATTACCAAATAAAAACAGAAATTGAATTAAAAATGCAAATTTAGTGTTATTTTGTGCAATTAAACTCAATTTAATAAATTCTTAAAGAAATAAAGAAAAAATGAATTTGAGTCTGCAGGGAAAGTCATGGGCTGCCCACATCAGATTTTTTCTTGTTAAATTCATTTTGTTTAATAATAACCTTTAATATTATTCCCAAGATAAATGAAATTACTTAAAATGAAAAGTGATATCATTCAACGTGTCCGCAATCAGTTTTATGGAAATTCAACAACAAATTATATTTTCTTATATGAACAGGTAAATTTGTTTCACTCTAACCAATACTAATTTTAGGGTTGAAATCGAGGCCACGAGACGGACACAGACGAAAAGCTGTTGCCACAAACGAAATAATTTCAAAAAATTTCTGCTCAGGATCAGGTACGAAAATAATTCCTTTTTCCACTCAAAAGTAACAGTCTTTGCGAGTTCTGAATCAGCGCTGCTCTTTTGATGACAAAATAAAGGCAATCTATTTTCTCCGTCGGCGGAGCGAAAAAAGTTAAATTTAGGTCATAATGTCTCGAAAATTATGTCTTTTAGTTATCTACTTTCGAGATCGTGAAAATTATATGCTGCGGGCAAAAACAACCTTGAAAAAGAAATGATCTGGTCGAGTGACATTTGATGTTAGCCAGAAATGGATTAACGGTTTGGCACGACATTGAAACGCTTGGAGCATCGCAAAAATGAAACGCAAAGCCTCTTCGATGATTAACAAAGTAGGAGAGATAAAAAATAATAATAATAATCTCATTTGGAAAAATAAACTATGTTAATATCTACTTTTTATTACTTTCTCTACGTATTGTGAGGGGGGGGGGGGCAGAGCAAAAGAGAGTGACGGTTTCTCGGTCATTTCTGCTCATCAACAATGTTAGGCTGGGCTAAAATAATGCCTACATTGCATAGTGATAAAGAGGCAGTATTGCGATATGGGAGCTAAGTAAAAGAGTACTCAACAGCTCATATTTTCGTCACCTATGATTTCGTGGTCATTTTCACTCATCAACAACCATGAGCGGAGCTAAAATAATGCATACAATACATAGTATACGGATAAAGCAGTATTGCGATGGGAGCAAAGTAAGAGAGTATTCAACAGCTCATATTTTCGTCACCTATGATTTCGTGGTCATTTTCACTCATCAACAACCATGAGCGGAGCTAAAATAATGCATACAATACATAGTATACGGATAAAGCAGTATTGCGATGGGAGCAAAGTAAGAGAGTATTCAACAGCTCATGTTTTCGTTACCTATGATTTCGTGGTCACTTTTGCTCATCAACAATCGTGGACGGAGCTAAAATAATGCATACAATACATAGTATACGGATAAAGCAGTATTGCGATGGGAGCAAAGTAAGAGAGTATTCAACAGCTCATATTTTCGTCACCTATGATTTCGTGGTCATTTTCACTCATCAACAACCATGAGCGGAGCTAAAATAATGCATACAATACATAGTATACGGATAAAGCAGTATTGCGATGGGAGCAAAGTAAGAGAGTATTCAACAGCTCATGTTTTCGTTACCTATGATTTCGTGGTCACTTTTGCTCATCAACAATCGTGGACGGAGCTAAAATAATGCATACAATACATAGTATACGGATAAAGCAGTATTGCGATGGGAGCAAAGTAAGAGAGTATTCAACAGCTCATATTTTCGTCACCTATGATTTCGTGGTCATTTTCACTCATCAACAACCATGAGCGGAGCTAAAATAATGCATACAATACATAGTATACGGATAAAGCAGTATTGCGATGGGAGCAAAGTAAGAGAGTATTCAACAGCTCATGTTTTCGTTACCTATGATTTCGTGGTCACTTTTGCTCATCAACAATCGTGGACGGAGCTAAAATAATGCATACAATACATAGTATACGGATAAAGCAGTATTGCGATGGGAGCAAAGTAAGAGAGTATTCAACAGCTCATGTTTTCGTTACCTATGATTTCGTGGTCACTTTTGCTCATCAACAATCGTGGACGGAGCTAAAATAATGCATACAATACATAGTATACGGATAAAGCAGTATTGCGATGGGAGCAAAGTAAGAGAGTATTCAACAGCTCATGTTTTCGTTACCTATGATTTCGTGGTCACTTTTGCTCATCAACAATCGTGGACGGAGCTAAAATAATGCATACAATACATAGTATACGGATAAAGCAGTATTGCGATGGGAGCAAAGTAAGAGAGTATTCAACAGCTCATGTTTTCGTTACCTATGATTTCGTGGTCACTTTTGCTCATCAACAATCGTGGACGGAGCTAAAATAATGCATACAATACATAGTATACGGATAAAGCAGTATTGCGATGGGAGCAAAGTAAGAGAGTATTCAACAGCTCATATTTTCGTCACCTATGATTTCGTGGTCATTTTCACGCATCAACAACCATGAGCGGAGCTAAAATAATGCATACAATACATAGTATACGGATAAAGCAGTATTGCGATGGGAGCAAAGTAAGAGAGTATTCAACAGCTCATGTTTTCGTTACCTATGATTTCGTGGTCACTTTTGCTCATCAACAATCGTGGACGGAGCTAAAATAATGCATACAATACATAGTATACGGATAAAGCAGTATTGCGATGGGAGCAAAGTAAGAGAGTATTCAACAGCTCATGTTTTCGTTACCTATGATTTCGTGGTCACTTTTGCTCATCAACAATCGTGGACGGAGCTAAAATAATGCATACAATACATAGTATACGGATAAAGCAGTATTGCGATGGGAGCAAAGTAAGAGAGTATTCAACAGCTCATATTTTCGTCACCTATGATTTCGTGGTCATTTTCACTCATCAACAACCATGAGCGGAGCTAAAATAATGCATACAATACATAGTATACGGATAAAGCAGTATTGCGATGGGAGCAAAGTAAGAGAGTATTCAACAGCTCATGTTTTCGTTACCTATGATTTCGTGGTCACTTTTGCTCATCAACAATCGTGGACGGAGCTAAAATAATGCATACAATACATAGTATACGGATAAAGCAGTATTGCGATGGGAGCAAAGTAAGAGAGTATTCAACAGCTCATATTTTCGTCACCTATGATTTCGAGGTCATTTTCACTCATCAACAACCATGAGCGGAGCTAAAATAATGCATACAATACATAGTATACGGATAAAGCAGTATTGCGATGGGAGCAAAGTAAGAGAGTATTCAACAGCTCATGTTTTCGTTACCTATGATTTCGTGGTCACTTTTGCTCATCAACAATCGTGGACGGAGCTAAAATAATGCATACAATACATAGTATACGGATAAAGCAGTATTGCGATAGGAGCAAAGTAAGAGAGTATTCAACAGCTCATATTTTCGTCACCTATGATTTCGTGGTCATTTTCACTCATCAACAACCATGAGCGGAGCTAAAATAATGCATACAATACATAGTATACGGATAAAGCAGTATTGCGATGGGAGCAAAGTAAGAGAGTATTCAACAGCTCATATTTTCGTCACCTATGATTTCGTGGTCATTTTCACTCATCAACAACCATGAGCGGAGCTAAAATAATGCATACAATACATAGTATACGGATAAAGCAGTATTGCGATGGGAGCAAAGTAAGAGAGTATTCAACAGCTCATATTTTCGTCACCTATGATTTCGTGGTCATTTTCACTCATCAACAACCATGAGCGGAGCTAAAATAATGCATACAATACATAGTATACGGATAAAGCAGTATTGCGATGGGAGCAAAGTAAGAGAGTATTCAACAGCTCATGTTTTCGTTACCTATGATTTCGTGGTCACTTTTGCTCATCAACAATCGTGGACGGAGCTAAAATAATGCATACAATACATAGTATACGGATAAAGCAGTATTGCGATGGGAGCAAAGTAAGAGAGTATTCAACAGCTCATATTTTCGTCACCTATGATTTCGTGGTCATTTTCACTCATCAACAACCATGAGCGGAGCTAAAATAATGCATACAATACATAGTATACGGATAAAGCAGTATTGCGATGGGAGCAAAGTAAGAGAGTATTCAACAGCTCATATTTTCGTCACCTATGATTTCGTGGTCATTTTCACTCATCAACAACCATGAGCGGAGCTAAAATAATGCATACAATACATAGTATACGGATAAAGCAGTATTGCGATGGGAGCAAAGTAAGAGAGTACTCAACAGCTCATGTTTTCGTTACCTATGATTTCGTGGTCACTTTTGCTCATCAACAATCGTGGACGGAGCTAAAATAATGCATACAATACATAGTATACGGATAAAGCAGTATTGCGATGGGAGCAAAGTAAGAGAGTATTCAACAGCTCATGTTTTCGTTACCTATGATTTCGTGGTCACTTTTGCTCATCAACAATCGTGGACGGAGCTAAAATAATGCATACAATACATAGTATACGGATAAAGCAGTATTGCGATGGGAGCAAAGTAAGAGAGTATTCAACAGCTCATATTTTCGTCACCTATGATTTCGTGGTCATTTTCACTCATCAACAACCATGAGCGGAGCTAAAATAATGCATACAATACATAGTATACGGATAAAGCAGTATTGCGATGGGAGCAAAGTAAGAGAGTATTCAACAGCTCATATTTTCGTCACCTATGATTTCGTGGTCATTTTCACTCATCAACAACCATGAGCGGAGCTAAAATAATGCATACAATACATAGTATACGGATAAAGCAGTATTGCGATGGGAGCAAAGTAAGAGAGTATTCAACAGCTCATATTTTCGTCACCTATGATTTCGTGGTCATTTTCACTCATCAACAACCATGAGCGGAGCTAAAATAATGCATACAATACATAGTATACGGATAAAGCAGTATTGCGATGGGAGCAAAGTAAGAGAGTATTCAACAGCTCATGTTTTCGTTACCTATGATTTCGTGGTCACTTTTGCTCATCAACAATCGTGGACGGAGCTAAAATAATGCATACAATACATAGTATACGGATAAAGCAGTATTGCGATGGGAGCAAAGTAAGAGAGTATTCAACAGCTCATATTTTCGTCACCTATGATTTCGTGGTCATTTTCACTCATCAACAACCATGAGCGGAGCTAAAATAATGCATACAATACATAGTATACGGATAAAGCAGTATTGCGATGGGAGCAAAGTAAGAGAGTATTCAACAGCTCATATTTTCGTCACCTATGATTTCGTGGTCATTTTCACTCATCAACAACCATGAGCGGAGCTAAAATAATGCATACAATACATAGTATACGGATAAAGCAGTATTGCGATGGGAGCAAAGTAAGAGAGTACTCAACAGCTCATGTTTTCGTTACCTATGATTTCGTGGTCACTTTTGCTCATCAACAATCGTGGACGGAGCTAAAATAATGCATACAATACATAGTATACGGATAAAGCAGTATTGCAATGGGAGCAAAGTAAGAGAGTACTCAACAGCTCATGTTTTCGTTACCTATGATTTCGTGGTCATTTTTGCTCATCAACAACCGTGTGCGGGGCTAAAATAATGCATACAATAGTAGTAAGAATAGGGGCGTTCTGCGGCAGAGGCGGAATAATGCGGAATGCGGAATCCAAGATGACGGCCATTCCGCCTTCCGTAATCCTGGATGGGGGTGTAAAAGGGAGATAAATGAAAAAAAGTGGGGGTTAAAATTTTGGAGAAACTTTTTGCCGGGTGGCAACGATGTCGTAGTCTTGTACGAGGGGTTGAGGGGGAAATAAATTTTTGGAATGGGATTTTTTCTAAGTATGGGAGAAACTTTTTTCGGGGTGGCAACACCTCCGCCTCTGCGACAGAGGCGGAATGAAGCCATCAGAGCCCCCTAGCGGCGAAAAGCGGAACTATGGGGATTAAACTTGAGGATTTCTTTTCTAAGTATAGGAGAAAATTTTTCGGGGTGGCAACACCTCCGTCTCTGCGACAGAGGCGGAATGAAGCCATCAGCGCCCCCTAGCGGCAGAAAGGAGAATTAAAATTGGGATTTTTCTGATAGTTGAGATTTTTTTTTTCTTTTTTCTAAATGAAGAAATTAAGTGCGAAATATTCGTATTTTGTTTCTTTATTCTAAATGAATTAAAGGTGTTAATGAGGATAATTAAATAAAGTGATTAAGTATATCCAGACCATTGTTATTACATGCTAAGGTCCTACAATACCCCTCCGCTATATCGAGGTTACGAAGTGAACTGCGAGAATCTTGTATGATGAGGGGTATGCCAAGAGCATCGAGCATAAATTTTAAGAATGTGCCGCTTTTAGCGTTTTTTTCACAAAAAGTTTCAAAAACGTTAAAAAACAACAAAAATGTACGTTTTTAAAATAAATTGTGGTTTTTAGATTGTTTGAATTCTCTATGGGAAATAACATGGGTTTTCGCACTTTTGTGTATTTTTTGTAAAAAAAATGTGCGTTTTTGCAAAAGTGTTACCAAAAAAGCGTTTTTTGAAAAATGTGACATTTTGCGAGTTTTTTTTCAAAATGCCGTTTTCTCTATGGGAATTAACATAGGTTTTCGCACTTTTACATTTTTTTTTTAAAAAATGTGCGTTTTTGCAAAAGTGTTACCAAAAATGCGTTTTTTGAAAAATGTGACATTTTGCGATTTTTTTCAAAAACACACTTTTTACTTGTAAAAACTAAGAAAAACATGTTTTTAAAGTAGCAGAATCGCATGAATTGGGTGTATGGGAGGGGGTGTGTTTCCTCAACCATTTCGGCCTTCGATTTCAAAGTTTAAAAAATAAATATTTTAAATAATCGTGAAAGTGTGCTTATGTCCAAAATACTTGAGTGTTATGAATCTCACAAGTTAATTAAAGGATGTTAATTAAATTAGTGTTATAAATCTCGCAAGCTAATTAAAGGATGTTAACTAAATTAAGTTATTAAGTATTGGATATCCGTATGTCAGGAGCATGTCAAAGACGTGCCATGGGTATGCTAAAGGCATGCCAAGGTCTACCAAGATCATCGTTCTTACAATACCCCTCCACTATATCACGGTTACGAAGAGATATGCTAGAATCTTGTATGATGAAGGGAAAACATGAATTTTAAGAATGTGTCACTTTTAGCGTTTTTTTCACAAAAAGTTTAAAAAACGTTAAAAAACAACAAAAATGTACGTTTTTAAAATAAATTGTGGTTTTTAGATTGTTTGAATTCTCTATGGGAAATAACATGGGTTTTCACACTTTTATGAATTTTTTAGAAAAAAAATGTGCGTTTTTGCAAAAGTGTTACCAAAAAGGCGTTTTTTGAAAAATGTGACATTTTGCGATTTTTTTCAAAATGTCTGATTTCTCTATGGAAATTAACATAGGTTTTCGCACTTTTGCATTTTTTTAAAAAAATTGTGCGTTTTTGCAAAAGTGTTACCAAAAATGCGTTTTTTGAAAAATGTGACATTTTGCGATTTTTTTCAAAAACACACTTTTTACTTGTAAAAACTAAGAAAAACACGTTTTTAAAGTAGCAGAATCGCGTGAATTGATGTTCGCGTGATCGAGAATCGCGTGATCGACTATATTCGATGAATGACTATTCGAGGAGGTGTATATACCCAATGAGGGAACCCATAGATCGTTTATCAGCGATCCGCGAAACATTTAAGTTAGTAATGTTATGAATCCCACATCCATTTTAGTCTGAAAATCTAGAAAACCCCCAGAGAATATACCTATTTTAAAAATAAGTATTATAAAAAAGGGTTAGTGTATCAGTTTATACGCATAGTGTGTGTCTTATTTCTCTAAATTCCGTCATTTTTAAAAATAAAAGTACATGCCAGAACCCTCCACGCTTAACTCTCGTAAAAATGATTTACCTATGAGTACCCCCGCCCAACACTTTTGTGCGGATGGAGGGGAGATATTTAACACATTCTCGGCACTAGGAGAATACGTAGTGGACATTGGCACGTGTTATATTACTGAATAAGAAATTGCTTAGCCCGAAATACAAGCGAGTCTGTATTCAGGAGAAATATAGTCGAAAATGTCTATCCTGTGATTTTTAACGTTTGAAATAGCAAAATACACGCTAATTTCTTTACAACGAATAACATATATTTCTTGTATGCATACCAGTTCTAAGTGAAATTTAACAAATATAGCTTTCTGAGGGAGGGAGAAATGCCTAATATGGTGATACATATGACACACGCGCTCAGCACAAATCAATGGAAATAAATGCTGAGATAGTTTTTAAAGACGAGATTTTGAATTTTTTTTCGATAAATAAGGTATTTGAGGTCATTTAACGTGTGAATGATCGATACATGCCAATAAAATGAGGAACTAGGCTAAGTTTACAAGTATAGGACTTTAAAGTTTTGATGTTTTAGGGGTAGAACTTGAATTTATAATTAAACATGATTTATACTAACTACTGCAAAGGGAGAAATTCATAGCGAAAGGGGTTATGTGTGTATATATATATATATATATATATATATATATAGTGCATATAACCAACACCCACCGGTGGAATGCAGATCTAAGATAGTATTTTTAGGAGAAGACATGGGATTCTTAAGTAAATGGAGTATTTAGAGGCATTTAAAGAGATATAAACATATGATAACGTAACATCCATAATACACACAACTAATATGACAGCGAAAGGAAAACTTTAGTATTGTTTAGAGACAGAACTTCAAATTTTTAAGTAAATGTAGGTGTTTGGAAAATTTTTAATGAACTATATGCGATACACATGTCTCCGATCAAAGTGGTGGAAAAGTGATACCGGAGCAGTTTTTAAAGATGTGACTTTAACTTTTTACAATTAAGTGAAGAATCTACTAAATATTAGAAGGTGCTAGCGCTTACCGAGGGTTTTATGTATAATACACATAAGCAGCATATAACATTAGGAAGGGGATATTAGAAAATTTTTTAAAGATAGGACTTTAGATTTTGGAACTAAATGAGATATCAAGAAACATTTAAAGGGGATGAAAACATCTAATGAGGCGGAATGGGGGTGTACTTACCCAAGATACCCAGCACTGAAATTATTCACTAAGATAAATTTTTTTTAAAGTAAATACTTTAGAAGTTTCACATAAAAGGCAATTTATACTAGTTTTTAAAGAAATGAAAACGCCCAGCGAGATGACTTAGAATGAATACAACGCTGATATATATAACAGCGAAAAAAAACTTAAATATTGTTTTAAGACTGCACTTCAAATTTCAAAGTAAATGTACATACCCAGAAACTTTTAATGGACTAGTATAATACACATACTCGATATAACAGTTAAATGATGAACTAAGAATAATTTATAAGTATGTAACTTTGGATTTTTTTAGTTAAATAGGGATTTCAGCTAATTTTTAGAGGGATAGAAAGGTATACTGAAGGGTGTACAACAAATTTTTAGAAGGGACTTAGGGAATTTGCTAGCTAAATAGGGATTTCCACTACTTTTTAAAGGGAAATAAAGACATACTAAAGGGTATACAGCAAATTTTTAGAGGGGACTTTGAGAATTTTTTAGCTAAATAGGGATTTCTACTAACTTTTAAGGAATAGAAACACGTACTGAAGAGTATAGAGCGTAATCATTACTAACACCTAGTGCTAAAATGAGGAATTAGAGTAATATTTTGGGGATGGGACTTTAGATTTTTAAGTAAATGTTACGTTTAAAAACTTTTAAAGTAGCGTAAATACCTACTAAGATGACATATGCGATACACATAGCCAATACATAGTTATTAAATAGGGAAGACAGCTTTTTAGAATAACACCTAGAATTTTTTCTAACTAAGCGCAATATATCAGCACTTAAAGCGGACGAATACGAAGATTCAGACGGCATGTGTGATACGCATCGCGGACACATAATAGTTAAATGTCAATTTAAGTAAGTTTTTAAGGATAGAACTCTGAATTTTTTGGGTAAATGAGATGTTTAAGAACATCTCATTTACCCAAACTACTCATTACTTAGTAATGAGATGTTTAAGAACAACTCATTACTAAGAGCCAAATACACCTAATAAGGTGGTATGAGATGATTTCATCATCATCAGATAACAGCGAAATGTGGATACTACAAATATTTTAAAGGGGAATCCTTAAAATTTCTAAGTAAATAACCTTTAAAGGGGGCGAAAAATATGTAGTGAAGTTGTGTAGATAATACAGATCATCGACATTCTAAAACAGACAAGACATGTCTATACAAGATAAAAAAAATTGTACGTTAGTATAAACATACATTATTCTATGTAGCAATGTAATACGTACCCCAAGATTTATATAAAGTAATCGTGAATCCATTATACTATTCCCATCAGAAATCAGCTAAAATAATAAAATTACCAAGCTGAATAATATATCTAGATACTAAAACACCAACAAACTACATTAAATTGATAAAAATCTTAACTAAATAAAATAATGAAGCTGTAACATACTATAAAAATACTAAGTTTAATAAAATTATAGAATAAAATCATGTTAAAGCAAGTACTTACATGTTCAATCCGACTCAAAAATGCTGCATTAGGTGTAGGCCAATGAATAATGACAGATATAACATCTCCAGCTTTACCAACTAAAACCGACATATTCGCAGAACAACTTGAAACGCGTGTTAACAGCATGAAATCCACAGCAGAAATGACAAAATCGATACTTGAACGCCTCCCACACCCCCTACACGACAAGGTCACATCAAGGTCATATCATGGTTACTGTTAAACTATGGTATATAAAATAGAATCACATGTTAAAAAATAATAGATTTTAATAAAATGATTAAAGAAAATCCCTTTGTGATTATGAATGGTCTCTCTATTTTTACCGTGTGTATGTGTGTGTGCGTGTGTGTGTGTGTGTGTGCGTGCGTGTGTGTGTGCGTGCGTGTGTGTGTGTGTGTGCGTGCGTGTGTGTGTGTGTATGTGTGTAATTATACCTTAAAAAGCTATATATCTGTAGTATCCCAACGGATACTAATATATGTTCTTCAAACTTAGAAAAACTTTATTTCAGTTGCACTTATTCTAAGTGTAATTAAAAAAAAGTTTTAACTAAATGTGTAAAACAAATATTAGTATCTGTTGGGATACTACAGATATATAGCTTTTTAAGGTATAATTACACACATACACACACAGGGTATAATTACACACATTTAAGGTACATTTAAGGTATAATTACACACATACACACACAGTATGTAAAAAACTTTTAGATTTTTAATAAATGCCCGCTATGTGGTGCCCTTGGGGCCCCGTGGAGGGTGTTGGTGGTTCCCGGCTGGGGACCGTTGGATATGGAGGTCGAACTCCGCTATACTAAATTTCTCCCGACCATTCAAATTGATTCTCCAAGTCTTCGGACGAGACGGATGGTCTGGGTTTTCGACACATACACACACACACACACACACACACACACACGCACGCACACACACACACACACGGTAAAAATAGAGAGACCATTCATAATCACAAAGGGATTTTCTTTAGTCATTTTATTAAAATCTATTATTTTTTAACATGTGATTCTATTTTATATACCATAGTTTAACAGTAACCATGATAAGACCTTGATGTGACCTTGTCGTGTAGGGGGTGTGGGAGGCGTTCAAGTATCGATTTTGTCATTTCTGCTGTGGATTTCATGCTGTTAACACGCGTTTCAAGTTGTTCTGCGAATATGTCGGTTTTAGTTGGTAAAGCTGGAGATGTTATATCTGTCATTATTCATTGGCCTACACCTAATGCAGCATTTTTGAGTCGGATTGAACATGTAAGTACTTGCTTTAAAATGATTTTATTCTATAATTTTATTAAACTTAGTATTTTTATAGTATGTTACAGCTTCATTATTTTATTTAGTTAAGATTTTTATCAATTTAATGTAGTTTGTTGGTGTTTTAGTATCTAGATATATTATTCAGCTTGGTAATTTTATTATTTTAGCTGATTTCTGATGGGAATAGTATAATGGATTCACGATTACTTTATATAAATCTTGGGGTATGTATTACATTGCTACATAGAATAATGTATGTTTATACTAACGTACAACATTTTTTATCTTGTATAGACATGTCTTGTCTGTTTTAGAATGTCGATGATCTGTATTATCTACACAACTTCACTAAATATTTTTCGCCCTTTTAAAGGTTATTTACTTAGAAATTTTAAGGATTCCCCTTTAAAATATTTGTAGTATCCCCATTTCGCTGTTATCTAATGATGATGAAATCATCTCATACCACCTTATTAGGTGTTTTTGGCTCTTTAAATGTTCTTAAACATCTCATTTACCCCAAAAATTCAGAGTTCTATCCTTAAAAACTTACTTAAATTAACATTTAACTATTATGTGTCCGCGATGTGTATCACACATGCCGTCTGAATCTTCGTATTCGTCCGCTTTAAGTGCTGATATATTGCGCTTAGTTAGAAAAAATTTTAGGTGTTATTCTAAAAAGCTGTCTTCCCTATTTAATAACTATGTATTGGCTATGTGTATCGCATATGTCATCTTAGTAGGTATTTACGCTACTTTAAAAGTTTTTAAACATAACATTTACTTAAAAATCTAAAGTCCCATCCCCAAAATATTACTCTAATTCCTCATTTTAGCACTAGGTGTTAGTAATGATTACGCTCTATACTCTTCAGTACGTGTTTCTATTCCTTAAAAGTTAGTAGAAATCCCTATTTAGCTAAAAAATTCTCAAAGTCCCCTCTGAAAATTTGCTGTATACCCTTTAGTATGTCTTTATATCCCTTTAAAAAGTAGTGGAAATCCCTATTTAGCTAGCAAATTCCCTAAGTCCCTTCTAAAAATTTGTTGCACACCCTTTAGTATACCTTTCTATCCCTCTAAAAATTAGCTGAAATCCCTATTTAACTAAAAAAATCCAAAGTTACATACTTATAAATTATTCTTAGTTCATCATTTAACTGTTATATCGAGTATGTGTATTATACTAGTCCATTAAAAGTTTCTGGGTATGTACATTTACTTTGAAATTTGAAGTGCAGTCTTAAAACAATATTTAAGTTTTCTTTTCGCTGTTATATATATCAGCGTTGTATTCATTCTAAGTCATCTCGCTGGGCGTTTTCATTTCTTTAAAAACTAGTATAAATTGCCTTTTATGTGAAACTTCTAAAGTCTTTACTTTAAAAAAATATTATCTTAGTGAATAATTTCAGTGCTGGGTATCTTGGGTAAGTACACCCCCATTCCGCCTCATTAGATGTTTTCATTTAAAATCTAAAGTCCTATCTTTAAAAAATTTTCTAATAT
Source organism: Amaurobius ferox (assembly GCA_951213105.1). Lineage (NCBI taxonomy): Eukaryota > Metazoa > Arthropoda > Arachnida > Araneae > Amaurobiidae > Amaurobius > Amaurobius ferox. The sequence continues at coordinate 110,869,707 of OX578153.1, forward strand.
CCCCTTCCTAATGTTATATGCTGCTTATGTGTATTATACATAAAACCCTCGGTTAGCGCTAGCACCTTCTAATATTTAGCAGATTCTTCACTTAATTGAAAAAAGTTAAAGTCACATCTTTAAAAACTGCTCCGGTATCACTTTTCCACCACTTTGATCGGAGACATGTGTATCGCATATAGTTCATTAAAAATTTTCCAAACACCTACATTTACTTAAAAATTTGAAGTTCTGTCTCTAAACAATACTAAAGTTTTCCTTTCGCTGTCCTATATTAGTTGTGTGTATTATGGATGTTACCTTATCATATGTTTATATCTCTTTAAATGCCTCTAAATACTCCATTTACTTATGAATCCCATGTCTTCTCCTAAAAATACTATCTTAGATCTGCATTCCACCGGTGGGTGTTGGTTATATGCACTATATATATATATATATATATATATATATATATATACACACATAACCCCTTTCGCTATGAATTTCTCCCTTTGCAGTAGTTAGTATAAATCATGTTTAATTATAAATTCAAGTTCTACCCCTAAAACATCAAAACTTTAAAGTCCTATACTTGTAAACTTAGCCTAGTTCCTCATTTTATTGGCATGTATCGATCATTCACACGTTAAATAACCTCAAATACCTTATTTATCGAAAAAAATTTCAAAGTCTCGTCTTTAAAAACTATCTCAGCATTTATTTCCATCGATTTGTGCTGAGCGCGTGTGTCATATGTATCACCATATTAGGCGTTTCTCCCTCCCTCAGAAAGCTATATTTGTTAAATTTCACTTAGAACTGGTATGCATACAAGAAATATATGTTATTCGTTGTAAAGAAATTAGCGTGTATTTTGCTATTTCAAACGTTAAAAATCACAGGATAGACATTTTCGACTATATTTCTCCTGAATACAGTCTCGCTTGTATTTCGGGCTAAGCAATTTCTTATTCAGTAATATAACACGTGCCAACGTCCACTACGTATTCTCCTAGTGCCGAGAATGTGTTAAATATCTCCCCTCCATCCGCACAAAAGTGTTGGGCGGGGGTACTCATAGGTAAATCCTTTTTACGAGAGTTAAGCGTGGAGGGTTCTGGCATGTACTTTTATTTTTAAAAATGACGGAATTTAGAGAAATATGACACACACTATGCGTATAAACTGATACACTAACCCTTTTTTATAATACTTATTTTTAAAATAGGTATATTCTCTGGGGTTTTTCTAGATTTTCAGACTAAAATGGATGTGGGATTCATAACATTACTAACTTAAATGTTTCGCGGATCGCTGATAAACGATCTATGGGTTCCCTCATTGGGTATATACACCTCCTCGAATAGTCATTCATCGAATATAGTCGATCACGCGATTCTACTACTTTAAAACATCAATTCACGCGATTCTGCTACTTTAAAAACGTGTTTTTCTTAGTTTTTACAAGTAAAAAGTGTGTTTTTGAAAAAAATCGCAAAATGTCACATTTTTCAAAAAACGCATTTTTGGTAACACTTTTGCAAAAACGCACAATTTTTTTAAAAAAATGCAAAAGTGCGAAAACCTATGTTAATTTCCATAGAGAAATCAGACATTTTGAAAAAAATCGCAAAATGTCACATTTTTCAAAAAACGCCTTTTTGGTAACACTTTTGCAAAAACGCACATTTCTTTTCTAAAAAACTCATAAAAGTGTGAAAACCCATGTTATTTCCCATAGAGAATTCAAACAATCTAAAAACCACAATTTATTTTAAAAACGTACATTTTTGTTGTTTTTTAACGTTTTTGAAACTTTTTGTGAAAAAAACGCTAAAAGTGACACATTCTTAAAATTCATGTTTTCCCTTCATCATACAAGATTCTCGCATATCTCTTCGTAACCGTGATATAGTGGAGGGGTATTGTAAGAACGATGATCTTGGTAGACCTTGGCATGCCTTTAGCATACCCATGGCACGTCTTTGACATGCTCCTGACATACGGATATCCAATACTTAATAACTTAATTTAGTTAACATCCTTTAATTAACTTGCGAGATTTATAACACTAATTTAATTAACATCCTTTAATTAACTTGTGAGATTCATAACACTCAAGTATTTTGGACATAAGCACACTTTCACGATTATTTAAAATATTTATTTTTTAAACTTTGAAATCGAAGGCCGAAATGGTTGAGGAAACACACCCCCTCCCATACACCCAATTCATGCGATTCTGCTACTTTAAAAACATGTTTTTCTTAGTTTTTACAAGTAAAAAGTGTGTTTTTGAAAAAAATCGCAAAATGTCACATTTTTCAAAAAACGCATTTTTGGTAACACTTTTGCAAAAACGCACATTTTTTAAAAAAAAAATGTAAAAGTGCGAAAACCTATGTTAATTCCCATAGAGAAAACGGCATTTTGAAAAAAAACTCGCAAAATGTCACATTTTTCAAAAAACGCTTTTTTGGTAACACTTTTGCAAAAACGCACATTTTTTTTACAAAAAATACACAAAAGTGCGAAAACCCATGTTATTTCCCATAGAGAATTCAAACAATCTAAAAACCACAATTTATTTTAAAAACGTACATTTTTGTTGTTTTTTAACGTTTTTGAAACTTTTTGTGAAAAAAACGCTAAAAGCTGCACATTCTTAAAATTTATGCTCGATGCTCTTGGCATACCCCTCATCATACAAGATTCTCGCAGTTCACTTCGTAACCTCGATATAGCGGAGGGGTATTGTAGGACCTTAGCATGTAATAACAATGGTCTGGATATACTTAATCACTTTATTTAATTATCCTCATTAACACCTTTAATTCATTTAGAAAAAAGAAAAAAAATACGAATATTTCGCACTTAATTTCTTCATTTAGAAAAAAGAAAAAAAAAAATCTCAACTATCAGAAAAATCCTAATTTTAATTCTCCTTTCTGCCGCTAGGGGGCGCTGATGGCTTCATTCCGCCTCTGTCGCAGAGACGGAGGTGTTGCCACCCCCGAAAAAAGTTTCTGAAATTTTGAAAAAATCATCAAAAAATCAAAACCTTTAATAAAGTTACGCAAATAGACATTTCTTATGTAATTTTTCCTTAGAAAGCGATTAACACAAACTTTAGAACTCTAGCATGAACCGTTCTTGAGATATTGTACATTTTTCAAATACATTTATCGAAAAGTCCCGTAAATTAAGAAAAAATATTAATTGTTGAGAAACATGTTCACTTTTCATATGTAATATCATGCGATGCATTTATTGACATCATTCTCGTAGATCTAGCTCGTTCCATTCATGAAAAAAGATACTTTGAGTAATACTTTTGTATTTGAACTCCAGTAGTCATTTATCTGCTATAAAAATAAATTATTCCTCCGTCCATAGCGCTTGGCGAGGTTTTGGCGAATTTGGGGTAATTTGGCGAAATTTGGAGTAATGACGCCATCTTGGCGACATTTTAAATGTTACCAAATCAAAGAAAATCTCGCCAAATGGATAAAAATGACGCTAAATCAATTAAAATAACGACTATTTGACGAAAATTCAATATCTTGGAAAAAATATAAGTATATACTATAAGAATAACCTATTTTGTTTTTACTGCAAAAGTAGTAAATACATTGCATTATATAAGGAAAGTCATGTGCTGCCCACATCAGATTTTTTTAAATTATCATAGAACTACAACAATTTATTTTACTTGAAAACTTCAAATTTCATCGAATAAAAAATCAACTTTAATCAAATGACGTCATCGAAATATAAATTGTCTGGCTTTCTGTGTAAAAGCAGTGAATATTTCATTCATATACTTTTATTCCAGACGCCAGAGTTAAATAATTTTGCGTGAAAAAGATTCAACAATTCTTATACAACTCATCTTACAATCACTTATTTACATTCTGAATTTAGGCTTCATTGTAGAAATAATCAAAGTTTGATGATCATTTAAACTCAGAAATATTGTAATTGAATTGGCGCAGAATATAGATGCACAAAAATACGCAAAAATAAGGCGATTTTAGGATGGATGCAACACTAAATATAAATTTAAAAAACTTTAAAAATCACGATTTTTACTCTTTGAAAAAAGATGGATGCCATATTTTATTTTGAAGTACGTCACGTGATTTCTTCATATAATATGTGTGCAATTATTATTTTAATTTTTATTTTAAAAACTACCGAACATATTTTGCTGAAATATTTTTATATATTTTATGGGATAATTTGAATATTTTCTAAAATTTTCGAAGCAATTTGTGACTTTTAACTTCCCTTAAAAAATGTTTGAAAAATTGGGTCCCATAGGGTTCAATGTATTTCAATTATTTCAACCCGGGTTCAATCCAAAACTAATTGGGTGATATTATTCATTTCCATTTCCATATGCCCCACAGACCGTCTCAACAACATACTAAAATTTCATTTCGATAACGTTATTTTTACGGCAGTTATCGTGCGAACGCGGGCAGACAGACAGAATGAACAAAGTCATAAACACGTTTCAACTATGTTGTAAAGTGTTAAAACTGCATAAAATAAATGACAAAAGTTTCAGATGATTTAAACTCAAACACAAAACTATGTCAGAATCAAGATAAAGACAAATTTATCTTCGCATCGGTAGTTACACTTTTTTTTTCAAGCAGTTAAACTATTAACCGCATGGAATTGGAAGTGATTTTCTCCCCATGGTCTGCCGGTTTTTTAGAATAGCATCAATTATTCTATGTGAAATCGATTAGCTCCACATTTTCATAATCTGAATAATTAAAGTATATACATTCAGCTGTTGCTTTTTTTGATCCTGAATTAGTTTATCTAAGAATTTTTATTTTTTGTTAAAATGCGAAATTAATGAGTCGTTTTATTTACCACCGTCGTTTTATTTAAAACAAAATATCAAGTGTGCAAGCTACCTGTTCCCTTTGCCCAGTAACGCGACATTTATTTTAATTCAATTGGTTGTCCTGAAATAGATTGCATGCCCATAGGCATGATCAATCACATTAGATGAATAACTTAAAATGAAAAGTAAAGATTAAATTATAATGTTATTGATCCATTTGAAAAGGAGGAAACACAGAATTTCAAAAAATGAAATCTGTGTATTTAATGTCAACTAAACATCTAGCATGAGTTGTAGAATGTGTGACCTATAAAGATAAAATTGAAAATTCATTTGTTTTTCTCATCATCGCGCAAGAACGGCTGTAATGATATCATGAAATTTAAATGGGGAACTTTGGTAGGACCCCAAATTGAGGCGTCTGTCTGTCCTCATGTCCTCCTGACTGTTTGCTCATTTTGAGCGTGACTTAATCGTATAGATATAATTCTTGATATAACTCACCTAGATATAATTCTTGAAGCATTATGGTATTTTAAAGCTTTTCATCTATAAGAGTTTTATCTTCTTCTCTCTAACTCCATGATGGCATTTAACATGTTGTTGTTGAAACCCAGACCGTCCGACCTACCAGAAAGGTGTAAGGTAACTGTTGGGACGGTCGGGAAGTGCCACCCAATTTAGACCGGAACCCAGTGGGGGAGGCATCCACAGGGACCGTACCCTCCTTCCCCTACCACCAACCTCTCGGAAGGATTTTCGGACCCACATGTTTAACGTGATCGTACTCCGCATGAACACGGCGGCAGTTTTGGCAGTGGCTGGAATCGAACCCGGACCTACCGAGTGCAACTCCAGCGCGCTAACCAATGGGCTACCGCGCCCCTATTTCCCATTTAACATGTGGAAATTTTCTTTATCAAAATTTATTAAAAATACTATAAGTAGTATTAAATTGTCTAGATCTATATATGCTATTGATAATATAAAAACTCTATTATTGATTTACAAAAAAATTTTGTTATTACTTGTGTTGATAAAGCCTTTAATAATTATGCTATTATATGTAAAAAATTAAATATACAATTTCTGTTAGATTATTTAAAGAATAATAGTCTATTTAAACATGGTTCACACTCCATAATTAGTATCAAACAGAAAATTATCAATATGTATAGTGATTTAAATATTAATTATAAATTTTGAAATTTCGATACATTGTGCTTAATTTCATTAAAAATTCTATTACATTTAGAACTGTCACTAGTGGTCATAATTCTTATTCTACTACTACGAGCAAATTACTACTTAATATTTTAAATGTACCAAATGATAGTTTACATTATTCTAGTAATAAATACTTTATTTTAAATAACAATAAAGAATTAAAGAATAAATTAACATTTATTGGTAAACTTATAGGATTTCAAACTTTTGACTTTAAAGATCTTTTTAATAATATTAATATTACTGATCTTTATAATTTTAGCACTTTATAATGCTTTTATGACTAATCATTCTAATTAAATTAAAAAACATTTCTTAAACTTCCCCACTTTATACTATTCATTAATTATATTTTGTTATGTTATTACTGTTATTTATATCTCACGATTGGCAACAGTTGATCTCAACTTTTATCTCTTGCGATTGGCAACAGTAGTCTCATTATTTATTGCTCGTTGCTAGTTAAGATAGGATATGCGCTGAATTTTCTCAGATATAATATTTTTATATTCCTATTTTGTTTTTCAATATTTTAGCTTGTAGGCCAAGTAGAAGAAGTTTGGGCCAAGTAGAAGAAGTTAGATATTATTTAGCTTTTTTTGTTCATTTTGAATAGATACTTTGACCTGAAAACGAAATTTAAAATTAAATAATTTTTATGCCTAGTGCTTTTCCCCGTGTTTGGCTTTAATGCTTGTTTTTTTCCTGTTTTTCAGTATTCGAAATCTCATCATTGATATATGTTGATTACATTTAGCTTGATGACTGGATGTATGCATTTTATTCTCTTCTTGATTGATGAATCTCTTTCATCTTTTTACGTAGTTATCATATATTTTAAATTATGGTTATATGAGTTACAACTGATCTCTAATCTATCATTGGAATTTCATATAATATTTTTATTATATATATATATATATATATAAAGGTTTGAAGGTCCAATAAAGGAAAATGAGAAGCTGTAACTCGAACAACCTAACATTCTAACAAGCTTACAAAATAAAAGTATAAATCAGCAAATCTTCAAGCAAATGGGAAAAAAATACAAATTTCGAATCATCAAGTAAAAAAAAAGTATCAAAAAACAATGGCATGGAATCGATAAAAGAAAAACAGACGAAATCCAAGCACAAACGCTATACACGTGGACAAGGTCTAAGCCTAAATCAGGATTTGTTCACTTCTTCAAAACTCTTTTTCAAGTCCAAGTGTCTTGTAGAAGCAAACATAAAAATGTATGTTTCTGAAGAAATAGATAGATTATATATATAAACTATTTCTACTTGGACAACATACATGAAGAAGAAAAAATAAAAGGAAAAAAGGATACCTGGAAACTAACTCAAAAAATACACGAACCTATCAATCTCGGGAACTCAGAATGAAGAGACCAGTGTTGCCATTCACAAAGAAAAAAGATATGATCTACCGTTGCCATTCGTAAGAAATAAATAACAGTAATGCGAAAAAACAAGTATAAGAGATAATATACAATCAAGAGGGGCAATAACAGGAAGGCTAATGAGTAAGTGGATATAAAAATAAAAAAAATATAAACAAGAGAATGGAGATGTCAGGCTAATTTATAAAAAACACCATGAAAAGAATTCATGAAAATCCAGCTAATCTAAATTTTTTAACTGTACCGTTTACAAAATAAGAGGGATATTTATATAAATTGCTGGTAATTTTTAGATTATCAATAAGTAAAGCATGAAATTTTTTATCAGATAATCTATAAATTCTAAAAACCTGATTAAGAATAAATTTCTAAACAAAAGAATCGAGTTGCAGGAATTAAAAGGTAAGATTTTATTAATGTTAAAATTAAAAAAGTATTTTTTATCATATAAATTAGTAACAATTCTATTAGAAGGTTCAATAATAAGATTTAAATCCAAAAAATTAATATTTTTACTAATAGTAGCTTCATTAGGAATTAATTCCAAATTGTCAGGATAGAAATCTCTCTCTCTCTCTCTGTATATATATATATATATATATATATAGCCCCACCTTTTAGTAGCTCTTTTTGTATATTATTACTTTTTCTTACCTTTTCGCTTTACTGTTTTTCAATGCTTACGAATGGCGACAGTAGATCATTTTTTAACTTTTTCTTTGTGAATGGCAACACTGATCTCTTCATTCAGAGTTCCCGGTTTCGACTCGTTTGTACATATGCTGTGCATTTTCCAGGTATTCATGTTTTCTTTTTCATTCCTTCTTTATGTATGTCGTCCAAGTAGAAATAGTTTATAGATATAATCTATCTATTTCTTCAGAAACATACATATTTTGTGTTTGCTTCGTCAAAATACTTGGACTTGAAATCAAATTTTACGAAGTGAACATTTCCATTTTTTTAGGCTTAGCCCTTTTTCCACGTGTATAGCGATATAGCTTGCTTTTTTAAGTTTTTCTTTATTCGTTTCCATACCATTGAATTTTGTTGATTTTCTATAACTTGATAACTCGTGTTTTGTATTTTTTCCCATTTGATTAATGATTTTCTGCTTTATATTTTATTCTGTGGGTGTTTTAGAAAGTTAGGTTTATCGTGTTGCAGCTCCTTACTTTTCGTTCATTGGATTTTCAAACTACTATATATATATATATTGCTCGTCATGGTTGCGCTGAAGAGGTGTGTTTTGAGGTATTTATGTTTCCTTTATTGTTCTAATCTATATGCTTGTCGTCCATATAACACAAGTTTATAGATAAAATCTATCTTGTGTTTCAGAAACAAGCATTTTTGTGTTCATTTCGAAGGGATATATGGACCCGAAGAGAATTTTTTCGAAATGAACTTAACGTAAGCCTAAATCTCCTCCATGTGCAAGCTTTTTTGCTTGATTTTTTTGTTTTCTTATTTGCATTCCTCATTTTTGAAATTTGTTGATTGTCTTTGTCTTTATGACTTGCATTATGCTTTATTATTTCCTCTTTTTGTCTTAATTTCTTTTATTTCTTTGTATTTTGTAGAAAATTTTGGAATAGTGTATTATGAGTTACTACATACATTCTAACTTTGGATTTAATAATTTATATATATATATATATATATATATATATCGAGAAATACACTTCGGATCAAAAAATAAAAAGATATGTATTCAATATTTTTAGAAAAGCTATCCAGTGATACCAAAATTGACCCCCTCCCCCCTGCTGGGGGAAAGGGAGAGAGGGCAACTTTGAAAATTTCAATGGGAACCCTCATTTTTACTTTCCTTATATACATAATGTATAAGGAAAGTATTGTGACGGGGTCGAAATTTTGAATTCGAGTTTTCGACGGGAGAGCACGTTTCAAGCATCCCTGATCACGAATCAAACATTTTTGAAGTGATGTGTGTGTGTGTGTGTCAGTGAGTCTGTGGAGACGATAACTGACGAACGAATGAACCGATTCGAACTAAATTTGGTACAAAAATCACAATCCGTAAACACTGGAAGCCTATTGTTTTTATACGCAATCGAATGTTCAGAACCCCCTAAATTTTCGAATGAACTTTTGAAAAAATCGTCAAAAAATCAATAATAAAATTACGCAAATAGACATTTCTTATGTAATGTTTCATTAGAAAACGATTGACATAAATTTTAGAACGCTAATATGAACCGTTCTCGAGATATTGTACACTTTGCAAAAAAATTATCAAAAAGTCATATAAAATAAAAAAAAATATTTCCTCTTGTGAAACATGTTCACTTTTCATATGTAATACCATGCGATAAATTGGGTGACATCATTCTCGTGGATTTAGCTCGTTCCATTCATAAAAAAAGATACTTCGACTAATACTTTTGTATTTGAACGCCAATAGTCATTTACCTGCTGTAAGAAGAACGTATTTCTTCGTCCATAACGCTTGGCGAGATTTTGGCGACAATTTTGGCGGAATGTCGCCAACTTGGCGACTTTTTGAAATGTTGCGAAATTAACGAAAATCTCGCTAAATGGATAAAAATGACGCTAAATCAATGAAAATGACGACTAATAGTCGAAAATTCAATATCTTGGAAAGAATGTTAATATCTACTATAAGAAAAACCTATTTTTTTACTGTAAAAGTAGTAAATTCATTACATTATATAAGGAAAGTCATGTGTTGCCCACATCAGATTTTTTATTGCAGATTTGGATTCTCCAGAAAAAATTACATACATTTGACCTACGATTTTTGATTTTTGCTCCCACAAACGGCGCTATAATCGAGAAAAACGGAAGTGGGGCACTAACGTTTAAAAGTTACAGAAAAAAGCACTCTGATCATGAGAGGCAAGGGGACTCATGTTAATCAAGCACCCCGAAGGGAACAGAAAACTACTACGTCCACATCGTTGTTCCTGGGTAGTGCTAAAAGTAGTTTTGAACCGTTTTCTAAACTGAAGTCAACAGTTGTCGCTGAAGTGAACGGTTAACGGGGGGAGGGGGGTCAATTTTAGCATCATTGGATAGTTTTTTTGAAAATATTGAATACGTAATTTTTTATTTTTCTATCCGAAGTGTATTTCCCGAGACATTCCCATTTCTAAACGTTTGTGCCCTACTTCCGTTTTTCTCGATTATAGCGCCGTTTGTGGGAGCAAAAATAAAAAATCGTAGGTCAAATGTATGTAATTTTTCCTGGAGAATCCAAATCTGCAATAAAAAATGGGGGTTTCCATTGAAATTTTCAAAGTTGCCCGAACCCCCTCCCCGCAGGAGGAGAGAAGTGGGTCAATTTTGGTATCACTGGATAGCTTTTCTAAAAATATTGAATACGTGTTTTTTTATTTTTTGATCCAAAGTGTATTTCTCGAGATATTGCGCCGTTCCGGAACTTTCTGGACACCCTGTATATATATATACATACACTCTAAGACAAAAATCGGCGCACCCCGCAAAATAGTCCGATAGTAATGAAACTGTACATGCAAACACCTGTCAACCGAATATGAAAATGATAAATAAATAATTCGCAGTAAATGAATGAATAGTCGGAGCTACAGCGCATTGAAACTGAGTACCATGGTGGTGTATATAGGGAGCGAACATCGCTGTCGGGAACAAAACGTTCAGTGGATTTCGATTGCATTTACGTATCTTGATTGCAACAATGCCTCGTCGGCGAATTCGCGGCCACCACGAGCATATGAAGACGTTTGAAAGAGGACGTGCGGTCGGACTGCATGAGGCTGGATGGGCACACCGACGAATCGCTCGGAATTTGGGTAGGAGCGATACAGAAATTAGACGATATTGGCATAAATGCGTCCGGAATGGCAGATTTCAACGGCAAGCGGACAGCGGACGGCCTAAAGCGACGACAAAACAGGAAGATAGAGCGATTGTTACAGCAGCTGTGACAGCACGAAATTCGTCATTATCAACCATCCAATGTGTTACAAACACGGAAGTGACCACCCAGACCATTAATGGAAGACTACGGGAGAGGAATCTATACTCGCCCATTAAGCTGCCTACCACTGACCAGTATGCACCGTCAACAGCGATTGCAATGGTGCCGGGCCCGATCAACATGGAATTGTTCGGATTGGGGACGAATTGTCTTCAGTGATGAGTTCCGTTTCGAACTGAGTCCCGACGACCAGTGCAGACGTGTCTGGAGACAGCCCGGAAATCGCCAGGATCCTGCTCTTACTCTCACATGCCACACGGCCCGACAACAAGGAGTTATGGTCTGATGTGCCATTTCGCTTGATAGCTGGACCCCTTTGATAGTCCTCCATGGCACCATCACAGCACTGCGGTACGTTGCCGACATTCTGCGACCCGTTGTATCGCATTCCTTTCGCGACACCCAGGGCTAATTTTTCTACACGATATTGCCAGGCCACACACGGCACGTCTTTCTATTGATTGCTTGCGCGCTTACGACACACTTCCTTGGCCAGCCAGATACCAAGATTGCTCACCTATTGAGCACATATGGGCTGAGATGGGGCGTTTCCCAGGCTATCCAAGAACGTAGACGAATTATCTCGTCAATCAGAGACCATTTGGAACAACATCCCTCAGAACACCATCCGGCAACATTATGCATCAATGCCACGTCGAGTAACAGCTTGTAACAAGACCAGAGGTGGACCAACGCCATATTGACGTGTTCACTTTGTGTAGATCTTTCACTGCAATAAATCATCCAATTGTTCTGAAATTTTAATCATTTCTTTTTCTGTACACCCACATTACACGTACCTAATTTTGTCTCATTTGGATAATTCTTTCTTAGTGCGTCGATTTTTTTGTCTCAGAGTGTATATGCGTGTATGTGTGTGTGTAAACATTTCAAAACTAAAGGTTTATTTTATTTATTTATCTGATTGCAAAGTAATTAAAACAACTTTTGAATTCAAAATATAGCACATATCCTTCTCTCTACCTCCATGTTTGTGCTTCTGCCTGTCTGCTTGCTATTTTAGTCCTGTAGAACTGATTTATTTCCTTTTTGTGAGAATTATTATAAAATTTTAAAAGGAAAACCACAACTGCTAAAAGTTTACGGAAAATCGTGAATCAAGTTTCTTTACATTATATATTTCTATGAAGAAGGGATATACAACTAGTTAATTTCTTTAAAGACGTTTTATCGTGTTGCAACGAATAAAATATAATTCGGCAAATAATAAAATGCATTTTAATACCTTTATCGAAGAATTTCATTAAAATTGTGAATTTTTAAATAGAATATCTTCCGTCTCTTAGAAGCGTGTTAACTTCTTATTTAAGCCATAAAGAAGTGTACAATCGAATGTTCTCGAGGTAATTTTATTCGAAGCTATAGCAGACGATGTTTTTTAATTATGTTTCGTCATCGAATTTATTTACAGTTTTGATTCCATTGTGGGAACTATGGTGACCGAGTTACTTTTCAAATGCCGAAATCGTTAGTTAGTAATTCTTCAAATCAAATTATGAAACACGATGTTACAATGATTGATTTTCAGTTTAAAATATCAGCAAACGAGGGAAATGAGGCAACATATAGTGATTGGCAACGAAATAGTGTTTTACATATTTTCGTGGTCTAGAGGTCCCAAAACGTGTAAATCCCTTGAAATCTCAAGTTACGATTTTCAACACTATTCCAATACTTTCCCTATACATTATCACGTCATGTAGGAAAAGTAAAAATCTGATGTGGGCAGCACATGACTTTTCTTATATAATGCAATGAATTTACTACTTTTACAGTAAAAAAAAATAGATTATTGTTATAGGAGATATTTATATTCTTTCCAAGATATTGAATTTTCGTTAATGAGTCGTCATTTTCATTGATTTAGCGTCATTTTTATCCATTTGGCGAGTTTTCGGTTAATTTAGCAACATTGAAGAAAGTCGCCAAGTTGGCGACATCCCACCAAATTCGTCGCCAAAATCTCGCCAAGAATTATGGATGGAGAAATAAGCTATTCTTACAGCAGATAAATGACTATTGGCGTTCAAATACAAAAGTATTATTCAAAGTATCTTTTTCCATGAATGAAACGAGCTAGATCCACGAGAATGATGTCACAAATTTATCGCATCGTATTACATATGAAAAGTGAACATGTTTCTCAATAGGAAATAATTTTTTTATTTTATATGATTTTTTGATAGTTTTCTTGAAATATGTGCAATATCTCAAGAACGGTTCATGTTAACGTTTTTAAATTTATGTTAATCATTTTCTAATGAAAAATTACATAAGAAATGTCTATTTGCGTAACTTTATTAGAGGTTTTGAATTTTTAACGATTTTTTCGAAATTTCACTCGAAAATTTAGGGGATTCTGAGCATTCGATTGCGTATAAAAACAATAGGCTTCCAGTGTTTACGGATTGTAATTTTTGTACCAAATTTCATTCGAATCGGTCCATTCGTTCGTCAGTTATCGCCTCCACAGACTCACTGACACACACACATACTTTCACACACACAGGCATCACTTCAAAAATGTTCGATTCGCGATCAGGGGTGCTTGAAATGTGCTCTCCCGTCGAAAACTTGAATTCGAATTTTTGACCCCGTCACAATACTTCCCTTATACATTATTGCATATAAGGAAAGTAAAAACCATATATAGTTTGAAAACAATCGGGTAAATGTCTGAGTTACTGCATAAAGCGCGAATAAACTTTCTATTTTCATTTTAAGGCAAATAAAACAAAATGCAATGAACAAATGATATAAAAAAAGAGTTCCAGATAGTTCGGATTTTCACTCGAAATCATGTCAAAATGAAGACAAAGATAGCTTCATCTCCGCATCGGTGACCACTCTTGTTTGAGACGATTAAGCTATTAGTCGCATGGAATTGGAACCATTTTTTTTTCCATGCTCTGCCAGCTTTTTAGAATAGCATTGAATATTCCATGTGAAAATCTCGGGTAGTACAATTTAAGTTATCGTCTGTGACACTGATTGATTTGGTTTTGTGTCTGTGATTTCAGATGTACAAAATTTTTCAGGAGATAATAGATTTTATAAGTTAAAAGGCGTGCCCTCTGATCGTCGACTTGAATAATCGAATACTAACAGATATACTCGGCGTTGTTCGTGAGTTAAAATATATGGAAGTTACAGTAGAATTCTAAATTATATTGTTTAAAAAAAAATCTGTTCAAATATGTAATTTAATTTATCCAAAAAGAAACATAAGAATATCTGTTCTTTCTCTTCTGTGCTGTACAAAATTATTTTCGCTGTCAGATTTGAAGAACAAAACATCCTGGTATTGTTTGTAAATAAATTTATAAAAAGTATAAAGTTTGGTCAACATAAAGGCGTTAAAATGGCGGGAGAAGATATACCAGTATCAGTTTGATCTTACTTAAACAATCGATTAAACACAGTAGAAAATATATAAATTTGACAAATCATTATCAAGACACACACACACACACACACATATATATATATATGTTATGACTATATGTAGTTAATTACGACCAGTGCTGAAGAATTAAGAATTTTTGGGGGTTCCGGGTCGATCATTGTCTTATTGTATTTTCTACAGTTTTGCCATAGGGAATTTTGTTCATAAAATTTTATTTAAAACATGTTTTAATGTAAATTATAAAATACTTTTACTCACGTTCTAGATTATCGAATAATTTATTTAAAGGAAAAATTCTGATGTGGGTAATGTATGACTTTCATATTTGATATTTCATAGCCAACGGCTCTACCGTGCTTAAAACACCGGTTCCCGTTAAATCACTGAAGTTAAGCAGCATCGGGCGCGGATAGTACTTGGGTGGGTGACCACCTGGGAAAACCCTGTACTGTTGGCTCATTTAAGTCGACGTGGTGGCCAAACAGTCAAGGCGAGCGTTTCCAGCGATCGATCGGCCGCCACGTTGTGGGTTCGAGTCCCACGTAAGACATGGATGTTGTGTGTTGTGGGCGCAGTGTGTTCCGCCCCCCTCTGGTGCGCCTGGGGGCAACGTCCTAGGACGGCAAAATGGTTCATTATTTCGGCCGTACATAGGGCAAAACGACGTAGAGTCTAGTGCTAGAGTAGTCTAGTGCCTGGCCATTGGGGGAAAAAAATATATATATTTGATATTTCGTTACAAACTCGTTAATTTTATTTCATAATTCAAAATACATTAATTTAAGCATTATCGTACAAAATAACACATAGATACTTATAAAATTGATACTTATTTGAAATTATATACTATTTGCAGTAATAAATATTTTTCTCTTTCATTTGGCGACTAAGCTCTTTCTAAAACATAGCCAACAAACTTCAATTTCCTTTCGTCCTCAAAAATTGCTTATAAAACAAGCATTTAATTAATATATTTAGGCATTTTTAGTCTTTACTTTTAGGATTTTTGCTGGCAATTTTGGAAAAAATGGACTGATTTATGTAGACAAGATGTAAATTAAGTTCGTACTGAAGGTTTGTTCTTTAACTTATCCTCAAGGTCGGTCATGTTACTAGTGACGCTTTCACATACTTAATTCAAAATATGATAAATTTGTAATTACAACATCTTGCTAAGAATGACAGCATACTTTTCCTATACATTACCATGTTTTATAGGGAAAGTAACAAAAATTTATGCAATGCATACGTTCTTATGTAGATATTTCAAAAAGCATGTAAAGTGAAGAAAAATCTCGCTCGGTTAAGCTTTTTTGTTGGAAAAAGAGTTCAAAATATTTGAATAATAATTTAATTTGAATAATAATAATTAATTTGAATAATAATGAAAAATATTGAAATTATTTTTATACTGTATCATATTTCCGTCAAAAAAAGTAAAATTTGTGTACATTTATATCTATAAGGTTCGAAGATATAAGCGTCCCAAGTGTTTTCTTTTTTCGTAAAGCTCCCAGCTTGGGATATCCAAAACATAAATGTTATTCACATAAAAACAAGCAGGAAAATAACTACAACAATGACCTTTCTTCAAATATGGAACTTCGAAAATTTTCATTAACCTGACAGAACGATGTCAAATAAATACAAAATCCTAAATTACTTGCATTTTTATCTCAGCACTTCGATTAGTGAATCGTTCATGTGGAGAAGAGAAATGATTTTTGCCACAGATGAATGAATCATGAACTCATTTAGGAATATTTCTGGGATTCTATTTGAAGAGTATGACATGAATGCAGGATTATTCAATTTCTGTGTTTGTACGCATTACTTTATCTATTTGTTTAAGAAATGCACACACAATGGAGTTAAGTCTGATAGCCATTTATAATTTAAAACCTATCTTTGGAAATTAGTTTGAAATGATGCGATAATTTAATTTTAAATCAAAGTGTACGGAACGAGTTTAATAAAAAACTAATTATACTGGCACATAGATAAACAGAAGATATAAAAACAGCTCACTAAAAATATACAAAATATCTATATAAATGAAATTGAAAATCGGTTTATTTGTTTGTGTGTGTGTTTGCCTCATCATCACGAGAGAATGGGTGCACGAAATTTCATGAAATTTTGTGGGTGGTCGAGAAATAGTCCCACTTAAAATTTAGTCTATGTTTCGAGTTTCTAGGACCAAGGGTTGTCGAGATACTAATAAAAAAATTCTGATGTGAGCAGCATATGACTTTCCCTGCAGATTCAAATTCATTTTGTAACTTTTTATTTCATTAAGCATTAAGTTGAGTTTTATTGCAGACAATAAAATGGATAATTTTCTGATATTATATCCAATTCGTTTTTTACTTTCCCTGCAATACATGGTAATGTATAGGGAAAGTATTGGAATCATGCCGAAAATCACAACTGAAGTTTTCGACGGATCTACACGTTTCGAGACCTTTAGAATACGAAAAAACCATTTTTAGCGTGACGTCTGTGTGTGTGTCTGTGTGTCTGTCTGTCTGTGCAGATTTTGTATCCACTCTAACTAAAAAACTAATGGACCGAATTTCACAAAATTTTGTAGGTAAGTCACTTGTGAGCGGGGCTGGTGCTGATTAGTTTTGGGTACGATTCGGAATAAAAGAACCCGCCTTTTTTGTGAAATGGCCCGCAAAAGCTTGTATCCACTGTAGCTGAAAAACTAATGGACCGAATTTCACAAAATGCGGTAGATGTGTCACGTATAGGTCACCCTGGTGCTGATTAGATTTTGGTACGATTCAGAAAAAAACAACCTGCCTTTTTTTGCAAAATGGCCCGCAAAAATTGCCAAAATCTAAAATAAAAAACTGGGTATACTCAAATATATCCATTAAATACTGATTTAATACGTAATTTTTAACGACGAAAAGAATAAGACCAACCCCATTACACTAGGACTAGCCGTTCTCGAGATATTTTAGTTTTTCGTACTTTCCCTACGCCACCTTTGAAAATAAGTCCGGTTATCGAATGAGAACGAAAATTGAATTAAAAATGAAATAAATTTAATAAAAATAAAGAGAACGTTAATATAAGTCTGCAGGGAAAGTCATGTGCTGCTCACATCAGATTTTTTGTATTGCATCTTCGTTTCGTTTGGCACCTTAATTCACTTTAAATTATTCAGGACCTTAAAATTCCCAGAACTACAATATCTCGAGAACGGGTTTTCCTACAGTCATGGGGTCAGATATTTTCGCTTAGTTGTCAAATTTCACATGTAGAAAAAGTACGTAATTAATATATTTCAACAATTTTAGTCATTTATTTCAGAGTTTCACTATCTTGCACATGTAGTATTTTATTTTAGAACTAATATAGTAGATTTGCGCGTCATTTTGCAAAAAAAGGCAGATTTTTTTTTTCCGAATCGTATCAAAATCTAACTAACGTCACAGTATCCTACGAGCTACTTAAGTTTTATGTAATTTGATCAATTAGTTTGTCAGCTAGAGTGGATATATACAATTTTTGCGGCCATTTCGCAATAAAAGCAAGTTCATTTATCCCGAATCGTACCAAAATCTAATCAGCACCAGGCTCGACCACAAGTAACTTATCTATCAACGTTTATGAAATTTAGTCGATTAGTTGAGTTAGAGTAGTTATATACAATTTTTGAGGGCCATTTCGTAAACAAATGCAGATTCTTCTTTTTCGAATCGTATCAAAATCTAATCTGCGCCGAAATGATCTACAAGTGACTTATCTACCAAATTTTGAAAAATTTGATCAATTTGTTTGTCAGCTAGAGTAGATACTGCAAGCCATTTCGCAAAAAGAAAAAGCGGATTGTTTTATCCAGAATCATACCAAAAATTAATCAGCACCAGGATTACACATGAGTGACTTACCTACCAAATTTAATGAAATTCGGTCCATTAGTTTTTGAGTTAGAGTGGATACATACATTGCAGAGACAGACACACAGATATACATGCAGACGTCACGCTGAAAATAGTTTTTTCATATTCTAGAGGTCTCGAAGAGTGTAGATGCATCGAAAACTCGAGTTGCGATTTTCGGCATGATTCCAATACTTTCCCTATACACTACCATGTATTGTAGGGAAAGTAAAAATCTGATGTGGGCAGCACATGGCTTTCGCTGCAGACTCAAATTCATTTTTTCTTTATTTTTTTAATAATTCATTAAATTGAGTTTCATTGTCCAACATAACACTAAATTTACATTTTTAATTCAATTTCTGTTTCTATTTGGTAATTGGATATTTTTCCAAAGGCGGCATAAGAAAAATGCGAAAAACCTTAAATATCTCGAGAACGGTTAGTCCTAGAGTAATAGAGTTGTTCTTACTCTTTTCCTCGACAAAAATTACATATAAAAAAAAGTATTTAATTGATACATTTAAACATTTTTAGATTTTGGCGATTTTTGCAGGCCATTTCGTAAAAAAAGGCAGGTTCTTCTTTTCTGAATCGTACTAAAATCTAATCAGCACCAGAGTATCCCACAAGTAACTTATCTATCAAATTTTGCGATATTTATTCAATTAGTACTTCAACTAGTGTAGATAACTGAGATTTTTGGGGGCCATTTTGCAAAAATGGTAGGTTCCTTTTTTTTCGAATCGTACCAAAAACTAATCAGCACCAGGGTCACACCCAAGTGACTTATCTACCAAATTTTATGAAATTCAATCCATTAGTTTTTGAGTTAGAGTGGATACATTCATTGCACAGACAGACACACAGACACACAGACAGACAGACACACGGACACACAGACACACGCCACGCTAAAAATAGTTTTTCGTATTCTAGAAATCTCTAACCGTGTAGATCCGTCGAAAACTCGAGTTGCGATTTTCGGCATGATTCCAATACATTCCCTATATATGTATCGCAGGGAAAGTAAAAAATCTGATGTGGGCAGCACATGACTTTCCCTGCAGACGTATATTCACGTTCTCTTTAGTTTAATTAAATTCAATTCACTTATAATTTAATATTCGTTCTCATTTGATAACTGGACTTCTTTTCAAAGGTGGCGTAGAGAAAATACGAAAAACTAAAATATCTCGAGAACGGCTAGCCCTAGTGAAATGGAGTTGGTCTTATTCTTTTCTTCGTTAAAAATTACGTATTAAACAAGCATTTTCGGGCTATATTTGAGCATATGTAGTTTTTTATTTTAGATTTTGGCGATTTTTGCGGGCCATTTTGCAAAAAAAGGCAGGTTATTTTTTTACAAATCATACCAAAATCTAATCAGCATCAGAGTGTCCCACAAGTGACTTACCTACCGAATTTTATAGAATTCGGTCTATTAGTTTTTCAGCTAGAGTGGATACAAGCTTTTGCGGGCCATTTCGCAAAAAAAGGCGGGTTCTTTTATCTCGAATCGTACCCAAAACTAATCAGCACCAGATTCGCCCACAAGTGACTTACCTACCAAATTTTATGAAATTCGGTCAATTACTTTTTTAGTTAGAGTGGATAGAAAATCTGCACAGACAGACACACACACAGACGTCACGCTAAAAATAGTTTTTTCGTATTCTAGAGGTCTCGAAACGTGTAGATCCGTCGAAAACTCGAGTTGCGATTTTCGACATGATTCCAACACTTTCCCTATACATTACCATGTATTGCAGGGAAAGTAAAAACCACAATTAAACCTTCTATAAAAATAGCATTAAGCAGACGATATTTTATTTGAAGAAAATATGAAGAAAACACCAATTTATTTGAAGAACATAATATATCATGTCGCTTAACAACGGATCTAAATCCAATGTGTTAATACGAAGACGATTTGTATTAAATCTTTTCTGATTTAAATAATAAAGGAAAATATGTATATAGAATAACTTTTATCAAAATTGCATTTTTGACAGAATTATATCAATTACGGCCTTCAAGTCTAAATTTTCAATGTATCATTTCATCTGTTTTACTGAGGCAAAGATTTTTGTAAGGCATGTATTATAGTACGAGTAATCTTCTATTAATACACGGGTATATGATCTATAAGAATGTAAGCAGTACAGGGATATGTTCCACCGCCTGGTCCACACCAATGGTGTCATTATCAGTCATTCGAAGGCATTTGCCATCCTCCATGCAACCGGTATCAAGAGATACTATTCAAAGACAACTGGCAGAAGGTGGGATTAGGTGCCGATGTCCATTAAGGCGCCTACCATTGGCCCCTCAACATTGGCATTGCTGTGTGGATTAGTGCCAAGCTCAGTCAGACTGGGCATGTTCGATTGGAGGCATGTTGTCTTTAGCGACGAATGTCGCTTTTCTTTCTGTGCTGATGACCGCCGCATACATGTATAGAGGAGGACATTCAGATTCCGCATTTTCTGTCGGGCAATACACGGCCACCCCAGCTGGTGCGACAGTCTGACGAGTCATCTCGTGGGACAGCCGATCTTCTCAAGTTATGCTGTAAGCCAATCTGACGTCCCGCTTATACGTCGGCGATATTCTGAAGCCCATCGTTCTGCTTATGCTGTCAAGCTGCTCAGGTTCCATTTATCAAAAAGACAACGCTCGACCACATACTTCACGACTTTCTCAATAATGTTTTCAAGGATTTAATACCCTCTCATGGCCATCCAAGTCCTCAGACGTATCACCAATAGAACACGTCTGGGACATGCGATGACGGCAATTGCAGCCTTCTCTGAATACCACTGAATTAGCTGACCAGTTACAACATTTATGGTAAAATCTTTCGCAGAATTTCATACGCATCTTAATTGACTCTATATCGCATTGAATATCGGCTTGTATAGCTGACAGAGTAGAATTTGTCACTTACTAAAATATCATTTTCTTGTTTCCACCATTACTTAATAAAACGTTCCTTTGTTCTTAAATGCTAATTATTTGCCAAACGATATATTGTACATGTGGAGTTTCGCGGCTGTAGCTCAATTTCTTATGGGTGCATATATATACAGGGTGTCCCAAAAACATTGACTTCGGTTTTTATTCCTTAAATATTGATCTTAGCCATATATAATAAATTACAAAGTTGAGTAAAAAAAAAAAAAAAGGTACAGAATTTTATGAAATCGATAAAAATTTTCAGGGGATTCAGTTTGAAGAAATACAAAATGTAAATTTTTATACGTCCCCCGTACAAAAACATTTCCAATCAGTAAAATGTGCCCCATACACTAATAAGGTGATGTACAAAATTTCAGCATTTTATCATAAAAAGTCCCAGAGATATGTTTAAACAAAGTTGGTGAGGGATTAATCACACATTAAAATGTAAATGTTTACAGCAAGGGTGCAAATGACGCAACGCAGAAATGCATCATAGGCAAATAATACCTATCTCTTATCTTTAGATTTATTTACATTTTTTCAAAAATTTGCTTCCTGAAACTTAAAATTTTACATGATTAATTACAGAATAAAATTTGGAAATGGCACAATCAAAATGAACATTAAAACAGCTTAGACATGTATGCATATGCAAATATCTGCCTCTGATCGGTGCGTCACACAATCGCAACAGACAGACACATCATCACATGAGAAAATTGCTTTTGCTCTGCCATTGATCAATCGCCTCGCTTACGCAAGCGTAGCACGCGCAGTCCGGCAGTCTGAGCGACCCTTAAGTATTTCGCATTTCTGCTACATTTTGAGAGTGTAGTTAGCCTGTACTGACAGTATGTCGCAATACAGTAACGAAGAACTTTTTGAAATGCTTATGCTGTACAGTTTATGCAATCGCAATGTTAGCGAAATTGCACAGGAAGATCAACATACTTTTCCCAATTATCGACATCCTTCTGGGAGATTTATTTCCCGAGTGGTGAAACGAGTGCGTGAAAGAGGAAGCGTACATCGTGTAGGGGGACTAGGTAGGCCCAGACTTCACTCAACTAATGTAGAAATTAATATTTTAGCTTACTTTTGCAGTCATCCACATAGTAGACTTCGTACAGCTGCTTCAGAAATGAACGTACCTCGTACAACAGTATGGAGAATACTTAGACTGAATAAATGGCATCCGTTTAACATTCATGGTGTGCAAGTACAGGAGCCAACAGATTATCAACGTCGTCTAGATTTTTGTAATTGGGCTCTAAATCAGGAAGATGCAAATCCCTCTTTCCTGTAAAACGCAATTTGGACGGACGAATGCTGTTGTAGCGGAAAGGGTGTTGCCAGGCCCGAACCAGGGACCTGGTGCTTACAAGACCGACATTATAAGCATAGAGCAAAAGCTAGCTTCGGCTCCGTTCTTATAATTCGGATACAGGTTCCAAGCATCTGTGATCAGATGTCTTTGCTGCCGCACACTCCCCCACCTGATGAGGAGCCCGGGTCTAATTTCGGCGAGGAGGGGGCCATTCTAGAAAACTGCCTCGTGTTCCCATCCGAGACTCAATTGAGGGGCTGAAAGGCGGGAGGCGTGTTGCCTCGGACGTGACGTCAGTCGTGGTCAACTAGGAAGGGAGTGGCAAGGCCTCTGGCTCCGTGTGGTGCTGCCATCTCGTGTTGAGAGGTAAGATCGTTGGCGTGAGAAGGTTGCGTTTTTCAAACGTCCAGTCATCATTGTGGCGATTGAAGGTTGCCAGGCCCGAACCAGGGACCTGGTACTTACAAGACCGACATTATAAGCATAGAGCAAAGAACTCCGTTCTTATAATTCGGGTACAGGTTCCAAGCATCTGTGATCAGATGTCTTTGCTGCCGCACTGTTTTAAACAAGATGGATGCATAAATCCTCAAAATGAGCACTTCTGGTTTGACACAAATCCATTCGTGGTACGTGATATTTATTCATCATCAGAAGCAATTTTCTGTGAATGTATGGTGTAGTATTTTCAGAAATTTTTGTCTAACAAAATTTTTGACATAAACTTCAGAACGCTAGCATGAATCGTTCCCGAGATATTGCACGTCTTTCATATAAGTTTATCAAAAAATTATACACAAAATTTAAAAAGTAAGTATAATCAAACATGCTCACTTTTCATATGTAATATCATGCAATAAATCTTGTAACACCATTCTCGTGGTTCTATTTCCTCCCATTCATGAGAGAAGCTACTTTCTGATTTTGATGATTTAAATTTTTTTTGTTTCAGATTATGTTAATAATAACAATAGTAATTTTAATATATATTAGTAATCGCCAATAATAATTCTTTTTCACTCAATTGCATTTTGAGGAGGATTTTGCACGTGAATATGAATAATTTATTCTGATTGGACCATTGTTTGTCGCCAAAAGCGTCCAATTTCAATCTACATGATGTAAATCAATGCCAGAAACATTGTAACTTGAATATTGTGAACACCTTTTATTTCGTCAACATCAACAACAAAGAGTGTAGAGGCTAAAAAATTGCCATGCAAATAGCTTTCGTATCAAATTGGCATGATGGGCATTGATGCTCTTTATTTTCCCTCGCAACCCAAATATTCAAGCGTATCGGGATAATGTGGAGGCCGATTCCAACCCAAAAGTGGATTCTGTCGAAGTAGATTAGATCAAAACTCCTTTCCTTTCCCTTAGGAAAATTCGACAAAGGGGAACATCGTGTGCTAAAACAAAGATGGATGTCCTTTGGCGATCAAATGTTTTCCAATCTGGTAAGAAAATTTCCCACGAGCAATTAAAATTCGATTTATTCACTTTTCCCGTAATAAACACTAGCTTTGTGTCGCACTTCTTTCTTTAGATCATTATTACATTTTACATTTACTTTATGTATTAGTTTATGCATTAATGGTTTTTTTCTAAATGTTTTATGTGTAAATAAAAACTAAATTTTGACGTCGGTGATCGATTGAAATCGGAGCGTTACGAAAGATGTAAATATTTTGGACGCTTATATTTACGAATCTAAGAGATAAAAATATAAATAATTTAGATTTTGTTTTTCGTAAATGGAGTACCATTTACGAATATCAAAATAATATCAATATTTTAATATTTTGCACTCCCCCTCGCCGCTAAAAAAATAAAAAATAAAATAAAACGATTTTGTCCGATCAAATTTTCTCTTACTTTCAATCGAAATGTCTTTTAAACTATTAAAGATAAAGATAGATATAAACAGCAAAAGTAAAAATGCTTAGTAGAAAATTCATTTTCTAGATCCATAGTTTGCTTTCCCAAAGGTCTCTAGTTTTCGAGCATGTCAAATTGAAGAAGATGTAAATTTTCCGTTTTTAAATTTTCTAATGTTTATATCTCGAAAAGCAATAGCGATATCTATAGTTAGAGCATAATTTGTAACACTTTGAAAGATCTATAAGAATACACAATTGGATTGTTATCAATTTTGGAAGATAACTGTAAAAATCTACTACGTGTGATCAAACTTGTATAGATATTGCTATTCACTTGTAACTTAAAAACATTAAATTGTTACGATTATATATCTTAGTCACCATAGAATCATATTTTTTACCATTTATATATATTATATATATTTTTTATATATTTTACATATTTTTATCATATTTCTTTTTACCATTTGTTGTAAACAAACAGAAAGAAGATTGAAAATAATTAACGAACTTGTTAAACTTTATTGAAGTTTTATTGTGTACAAGACGATATTTATGAAACACAAATTCGTCTCCACCAGGCTGACATCACTCCTGATTTTTTTTTTTTTTTTAATCATTTGTATGAACAGAACGTAATCTATTCTGTATTTAAGATTTGAACGGACACCACGATATCTCAAAATAGAATAATCGCATTACTGTACAAATTTATAGAGGTACATTGTATATAATAATAGAAACAAAATATTTTGCAATTCATATGATTCGAACTAGAATTGTTCTAAATTTAAGATTTTCATAGGTTTTCTATGGGAAACAGTGATAATTCCTGAACAGCGGTGTTAGTATTGTCCATGCCGGAAAATTATAGTTTTCAGTATCTCATGGATGTAAATGGCATTCAACTTTTATATATTAACACAAATAATCTTGATACATCTAATTAATCTCTCTTTCTCTCTCTCTCTGTCTGTCTATGCGTGTGCGCGCGGACATAACTCAAGTATGAAATTACCTACAACTATCAAATTCTATATGTGGATAAATTATGTGTAGATCAATTAAACTAGAACTGGATACAATTTTTACTAATGATTAAAATTAGAATTATATTTTTTCCTTAACATTATCTCGTATGAAAAATTAAGATAATACTCAAAACAATGATGGTAGTTTAAGTATATCGTGAAAATAGATAATTTGAAATATGTTACGGATATTATTGGTATTAAAATAATTTATATTAGCTCAGATAAGGCAAATGAACTCATCAGGTTTACTATGTTGTTGCCAAATTGAAAAGAGAAGCTTTTAAAGAATTTTTACAAAATACTTCAAAAGAATAACATGGGAACGGAATCTAAAAAAATCTGATGTGGGCAGCACATGTCTTTGCCTGCAGACTTAAATCCATATTTTCTTTATTTCTTTAATAATTCGTTAGATTGAGTTCAATTGCACCAAATAACACTAAATTTGCATTTTTAATTCAATTTTTGTTTTTATTTGGTAATTGGACATTTTTCCAATAGCGGCGTAACAAAAATGCAAGAAATCTCAAATATCTTGAGAACGGTTAGTTCTAAAGTATAATGGAGTGTGTTATATTCTTTTCCTCGTCAAAAATTTCGTATAAAACAAGAGTTTAATTGATACATTTAAGCATACGTAGTCTTTTTTTTTTTTTAGATTTTGGCGACTTTTGCGGGCCATTTCGTAAAAAAAGGTAGGTTGTTCTTTTCCGAATCGCACCAAATTCTAATCAGTGCCAAAGTATCCAACAAGTAACTTACCTACCAAATTTTGTGAAATTTGGTAAATTAGCATTTTAGCTAGAGCGGATGAATTAAATTTTTAAGGACCATTTCGCAGAAAAAGGTGGATTCTGTTTTTACGAATTGTACCAAAAACTAATCAGCACCAGGGTCACATCCAAGTGACTTACATACCAAATTTCATGAAATTCGGTTCATTAGTTTTTGAGTTAGAGTGGATACATACATTGCACAGATACACAGACAGACACACACACGGACGTCACGCTAAAAATAGTTTTTTTGTATTCTAGATGTCTCGAAACGTGTAGATCCGTCGAAAACTCGAGTTGGGGTTTTCGACATGATTCCAATATTTCCCTATACTTTACCATGTATTGCAAGGAAAGTAAAAAATCTGATGTGGGCGGCACATGATTTTCCCTGCAGACTCAAATTAATATTTCCTTTATTTCTTTAATAATTCATTAGATTGAGTTCAATTTCACCAAATAACACTCAATTTGCATTTTTAATTCAAATTTTGTTTTTATTTGGTAATTGAATGTTTCACCGAAATCGGCGTAATAAAAATGCAAGAAGCCTCAAGTATTTTGAGAACGGTTAGTCCTAAAGTATAATGGAGTGTGTTATATTCTTTTCCTCGTCAAAAATTGCGTATAAAACAAGAATTTAATTGATACGTTTGAGCATATGTAGCTTTTTTTTATATTTTGTCGATTTTTGCGATCCATTTCGTAAAAAAAGGCGGGTTATTCTTTTCCAAATCGTACCGAAATCTAATCAACACCAGAGTATCCCACAAGTAACTTATCTACCAAATTTTGTGAAATTTGGTCAATTAGTATTTTAGCTAGAGCGGATAAATGAAATTTTTACTTGCCATTTCGCAAAAAAAGCGGGTACTGTTTTTGCGAATCGTACCAAAAACTAATCAGCACCAGGGTCACATTCAAGTGACTTACCTGCCAAATTTTATGAAATTCGGTCTATTAGCTTTTGAGTTAGAGTGAATACATACATTGCACAGACAGACAGAGAGACACATACACAGACGTCACGCTAAAAATAGTTTTTTCGTATTCTAGAGGTCTTGAAACGTGTAGATCCGTCGAAAACTCGAGTTGCGATTTTCGACATGATTCTAATACTTTTCCTATACATTACCATGTATTGCAGGGAAAGTAAAAAGATGTGTATATTTTCATTCTAATAATGACTGTTACAAGTAAAACAAAACACTATGGAATATGCATGTATGAAAAAGTCAGCTATGGATATTTGCTAGTATTCCCCCCCCCCCCCAAAAAAAAAAAATCAATTTTTTTTTAATTTGCAGATAAAGTCAGGTGTTAGAGACATAAAAATTTTCGTAGATGATGTGATAAGTTCAGATTCAGAGATAAAACTATAGAGAACGCTTTAAAAGCGCTTTAAATAATCTGATAACATGCATTTGAACCGTCAACGATTTAATTCGATACCATAAAAGGAAAAGAAAAACTCTGGGAAGGAAGCAGGGCTGTAATTGGTATCTCCATTTTCGGTCAACTTGCGACAAAGGTATATCTCGTGTATTTATTTATGAATAAATAAGAGATAGCATCACACAAGTTAAAATAGTGATTAATGATGTTAGAACGAGAGTGAAATAACGAGGAAGCGACTTTTAGTTCCAGGTGATTTCACTTGCTCGCAAAAGAAGTATACTCTTGAGGTATGCATTGTTTAGAAATATTTGCTTCTGAAAAGCGAGAACAGAAAAAGTATAGTGTTGTAGGGTAATCGTGATTTAATCACACGTCGAGTTTTCGTTATTGGAGTCTCAAAACTAATCTGATCGTTTTCTGAGTTTCTCTTTAAAAAATGCAATTCAAAATCGGAGTAAGGACCCGATCTCTGTTTGTGTCCCTATCTATAAAATTATGGAAACTTTATAAGCAATTGCAGACATTCAGCACTGTGGGCATAGACCTAAATATACCTGCTGCTTTTCGCATAGACAACTGCATGTTGCCTGCTCAAAAGGCCAAAATGAAAGACCTGTTTTCATTTTTACCTCTAATAAAAAGACAAAACACGTAACCTACCAAGAAGCTATTGTTTAATTTAAAATTGTTATTATTTAAATATATAAACTGTAAGCTGCGCGTCTATCTGCTTATTATTTCAGCACGAAACAACTCGCTTCTTTCCTTTTTATGGGAACTACTATTATAACATATCATCACGGGAGCAAGGCTGCTGCACCGAATGTCATGAAATTTTGTGAATAATCTTGAAATAGTCACTTAAAATGAAGTCCATGTTTCGAGTGCTTAGGGCTAGTGATTGTCGAAATATTCGTAAAAAAACGAATCTGACATAGAGACATACATCTTTATGCAGACGATATTTTTCCGCAAATTTATTTGAAGAAAATTATATCATTACCAACGAAATTAAATCCAAAGTGTTTATACTGAAGACGATTTTCATTTTTTTTTATTAAATCTATTCATATTTAAATAATAAAGAATTGTATATAAAATTAAATTTTATCTGAATATCATTTTGGGGGTTTAAAGATTGTGGGAATTATAAGTACTTTCAATTTTTTACGACATCTATTATTTTGGTAAAGATTTTTCAAACACACATTATATTGTATTTCGCAATTCCCCAAAAAATGTTATTCGTTTTAATATGAAAATGGAATTGGAGAGGTAACAGTTCTACATAATTTCCGTAAAAGTTCCACATGATTTCTGTAAAAGTTCCACATGATTTCCGTAACAATTTTTCTAAGATGCTGCAAGATAATGTCTATACTCCGTATTGTAAAGTTTAGGAGAGCATGTGTAATGAATTATCTCATCAAAAATTTATAAATTATGAAACATTTTCTCATGAAATTTATAATTACATTTAATTGTTCTATATTTTTCAGCTTTGTTAAAATAAAAGACGTGTTGCGTCCCTTATGATTGAAAGCAACAGCCCAGGAGGTACTAAAAATAACTTGATAAAACAATTTTTAAAATATTTTAACCATTTATATACGATGTAAAATGAAACTTAAAAGAAACTATGACCTTGATATTTTGTTCCACTTTAAAACTCTGAAAATTGACCCTTTGCCATTTTCTATATTTGGCTACCGTACTAATGAGGTGATGTGAGTTCAAATATAACAATCTCTAGTGACAAGGGTCATCTGCATTCTATGTTTGTACTTGAGATCGAGAGTAACATCGTTAAACGGTGTCAGGACTCTGAGAACAAGATTAAAATAGACTTTGCAAACAAAGAATATTTGAATTATTTTCTGGCAAATATAAGCATACGTAAGGAAAGGTTTGTAAAGCAAAAAAAATATTTTTGCTGTATAATATTAACCCTTTGAGGTCATAATTTTACTTCTCAGTTGTTATTCTTGTGTTCAAAATCCTAAATCCATTTCACTTTCCAACTCCTATAAACACTACATCTTTAAAACTCCTTGTTTTTATTTTCTGAAGTCTCCTTGTTTTTTCTAAAGTTTTTATTTTCTGTTTTTGTGCCATTATCATCCCTTTTAATGCTTTATTATTACCGTTTGGATTTTATTATAGTAATAATGCTGTTGTATGTTTACATTATTATGCTATTTTGTGTATAGTTTTCCAAAATATTTTCGAATCCGAGTTTTAATCGAATTAGCACTTTTTAAGACCTTCTGAATACGTTTTGAGCACTTGTGGGAAAATAATGTCCGTCTCTCACTCTCTCTCTCTAAAACTCAGTCTTTCTCTCTCTAAAACTCTCTCTCTCTCTGAAACCCTCTCTCTTTCTCTCTCTCTCTCTCTCTCTCTCTGTGTGTGTGTGTGTGTAGCGCGGACAAGAACAAATACACCGATATACTAAGAACAATTGCTAAAAAAAATTTACGTGTAGATAAATTATATAAAACCCAGAACTAGATAGAATTTTTAGTTATTCGCATGATTAAAACTCGAATTATACAAATTTTAAGATTTTTTCAACATTATTTCCTATGGGTAATAAGGTTAATTTCCGAAACAATGGACGATAATGTATATGGCGGGATTGATAATTTGAGCCACACCATAGATGTTAATAGTATTACAATAGAAAATTAGACTCACAATAATAGGGACGAGGTATCTTTGATTCCAAAAATACTTAAGGAAGGTTAAGGGTTTTATTTGCTAAAACGTATTTATAAATTTACAGAAAATTTGTATACAGAAAAAATAATTTTTAATTTAATTGATTTGTGACAGGTTGGTTTTGAAATTTTAATATTTTTTTTTAAACATTAGAATTTTTTCACAAATATACGAGTATGTAGGAGAAAAATATCAACAGAACCCTGGTGGTTGACAGTTAAATTATTTTCCTCTTTATTACTAAAAATGGCCAACTTATGCAGTGTAGATATCAAGACCAGCGCTCTATCAGCTGAGCCTTCCTGAGAATTTTGACAAAAGCCTTTGGTACTTGTGCAGTTTACCGACCCCAAATGTTTGTAGGAAAGGTACATCATGCATAAAACATTGATTATGAAACACTTTCCAACTTAAATGCAATTTTATTTAAACATTTCTAAAATGCGATACATTCAGCGCTGACATATTTTAAATTATCACAGTACTACAATAATTTATTATATTTGAAAACTTAAAACTTCATCGAAAAAAAAAAATGAACTTTATTCACATGACGTGATCGAAATATTTAATTTTTACTCAAAAAATTTCAGAACATATTTTGCTGATATTATTTTTTATATATTTTATGGGATAATTTGAATATTTCCTAAAAATTTTTAAGCAATTTGTGAATGTTAACTTTGCTTAAAAAAAGTTTGAAAAATTAGGTCCCATGGTGTTCAATGTATTTCACTTTTTCAACCCGGGTTCAATCCGAAATTAATTGGGTCATATTATTCATTTACATTCCTATATGTTCCACAGACCGTCTCAACAATATACTAAAATTTCATTTTGATAAAGTCATTTTCAAGGTAGTTATCATGCGAACGGACAGACAGACAAACAGACAAAATGAACAAAATCATAAGTTGGAAAGTGTTAAAAAGATGACCAGCCAATTATGATGTATATAACATCACTTTCAGTTTGTGATATCATACATTACATGAAGTTTTCACGATCTTTGTTGCATATGGCATCATCATTTTCCTATATATTGATCACTGATTATCAAAACATATTATATAAATTTTAAATTTTTAAAGCAAGTATTTTTTAAAGTAAATAATTAAAAGTAAGCAAAACATTTTGAAATTTAAACATTTAAAAAATGAACAGACGTTTCAAAATTTGAATTATTGAAAAATAAACACTTTTTCAAAATTTCAATTATTGAAAAATAAACATTTTTTAAAATTTAAATAATCGAAAAATAAAGAAAGATTTTTTTTAAATTTGAATTATTGAAAGTGAAAAAAAAACAAGTTTTTAAAAATAAATTAATTACTAATTTCAAATTAATTATTTGAATTAACGGAAATAAACTATGATTTTTAAAATTTAAATTATCGAAAAGTAAGCAAAGTTTGCAAAACTATTTAAATAATCAAATAATAAACAAATGAAAGAATTTTGAAATTTTAAGTTTTTTGCATGACAGCACACTTTTTTTGAGATGAGTTAGTTTTGTTATGCATTAAATACAAAACAAAACTAACCCTAAATATGTGTTTTATTGCTGCATGTATTTTGCGTCGTTGCTCTCTTCTGGCAACCATGTATTTTCAGACCGAGAGAAAGAAACCTCGCCAAAATGTCAGAAATTTCTCATGCTCGCCAACAGGGATTGGTAAACCCAAACTGCATAAGTGCCAAACCTATTTAGAGAAACAAAATTTAAAATAATTTTTTTCGCATGCGAGTGCAGTTTGCATGCTTTCTCACTCATATGTGACTCCTTTAAATAGGAAGAAATCTGTGTTGGGAATCGCGAAAAGTGGCCGAATGAGGATTCGTATCGGAACAAACAGCATTTTCGTGACAAACATCCGAAATTCTGCCCCACTGCGGGCGGGGGATGTGTGCCATATTCAGAACACAGCAAACGCTCTTATCAGAGATGAGAATCGGTGTCAGGAATACCAGGGGAATTTTAAACATGGAAAGAAATGAAATCACAGTCAAGGTCATGGTGACGTGACTCGACATGCATTCGAAATGTTACTCACTCAAACTGTCCCCAGTGATTTATTTAGCGGATAGAGAATTTTCGAGAGCCATTATCAGCCTTCTTTGTGAACTACGAAATTAAAAATTCACAGCATAAATGAGGGATGCAGTGAAAAAAACAACAAAGTCCAAAACTGAAATTTTCTTGTTGAAAGAAAATAAAGTTTGAAACACTAAAAATCAGATATTTTTTTTATACTAGACAATCTAAGATTATTTTACTTCTTTAAATTTTTCTTTTAAATATGAATAAAATATAACAAATATAATGTTTCTTATATATAAATACTTTTATTCATATTTTTAGCATTCAGATTTTATTTCAGAACTAACCATTTCCACCCACTTTTCGTGGGAACAACATGGCTATTACATAATGGTCACTCAGTGTGACACCTACACATTTAATAAAAATGTTCTGAATATCAAATACCGTTTCTAATTCAATCCTAAAAATTGGCGCATATCTTATAATTCTGTTAACATAGACGTTGTATGAAAAACAATATTTCATCTTCAATCCCTGTACACTGCCTTATTTTCAACGTTTTCAGATATTTTAATAAAAAATCCATTACTAGTGAAAGAAACAACTGTAGTTTACTTAGAACAGTGTTTCTTAAACTTTTTGTTTGCGGAACCCTTTTGATATTTAATTTGATGGCTGAACCCCAAAATGAAAAGGAAAAAAGAATTCATTGTGGTCCAAATTATGCATTCAAAATGATGCAAATATTTTCTCTAATTTTTAAAAAAATTAGCACTAATTATTCCGTGAAACAAACGCTTAAAAACGCTGATTTGACAAATAGCCAGCGGATGATTTTGGTATTTGAAGAGTAACTCCGTTACTATGGTTAAAACTGGAAGTATAAAAAATTGATTTATAAAATATAGTAAAAAAAATCGTCTGCTATAACTATAATTTAAAATATCATAAGAAATGTTGGTTGTAAACTAATAGAGTTAATTAAGAATATTTAGGATAAGTTTTTTTTCTGCTCATGATGATATAAAAGCGAATTTTGTGTGTTTAGCCGTTCACAAGTTATATATGGAACGAAGTTGAAACAGAATGTTACGAAATTTTTAATCTTTTTAAATAGAATTTCGACATTTTTTAGATTTTTCTCTCACTACTTAATGGTCAATTCCCACTTATATGAAAAGTTTCACTGCTCATACAATAATGTCAGATATTATAGTACCTTTTTCCATTTCCAAGAATAAGGAATATGGAACGAATATATATATGGAACGAAGTTGAAACAGAATGTTACGAAATTTTTAATCTTTTTAAATAGAATTTCGACATTTTTTAGATTTTTCTCTCACTACTTAATGGTCAATTCCCACTTATATGAAAAGTTTCACTGCTCATACAATAATGTCAGATATTATAGTACCTTTTTCCATTTCCAAGAATAAGGAATATGGAACGAATATATATATGGAACGAAGTTGAAACAGAATGTTACGAAATTTTTAATCTTTTTAAATAGCATTTCGACATTTTTTAGACTTTTCTCACTACTTAATGGTCAATTCCCACTTATATGAAAAGTTTCACTGCTCATACAATAATGTCAGATATTATAGTACCTTTTTCCATTTCCAAGAATAAGGAATATGGAACGAATATATATATGGAACGAAGTTGAAACAGAATGTTACGAAATTTTTAATCTTTTTAAATAGAATTTCGACATTTTTTAGATTTTTCTCTCACTACTTAATGGTCAATTCCCACTTATATGAAAAGTTTCACTGCTGATACAATAATGTCAGATATTATAGTACCTTTTTCCATTTCCAAGAATAAGGAATATGGAACGAATATATATATGGAACGAAGTTGAAACAGAATGTTACGAAATTTTTAATCTTTTTAAATAGCATTTCGACATTTTTTAGACTTTTCTCACTACTTAATGGTCAATTCCCACTTATATGAAAAGTTTCACTGCTCATACAATAATGTCAGATATTATAGTACCTTTTTCCATTTCCAAGAATAAGGAATATGGAACGAATATATATATGGAACGAAGTTGAAACAGAATGTTACGAAATTTTTAATCTTTTTAAATAGAATTTCGACATTTTTTAGATTTTTCTCTCACTACTTAATGGTCAATTCCCACTTATATGAAAAGTTTCACTGCTCATACAATAATGTCAGATATTATAGTACCTTTTTCCATTTCCAAGAATAAGGAATATGGAACGAATATATATATGGAACGAAGTTGAAACAGAATGTTACGAAATTTTTAATCTTTTTAAATAGCATTTCGACATTTTTTAGACTTTTCTCACTACTTAATGGTCAATTCCCACTTATATGAAAAGTTTCACTGCTCATACAATAATGTCAGATATTATAGTACCTTTTTCCATTTCCAAGAATAAGGAATATGGAACGAATATATATATGGAACGAAGTTGAAACAGAATGTTACGAAATTTTTAATCTTTTTAAATAGCATTTCGACATTTTTTAGACTTTTCTCACTACTTAATGGTCAATTCCCACTTATATGAAAAGTTTCACTGCTCATACAATAATGTCAGATATTATAGTACCTTTTTCCATTCCAAGAATAAGAAGGCATACCTTGTTGATTTCAAACTATATATATAATTCTATAAAGCTTTTATTATTTAGTTTTAAATTTTAGGACTTTGACAAGTAGTGTGAAATGGCTCCTTTCAAAGATCTCAAGCTCAAGTATACGAAAAAAATAAAAGTTTTCTTCAAATTGCACCCAATTCATTAAAAACTTCACAAATAGCTGAAGACCAAGTTGCGGCAACATTGTATGTTATAGTGTTGCATTTTAAACCATTCATACTTATGTATTTCATATGTCTGGCAATATTGCTGTATAAGTCTTTGTTAAAGGACATTGCTTAAAGGGCATATAATTGCTTTGTTAAAGGGCATTCGGCATTTACATTTTAATAATTTAATATCAGCCAAATTGTGGATAGCATAGAGAATAAAAAATCTGATGTGGGCAGCATACGACTTTTACTACATAAAGCAATGATTTTGGCTCTTTGACGACGAAATAATGGTGCACAAGATTCACAGCACTATATTTTTGGCATCGAATTAACACCACATAAATGGAACTCGGGCTGTTTGGGCAACTTATGACTCCAAACTAAATGAATTTTATTTAGACTCTGCAAAATCCTTTTCAAACTGCAATGGATATTGAATCCTGTGAAATATATGATTATTGGCGAATATTTTGAGTCAAAATGCAAAACTATTACTAAAAGTATCTTCTCTGTGAATGGAACGAACTAGATCTTCGAGAATGACGCTAGCAGATTTATTGCATAATATTGCATATGAAAAGCGAACTTATTTGAAAAAAAATTTTTTTTTTTTAATTTTATATGTGTTTTTAATTTATTTATAATACGTGCAGTATCTCGAGAACGATTCATAATAGAATTCCAAAGATTATACCATTCGTTTCCTAATGAAAAAAAAATACGTATAAAATAATTATTTTATTTATTTAATACTGTAGGTCCTGATTTTTAATATTTTTATTCATTCGAAAATTGTGCGATATCTCAAGAACGGTTCATACTATAGAGTTCAAAAGTTTTTATTATTCGCCTTCTAATAAATAATTCCATCTAATATGATTATTTATTTATCAATTTATCAATTTTAATTTTTTAGTGATTTTTCAAAAATTCGTCCGAAAATTAGGTAATTTCTAAATATTTGATTACGTTTAAAAGCAAAAGGATTCCAGTATTCACTGATTGTAATAATCATACGAAATTATTTTCAAAACGCTTCATTTATTCATGAGATATCGCGTCCACACACACACATATACACACATGTTTAAGCCTCTCTGAATTCGAGTTGAAGTGATGTGTGTGTATGTATTGCAGGGAAAAACTATTTTTTAGTCTGTGTGTAATTCTAGTTGACCCAATTTTGGTCGCTTGTGGTGAAAGAACGAAAATTGTGTGTACTAATTTTATACAATTTGGTCACAAGCTTTTTTTTTTGCGAAATGGCCACTCTTTCAAAACGAAAAGAATTTGCCACACCACCATGGCGCGTTTTTTTCGCGAAATGGCCACTCTTTTTCACTTTTTTTTTAACACTCAACAGACCATTTGAAAAAAGAATTTATGGGACGGTGTCAGACCATTTGAAAAAAGAATTTATGGGACGGTGTAAATTAACAATGGTCGTTTCAAAAATACCGATTCTTATGCACCCGGTGTCATAAATTAAAAAATCTGATGTGGGCAACACATGACTTTGCTTATATAATGTAATGAATTTACTACTTTTACAGTAAAAAAATAGGTTTTTCTTATAGTAGATACTAATATTCTTTCCAAGATATTGAATTTTCGACAATTAGTCGTCATTTTCATTGATTTAGCATCATTTTTATCCATTTGGCGAGATTTTCATTAATTTGGCAACATTTCAAAAAAGTCGCCAAGTTGGCGACATTCCGCCAAATACGTCGCCAAAATCTCGCCAAGCGTTATGCACTAAGAAAAAAGTTATTCCTACAGCAGATAAATGACTATTGGCGTTCAAATACAAAAGTATTATTCAAAGTATATTTTTTCATGAATGGAACGAGCTAGATCCACGAGAATGATGTCACTCAATTTATCGCATGGTATTACATATGAAAAGTGAACATGTTTCTCAATAGGAATTTTTTTTATGTGACTTTTTCATAATTTTTTTGAAAAATGTACGATATCTCGAGAATGGTTCATGGTAGCGTTCTAAAATTTATGCCAATCGTTTTCTAATGAAAAATTACATAAGAAATGTCTATTTGCGTAACTTTATTAGCGGTTTTGATTTTTTGACGATTTTTTCAAAATTTCATTCGAAAATTTAGGGGGGTTCTGAACATTCGATTACATATAAAAACAATAGGCTTCTAGTGTTTACGGATTGTGATTTTTGTACCAAATGTGGTTCGAATCGGTCCATTCGTTCGTCAGTTATCGTCTCCACAGACTCACTGACACACACACATACTTTCACACACACACACACACACACACACACACACACACACACACACACACACACACACATACACACACACAGACATCACTTCAAAAATGTTTGATTCGTGATCAGGGATGCTTGAAACGTGCTCTCCCGTCGAAAACTCGAATTCGAATTTTCGACCCCGTCACAATACTTTCCTTATACATTATGTATATAAGGAAAGTAAAAAGATCGGTCACTACATCAGAGGATTTTACATTTTAATTACAATCAAGAGGTGCACACAAGAGATTTCGGAAGTCTCAAAAAAAGATGCGTTCATTTTAAAATTTAGGAGAAAGTACCGAATCTCAAAAAAAGATGCGTTCTAATATTTCATTTTAAAATTTAGGAGAAGGTACCGAATCTCAACTAGATCTTCAAGAGAATGGCTGCAGGTACTGAGTTCCGGAATCAAGATAAATTAAAAATACCTCGCTCACAAAATGTTACCCATCCACCCGGTTTTATAAAAGCCCCGCCATTAGTAGTAATCATTTGTTCGATTACTTTTTTTGAATACTGTATTTGAACGAAAATTTTCATGGTCGGTTTTATAAACGCACCGCCATTAGTAGTAATCATTTGTTCGATTACTTTTTTTGAATACTGTATGTTAGTGTGCATCTGTATCTGTGAACCTGTGAAAGCGATATCTCACGAACAAATGGAACGTCTCAAACGTAATTTGGTACGATTATTACAATCAATAAATACTGGAACCTTATTGGTTTTAAACGCAATCGAATGTTCGATCCATCGAATGTTCAAGACCTCTCCAAATTTTGAATGAATTCTTGAGAAAGTCAGTAAAAAATTAAGATCTTCAATAATGATAAAAATATATATATATATATATATATATATATATATATATATATATATATATATATATATATATAATTTTATACGTAATTTTTTTATTAGAAAACGAATGGCACAAATTTTAGAACGCTAGCATGAACCACTCTTGAGATATTGCACGATTTTAGAATGAATTATTGAAAAAAATCATTAAAAATATTGGATTTTCAACCCTGTTAGGTAAATAAACATTTCATGCGTATTGTTTCATTGCAAAACGAATGACACACTCTTTTGAACGATACCACACACCGTTCTCGAGATTTTGTACGTTTCAAATAAAATGTCTGCCGAAACTACATAAAATTGGGAAAGTGGTATTATCAAATATGTTCACTATTGATATGCAATATTATGCAACACATCTGTTAACGTTATTCATACGGATAATGTTCGTTCTAGTTACGAAAACATTGTTATTACTTTCCTTATATACATAATGCATAAGGAAAGTATTGTGACGGGGTCGAAAATTCGAATTCGAGTTTTCGACGGGAGAGCACGTTTCAAGCATCCCTGATCACGAATCAAACATTTTTGAAGTGATGTCTGTGTGTGTGTATGTGTGTGTGTGTGTGTGTGTGTGTGAAAGTATGTGTGTGTGTGTGTCAGTGAGTCTGTGGAGACGATAACTGACGAACGAATGGACCGATTCGAACCAAATTTGGTACAAAAATCACAATCCATAAACACTGGAAGCCTATTGTTTTTATACGCAATCGAATGTTCAGAACCCCCCTAAATTTTCGAATGAAATTTTGAAAAAATCGTCAAGAAATCAAAACCGCTAATAAAGTTACGCAAATAGACATTTCTTATGTAATTTTTCATTAGAAAACGATTGGCATAAATTTTAGAACGCTAACATGAACCATTCTCGAGATATTGTACATTTTTCAAAAAAATTATGAAAAGTCACATAAAAAAAAAATTCCTATTGAGAAACATGTTCACTTTTCATATGTAATACCATGCGATAAATTGAGTGACATCATTCTCGTGGATCTAGCTCGTTCCATTCATGAAAAAATATACTTTGAATAATACTTTTGTATTTGAACGCCAATAGTCATTTATCTGCTGTAAGAATAACTTAATTCTCCGTCCATAATGCTTGGCGAGATTTTGGCGACGAATTTGGCGGAATGTCGCCAACTTGGCGACTTTTTGAAATGTTGCCAAATTAATGAAAATCTCGCCAAATGGATAAAAATGATGCTAAATCAATGAAAATGACGACTAATTGTCGAAAATTCAATATCTTGGAAAGAATATTAGTATCTTCTATAAGAAAAACCTATTTTTTTACTGTAAAAGAAGTAAATTCATTACATTATATAAGGAAAGTCATGTGTTGCCCACATCAGATTTTTTTTTTAACAGTTTTGTGTATTTTGACTTCAAAGAATTCGTCATTAGTCATTAATTTCACGGATAAATGTCGATTACATTTTGGTGAATATTTTGCACATAGGTATTTGATAGCAAATATTTTGCACATAGGTATTTGATAGCAAATATTTTGCACATAGGTATTTGATAGCAAATATTTTGCACATTCTGGTTGAAGACGCTACTTCGATAATAAGAGCTTGCAATTTCGTCCCAGTAGCTCAACGGTAGAGCGTCTGCTGGCCAGTTCGGAGGTCCAGGGATCGATCCCTGGGGCTCTTTACATGGTTTGAACTCCTAAATTGCCTGATTTCAATTGGCGCGGTATTAATTTAATGCTAAAATTATTATGCTGGGATCTTATACCGATACTTCGCTTTGAAAGAAGTAAACTCATTGGCTAATGCATTGTGTTAGGGAAAATCACGTGATACCCGCATAAAAAATGTTTTTAAATTTATTCTCGAATTCGTCGGGCGCCGTGAATGAAACGAGATCAGAAACAAACCGCGAATGAACGACACATTAAGTCACACGTAGTTAAGGGACCCGTCCGGCATACAGAGCGTAACGACCGATGCAGTGGAAAATTTTTCAAGTTCAATGTCGGTACACCAACCATTGCATGCCACTCATTCAGATATAAACGCCTGACATCAATCGAAATGGAAGGACTTTTCCCGTCACTTATTTATTCACTACGTAGATTGTAACGAGTACTGAGCAAGATTCTGATACTGAAATTTTACGTGATAAAGGAAGAGTGTTTGATACAGAATGGAATCAGAACTAGAATGAAATCAAAGAGAAACAAGAAAGATCAATTATGCATAAAGCATTGATTATGAAACACTTTCCAATTGCAATGCAATTTTTTTAAAACATCTCTGAAATGCGATATATTCAGCAGTTATATATTTCTTAAATTATCACAGTACTACAATAATTTATTTTACTTAGCAAATTAAAACCATGGAGGTAAAGTACTTTCTATCTCCATGCTTAAAACTTCATCGAAAAAGGCAGTGCTACAAAATCGCCTGCTTCTCTATGTAAAATCAATGAATATTTCATTCATATCACCTACATTCCAGAGTCCAGAGCAAAGTAATTTTGAATTCATTTCCAAGTTTTTTTTTTCTTTTTTTTTTTCATATAATATGGGTGAAATTATTATTTTAATTTTTATTTTAAAAAATACCGAACATATTTTGCTAAAACTGTTTTTATATATTTTATGGGATAATTTAAATATTTCCTAAAACTTTCGAGGCAATTTGTGAATTTTAACTTTGATTGAAAAATGTTTGAAAAATTAGATCCCATAGGGTTCAATGTATTTCATTTTTCCAACCCGAGTTCAATCAACTAATTGGGTGATATTATTCATTTATATTCCCATATGTCCCACAGACTGTCTCAACAACATAATAAAGTTTCATTTCGACAAAGTCATTTTTGCAGCAGTTATTGTGCGAACAGACAGACAGATAGACAGACAGACAGACAGAATGACCAAAGTCATAAACACTTTTCAACACTGTTGGAAAATGTTAAAAATCTGAAATGCACGGTTCACTCGGGCTTCTCATGTATTCATATTTCACATTATTATTCAGTATAAAAGAAAAGTTGGATGTGAACAGCATATGACTCTCCCTACAGATTCATTAATTTCTCTTTATTACTTTCCTTATATACAGAAATGTATAAGGAAAGTATTGTAACGGGGTCGAAAATTCGAATTCGAGTTTTCGGCGGGAGAGCACGTTCTAAGCATCCCTGATCACGAATCGAATATTTTTGAGGTGATGTCTGTGTGTGTGTGTCAGTGAGTTTGTGGAGACGATAAGTGACGAACGAATGGACCGATTCGAACGAAATTTTCTACAAAAATTACAATCTATGAATACTGGAACCCTATTGTTTTTATACGCAATCGAATGTTTAGAACCTCCCTAAATTTTCGAGTGAAATTTTGAAAAAATCATCAAAAAATCAAAACCTCTAATAAAGTTACACAAATAGACATTTCTTGTGTAATTTTTTATTAGAAAACGATTGACATAAATTTTAGAACACTAGCATGAACCGTTCTCGAGATACTGTAAATTTTTCAAAAAAATTATCAAAAAATCATATAAAATAAAAATAAAATATTTCCTATTGAGAAACACGTTCACTTTTCATATGTAATATTATGCAATAAATTTGTTGACATCATTTCTTTTATTTCGCGTCGTACCAAAATCAAATGAGTCTAGGGTAACCTTAAGTGACTTATCTAGGGTAAAATGAGTAGTAGGATAACCTTAACTGACTTATCTAGGGCAAAATGAGCACTAGGTTTCAGTGACTTATCTACCAAATTTCAAATTTGGTCAATTTGTTTTTCATATAGACTGGATATATACCATTTTTGTGGGCCATTTTGAAAATAAAAGGCTGGGTTCTTTTTTTTTACCTCAAATCGTACCAAAATCTTATTAGCACCAGAGTAACCTAAGTGATTTATCCACCAATCCACCAAATTTTGTGAAATTCGGTCGATTAGTTTTTTTAGTTAGAGTGGATACATATTTTTTGCGGGCCATTTCGCAAAAGAGACAGTCTCCTACCCTCCCCCCCCCGAATCGTACCAAAATATAATTAGTATAAGGGTAATGCACTTTGGTCAATTTATTTTTCGTCTAGAGTGGATACATACATTGCACAGACAGATATATAGACAATCACTTACACAAACAGATACACAGACAAACACACACACAGAC
Source organism: Amaurobius ferox (assembly GCA_951213105.1). Lineage (NCBI taxonomy): Eukaryota > Metazoa > Arthropoda > Arachnida > Araneae > Amaurobiidae > Amaurobius > Amaurobius ferox. Next base: position 110,912,773 of record OX578153.1, read on the forward strand.
GTCACGCTAAAATAGTTTTTAGGTTTCTAGAGTGCTCGAAACGTGTAGATCCGTTGGAAATTCGACTGGCGATAATCGGCACGATTAAAATACTTATTTCAATGCACTTTACAGTCTTTTGTACGCAGGTTGTTATTTTCAAAAGTGTTTTTCTGAGTTTTTCAAAAGATTATTTTTTGAGTTGGCAACAGAGCCGTCATAATGATTAAACCTGCTTATTTGCCTCAATTTATACTATTTTAGGACTTGTTACTTACTTGAAAAGTAAATACGTTTTAAGAAAAATAAAAAATAACTTGGAAACAAAAATCTATACTATATATAAAAATATTTTTCACTTTTCCTACATACATAGTATAATATATATGGAAAGTATTATGACGGTGTGAGAAAAATCAAATTTGAGTTTTCGACAGAAGAACACGTTTCATGCATCCCTGAACTAAAATCGAACATTTATTTCTATGGGCATGTATGTTAGTATGTGTGTGTGTGAGAGAGAGAGTGAGTCTGTGGACGCGACATTTCACGAACGACAGAAGCGTGTCGAAAATAAATTGGTACGACTATTACAATCAGTGAATACTGGAACATTAGTGATTTTAAACACAATCTAATGTTCGGAAGACCCCCCCCCCTCCCCATACACACACCACAATTTTCGAATGAATTTTTTAAAATGTCATTAAAAAATCAGAATCTTCAATAACAATAATTAATATATTATTTAAGACGTAATTTAAAAGTTAAAAACGAAAGATACACACTTTAGAACGTTATCATGAACCGTTCTCGAGATATTTCGCAATTTATGAATGAATTATTAGAAAAATAATTTAAAAATCAGGACTGTCAATATTCTTAAACAAATAATCATTTCAAAATTTTTCATTATAGAACAAATGGCACAAACTTTAGAACATATGTATGAGCTGTTCTAGATACATTTGCATGCTTTTTAAGTAAATTTATCAACAAAAATAACCTAAATTTAAAAAAAGTAATAAGTATTATCAACTAGTTTCTCTATCTATTTACAATTTTATACAACGAATCTGTTAACATCATTCTTATGGATCCGCTTCGTTCTACTCACAAGAGAGGACATTTTCTTGTGGCAATTTATATTTTGACGTCCAAGAATTTGTCTGTGGTCATTTATTTCACGAGATATTAATTAAACGTCTGTTGCACTTTGACAAGGATTTTTCCCATAATTATGAATAGCATTCTGTTTGGACTAATAAATAAGTTTCCCAAAGTGATAAGATACTTTTTATAGTAGTTTTATATTTCGACGCCAAACATTTCGCCAAAAGTTATTTATATCACGGGATTTTTTATATTAAAGGCGAATGCATTTTGATGAGGATGCACGAGTGTGGGAATAATTCATTCTGTAAGAGCTGATGTTGACAGAAGAGCCCAATTTCAATTTACGTAATTCAATGCCAAAAGCATTTTATTGAGAATATTGTGCATCATAATTTCGAGGTGAAGTCATTGGATTATGTAGAAAAATTCTTGCACTTGCTCACAACAGTTTCTTTTTTCTTTTTTAGATGTATGTCCAAGCAGTTCTTCAGAAACATAACAATTCTCAATTTTGAGAAAAGTTATATATTATCATTTTTATCGAAATTTCTTTCGCAAAAGAACTTTTTCTATTTATCCCCCCTCCCCCCCCCCCAGTATAAACCAAGATTTTTAAACTTTTGTAACTCTGATTTTAGAGGACGCCAATATCGTTCCTCAGAAATGTTTTTTACTTTCCCTACAATACATGGTAATGTATAGGGAAAGTATTGGGATCGTGTCAAAAATCGTAACTCGAATTTTGGACGAATCTACACGTTTTGGAACCTCAAGAACACGAGAAAACTATTTTTAGCTTGACGTCTCTGTGTATGTATGTATGTCTGTCTGTGCAATGTATACATCGAATCTAACTCAAAAATTGATGGACCATATTTCATTAAAATTTTATAGGCAAGTCTTGTGAATTACCCTGGTGCTGATTAGATTTCAGTACGATTCAGTATAAAAGAACCTGCCATTTTTTAGCAAACTGGCCCTCACAAAATCACACGTATCCACTCTAACTAAAAAATTAACTGACCAAATTTCACACTATTTGGTAGATAAGTCACTTGTGGGTTGCCCTAATTAGATTTTGGTACGATTTGAAAAAAGACAACATGCCTTTTTTTACAAAATAGCTCGCAAAAATCGTCAAAATCTGAAATAAAAGACTACGTATGCTCAATTGTATCCTTTAAATGATTATTTTATAAGTAATTTTTTACGATGAAAAGAATAAGACCAATCCCATTACTTTAGGACTAGCCGTTCTCGAGATATTTTAGTTTTTTCGCAATGTTGCTACGCTGCCTTTGAAAACGCATCCCGTTACCAAATGAAAACGAAAATTGAATTAAAAGTGCCAATTCAGTGTCATTTTGAATAATTATGCGTGTTACTTTATGCAATTAAACCCAATTTAATGAGTTATTCAAGAAATAAAGAAAAAATAAATGAGTCTGTAGGAAAAGCCATGTACTGCCTACATCAGATTTTTACTTTCCCTGCAATACATGGTAATGTATAGGGAAAGTATTGGAATCATGACGAAAATCGCAACTCGAGTTTTCGACGGATCTACACGTTTCGAGACCTCTAGAATACGAAAAAACTATTTTTAGCGTGACGTCTGTGTGTGTGTGTGTGTCTGTCTGTGCAATGTATGTATCCACTCTAACTCAAACACTAATGGACCGAATTTCATAAAATTTGCTAGGTAAGTCACTTGGGTGTGACCCTAGTGCTGATTAGTTTTTAGTACGATTTGGGATAAAAGAACCCTCCTTTTTTTTTGCGAAATGGCTCGCAAAAATTGCCTATATCCACTCTAGATGAAAAACTAATGGACCGAATTTCACAAAACTAAAGTCGCTTGTGGGTCACCCTGGTGCTGATTAGATTTTGGTACGATTCGAAAAAAAAAATAACCTGCCCTTTTTTGCAAAATGGCCCGCAAAAATCGTCAAAACCTGAAATAAAACACTACGTATGCTCAAATATAATGCTTGTTTTATACGTAATTTTTAACGAAGAAAATAATACGACCAACCCCATTACACCAGTCCAGTTACCAGCCATTACACCAGTCCATTTACAGTCCAGTTACCAAATGAGAACGAAAATTGAATTAAAAGTGAATTAAATTTAATTAAAATAAAGAGAACGTGGATATAAGTCTGCAGGGAAAGTCATGTGCTGCCTACATCAGATTTTTAATTTTCTACTTGCGCCGTGCGTTACCTGGCTAATAAGTCGAATTGACGTATCACAACGATTGGTGAAAGCTATATTGGAAATACTATGGTTGTTAATCTTAATAAGCAGATTTTTCTTAATAAGCAAGAGTTTGACAATAAGCAAGAAGTTGACACACTGTATCAAACATATTAGCTCAATTGTTGAGCAATAACAAATCCAGCTTATTAAAACTTTTAACAACTGCTACATCACTACTTAGAAATAAAGAACTGTTACGGGCTCTGATGGGACTTATATAGATTCACAGTTCTTATATGAGCCACTGTTCCTACTTATCAACTCCAGGTGTGGATAGTATTTCAATTGTTATCCTGCTGTCCACTACACTGGAGTTTATCCAACATCTTATTAAATTTAAACCCTTCAACTAAGACAAATAATGAACAGATTATGACTTAGAATTGATACAAAAGAAATATAATAGACAGATTATGGCATAAAATTAATATGAATATTATTTGCATAACATTAGAACACATTAAATTCTTCACTCTAACACTAGCATTGTCAATAGCGTCAAAAATGCATAACATGAGAATTATACACATAAATGCTGAAATTCAAGGTTAAAAAAGCAATGGTTAAAAATATCCCAAAGAGTTATTGCTATCACACTAGTAATGCTAAAACAAGTTTGAATTACAACGTCAAACGTTTAATGATTGAAACATGTACTTACTCCTAACTGCCCACTGTTCCATTGTTCTGACAGCTCTCAACCACCGCAGTAACGAGAAGGTGCAGTCACTGGATAAAGTGACATCAGAACTCAATTCCATCACCAGAGGCATAAGATGTCTAAGACCTTTGGAAGCTAACTCTTGCATCTTTAGTTTCATCGATTTAAGAGAATCCACCACAATTTGCTCTTGATTAACAGCTTCTGTTGTTATCTCTTCGGGAATTGCTTCAGTGGTAGTGTTCGCTTTGAAGTTAGGTCTAATCCTGCGATTCTCGTGCCTTACAGAAGCTTCTGTTTGGAAGTCCGATATGTTGGGACTAAATGACTCTGTACTTTCATCATTTTGTTTAGAACCATTTTGTTTTGAGACATCGCTATCAATGTCGGAAGCAGGTGGTAAAATGCGAGGGTAAGTTCCAACATTGGAAATATTCCTTTTGGAATCCTGGAGTGTTGTTGAAGATATGGATTGTGTACTTGGAATTGTAGATTCTGTGACTTTGCTTGTGGACGAGGTTGAAGTGACTGGACGCACTGACTTTGTGGTTGAATTCATTTGAATTCTGAAAACTTTACTTGGAACTTTTTTCACTTCCATATCCATGACAGGCGTTTCAGAGACGTTATAAGGCTTAGTGATTGGTTTTAAAATTCCATATAAGTCTTTAGTGGATTCTGTTACTGCGCTTTGATTATGACCCATTTTTGCACTAATATTAGGTTGTGAGAAAACAACATGCTGAAATACGCTTTTGGGCGAGTTTGAGCTAATGATCTTTTCATCTTTCAAACCAGATATGAAGTCTAAGCTGTCATTTTTGAATTTGGGTGCAAACTTATTGCGGTTTGTGGGAACGTAAAGGACTTTGGGAACTGCAGAACTCGTTCTGTGAGGTATGCTATGTGTTGTTCCTGTTCTAAAGTTAAAAACAATCTTTTTCTCAGTATTGGTAAATTCAAAGTCACTGGGAGATACAGTGGATGTTTTCATGATTGGAGAATATGTGAATTTGTGCTTGAATTGTGGCATTTTTGTAGTAGTTGGCACTTGCTTAAATGATGTATGATTTCTGCGGCCGAATACCTTATTTGCTAGATGTAAAGCATTAATAACTTTAGTCTGCGATTGAATGGAATAATTTTGTACATTTGGTTGACTATGTTGGGTAGTTGAATCCGAATTCGGCACATCGGTTACAGTTATAGCTGGCATTGTCATGGGAAGTAAAGTATATGGAACTGAAGTACTTGTCACTTCTTGCAGACTTTCTGTTGTCGTGTCATCAAACATTATATCATGTTGTGGTCCCCTGAAAAACTGTTTATTTGAACTTGTACTTTGTTCTGGAGTTTCCATGAGTTCGTATTCATATGATGGTCTCTCAACTTCGTGAGTATTCTCAACCTGACTCTCACTTGTTGTCATTTCAAAATGGCTATGAGTTGGCTCAGATGGAGCTTCTGTTGTCTCTACAATGTCGGGTTTTTGAGACGTCTCGGTTTTATCTCGGTTTTCTAATTCGTAATTGCTTGATTTAACTGTGTTGAAACTTGATTGAGGATGAGTTGTTATTTCTGGAGTAAACTGCCTGAACCCGAAGTTTTGAATTCTAGAACTTTGTGTTATGCGGGGTGGTACCATGATATCAGAGGAAATGTATTCTGAAGAATTAATCCAAGGATTAGCAGGAACCACAAATTTCTCATTGTTGAACCCTTGTTCCCTTTCTGATACAATGTATTTTGGAATAAGACTGTTTCCATATTTTGGACGGCTTCTATTTCTGAACGGGTGACGCATTGGTGCTTTTGTGATGAAATATCTCGGTGTTGCGCTGTGTAATGGATCATCGTTAACATTTCTATTAGAATTTCCAACATGTTTTGGAATTTCTATCATTTTAACGTTTGATGAATCATGCAAATTTCGAAGTGGAACAATATTCCTAATATTTCCTTCGTAATGCAAATTTGGCGATGGAACAATGTTTCTAGAATTTTCTTCGTAATGCAAAGTTAGAGGTGGAACTACGCTTCTCGTGTTTTCGTTGTTACTTAAATTTGGCGGGGGAGCAGTGTTTTTGAAATTTTCTTCGTAATGAAAACTTGGAGGTGGAACAATGTTTCTGATCCTTTCCTCATAATTCACATTTGATGGTGGAACAATATTCCTGGAATTTTCATCGTATTGCCTGTTGGGTGGCGGAGAAATATTCCTGATATTTTCTTCATAGTTGAAACTTGGTGGTGGAACAATGTTTTTGACATCTTCTTCGTAAAGCTTTGTATATAACGTTGCTTCTGTCACGGGGGTTTCTATAAATTCTTCATTTTGAATAGCAGTAATATCTGCATTTTCACTTGCAGCAGCAGGTTTAGTGTTTTCTCTTATTCCAGGTCCCGTGTTCTCGCTTGTAAAATGTTCTGCGTTTTCACTGACATCGCGTTCTGGAGATTTGCCGGCAACTGGTTTTGCAGTTTTCCTAACGGCAGGCCCATATGTCTCAGTAGCTGCAATTAAGGATCCATGCTGGTTTTGATAATTAAGTGATAAAATTTCATCTTCAGGGGTTGTCAAACGTTTAGGAAAATACGGCACAAAATGTGACGGAGACAATTCGCCATTTTCCTTGTGAATTTTCTTACTGTAGATATCATGCAGTGTTCCTGGAACAGGTTTTATCAGTTTTTGTTTTGTATGGCGATATTTTTGCTTTATTTCTTCTTCCATGGGGAATTCTTCTTTAACTGAGATAGATGCTATTGACTCTTCACCTTGGAAATTGCCCAAACTGTGACTAAACGGTGGTCCTTTATCAGTGTTCACTGCTTTGTGAATCTCTTTCTCTATCTTTATTGGCAAAGAGCCATCTAATCCACCATTTTCTTTTCGGAAATCCCAATATTTTTTCCCAGACGTAGATATGTTTGAATGATGGGTGGCATCAGCAGGTAAAAGTTTCTCGTTTTCATTTAATTTATTTTCTTTAGATCCATTACTTAAATGCGTCCTATCTGCAGGCTGAGAATGTGATACACCAATAGTATCCTCTTTTTCACCACTCTCCTCCTCAGAAATAATGAATTTCACAGGTTTCATGCCAGGAGAGTTAGATCCATCTTTCTGGTAACCTAAATTTTTGAGAAATTCCGACAATTCTTCTGAATCAAGAGTTTGTTCCGATGCCACTGGACGTCTATGATTAACGCTCAAGACTTCTGTGACAGCAGATTGTTGTGCAGGCCTTGTTGATTGAAATTCCGATGATTTCTCTTTCTGTTCATTCTGGTACACTGAAAAGGGGTGCTGAATTTCAGGTTTCGGTCTAGATGTTGCTGATACTTGGTCATACTGCATATTTTGGGGGATCCTTGAATTTTTATCACTTAGAAACTGTATGTTCTTTTTAAGTGCATCTTCGTATTGAGATGCAGGAATTAAGAATGGATGAGGTATTTGTTGTTGTATTGATAATTTTGGTCTATCTGTCACTAATAAATGAGGTTGAGGGATATTTTTCATAAGTTCTTCAATTTCAGCATTTAACTGCTGTCTTAAATGTTGAATTCTCGGTACGTTTTTGGTATTGCCTTGTGCGCTACCAGGAATCATAAAAGATTGGGGAACCTCTTTATTTACTGTTGTACTTGGTGTTAATCTTTTCGGCACTTGTTGCCGTGGAACATTTTTAAGAACTTGCGCCATTTCTAAAAATCGAGGATCTTGCATTCGATCTTTTTCGAGTTTACCTTTTGAACCAGCCGTGGGCACTAAATACGATGGCCGAACATGCTGTTGTTGTGGGATGATTTGTGTTGTGACACGAGGATGTTGAATACTAGGTTTTGGAATTATTATTTTTTGGTTAAAAGTGCTTCCTTTTGATGACGTTAAGTCATGTTCTGGGAACACAAACCGATGATTTGGCATTACTTTGTTTTGTCCACTTGCCAACATCTGATTTTGACCTAAAAACATCTCTGGAGGAACTTGTCTACCGCTCTTGGGTTTTGATATATAGACAACCGCTGGACTTCCGGTTTTAGTCCTAGACGGATCCATCGGTATGTGGTGTATAACGTCCACTACTTTATTATTAGAGTTCTGACTGCGTATTCTGTTCGTCGAGGAGGAACTCAAAATATCAGCAATGGTAGCTTCTACTGATGCTGTGTTGTGCTGTCTTGGTGGATATGCCATTGATTGAATTGGAATTGATTGCACAAATTGAGCCCTGCTTTGTTGCTTTCTCATTGATGAACTTCTTGTTGGGGAACTTTGAAGCATTGACTGAGGTCGTAATACCGATGGTTGATTCGTTTGAAATAAAGAAGGATTGTGCATTACCTAAAAATGAAACAGGACAAAATAGTAAGTAAACAGGTCTTATGAAGATTTAAGATATAATTAAAAAGACATATACAGAATATTACAAAACAGACATATACAAACATACATATATAATACAGACATATACAAAATATGGTAACATATCCCTTAGGCAAACAAATATAAAATATTTCATTTTACAAAGAAGGAAACACATTAAACGGATTGTAGTCACAAAACACGCCTATAAGGAGTTTTTCCGAAATTAATTCGAATTTGAGTTTTCAGCCAATGAGCACTTTTCATGCATCGCTTAACTCGAATTCAAAGTTTATGATGTGATGTCTGGGAGCATGTATGTGTGTGTGCCCGTAATCACTTATGAATGCGATATCTCCCCAACCAATGAAATTTTTCGAACGCAATTTAGTATGATTATTACAATCAGAGAATACTGGGAACTTACTGATTTTAAACGCAATCGAATATTCGGAAAACCTCCTAATTTTTGAATAAAGTTTAAAAAATATCGTTCAAAAATCAAGACCTACCAATACTGTTAAATAAATAATCATTTTATAAGTCATTTTTTATTATAAAACGAATTACATCAATTTTAAAAAACTAGTATGAATTGTTCTCGAGTTATGAATATTTTTTCAAATAAATTTACATGAACATTACATAAAATTAAAAAACAGTTAGTATTATCAAATACTAGCAGCGATTACCCGGCGTTGCTCGGGATTTACGATGCAAAACTCTGATAAAAATCATATAGGGCAGTGATAGGGCAGTGAATCTTACTCATATAGGGCAGTGAATCTTATACATAGTTTTTTCACTGTGAAAGAAGTAAATTCATTGCATTATGTAAGAAAAAAAATCATTGCATTATATAAGTCATAGCTGCTTCCGGTGTGCCTGCGGCACGCCCTTCGCATCTAGGCCATCCGGGCTGGTGGCCCTGGCGGGCAACGTCTCGGAATGCGATTATTTGGTGTCCACAATTGATGTACAGTTGATATGTACAGTTTGAAAAGAAAACTGAAATTACTCTTAAACGTTAGGCAACAATGCAAATGTTAACAAATTAAATTACATTACCCTAATTTGTTAGGTTTTACAGCAATGCTTGCTTGTAACCACATTTTTTGATTTTCCTCCCGGAGCTGAATCATACAAATTTTGTGAAGTTCTTACTCTTGAGCATGCCACATACAATTGGTCATGAGAGAAGCAAGAACTTTCTAAATTCACGCCTGCAAACTTAAGGGTTTGTCTTTGAGCTTTGTTGATGGTCATGGCAAATGCCAGTCTAACTGGGAACTGGACTCGTTTGAAGCTGAATGGTAGGTCGGTTGGTAACAACGGTATGCGAGCTACGAATACCGTGGCTACGAAATACGAATGGCTACGAAATACGAATTACGAAATACGAAATACGAATTACGAAATACGAAATACGAATTACGAAATACGAAATACGAATTCGTGGCTACGAAATACGAATACCCGTTAATACCGTGGCTTCGATGACATTTGGTAAAATATTTTTGACACAGAACCGTGTTACATTGCATAGTTTTGGCGGGTCCAGATTCCGCAGAAGCATTATTGGCGATCCTTTCTTTAACTTCAAGATATGAGAAGACATTCCAGGTGGCTCAAGGTAGTTCGGAAATTCCAGCGGGTAAGTAACGGCATCATCGATTCGGTGTCCACTGCAGAGTCAAATGACTTGTCATGATATAAGAAAGAATCTTCCTCATAAAATGCTGATAATTAAATAACCATTTTGATTTCTTAATACTTTTCGTTGTTGAGTAAGCCTTCGAAAAATAAACCATGGTGATAGAGTTTCCATTTAAATTCATATTTTAAATCTGCGATTTTCAAAAGTGACTAATACGTTCAATAACCTCCCACAAAATTCAGAGATTTAATTAACTTTCACGTTTTAAACCAGCGATTTCCCACCTTTTTCGTTGGGAATCATGGAGTTAGAGAGTAGAACTCCTAGGAAAAAATTTCGTTTTCCATTAATATCTCGACAACCCTTGATCTTAGAAACTCGAAACTTGTACTAAATTTATGGGTGGCTATTTTAAAGCTACCCACAAAATTTCATTCAATTCAGTGCAGCTGTTCTCTCGTGATGATGAGACAAACGAAAGTATCGTTTTTTATTAATATCGCAATAATCCTTGGTGTTAGAAACTCGAAACAAAGACTAAATTTTAAGTGAGGTTATTTTAAGACAACCCACCAAATTTCGTCAAATTCGGTTCAGCCGTTCTTCCGTGATGTTGGATCATAATACAACATACATACATACATACTTTTCTTTTATATATATATATAGATGTTTACTTTCCATATGCAATATTATGCAACAAATCTGTTAACACCAATATCGTGGATCTAGTTCATTCCATTCATAAGAGAAGGTACTTTTGTAATAGTTTTATATTTTGACGTCCAAGAATTCGCCCATAATCACTAATTTCAAGAAATATTAATTAAATGACAATTGTATTTTGATGAGGAATTTGAACGTGGGTATAAAAGTATTCTCGTAGATTAGAAAATATACTCTTGTAGTAGAAGAAAATTACTTGTACGACTATAATACATGTGTTTCAAAAATCTTTGTAATCATAAAACAGATGACGTAATAAATTGAAAATATCAATATCTCCGTAACTATTCAACCCGATAGCAGTAATTGATTTAATCCAGTTAAAAATGTAATTCCGAAAAAAAATGTTTTTATATACTTTTCTTAATTATTTAAATTGGAAAAGATTTAATAAAAATCATCTGCTGTATAAAAAAAATTGGGTATAGTTCCGTTCAATAGCGACAGGATATTTGTTTTTTTGTCAAATAAATTTGCAGAAAAAATATCGCTTCCATAATTCTATGGGGGGTTCATTTTGAACATTTTCTAACATAATTTAAAAGTGTTTATGACCTTGGTCATTCTGTCCGTCTGTCTGTTTGCACGATAATTGCCTTAAAAATGGCTTTATCAAAATGATATTTTAGTATATTGTTCAGATGGTCTGTGAGACATATGGGAATGTAAATGAATAATGTCACTCAATTAGTTTCGGATTGAATCCTGGTTGAAAAAGTGAAATGCATTGAACCCTATGGAACCTAATTTTTCAAACATTTTTAAGCGAAGTTAAAATTCCCAAATTGCTTTGAAAATTTTAGGAAATATTCAAATTATCCTATAAAATATATATTAAAAGAATTTGAGCAAAATATGTTCGGTAGTTTTTTAAATAAAAATTAAAATAATAATTACACCCATATTATGTGAAGAGATCACGTGACCCACTTCAAAATAAAATAGGGCATCCACCTTTTTTTCCAGGGTCAAAATTGTGATTTTTAAAGTTCTTTTAAATTTATATTTACTGTTGAATCCGTCTTAAAACTGCTTTATTTTTGCGTATTTTCTCTGAATCTATATTCTACGCCAACGCAATTACAGTAATTTTGAGTTCAAATGATCATCAAACTTTGATTATGTCTACAACGATACCTAATTTTAACGTATGCAGAATGTAAACAAATCAAGCTGTAAGATGAATTGTATAAAAATTGCTGAATTTTTTTTACCTCATAATTATTTAGCTATGGAGTCTGGAATATAGGTGATATGAATGAAATATTAATTAATTTTAGATAGAGAAGCAGACGATTTTACAGCATTAAACATGGAGTTAAAAAATACTTTTACCTCCATAGTATTAAGTCTTAAATACTATGGAGGTAAAATAAATTATTGTAGTACTGGGATAATTCAAAACATATCACTGAATGTATCGCATTTTAGAGATTTTTAAATAATATTCCATTGCATTTGGAAAGTGTTTCATAATCAATGCTTCATGCATAACTTATCTTTCTTAGTTATTAATATATCGACAGGCCCTGGACTTAGAAACTCGAAATATGGACTCCATTTTAAGCGGGGCTATTCCAAACTTACCCACAAAATTTCATGAAATGCTGTGCAGCCGTTCTCCCGTAATGATACGCCAGAAACACATACCCACAGACAAATTTTCAATTTCATTTTTATTCATATTAACAGCGTCCATCACAAACAAAGAACCTCTAAAAAAAACCCAAGTATTTAACATACCCTATCCCAGACAGTTCCCCCTTTACAGACATTGGGATCCATGTCTGCAAAAGGGGATCGAACTGTTTGGGATAGGGTATGTCAAATACCTGTCTTTTTGAGAGGTTCTTTGTTTGGGATGGACGCTGTCCCACCCGTAAGCAAAAGGTTAAGATGGAAGGCTTCAAAAATTATCCCAGGACCCCTAAATTGCAAGTTCTTCAGTGCACACTTGATATGTTTCTTATTGCTTTACAAATCTATTAGTTCTACTTGCATGTTTCAAAACATCAAACTACGCAATTGACTTAGTTAAACGCTTCCAATTTCGTGCAAAGATGTTGTTCAGAAAATTTTCCGCATCTCCTGAAAACTTAATTTTAACGGATGTCTGTCTCAAAGATCGAACGCGTTTGCGTATTTCTCTCGAAATATGCAAAACGTAATGTTAAGACAAATTATGCTGTGATAAACGCATCTGAAGTATTTTTCCTCCAGGCAAAAGTGCACCGAATTGACATTGCAGATTGTACGTCTTACAACATGTAATGACGCAAACGAACAGAAAAATCTGCTGTGGACAGCACATGACTTTGTCTGCCGACTCATATACACGTTCTCTTTATTTCTTCAATAATTCAATAAATTGATTTTAATGGCACAAAATAACACACAAAATTATGTTAAATGACACTGAATTTGCACTTTTAATTCAGTTTTCGTTTTTATTCGGTAACTTGACTTATTTTCAAAGGTGGCGTAACGAAAATGTGAAAAAACTAAAATATCTCGAGAACGGTTGGACTTAGAGTAATGGGGTGGGTCTTATTCTTTTCGTGGTCAAAAAATACGTATAAAAAAGCATTCCCATATAATTTTAGCACTTCCATTTTGGTATAAATTGGAATCAATTACTGCCTTCAGGTTTAAAGGAGTTATTGATAACGGGTTTATTGATTAACGGGTTTATTGATAATTTCAATTTATACATGTACTCTACTAATACAGGTTATATTTTCCAATATTCGCATATATAAGTAGTACGAGTCCAATACAATTTTAACCCTTTTATTTTGCATATATTTATTCAATTTCGTATTTTTTGTAAATTTGCTTACAAAACGGGCCAGGATGTTTTATTCTTCAGATTTGCTCGTGAAAATAATTTTGTATAACGAGAACAGATATTTTTAAACTTCTTTTTAGGAGCATTAAATTAAATATTTTAACAGAATATTTTGATTAATAATGCCATTCAGTATACTATAGGAATTTGCACATGATTGTGAATTTTAAGTTTCTTTATATTATATACTCCGTACGAAGAACGGGTATGTTGCTAGTACTTTACGAAAAATTTGGAGACTTTTTTACATTGAAAAATACCGGCAAATTGACAAAAATGTCATCAAATTCTACGGAAATCACGGAAAATTAAGTTGACTCGACACATTGCAATAACTGACTTCAATTTTACTTTCCCTGTAATAATGCATAGGGAAAGTATTGGAATCATACCGAAAAACACAACTCGAGTTTTCGACAGAAAGACCTCTAAAATACGATAAAACTATTTTTAACGTGACGTCTGTGTGTGTGTGTGTGTGTGTCTGTCTGTCTGTCTGTGCAATATATGTATCCACTCTAACTCAAAAACTAATGGAGCGAATTTCATAAAATTTGATAGGTAAGTCACTTATGTGTGATCCTGGTGCTGATTAGATTTTGGTATGATTCGGGATAAAAGAACCGCCTTATTTTGCGAAATGGCCCACAAAAATTGTCTGCACCCATTCTAGCTGAAAAATTAATGGATCGAATTTCACAAAATTCGGTAGATAAGTCGCTTGTGGGTTACCCTGATACTGATTAGATTTTGGCATGATTCGGATTTTTTTTGGCATGATTCTACCTTTCCTTGCGAAATGGACCGCAAAAATCGTCAAAATCTGAAATAAAAACTACTTATGTTCAAATGTATCCATTAAATGTTTGTTTTAAAAGTAATTTTTAACGATGAAAGGAATAAGACCAACCCCATTATACTTGGACTAGCCGTTCTCGAGATATTTTAGTTTTTTTGTATTTTCTCTACGCCACTTTTGAAAATAAGTCCAGTTTCCAAATGGGAACGAAAATTTAATTAAAAGTGAATTAAACTTAATTGAAATAAAGAGAACGTGAATATAAATCTGCAGAGAAAGTCATGTGCTGCCCACATCACATTTTTTACTTTCCCTGCAATACATGTTAATGTATAGGGAAAGTATTGGAATCATGTCGAAAATTGCAACTCGAGTTTTCGAGGGATCTACAAGTTTCGGGACATCTAGAACACGAAAAATTATTTCTAGCGTGACGTCTGTGTGTGTGTGTGTGCGTGTGTGTGTGTGTGTGTGTGTGTGTGTCTGTCTGTCTGTCTGTGTGTCTGGCTCTCTGTGTAATGTATGTATCCACTCTAACTCAAAAACTAATGGACCGAATTTCATAAAATTTGGTTAGTAAGTCACTTGAATGTGACCCTGATGCTAATTAGCTTTGGGTACGATTCGTAAAAGTTGAACCTGCCCTTTTTTGCAAAATGGCCCGTAAAATTTCATGTATCAATTCTAGCTAAAATACTAATTGACCTAATTTCACAACATTTGGTAGATAAGTTACTTATGGGATATTCAGGTGCTGATTAGATTTTGGTACGATTCGGAAAAGAAGGACTTCCCTTTTTTTACGAAATGACCCCCAAAAATCGCCAAAATCTAAAAAACAAAAGAGACTACATATGCTGAAATGTATTAATTCAATTCTTGTTTTATACGCAAATTTTGATGAGGAAAATAATATAACACACTCCATTATACTTTAGGACTAACCTTTATCATGTTATTTGAGATTTCTTGCATTTTTGTTACGCCGTTTTCGGAAAAATATCCAATTACCAAATAAAAACGAAAATTGAATTAAAAATGCAAATTTAGTGTTATGTGCTTTCGGAAAAATATCCAATTACCAAGTAAAAACAAAAATTGCATTAGAAAGGTAAATTTAGTGTTATTTTGTGCAATTAAACCCAATCTAATGAATTGTTAAAGAAATAAAGAAAATATGAATTTGAGTCTGCAGAGAAAGTCATTTGCTGCCCACATCAGATTTTTACTTTCCCTGCAATACATGGACTAAATGAACCCGCCTTTATTGCGAAATGACCCGCAAAAATTGCATGTATATCCACTCTAGCTGACAAACTAATTGATCAAATTATACAAAATATGGTAGATAAGTCACTCGTAGATGTGATGCTGGTTAGATTTTGATACGATTGGGGAACAGTCCAAATAGTTGCTCTTAGTCCTCTGGACGAGTCGGACGGTCTGGGTCTTCAACGATTGGGGAACAAAGAATCTGTCTTTCTTTTTCTTGCGAAATGACACATAAATCTAATATATTCGATCTAAAATAAATAGTTCATGTGCAAGGTAGTGAAACTCTGAAATAAATACTGAAATATATTAATTAAGTACTTATTCTACGTGTAAAGTTTAACAACTAAGCGAATAAATCTGCCCCATGACTGTAGGATAAGCCTTTCTCGAGATATTGTATTTTTTGGAATTTCAAGGACCTGAAGAATTTAAAGTGAATTAAGTTGAAAATCGAAACGAAGATGCAATTAAAAAAATGAGTTGAATATAATATCAGAGAATTATCCATATTATTTTCCGCAATTAAACTCAATTTAATGCATAATAAAATAAAAAATTACAAAGTTAATTTGAATCTGCAGGGAAAGTCATGTGCTGCTCACATCAGATTTTTACTTTCTCTGCAATAGATGGTAATGTATAGGGAAAGTATTGGAATCATGCCGAAAATCGCAACTCGAGTTTTCGACGGATCTATACGTTTCGGGACCTCTAAAACACAAAAAGACTATTCGCGTGACGTCTGTGTGTGTGTCTGTCTGTCTGTGCAATGTATGCATCCACTCTAACTCAAAAACAAAACAAATGGACCGAATTTCATAAAAAATGTAGTAAGTCACTGGTGTATGCCCCTGCTGCTGATTAGTTTTTGGTGCGATTTCGAATAAAAGAACCCGCCTATTTTTGCGAAATGGCCAGCAAAAACTGCATGTATCCACTCTAGCTGAAAAACTAATGAACCGAATTTCGCAAAATTTGGTAGACATATCGCTTGTGGGTTACCCTGGTGCTGATTAGATTTTGGACACGATTCGGGAAAAAAAATAACCTGCTTTGTTTTAGTCCACAAAAATCGTCAAGATCTGAAGTAAAAGACTACGTATGCTCAAATATATCAATTAAATTCTTGTTTTACATGTAACTTTCGACGATGATAAGAATAAGGACCAACCACATTACTCTTGGACTAGCCTTTCTCGAGATATTTTAGTTTTTCCACATTTTTGCTACGCTGGTTTGGAGTATAAGTGCAGTTACTAAATGAAAACGAAAGCTGAATTAGAAGTGCAAATTAGTGTCATTTTAAGTAATTATGCATTTTATTTAGTGCAATTAAACTCAATTTAATGGATTGTTCATGAAATAAAGAGAAAATGAATTTGAATCGGCAGAGAAAGTTATGTGCTGCTCACATCAGATTTTTTTCCCTCATATACCTGTTGTTAAATACTAAGCAATCAACGAAATGTTATTCAATAAAGAAACATTTTATAATTATTTGCGTACGCTTGGAGATTGCGCTTCAGTTTGGGAGTCGGATGAATCAGCTTAGTTCTAGAATACCCGACGTTCAGTGTTTCTTTCAGGTATACCTCCGGCGGTGCGAAGCCCTCTGGAGACGAGTATTCCCTCCCCCCCCTCCCCGAAGACATTTTATATTAACTTAGCTTCTATTTATGTGACACAGCATTTAGATATATTTAAATGGGACATATAGAAAATTTGACACCCCCTAAAATTTCATTCGCCCTCCCGGCCAAAAAGTCCTGAAAGAAACATTGTCGACGTTGCCTGGGATTTTAGAATGCAAAATTCTGATTAAAATTATACTGAAACTAAGAACTAATCCTCTAAAGCCAACAAACGCTTTAACAACAAGCCCATTTAGAACAATAGAGAAATACACATGTTGTGACATCACGACTTTCGAGAACGTATTCCCTTCTTCATAAAACTCCTAACAACGAACACACCCCAGCAGTTGTAGCGCCAGAAAGGTGAAACTTGTGTCCAGCTAGCATTTTACTATAGCGGTCGAAATTGAAAATCGCAGCTTTTACAGCCAATTAAAAATTTCAGAGAACTCAGTAATGGAGTAAAATAATATTAGAATGCGAAAATATCACTTCATAATCATGCTAAATATTAAAATCGTGCAAAATTAAATTGCAAATATTAAATCGTAAGCATTAAATTGCAAAAATTAAGCATATTTCTATGTAATTTTAGTTTTTCTTTTAATTATGAAGAAATTGACCTACGAGTTTTGTTAAAAAAAATCGTTAGAAAATACGTTCTTCGATGGTGTCAAATTGAAATCTCTGATAATATTTTCAATCACAAAGGAACTGATTTGTATGGAAATAGCTCAAAATTACGCTTCAACATAAAATAACTAAAAACGTATTTCAAATTTCAAAAAATTCACTGCAAGGTATCATGAGATCAAACCTGAATTATCACTATACGAAATTTTATACTAACTGTGCGCCGCTTAAATTTCCAATAACGCGACCAACAGACAGACGTTTTTATTAAAGATGTTAAATTACATCATCTAAGTCAGCGTTTTTTAAAGTGTGTTCCGCGGAACCCTTGGTGTTCCGCAACGTGATAGTTTCGTGTAAATTTACTTAAAAATTAAACAAAAAAAGAGTAAAATTTGAATGCATAATTTGTACAAGAATAATTTTTTTTCTAATTTTGGGGTTCTACTAACAAATTAGATTTCAAAATAGTTCTGTGACAAAAAAAAAAAACTTAACTAGATCGAAAAACACTAAACTAGATCTCCATGCTTTTAAGAGATTGTCGTTCAATCCCACCGTATTAAAACTTATTTATACTATGTGAAGAAATAACAGTCAACTAGTAGCTATCAAGGTATACATTTATTAAATTCAAATATATGCATATTTTGTAAACAGAGAAGTTACACAGACTTTAACGTTCAGAACTAACTGCTCGTATATGAGATGAATCTTTCAACAGACTTAACAGCAAACCTTCAACCGATGCTATCAACCGATGAGATGCTTGTTTGCTATTATTGTGATTTAAACCTTTGGAAAGGCCCTTCATTGGGCAACAAAACGCTAACAAGCTCAAAGCGAATTCAGCAATGCTGGTCATTTTGTGGAGTCATGTTTCCAAGCAAAGAACAGTCGGTCGATCGATGTTGATCGCTGCGCTGGGATCGAGATTCCGAGCAATGGCAACGCCCCATATTGGGCTAAAGAGTTTATCAGTGTGAATTCGGTTCATCGATGCTGATTGTTCTATTATTAATAGTCTAAGCATAAACAACGATCCAGTCCCCCACTGGGTTCCGGTCTAAATTGGGTGGCACTTCTCGGTCGTCCAAACAGATACCTTATACCTTTCTGGTAGGTCGGACGGTCTGGGTCGAAGAAGCAACGATCCATACCGGGTTGAAGAGATTTAAGAGCGAAAATCTGAAACATCGATGCTCATTTCTGTGCTGTGATCAAGATGATTCTAAACATTGGCAACTGTCCCCTTATTCACACAGAAAATGGGCACATTAAGTATGTGGTTCCGCAAGTCCTTCCAAGAGGTTGGTGAGAAGTAAGTTACGGTCCCTGTGGATGTCGTCTCCACTGGGTTCCAGTCTAAATAAGAGTCTTCCCGGCCGTCCAAACAGATACCTCCCACCTTCGTGTAGGTCGGACGGTCTGGGTCGAAGAAGGAAAAGCCTTATCAACGGCCCATATTGGGCTGAAGAGATTTAAAAGCGCGAATCAGTTCCATCAATGTTGATTGCTGCGCTGTGATAGAGATTATTCAAATCATTAGCAACTACCCATATAGGGTTGAAGAGTTTTAAATGCGCAAATCCAGTCCATCGATATTGGTCGCTGCGCTGTGATCAAAATTCAAAGCATTGGCAACGGCCCATATTGGGCTGAAGAGTTTTATAGCGCGAATCAGTTCTAGCGAATCTGATTGCTGCGCTGTAATGGAGAAGAATAATCACTAGCAACGACCCATATTGGGTTGAAGAGATTAAAGAGTTAGCATTAGTAACGACCCATCCTGTCCATCGATGCTCGTCACTGCACTGTGATCAAAATTCAAAGCATTGGCAACGGCCCATATTGGACTGAAGAGTTTTAGTTTTATAGCGCAATCAGTTCCAGCGAATCTGATTGCTGCGCTGTGACGGAGAAGAATCAATAGCAACGACCCATATTGGGTTGAAGAGATTAAAAAGCGCACATACAGTCGATCGCTGCTGATCTCTGCGCTGTGATTGAGATTCCATGAATTAGCAACGGCCCTTATTGGGCTGAAGAGTTTTATAACGCGAATCATTTCCAGCGAATCTGATTTCTGCGTTGTGACAGAGAAGTTTACAAGCATTAGAAACGACCCATATTGGGTTGAGGCGTTTTAAGAGTGCATATGCGGTCAATCGATGCTGATAGCTGCTTTGTGGTCAATATTCCAAAAAAGCTTTGGCAACACTCCAAAGTCATGGTTCATAATCAGGAGACACGTTAGGTGGTCGAAATTAGGAGTCATATTTGGTGGTCACAATCAGGAGTCACGTTCGATGGTCACAATCAGGAGTCACGTTCGATGGTCACAATCAGGAGTCACGTTCGATGGTCACAACCAGGAGTCACGTTCGATGGTCACAATCAGGAGTCACGTTCGATGGTCACAATCAGGAGTCACTCTCGATGGCCACAATTAGGAGTCACGTTCGATAGACAAAATCATGAGATGATTGCAAAAGAAAAGTGGTGGCATCAGGAAGATTTTATTTAAAGTCCCTTCAGGTGTGTTGCATTCCACTATTTGCTGCTTCCCGTGAGTTCATAGCTAAGAAGAAATCGGTCTGGAGGTGGTCTCGTTCCTCTCTTGTTTCTGTGTTGCCCTCTCTGGTGATAAGGATAGTTCTGACGTTTGTGATGCTGGAGCGAGAGACTACCCGGAAATTCAAAACTCGCCTGAAAAAACTTGAAATTCTTGAATGTGGGGGACTGGTTTGAATTTGGTGTTCAAATGGCATTAGATGAGAACTTGAAGCGGGATTTGATACACGATTAAGTTTATTTTTAGCAGAAGATGAGTAGCATTGCAATGCCTTGGATGAATTCAAAATATCTTGAGGTCTTAAGAGAGGCTTATTATCTAGTCCGCAAACATCTTCTTCATGAAGTTTCAATTTGGCTTGATATTTAGGCATGCTGTTTTGTGAATTTTTCTTCAGGAAGTCTTTGGGTCGCAAAAGTCTATTTGGATCGAGTTTTGTCACTGATTTTACCACTTTTGGTCGTTTCCTTCTCAAGAGGTAAGCTGCTCCGATGGTCGCCACAGATGTCGCCACTGTCGCTCCTAGCAGAAGTTGCCACGGTTTTTCCAGTTCAGTCAATCCACATGCGAAGGCATGCATCTTTTCCCGAATATATGACATTGTCATTCGGAATTCAGTAAAATAAATTCAAACAAATGGTTTCCAATATTTTCGTTTCAAATATATCTCTCATCTCACAAGACAAATCAAAGCACAAGATAAGTTATAAAACGAAATGTTAATGTAATTGTTGACATAGAATTACATATGGCATTGTTTCCTTTCAATGCTTTTCTTCAATGTATTATTTTAACAACGTCTCGAACGTCAAACTTCAGCAATGTACTTTTCAACAATGTAATTTCAACAACATAAATTTTCTCACATAGTACATTTTCTTGCTATTTTTCAGATATCGGCTTTTCCATGCTAAAGACTGCATACCATGCATGAAACTAGTCAAAAGATATTGTTATCTGCAGTGGAATCGCGCTGCTATAATAATTTCCTTTATTTTTAGATTTAACAATTTTTGCGGGCCATTTTGCAATCTGTAATATGGTCCAAATGAATACAATAATGGCATGTTTCCCTGTAGTTTAAAGAACTTGAAAAAAATCTTTTAATTGATAGCATACTTGACAACATATCTCCGGGAGGTGGCTGACTTGCCCCCAAGGATGGGCCAATGACGCAACGAGCAAAAAATTATATCGCGGCTATTTTTCACAGCAATGATTGAAACTAGTGGTTGGAAAAATTACTTTATTATTGTAGTGATCTACAATTACAACTACGTTATGACAAATGTAGTTAACTACAACTACAACTACTTTCTTTAAAAAGTAGTGACTACAAACCACTTTTAAAATGTAGTCACCACATAACTACTTTTATAAGACGAATTTTGCCACAGCTTTAATTTTCACAAAAAGTTGAGCATGTGGGTACACTGTAGTCATTTAACATGCTTATTCTAAATAATTAAAATTTACTGATCAACTTATCAATCTTTACGCTTTCACCCACTTCTGAAAACAATAAAATAAAATAAAAGTATAAACTTTAAAATCAAAGTCAAACAAAAAAAATCTGATGTGAGCAGTACATGACTTTCCTTATATAATGCAATGAATGTACTACTTTTACAGTTAAAAAAATCTGATGTGGGCAGCACATGACTTTCCCTGCAAACTTATATCCACGTTCTATTTATTTCAATTAAATTTAATTCACTTTTAATTCAATTTTCGTTCTCATTTGATAACTGGACTTATTTTCAAAGGTGGCGTGGAAAAATACGAAAAAAACTAATATATCTCGAGAACGGCTAGACCTAATGTAATGGGGTTGGTCTTATTCTTTTCTTCGTTAAAAATTACGCATTAAACAAGCATTTAATGGATATATTTGAGCATACGTAGCTTTTTAGTTTAGATTTCGATAATTTTTGCGGGCCATTCTGCAAAAAAAGCCAGGTTATTTTTTTCTGAATCGTACCAAAATCTAATCAGCACCAGGGTGACCTATACGTGACTCATCTATCGAATTTTGTGAAATTCGGTCCATTAGTTTTTCAGCTACAGTGGATACAAGCTTTTGCGGGCCATTTCACAAAAAAGGTGGGTTCTTTTATTCCAAATCGTACCCAAAACTAATCAGCACCAGCCCCGGCCACAAGTGACTTACCTACAAAATTTTGTGAAATTCGGTCCATTAGTTTTTTAGTTAGAGTGGATACAAAATCTGCACAGACAGACAGACACACAGACAGGCAGACACACAGACACACAGACAGACACACACACAGACGTCACGCTAAAAATGGTTTTTTCGTATTCTAGAGGTCTCGAAACGTGTAGATCCGTTGAAAACTCGAGTTGCGATTTTCGGCATGATTCCAATACTTTCCCTATACATTACCATGTATTGCAGGGAAAGTAAAAATATTATCCTTATAGTAGATACTTATATTCTTTCCAAGATATTGAATTTTCCTCAATGAGTCGTCATTTTCATTGATTTAGCGTCATTTTTACCCATTTGGCGAGATTTCCATTAATTTAGCAACATTTAAAAATGTCGCCAAGTTGACGATATTCCGCTAAATTCGTCGCCAAAATCTCGCCAAGCGTTATGGATGGAGAAATAAGTTATTCTTACAGCGAATAAATGACTATTGGCGTTCAAATACAAAAGTATTACTCAAAGCATCGTTTCTCGTGAATGGAACGAGTTAGATCCACGAGAATGATGTCACCAAATTATTCTTATTATTAATTTATATTGATATTACATAAGAAAAGTGAACATGTTTCTTAACAGTTAATATGTTTTTTTCATTTATGCGATTTTTTGATAAATTTATTTTAAAAATGTGCAATATCTCGAGAACGGTTCATGCTAGCGTTCAAAATTTTATGCCAATCACAATACTTTCATGTCACAATATTTTCCTTATGCATTCTGCATATAAGGAAAGTAATAGGTTTTAAAGTCCTTTAATGAAATCTTCTTTCCTCGACGTACAATAATGACACGGCCAAAGCACTTTCAGGCATCACAATGCCTTTCATCAGTGGAGCCACTGATGAAAGTCATTGTGATGCCTGAAAGTGCCATTCATCAGTGGAATACCTGAAAGTGCCCTTCATCATTATGATGCCTGAAAGTGCACCCCCCTTCATTGTGATGCCTGAAAGTGCCCTTCATCAGTGCCTTTCATCACGGCCCTTCATCAGTGGCGAAGCCATTGATGAAGGGCATTGTGATGCTCGAAAGCGCTTTGGCCGTGTAATTTGTGTACGTTGTGGAAAGGAGATTTTATTAAAGGACTTTTAAACCTATTACTTTCCTTATATACATAACGTATAAGGAAAGTATTGTGACGGGGTCGAAAATTCGAATTCGAATTTTCGACGGGAGAGCATGTTTCAAGCTTCCCTGAACACGAATCGAACATTTTTGAAGTGATGGCTGTGTGTGTGCGTGTGTGTGTGTGTGAAAGTATGTGTGTGTGTGTCAGTGAGTCTGTGAAGACGATATCTCACGAACGAATGGAGCGATTCGAATAAAATTTGGTACAAAAATCACAATCCATGAATACTGGAAGGCTATTATTTTTAAACACAATCGAATGTTCAGACCCCCCCCCCCCTAAATTTTCGAGTGAAATTTTGAAAAAATCATCAAAAAGTCAAACCCTTTAATAAAGTTACGCAAATAGACATTTCTTATGTAATTTTTCTTTAGAATGCTAGCATGAACCGTTCTCGAGATATTGCACATTTTTTAAACAAATTTATCAAAAAATCCCATAAATTAAAAAAAAATGTATTAACTGTTGAGAAACATGTTCACTTTTCATATGTAATATCATGCGATGAATTTGGTGACATCATTTTTGTGGATCTAGCTCGTTCCATTCATGAGAAAAGATACTTTGAGTAATTCTTTTGTATTTGAACGTCAATAGTTATTTATCTGCTATAAGAATAACTTATTTATCCGTCCATAACGCTTGGCGAGATTTTGGAGTCGAATTTGGCGGAATGTCGCCAACTTGGCGCCTTTTAAAATGTTGCCAAATTAACGAAAATCTCGCCAAATGGAGAAAAATGACACTAAATCAATGAAAATGACGACTGATTGACGAAAATTCAATATCTTGGAAAGAATATAAATATCTACTATAAGAAAAACCTATATTTTTATTGTAAAAGTAGTAAATTCATTGCATTATATAAGGAAAGTCATGTGTAGGTCATATCAGATATTTTCTTATTGTCTTTGAATTTAAAGTTTAATTAAAGTTGATGTGCATCCATTTTATTTATTAGAAGTATAAAATAAAAGTAAAAACTATTTACTTAAAAACATGTTTGTTCACTTTTAGTAGAATTTGCATCTCAAAATTAAAATCTGATAAGCAGGATCTTTTGGGAAATCACACATCTAAATATGTCCATATAAAAACCAGCTTCATGAGGCAATGGGCCTTCCTAACCCTGCAGCATCGAAAATCTTATGTAGTTTCTCCTCGTTCTCTCTCCGGAACCGGCATATGCGTTCAACGGCGGAATGCATTAAGTTCCATTTCGTCTTATTTGGTATTATGAGACGGGCATTTAGCTCTGAAAATGTCTCGTCAGCTAAAACAACCGACATTTATGATTTGTTCCAAAGCGCTTGGCACTTTGCAAATCGTACATCGTTGCGCAGAACGCTAAATTTCGTACAAATGAAGAAAGGGTAATCACGTGATATGTAGAATGGCACCTTGTTTGTTTACTGAAGTAACGTTAAAAGTAGCATCAAAACTCGATACAAACTACTGATTTATTGTATCGCGCTACTCGCTACACTACTTACTTTTAAAAGTAGCGCGTTACACTATGAACTACGAGAAAAAGTAGTAACTACTGTAGTTTCCCTACTTCTAGCTCGCTACTTCCGACCACTGATTGAAACTATTAAGTTTCGTGGTCATTGAGCCATACATAAACTCTTTTATGCATGATTATGCTATATTTTGTCCTATGCAGCCATGTTAAAAAAATATAAAATTTCGAATAAATTTCATTGTTTTCGCTTGGATTTAAAAAAAAATTCTATCTAGTTCAAGATTTTTTGATAACAAACCCGGATATACAGTTTTATGAAAATACATTAATATTTGTGGCCGCTATCAACTACACAAGAAATTGTCCACAGACATACAGACAGGCAGGATAACATCACTCCAAAAATAGGCAATACATGTTCAGGAGGTCTTAAAACATATATTGGTATCAAAATCCCGAATTCGAAAATTTTCATACAAACAATACTTCTTCTTTACTATATTACATAGTATGAGAAAGTAAAAATTATATTATATTATAAAGAACAATATAAAGAACCTATTTCGAATGGGAAAATGCTGATGTGTGTTGTGTGTGACGATGGTATAAGGTACTTAGGGAAAGGTTTTAATATTTGATGGATTTTTTTTTTTAATTATACAGTTTTGAAGATTAATAGAATACAGTTCTTTTCGTTCAAATCGGACCACAAACGACATTGGCGATGTCATTGGCGAAGTCATTGGCGATGAAACGTTGCTGTCACTCCACCCGGCGAGAGTGCGGTGGGTGCAATATACTAGCGAAAATCACATAGGGGATGCATAGATCTAAAAAGTAATTTTTTTACACTTTTCTCCCATAATTGCATTACAATACAGCTTAAAGTTTGTATATTATCGGAAGAACAGTTACATAATGGGCTATGTATTGAGTTCGGCAAATACTTTGACTCGTATCACGTCAACAATCCAATTGAAGGAGAACGAGCTTATATATATATACCCTGTGGGGAAAATTCTTGAAAAATCACATAACACGTAAGGTTCTTAACCAATTTATAAAATTCGAGAAGTTTCTAAAATTCGCCAAGATTACCAAATTGGCGATGTTTCACCAAATTCCTCACCAAGGTCTCCTAATTTGTCTCCAAGATCAAGTCATCCTTCAAATTATAACAATGGTTTACTATTAGGTATTCGTAAGAATATATGACATTACTTCTGTTACATACTTTTGCTGCATCCCGAAACAATTAATTCAGTCGGTAAACGTTAGATGCTTATTGTAATTTAGGATAGCCGAGCCAGGGAAGTCTTCAATTTTTTAAATATTTTTTTCGAACATTGAAAACATATATCTATATAATAAAATGCAATGCCTGTGTGTCTTATACACTATAGGTTCAGCTACCGCGCGTCGGAGAGCTACGAAATTTGGCAATCGGAGACCCTGGGGGATGGGAAGGGGACACGTGAAAACCGATTTTTAAAATTTGAATTTCGACCGTTTTTTCCCTTTTTGCCCTTTTTTCTCCATCATCCAGACGTCGTAGAAAAAAAACAAATCACACGACCGGAAAGAGCAGACCATTCCGTGTAAAAATATATCAATTTCAAATCTCAGGGACAAATTTTAATATTTTTTAAAGATTTTAAAACAAAAATCACATCGGCTCAAAAAAACGAACTTTCGCTATTAAATCCTCGCATCCGAAAAAGTATCGAGATTTTCGACTAAAAATTTACATTTTTAGAAATCTCAAAGATCAGACATTCTTACAAGCCCAATCTGGTCAAGAAATAATTATAAATAGCCGCAGGATCCCGATTTTAATAAACTAATGTTCTAGACGCCTTCACGCCGAAGAGTTCCCACTTCCCACTTACCTTGCGCGCGCAGCCGGTGTCGTCACTCCGTTTCCATGGAGATCGTGCATCGGGTTACGAGAAAAAGGAGAATATTTTTGAGTTTTATTTTTGTTTGAATGCTTTTGAAGCGCGTCGCTATTTTGGATGTTTGATGTATAGAATGGAACTTATTCCATGGAAATTTCGGGAGATGGTAAATTGGTCGAGAAAAGGCATTTATTTTTTTGTTTGAAAATTTTTGCTAACGATCGTGCATCGGGTTAGAAAATTAAGGGATATTTTAAATGATGGAATTAAGAGCTTAGCATATGATCATTATAAAATTTAAATGATTGAATTATGGTGGATCGATGGATTTCTAAATGGATATTTTAATTTATGGATATTTTAAATGATGGAACGATGGAATGAGGATGATGGAATTAAGAGCTTAGCATATGGTCATTATAAAATTTAAATTAACGCACGGGAAGTTAGCACACGGGAATTGCACTCGATAGACCCGAGTTCGATTCCCGCCACTGTCAAAACTGCCGCCATGTTCACGCGGAGTACGATCACGTTAAACATGTGGATCCGTAAGTCCTTCCGAGAGGTTGGTGGTAGGGGAAGGAGGATACGGTCCCTGTGGATGCCTCCCCTCTGCCTTCCGGTCTAAATTGGGTGGTACTTCCTGGCCGTCCAAATAGTTACCTTACACCTTTGCCAGCGAGTTTGCCCCGATCAGAATTTTCAAGGGTAGCGAACAGGCTGGTCGTCGAAGGCGGCTAGTAAAAAAATAAATGTGTTAAAAAGGTTTACTAAAATAATCGTTTTATATCTATATTTTATTTAAAAGCGAATGGCAGCATTTACAGAACGTTAATATGTACCGTTCTTGATATATTGTACTTTTTTTATCTGAGCTGGAAAATAATCATTAAATATTTAAAGATTAAGTGTATTCACTGTTACCGAATGTGTAAACTCTTTATAAAAACTTGCAATTAGAAATAAATAAGTGCCATTGTTTAAGCGTTTTCATGAGACATCCACGAGATAATGGAAAGTTTACTTTTTCACTCGGAACGCTATATTTTCCAAACAAATTGAGCAAATTCGATAAAATTTGGTACGATTATTTAACTGAATGAATATTAGTGATCTATTGATTTTAGGCGAGCTCAGATTAAGGGAGGACCTTCCTTTTGACGAGCATGCTTTTAGAGTACGTCTCATTCGAAAGTAAAAAAAAATCCTAATCATGTGACTTACAAAACGTTTGATCTAGTTCTATGTGTTTACATAATTTATCTATGGGAATGAGAAAATGTAAAGTGTGTCATTAAAAAAAAAGAGCGCCACTAGAAATCACAAATAAGAAAACAATGGAAGGCACGTCATAAGTACGAACATGAAACGATATATATTTTTACATTATATATTTCTTATTTTCTTACATTTATTATTTTTTCTGGTAGAGTTTTCTTTTCATTTCACTTAATTTCTCTCAAACTACCTTCTAAACTGTGAAAGATAGATATAAACTATAAGCAATAAAATGTTCAGTAAACATTTTAGTTTCTAGATCAATCATTTGTTTTTACAAAGCTCTTAAATTTTTTGAAAAATCGTACTGTCCACTTTAAGAAAAATTTTCCGTTATTAAAGTTTGTAAAGCTTATATCTTGAAAACTGAAAGTGTTATGAACAACCATTTAGTAATTTATATATCTTTAAAAGCTCTAAGAATATATACTTATGAATTCATAAGTAAAAGGATATATACTTATGAATATTTCAGATCGGATATTTAGTTTTCGAAATATAGCGGTTATAAATTCGATATTTTTACTTTCAGTGCAATACTTGGTAATGTACTTAAGGAATTAAGTATTGGAACACCTGCAATACATGGTAATGTACATAAGGAATTAAGTATTAGAATACCAGCAATACATGGTAATGTACATAAGGAATTAAGTATTGGAATCATGTCAAAAATCGCATGTCGAGTTTTTGGCGGATCTACACATTTTCGAACCTCTAGAATAAAAAAAAAAAAAAAAAAAAAAAAAACTATTTTAACGTGAGGTCTGTGTGTGTGTGTAATGTATATATCCACTGTAACTCAAAAACTAATTAATCAAATTTCATAAAATTTGGTAGATAAGTAATGTATGGATGACCCTGGTGCTGATTAGATATTGGTACGATTCGAGATAAATGAACTTGCTCTTTTTTGCGAAATGGCCCGCAAAAATAGTATGTATCCACGCTAGCTAAAAAAAAATCTGATGTGGGCAACACATGACTTTCCTTACATAATGCAATGAATTTATTACGCTTACAGTAAAAAAAAATAGGGTTTTCTTCTAGTAGATACTTATATTTTTTCCAAGATATTGAATTTTCTTCAATCAGTTGTCATTTTCATTGATTTAGCGTCATTTTTATCCATTTGGCGAGATTTTCGTTGATTTGGCAACATTTCAAAAAGTCGTCAAGTTGGCGACATTCCACCAAATTCGCCGCCAAAATCTCGCCAAGAGTTATGGACGGAGAAATAAGTTATTCTTATAGCAGATAAATGACTATTGGCGTTCAAATGCAAAAGTATTACTCAAAGTACCTTTTCTCATGAATGGAACGAGCTGGATCCACGAAAATGATGTCACCCAATATATCGCATGATATTACATATGAAAAGTGAACATGTTTCTCAACAATTAATAGATTTTATTTAATTTATGGGATTTTTTGACAAATTTATTTTTAAAATGTGCAATATCTCGAGAACGGTTCATGCTAGCGATCTAAAGCTTATGTCAATCGTTTTATAAGGAAAAATTACATAAGAAATGTCTATTTGCGTAACTTTATTAAAGGTATTGATTTTTTGATGATTTTTTCAAAATTTTACTCGAAACTTCAGGGGGGGGGGGGTTGAACATTTGATTACGTACAAAAACAATAGGCTTCCAGTATTCACGGATTGTGATTTTTGTACCAAATTTTATTTGAATCGCTCCATTCGTTCGTGAAATATCGCCTCCACAGACTCACTGACACACACACCCACACCCATACAGATACTTTCACACACACACACACAGACATCACCCCAAAAATGTTTGATTCATGATCAGGGATGCTTGAAACGTTCTTTTCCGTCGAAAACTCGAATTCGAATTTTCGATCTCGTCACAATACTTTCCTTATACATTATGTATATAAGGAAAGTAATAATAGATCAAATTTCTTAAAATTTGGTAGATAAGTTACTTGTGGGTTACCCTGGTGGTACTGATTAGATTTTGGTACGATTCGGGAAAAAAGGTATCTGACTTTTCTTGCGAAATGGTCCTCAAAAATTGTATATTTCCACTCTAGCTGACAAACTAATTGACCAAATTACACAAAAAATTTGGTAGATAAGTCGCTTGTAAGGTACAGTAGTGCTGGTAAGATTTTGGTATGAGTTGGAAAAAAAAATCTGTCGTTTTTGTGAAATGGTCTTCAAATCTAAAATATGCGATCTAAAATAAAAGACTACATATGCTCAAATATATCCATTGAATGCTTGTTTTATAAGTACTTTTTAACGAGAAAAAGAATAAAACCAACCCCCTTACTCTAAGACGGTCATTCTCAATATATTTAATTTTTTTAATTTTGAGGAAATGAAGACGATTTTGACAGTAGTTCAAAACTATTTAATAAAATTTCTTAATACTTAAGTCCCCTGATGGTTATCCTGGTGCTGATTTGATTTTGATATGATTAGGAAATGTTTAATCGACCCTTTTTGGCGAAATGGCCTTCAAAGCTAGTGAAATTCTAAAATAAATTACTAAAATTGCTGAAATATATTAATTAAGTATTTGTTCTACAGGTAAAATTTGACAACTAAGCGAATAAGTCTGATCCCATGAGTGTAGGATAAACCGTTCTCGAGATATTGTAGTTTTTTTTTTAATTTTAAGGACCCAAAGAATTTAAAGTGAATGATGTTGCCAAGCGAAACGAAGATGCATTAAAAAGACAAACTGGATATAATATCAGGAAAGTGTCTATGTTATTTTCTGCAGCTAAACTCAATTTAATGCATAATGAAATTTAAAAAAAATGAATTTGAATCTGCAGGGAATTTCATGTGCTGCCCACATCATATTTTTATATTTTGAACTATTTTAGTGCTAATTTCGATATTTCAACTGTCGATGAACAGTACGTGAGTCATTTGCAGAGCTTTTGAAATTCCTAAAAGTATATATCATTAAAACCGTTTTATTTCAAACCATTTCGATCCCATTGGACTGAATAAACCGCCAATTTTTACACTTTGAAAAAAATACTTTGTATAAAATACTACGTACACTTTGAAAAAAATATTGCTATTCAATCAAATCTTCAATATATAGAGTTAATACACGATAGTATAACTATGTATCTTGGTGAAGGAAACGGTTTCTTTATTACACTTATCTTGTGTAAAGAATTTTCTTCACGCTTCGTTGAAAATAATTCATTCCAACTGACACTGCTGCCCCATTGTCATATTTGGATGCCTTCAATTTGATATTCGAAGAGTTTGTTTTGGGATAATCCCATCAGACGTATTTCGAAGTCTGGCAGAGGAAAAAAAATCCCTCATAGATGCATTATTACGGATTACAGATCATTCATAGATTCAGGAGCATGGAGTTAGAAAAAAGGAGATAAAACTATGGATGAAACGCTTGAAAATGACACAATGCTTTGAGAATTCAATGCATCCAATAACTCAAAGCATCCAATAACGGTTTTAATGATATTATATCTAAGGTGTAGCTAGTGTTAGTAAAGTAGCTACTATTGTTATTTGGCACAGCAGAAAGCCGTAGTATTTAGTATATATTTATTTTTGATTATTTTGATATTAAGGTTCCCTAATTATTAGTATAATTAACCAGTATTTTTTCATAGTTGTGGAATAGAGTACAGAATATAGGGAGATAAAAGTAAATAGAAAGGTAAAATAATTTTGTATACGCAGAAATATTCTTTATTGTTCCAGTTCTACTTTGCATTGCGCAAATCATTTACTTTTACAAAATTGACAGTTTAAATAAATATTAAAGTCTTTCGCCGCAGAAATGCATACAATGCAGGGCTCCTTATCTTATTCCAGCTGCACCTGAATGATTGTCTCAAATGGTATTGGCGTTTTCTTCACATGAAATTTTAACTCCTTATTTTTACCTCTATGTTCAGGGAGTTTGACTTAGTGGTGTATTGGAATATATATATATATATATATATATATATATATATATATATATATATATATATATATATATATATATATATATATATATATATATATATAATAATAAAATAAGTAAATAAAATAAAAATAAATAAAAAGTAAAATTAAACTAAATTAAATAGTTTTAAAATTTGATATGCACGACTTTTTGATTACCCTATATTTTCCTTCATGAGGCTGTGGTTTTGTTCAAATACACCGGACGATCCAGCATTAAAAGCATTTCAGACCCCGAGGAATACTCCTACGGTCCAAGATACTCGGCCCCAATGAATTCTCTTACTTTTCCATCATTTTGTATACCAGAATCAAAAACATTAATCGGTCCGTAGCATGATATTTTACTTACAGCAAGACACGAACCGATGACATCTTGACTTCGGGACAAGTGCTCTATTAACCTTTTACTTACGGGTGAGGAAGAATCTCTCAGAAAGACAAGCATTTGACATACCCTATCCCAAACAGTTCGATACCCCTTTGCAGGCATTGGCGTTCGGACGCGGATAGGGTATGTCAAATGCTTGTCTTTCTGAGAGGTTCTTCGTTTGGGATGGACACACGCTGTCCCACCCGTAATTAAAAAGTTAATTGAGCCATCGGGATCTATAAGAGACTCTCCCACTATTAAATATCTTAAATTATAATGATGCACCAAATAAAAAGATTCTACTCACCATCGTCTGTTGTCTTGGATCTTCACTCAAGGAATGCATGAAAGAACCACTTGGTATTGCAAAAGCTTCACGATACCTCGTGTTCTGACCAACATTTCTACTATTTGTTGGACGATGCAACATTCGCTGAGTCGACTGTCTGTTGAAAGTTGGTGGTGCCATCATAGGCACCCTATGATTGTTCGCAACGAGGTGTGCCATGAGATCTCTAATAGTCCTTTGCCGAACACTTTGAGGTCTACGCACGTTTACTGCTGGTGTTAAAAACGATTGGATTTGTTCCATATATCCGGCTTTACTAAAAAGGGACCTTCCAGGCCTTGAGACCCCCAGTTTTACAGACGTTGTTGGGTAGACTGTCGTCCAACTGTGGGTTTCCAATCCAAATGAGCACATGATTAATAAAAGAAGTATTGGGTTTTTCATTTTGGCGCGAAAGTTGGCTTAAATGTTCGATGCTAAAGATCTTTCTACGTAGATGGATTCAGAACGCGGATCACACCATGGCGCAGGAAGCTGATTTAACCTGAAACGAATAAAATAAATTATATCAATTTGCGAAATACATTGTTGGTGGCCAAATTTTTGATGACAAACATTTTATGAAAATGTTTTCCTTGCATCATCCATTTCTCAGTA
This sequence comes from Amaurobius ferox, assembly GCA_951213105.1. Classification (NCBI taxonomy): domain Eukaryota; kingdom Metazoa; phylum Arthropoda; class Arachnida; order Araneae; family Amaurobiidae; genus Amaurobius; species Amaurobius ferox. The sequence continues at coordinate 110,946,611 of OX578153.1, forward strand.
TCTGTTATAGATAAATCCCAGTTAATAACTGATTTGAATTCAGTATTCAGGGAGAGGTGGGGGAGGGGGGGGGGAGGTCACTAAAGATTTCCATTTCCAGTTCTTTTTCCACATTACTTCAAAAATGTTCATTTTACTTGGAACATCTATTTCTCAAGATTGGAGAGCTTAGATAATGATTGATATGGATTTAGAATCAAATTCTGTGTGTGTGAGGAAATAAAGGATTCACAGGAATGTTCAGTTTCTTTTCCATATTCGGTTGGTTTAAAAATTTCCTTTAAACATTTATTTCTAAAGATTCGATATAGACAGAGCTTAGATAATGACATACGGATTTAGCATCAAATGTTGAAGGAGTTAAGAGACTCAATAAGGATATCCGCTCCTATAACTCCTCTTCCGCTTCTTAAGATATGACTCCCGATCAAAAAATTGATATTTTCCTTGGCACATCTATTTATTTGGATCTGCTGTAGACATAGCCTAGTGATGACTGAAATGGACTCAGTATAAAATTCTGGAAGAGATGGGAGTTCACTACGGATTTCCACTTCCGGTTAAAAGAAACGTCTTTAACTACCTATTTCTCAAAATTGGCTATAGAGCTTAAATGATGAGTGGGTATAAATTCACCATTAAATTCGGAAGGAGGTAGAAGGGTTCACTGAAAATATCCACCTCCGATAAAAAAGAAAATCATTGAATCATATGTTTCACTCGACTGGCTACAGATACAACTTAGACGATGACTGATATAGATTCAGCATAGAATTCTAAAGGAAGTGGGGGAGGGGGGGGTTCACTAAGAATCTTCATTTCCGGTTCTGGGAGGCCACTTCTGGTTTTTGCGAAAATTCATATGACTGTACGAAAATAGTATGCAAAACTGGATACAAATGCTTAATAGTTTCATCAAAAATGAAGTGTCACACTATTTTATTTATTTATGTATTTATCTATTTTTACTTTCTCATGCGTAATATTGAGAAATTATTATTTTAACGAAAATTTTCAATTTCGAGCTTTTGATGCCAATATACGTTTTAAAACCTCTTGATCACGTTTTGACCATTTTTGGAGTGATGTCTGTCTGTCTAATGTCTTGCGTACAAGACAGCAGCCACACATATTAATGGATTTTCACGAAACTTTATATTCGTATATATATATATATATATATATATATATTATATATATATATATATATATATATATATATATATATATAATTGTAATTTTAGTATGAGAAATTTGAATTGAGTCACACGCCACCATTTATTTATTTATTTATTTATGCATTTACTAATTTGCGCATTATTACAGATAGGTCACTGACGCGGGTGTCCGTTATGCAAACATCTTCAATGCCAACTTTAAGAGTTGGGCATTACAAAAGGACCAATATGGCCTATTAATGGGCAGAAAAAGTTTAATGGATCCCAGATTTCTACATATTCAATTTTGATGTCTTTTAGAAATTGTAAAATATTCCAGAAAAGTAAAAATCGCAAATCATTAGGATGCATATCCCCTCCCCCCTTTAGGTAGGTTCATTACTAAAATTACCTAGGTATATATATATTTGAGACTTACAAAGCATTAAAAATATCCAAGATTCTTTTAAAATAACTTAAACTCCCATAATAACAATTGCAGCTGTATAACTCCGTAAATTACAAATTCTTCGCTTAATGCACTTCTGAAATAATCCTTAAATCTCTTAATATTTTAAAAAAGATTAAAAAAAATTTGGGAAAAATGAAATTCCAGATTAACACAGAATTCTATTGCAGAAATAGTGCGGTAAAACCACCTACATAGCCGATTCATAAAATCTACAATATCCTGCAGTTCTATAACTAACGCCCTCGGCAATAAGGTGAACAGATGAAAATCTTAACTTTGCGTCCCGATAGGGTTGAGTTGTTTCAGATCCGTTCAGGAAGAACACAGAGGAACCGGTAATTAGAATAGCATGGTAAATAAACACGGCGTTTTGAAAAAAAAAAAACAGATTGTAATTTTAGTAACTCGGGCTAATTTCCAGAGATATATATTCAGAGAGAAAAAAGTTGTACAGAGCTCAAAATAAAAACAATCTCATGCGGACAGCGCATGACTTCCTCTATAGACCCAAATTGGGTTTTTGATTCTCTTTCATCTGCTTATATATTGAAATGAGATATAAATATTTTACTACGAAAAATAATATGTGGAATGAATATTTATTTTTTCAATTAATTGAATTTGTACTTTATAATTTTTTATATGGAAAATAAAACATACATTTAAAAATAAAATAAGAATATTGTTGCAAAATGTCGAATATATACATAAGAAAAGTCAAAATGTCTATATGTGACGCTTGGTGACAAACTTGGCGACACATGTAGCGCAATATCGCCACTTTGACAATTTTTGGGTCGTCAAATTGGCGAAAATTCAATATTTCTGAAAATTAGATTTTATTTCTTTGATAACCCTTATCACCTTGACGAAATTATCAATTTAATATTGTATATTCAAAATATAACGGGATTCACTGGTATGTTTTGTTTAAGAGATCTTAAACAATTTGCGTTTCGTTAGATGGTGTTAAAGTAATTACATTTTGCAAGAGTGATCAGAAAAAGAACGCCGCGCCGTCCGGATCATGCATGTTCTGGGATTTTAGGAACCTAATCACTGCTGGCGAACGAATAGAAGGAATCTCTGCATACATTTATGCATTCCAAGATATAATATATATATATATATATATATATATATATATATATATATATATATATATATATATATATATATATTTGGGTATGGACGGCCCCTGTTTTTAATTTGAGTCGCAATTATGTTGTGATAGCTAATAATTATTAGTGCAATAAATAATTTTTAGTAAAAAATAATGTTTAGCTATCCCAAGAACGTTGTGATAGCTAGCTAAAAAATATTTTTTACGTTTCAGAGAATTTTACTAAAATAGCGTAATTTAAAAAGGTTTTTTTATAATATTTTATTATAATCTTCAAATTTAAATAAGCACAGTGAAAATAAAGTTTGGAATGCTACTTCCTCCCGTTCATTGACTCGAGCAATATGTTGAACAGACAGCAACAATGCCATCAGTCGACCTTGCCATTTATGAAGAACTGGCACAGAATGAACAATCAATGATCTTAGGTTTTCAACATCGTAATCCTTATCGTGTTTGGTCCGAAATTAAACAAGATTTTTACTTCATGTTATTTCAAACTGATGTAGAAATACAAGAGTAATTATCTGTCTCTGATTCAGAGTTGAATTAACCTTTTACAAAGACTTGCCATGTCCAGATAAATATGCTAGTCGTCAAATCATAGATTTCGGGACTAGCGTTCTACTGAGCTAAAAAGACTCAGAAGGAAAATGTATAATTTTTATTAATAAACATTTTTGATGTGAATAACATCCATGGTTGGGGTTTCTCTGGCGGGAAAACAGAAAATATAAACATTTTGGAGGCTTATATCCCCGAACTTAATAGATAAAAATTTAAATATTTTTTCTTTGCTTTGTCGAAAACAGAGTCTAGGTTATAAATATATAAAAATATTTTCAATATTTTAATATTTTGAATTTTTTTTCTTAATAAAGTAGCCCCCCGAGCAAATATATATATTATTTTTAATTTTCATTTTTCTAACTTTCACTCAAAATATAGATATAAATAAACCATAAAAGATAAATATAAATAGTAACGGACAAATATGTGAGCTATAAAATTTAATATTAAAATCTATATTTATTGTTGAAAAATAAGCTTTTATAGTTTTCAAGTACTAGTCAAGTTAATGAAGATTGAAATTTTTCAGTTTTTCAAGTTTGTAATGCTTATAGTATCTCAAAAAATAAAAGAGCTAGCTTTGAACAATAAGCAAGAATTTGTAGTTCTTTGAAAGTCCTACAATTGGATTTTGGATCTACTTCTATTTTTTTTTTAAACTATATTTTTAAACTATATAAGTATCTGTCTGAATGAGATTTTTTTTTTCATTTTTCATGTTTTCACTTGAAATATCTTCGAAACTATAAAAGAAAAATATAAATAGTAAGGGACTAAAATGTGTATGAGAAAATTTAGTTTCTAAATCTATGTTCATTTTAAAAAAAAGCTCTTATAGTTTTCGAGTAATCGTCTTGTCAAGTTGAAGAAATATAAAAATTTTATATTTTTCAAGTTTGCAACGATTATATCTTAAAAGCTAAAAGTGATAGCTATAAACAATAAGTACAAATTTGTAACTTTTTAAAAATCCTATAAGTGTATATAATCAGATTTTGGATCGAGTTCTTTTTATTTTCGATATTCCAAGAGTTGAATTCTATTTTACAAAATCTTATTCACGTAAAACCATTTCGGCTCCATCGGACTAGGGCTAGAGCCGATTGTCTCAATACATATCGTGTACCATACTGATTTACATAGAGCCTGGATTAAAATCGCATTGCTAGTAACAGCCCTCACGGTCTGGTTTCGAGCTTATTACTCACTCATCATCCTGGAAAAGCAGATACCTATAATGATATAATGATAATAAGGAAACTTTTTACGCGCAAAAAATCTGCGAACTTCTATGGAGACAAAAATTGAAATCAGGCTGCAACAGCCAAGTTCATAGTCACAGAATCCTCGCAATAGGAGTGGAATCCTAACTTTGGAAAAGCCCCTAGAAATCTCAAATAACAGAAGATTTTTTGCTAGATTCATTCTCTTTCGTCTCATTTTAAGTTTTAATTTCCAGTTTCGTCAGATATCAGCGTGACAGATTTTGAGAACATAAAGAAAGAGAATGACAACCTAAAACTATCTGAAAAATAGGTCCACTGAATTTATCCATACATTACCATTCATTTAGTTCTACTCTTATCACAATTATTATCAGAATGAGAAAATAAAATATCTAATGCGAGCAGCATTTGACTTTCCCTACAGACTCAAATTCTTTTTTTCTTTTATCCTTTCATAATATATTAAATTGAATTAAATTGCATAAAATACCATCGATACTGAAATGAAACTATATCCGATTTTCAGTTTTAATTCATATTCCTTTTCATTTGGCAACTTTATGTATTTTTAGCGTCTCAAACTCTTCAAAATTAATATATATATATATATATATATATATATATATATATAATTATTATTGCCTTTTCTCATTTTTGCCGTGTTTTCTTTTTCATTTTTATTTATATTTATATACTTTTAATTGTGATTTTTGTATCCTAATATTCTTCTCATCCCCCTTTCCATTGTAGTGATATGTTACCTTCTATCTTTATCCTTAGTCTTGGTCTATAGTTACTCATTTGTAGCAGATATGCTAGAGATGGGTTTTTTTGTACATACAGTAGTTTATGCATAATTTTCGATTAAAATCTTTCAATTTTTATTTATATATATATATATATATATATATATATATATATATATGTATATATATATATATATATATCGGAAACGGTTTATCGTAGAAATGGGTTGAATCTTATTAAATTTGTCATTAAAAGTTACGCATTTCATCAATACGTTTAATCATATTTAGTCTTTTATTTCAGATTTTGGCGACTTTTGCGGGCCATTTTGTAAAAAAATGTCGGTTCTATTTTTTTTTCAAATCGTTCCAAAATCTAATCAGCTCCAGGATAACCCACGAGTAACTTGCCTACTAAATTTTGTGAAATTTTGTTGAATAGTTAGACTGTATATATACATTGCTCAGATAGACAGACTGGCTGACTGGCACACACACATACAGACGTCACGTAAAAGTAGGTTTTTCACGTTCTAGAGTACTTAAAACGGGATGTTCTGTCGAAACTCGACTTCCGATTTTCAGCACGATTCCAATATTTTCTCTATACGTTACTATGTATTGTAGGCAAAACAATAAAATTCCAACTTAATACTTCGTACTTAAGTAATTCTTTGAAAATAATTAGTAAAAAAAAATTAAAAGCTTTTTTTAATTGGCAGCAGCTTAATGATGACTATGGATGTATCCGGATTATATATGGTAACATATAAACCATGGAGGTAAAAGTAAGGAGTTAAAACCTCATATTAAGAAAACGCCAATATCGTTTAAGACAATTAAGGTAGCGCTAGAATATGATAAGTAGTCTGCATTATATGCATTTCTATGGCGAAAGACCTAAAATAATTATTTAAACTGCCAATTTTATAAAAACAAAATAATTAGCGCAATGTAAAGTAAAACTGAAACAATAAAGAATTATCCAACTAATTTAAAATTATTTTACATTTCAATTTAATTTATCTCCCTATATTCTGTAGTCTATTCTACAACTATGAAAAAATATTGGTTAATTATACTCATAATGAGGAACTCTTAATTTAAAGATAATCAAAAATACATATACTAAATGCTACGCCTTATGGTGTGTCAACAAACAATAGCTGCTGCTCTCCTTCTTTCTAACTCCATGATATAAACTGTTTTGATACCATTAACACCCGTAGCGCTATTCAAATCCATCCTTTCCGCCATGTACTATTATACTACTATTATTATTCCCTATAATACATGGTAATGTATAAAGAAAGTATTGGAATCGTGTCGAAAATCGCAATTTGAGCCTTCGATAGATATATGCGTTTCGAGCACTTTAGAACCTGAATAAACCATTTTTAGCGTGAGGGCTGTGTATGTGTTTACGCAGTGTATGTATTCATGCTAGCTGAAAAACTAACTGGCGCTATTTCACAAACTTTGGTAGATAAGTCACTTGTGGATTACCCTGGTGACTATTAGATCTTGGTGTGATTCGGAAAAAATAACCTCAATTTTTACTTTCCCTGCAATGCATGGTAATGCATAGGGAAAGTATTGGAATCATGCCTAAAATCGTAACTCGAATTTTCGACGGATCTACACGCTTTGAAACCTCTAGAATACGAAAGTACTATTTTTAGCGTGACGTCTGCGTGTGTGTCTGTCTGCCTATGTGTCTATCTGTGCAATGTATGTATCCACTCTAACTCAAAAACTAATGGACCAAATTTCATAAAATTTGGTAGGTAATTCACTTGTGTATGACCCTGGTGCGATAAATTTTTGGTACGATTTGAGATAAAAAAAAAACGCCTATTTTTGCGAAATGGCCTTCAAATATTACCTGTATCCACTCTAGCTGAAAATCTCAAACTTTACAAAATTTGATGGATAAGTCACTTGTTGTCCTGGTGCTGATTAGATTTTGGTACGATTCGAAAAAAAAAAGAATCTGCCATTTTTTTTTTTTTTCAAAATGCTTTACAAAAATCGTCAAAATCTAAAATTAAAAAATGCTCAAATATATCCATTAAATACTTGTTTTATACGTAATTTTAAACGACCAAAAAAAAAGACCAACCCCAATACACTAGGACTAGCCGTTCTCGAGATAGTTTAGTTTTTTCGTATTTTCGCTACACCACTTTTGAAAATAAGCCCAGCTACCAAATGAGAAAGAAAATTGAATTAAAAGTAAAAATCCCGTGTAATTTTAAATAATTATAAGTGTTATTTTGTGCCATTAAACTCAATGTAATGAATTATTAAAGAAATAAAGAGAACGCAAATATGAGTCTGCAGGGAAAGTCATGTGCAGCCCACATCGGATTTTTTATTTTGCGAAATGGTCCGCAAAAAAGTATGTATCCACTGTAGCTGCAACACTAATTAACCAAATTTCATAAAATTCCCTGTGGACGTATCCCCCTGCCCCCCTGGATCCCTGTCTAAATTGCTTGGTAGTGCCCCAGCCATCTAAACAGTTACCTTACACCCTCGGGTAGGTCGAGCGGTCTGGGGCAAAAGAAGAAAAGATATGCACCCTCACAGACATACCCACACGGTCGAATATATTTCTAATGGTGTTCAAAAAGTGTTTAGGGGGTTCAAGAAAACCGAGTTTAATAATTTCAGAAATTGAACAATATTCGTTATATGTTTAGAAAAATGTTGTATTAAATATAGGTGGTAAAAACAACACTCACACAAAATGTTTTGTTATATGAAATATCTTAATTTTATTTAAAATATTTCATAACTGCCATTTTGTCTTATATACCTTTTGTAAGAAAACCAATGAAATTTTGTAAAACATATACTTTGGCAGAAGAAAAAAGTAATATAACTCCACAGAGTTCCCAGTTGCCCTTTGATCGGTGTCTAATTTCGCCTTTTGGTGTAACACCTTCATAGTTGCATCCCAGGAATGTTTTGCCTTCAAGGAAAAACTCATTGACGCCTCTAGAGGTAACGGAGATTAGGTTTATTTACTGCTAAAAGTTCATATTTTCCTTCACACCTGCTGTGAACGCTCTACTGGTAGCAGGGATATTATCGTCTCTGACCCGATGTTTAATTAATAAACCTTTAAGAACGTATCGTAACGATATTCCGTTTGCTTCCTGACTACGATCTCTATAAGTTTTAAGGTTTCGAATTGTCTATTTATATCTACATTGGGTATAGAAAATAATCTGATGTGGGCAGCACATGACTTTCCCTACAGAATCAAATGTGTTTTTGTTTTGTTTTTACTTTATCTCTTTAATAGTTCATTAAAGAGTTTAATGGCACAAAATAACACGCATAATTATTTGAAATCACGCTGATTTGACACTTTTAATTCAATTTTCGTTTTCATTTGGTAACTGGACGTATATTCCAAGGCGGCGTAGCAAAACTGTGAAAAAACTGAAATATCTCTCGAGAACGAATAGTTCTAAAGTAATGGGGTTCATCTTATTCTTTTCATCGTCAAGAATTACGTATAAAACAAGTATTTAACCTTTTGCTTACGGGTGGAAGAACGTCCATCCCAAATGAAGAACTTCTCAAAAAGACAGGCATTGCAGACATTTGCGCCAATGCCTGCAAAGGGGAATCGAAATGTTTGGGATAGGGTATGTCAAATACCCGTTATTTTGAGAGGTTCTTCGTTTGGGATGGACGCTGTCCCACCCGTAAGCAAAAGGTTAATGAATACATTTGAGCATACGTAATATTTTATTTTTAATTTTAACCATTTTTGCGGCCATTTTTTTAGACAGGTTTGTGTTTAAAGAATAATACCAAAATCCAGCACACCGGGCCAACCTAAAAGTGGCTTATCAACTAAATTTTGTGAAATTTGGTTAATTAGTTTCTTTAACTGGAGTGAATAAAAGAAAATGGCATTTTCTTTTATCCCGAATCATAATGAGCACCAGGGAAACCCATAAGTGACTTATCTGTAAAATTTTATGAAATTTGGTCCATTAGTTTTTAAGTTAAAGTAGATACATACATTTCACACACACACACACACACACACACACACACACACACGCAGACACGCACATAGACGTCACACTAAAAAATAGTTTTCCTGTTCTACAGATCCCAAAACAGTATTGAAAATTCTAAATGTTTAATGACTTTTTCAAAAATTCATTCGTAAATTGTGCAATATCTCAAGAACAGTTTATGTTAGCGTTCTCATATTTGCATTATTTATTTATTTTTTTTATGAAAAAATACTTCTGAAACGATTATTTATTTATCATTGTTGAAGGTTCTTATTTTTTAATGACTTTTCAAAAATTTATTGGGATGAGGAGGCCTTAAAAGGGTTTTAAAAAATGAAGAGGTTTAAAAAAATAAAACAAGAAAGATGAATCATGCTTAAAGCATTGATTATGAAACACTTTCCAACTTCAATGCAATTTTATTTAAACATGTCTAAAATGCAATACATTCCTCGGTAATATTTTAAAACTTATCACAATACTACATTAATTTATTATATTTGAAACCTTAAACCTTCATCGAAAAAAATTAACTTCATTCAAATGACGGCATTAAAATATAAATTGCCTGGTTTGAACATCTCTAAAATGTGATACATTCCTCGGTAATAATTTTAGAATTATCATAATACTACGATAATTTATTATATTTGAAAACTTCATCGAAAACAACTGAAATTCATTCAAATGACGTCATAAAAAAATAACACGCCTGGCTCTCTCTATAAAAGCAACATTTCATTCATAAATAATTCCCCCATTCATATCATTCATCACAATACTATAATAATTTATATTATTTAAAAATTAAGACCATGGAGTTACAAGTAAGTAAACTCTATGCGTAAAACTTCATCGAAAATTATCGTCCTTCTCTTTCTAAAATCAATGAATATTTCATTCATATCAGCCATGCAGACTCCATGGACTAAATGATTTTGTGTTAAAGAATTACAGCGATTCTAATACAACTCATTCCACATATTTTGCTGTTTACATTTTACATAGGTGAAAAATAGGCTTAATAGTAGAAATAATCAAATTTGGATGAGCATTTAAACTGAAATATATTGTCATTGCGTTGTTTCAGTATGTAGATGCACAGAATTTAGGCAAAAATAAAGCGGTTTTAGGACGGATACAACACTCAATATGAATTAAAAAGAACTTTAAAAATCACGATTTTGAGACAAGATGGATGCCATATATCATTTTGAAGTGGGTCATGTGATCGTTTCATATCAGGGACACGTGATCGCTTCATATAAGAGGTGTTATTATTATTTTAATTTTTATTAAAAAAACTACTGAATATATTTCACTGAATTTTTTTTTATATATTTTATGGAACAATTTGAATATTGCCTAAAATTTTCGAAGCAATTTGTGAATTTTAAATCCGCTTAAAAAATGTTTGAAAAATTAGGTCCCATAGGGCTCAATGTATTCCATTTTTTCAACCCGGGTTCAATCCAAAACTAATTGGGTGATATTATTCATTTATATTCCCATAGGTCCTATAGACCGTCTGAACAACATACTAAAATTTCATTTTGATTAAACCATTTTTACGGCAGTTATCGTGCCAACGGACAGACAGACAGACAGACAGACAGACAGAATGAACAAAGTCATAAACACTTTTCAACTTTGTTGTAAAGTGTTAAAAAAAGAAATTCAGTATTCGCTGATTGTAATAATTGTACCTATTTCTTCCCGAAGCGCTTTATTTCTTCGTGAGATATCACGTCTATAAACTCACAGGCACACACACTAATATACATGCACATGCACACTAACATGCATACACACACACACGCACACGCACATAGACATCACTCCAAAAGACGTGCGATTTAAGTCCAGGGATACTTGAAAGGTGCTCTTCCATAGGAAACTCGAATTCGAATTTTTGATCCCGTCACAATACTTTACCTATACATTATACTATGTACGTAGGGAAAGTAAAAAAACGTATATTTTTATTAGCTGTCGTTTACAAATTATTCTTTTAAAATTTTTCTTGAAAAATCTTGAATTTATTTTTTTCAAGTTGACAACAGATCAGTGAAGCTTTTAAGTAGTACGTCTCATCCTTGAGTTTCCTCTCTGAAAAAGTTCTATGGGCTGCCCTTACAGCATATACAGACAGACATCTTTCGGAAAGTATTCCAATTGGGTTCAAGAGGTCTCATACGTCTCACAAATTCGAAAATTTTTGAAAGTCACACAGCATTATGAGAAAATAAAAATGGTGGGAAATGACTGTTTTTACAAAACGCAACTCATTAATAAACCAATAATTCATAATTTTGTAAAGTTAAAAATGTTGATTAATTCCGTAGTGGAAAAATGGATATAAATTACAAATTGAAATCTTCATTCCAGATATTTCGATACAGAATTTTTGACAATTCTGAACTTTCAGTGATAGCTGGATTATTTCTTTGTCTCTCTCTCTCTCTCTCTCTCTCTCTCTGTCTTTCGCCCTCCCCCCTCTCCCTATGTGTCTGTGTGTGTGATTTGTGGACCCAAATGCACCTACCGCTATTAATTTTTATGTCCAGATACACTATGTGAAAAACTAGAACTACATAAAATTTTTATCAATTATCAAGGTTAGAACAGAAATTATAAATGATTTTCATAGCATTATTTCTTACGGAAAACAATGATAATTCCAGGAAACAATGATTGCAGTATGCAGTACATTGGAAAATAGGTAATTTATACGATGCAGTGCATGATAATAATGTCCAAATAAGATTTTATTGACATAGATAAACCAAATACAATTATCGAATTCACTAAGTTGATGCCAAGTTGAAAAATCTGATGTGGGCAGCACATGACTTTCCCTTCAGACTCATATTCACATTCTCTTTATTTCTTCAATAATTCATTAAATTCAGTTTAATTGCACAAAATAACAGCTATAATTGTTTTAAATTACACTGAATTTGAACTTTTAATATAATTTTCGTTTTCATTCGGTAACTGGGCTTACTTTCAAAGGTGGCATAGATAAAATGAAAATAAAAACCCTAAAATATCTCAAGAACGGCTAGTTCTAGAGTAATGGGGTTGATCTTATTCTTTTCGGAGTAAAAAATTACGCATAAACTAAGCATTTAGTTGATATATTTGAGCATACATAATCTTTTATTTTTAGATTTAACGATTATTGTGGGCCATGTTGCAAAAATAGGCAAGTTTTTTTTTTATTTAGAATCATACCAAAAGCTAATCAGCACCAAGGTCACACATAAGTGATTTACCTTCCAAATTTTGTGAAATTTGGTCCATTAGTTTTTGAGTTAGAGTGGATACATACATTGCACAGACAGACAGACAGATAGACACGCACACAGACGTCACGCTTAAAACAGTTTTTCGTATTATAGAGGTCCCAAAACGTGTACATCCGAAGAAAACCGGAGTTGCAATTTTCTTCATGATTCCAATACTTTCCCTATACATTACTATGTATTGCAGAGAAAATAAAAATCTGATGTGAGCAGCACATGACTTTCGCTGCAGACTCAAATTCATTTTTTCTTTATTTATTTAATGATTCATTAAATTGAGTTTAATAGCACAAAATAACACTAAATTTGCATTTTTATTTCAATTTTTGTTTTTATTTGGTAATTTGACATTTTTGCAAAGTTGGCATAACAAAAATGCGAAAAATCTAAAACATCTCGAGAACGATTAATCCTAGAGTAGTAGAGTTATTATTTTCCCCGTCAAAAATCACGTATAAAACAAACATTTAATTTATACATTTGAACATACGTAGTCTTATTTTTAGATCTTGGCGAATTTTGCGCGCCATTTCGTTAAAAGAGACAAGTTGTTCTTTTCCGAATCGTGTCAATATCTAATCAGCACCAGAGTATCCCACAAGTAACTTATCTATCAAATGTTGTAAAATTTGGTAAATTAGTATTTCAGCTAGAATGGATGAGATTTTAGCGGGCTATTTCGTAAAAAAGGGCGGGTTCTTTTTTCCAAATCGTACCAAAAACTAATCAGCACCAGGGTCACACCCAAGTGACTTATCTACCAAATTTTATGAAATTCGGTCCATTAGTTTTTGAGTTAGAGTGGATACATACATTGCACAGGTAGACACACAGACAAACAGACACACAGACAGACAGACACACACACAGACGTCACGCTAAAAAAAAAAATTTCGTATTCTAGAGGTCTCGAAACGTGTAGATCGGTTGAAAACTAGAGTTGCGATTTTCGGCATGATTCCAATACTTTCTCTATACATTACCATGTATTGCAAGGGAAGTAAAAAGATACTTTTAAAGAATTTATACGAAATATTTAAAAAAACATAACGGACACTAAAATTAGTTGGAACAAAATAAACTGACCGAAATTATTTCCACCTACCTCTGACAAAACCAACAAAATAAAATTTAAAAAAAAATCCCCGCTGATTATATTCATAACTTTCTCACTTTTCTCCTAATCGCATGCGTTTTGAACCTTTTACTGATTACCGTGAAATATATTCACATATTTAAATTTAAGCATATAACTACACGATTGAGTGAGTCAGAATTGTTAATTCGTAATCCCAGTTCGTCTTTTCTTAACGGTCTTTTTTCTCCACCGCGCGAGACTCATTTTCATAAAAATAATTTTCATCCCAAGATCTGTAACTGTCATATAAAACAAAGCGCGTTTTTATACGGTAAGAATTTGCGTTTTTAATACCTAGATATGGTTATGAAATTTGATGTTCTTGGAGTGTTTATTTGCTAATAATTGAAAATCTGCTATATATTTTAATTTTCATTTTCACAAAATGTATTCCAAGATCAACACCTCCATTTAAAACAAACCTCTACCTTTTACTACGAGAATTTACGTTCCTGAACTGACACAAGCCTGACAAATACACACATGGTCGGGCGCGTTTTAATAGTGAAACGTAAAGGAAGAGTTATAACCAGAACTACATACTTTTGCCTTCTACGCCTCTGCATCCGTCATTAATCATTACCCCCCCCCCCCCTCCCATTGATCCGTACACACTGCACTGTGTACATTAATGGTGAAATCTCAAACTTTTCCTTCATTAATTAACTAAAAAAATTTCACATTTGTATTGTCAAACGGAATTTTACTCAAGCAAATTTGCAAGAAAAAAATTAAATTAAAATAAATCATAATAAGAAGTATCGGTTGTTAACCGCTTTCGGAAGCAAAAAACAGCCTCCTTCTTCAGGTTAAAAAGACTGAACAACCACAACACAGGCAAGAAGGCGGTGTGTATTTCCACCTGTCTTGCGTGTCAAGCGTCTCACTACCTTTGTTAGTGTGGTTGCATTGTCATTTTATCCTGAAGAAAGCAGTTGCATTTTCCTCCAAAACCAGTTAATACAGTTACTTATTTATTTTATGATGTGCTTTGAATGGGTTTTACTTTTTGGGTATTGTTGCAGAGCCATTTTCCCCCCCTAAAATTTACAAGAATAAACTTATATAAACAATGTATATGAAAAACATGAAACACACACATTAATAATCATTAGACGCAGCACGCGTGTTGCATAAAGAAGTATTCCGGCAATCAATTACATTAGCATTTCGGCGAAGATTCGAACTATTCATCAAGATCAACATGAAGTCACTTACCTGGTAAACAATTCCAAATCGAACCAATTAATTCTCCCCGCGCTTTTTCAACTTGCACACTTCTCTAGAACAGAGCAGACGATATTCTGTGATTGAAAGAGTCCCGTGAATCCCTCAGAAGATTCCGCTAACCCACTTTCGAACGCAAAGAAGTCGAACGTGCCCAAAGGCGGGAAAAAACAAAGATGAAAAAAAAAGATTCAACTATAGGTGCTCTGAAATGCCAAACCTATGGGTGTCACTCCCATTATTAGTCACATTTCATTATTTAAATATCTGGTCTAGTATATTCATATTCCTTTATTCCTTATGTTCACTCCTTGTATCACAATCATTATCAGAATGAAAAAGAAAATGGATATTTTAAAAATGTTTACCCAATTTATCCTTTTAAAATATATTTTAAATATTCTTTAAAAGTTTCTTTCTTTAAATTGGCAACCGTTTATTGACGCCGATTTATGCATTTGGTTTATCCGCGTTAATATACCGAAATTTTATACCATCAACATATATAAGTAAAGCCTGTGACTTTGCACACGACCAGTAATGGTTCACAACTGATTCACAAAGTAAAATGCAGCTCAAATAAAGATAAATGAGCATACGTACGTTTCGTAAATAATTTGTATTATCTTCTTCAGTACAACAAATCTAGACCTGGACGTTTAAATACCGGTATTCAGGTCATACTCTGTTAGGTGCGGACTCTGTCGTTTAGGCATTTTAGTTTGGCCAACATAGTCTTGCGCTTATTTGGGCATTCAGAACCAGACTTGCTCCACTGAAAAAGGAAATCCAAATGGTTTTCGAAACGTTCGTATGCTCATTTATCTTTATTTACATTGCATTTTACATTGTAAACCAGTTTATTATTAGCATTCATAGTTGTTCAAATTATCAATTTCCCCCTTATACTGCATACTACCATTATTGTTCCGGGAATTATCATTGTTTTTCACTAGAAAATAATGCTATATAAATTTATATCTGTAATGTTACCTATATCTCTATATTTATAATGCTATGAAATTCTATATCTGTAATGTTATGAAAATCTATATCTCTATATCTGTAATGCTATGAGATTCTATATCTGTAATACTATGAAAATCTATATCTGTAAAACTATAAAAATCTATATCTGTAATACTATGAAAATCTATATATAAAATCTATAATGCTATGAAAATCTATATAAAGAAATGCCGGCGTGACCAAATATGGCGGTAAACTCTCAACGTGCTCTTTGCAATACCTCAATAATCAACGATCTTAATCAAGTGAAGACTACCTTTTCATTCCACCGAAAACACCACTTTGATGATATCCGAATCGGCATCCAATTTTTGTCCTCTTAGTCGCAATTTTATGTTTACTCTTTTCCTGTTTTTACTTTTTTCGTCGCGTTCGAAAAACACACTTCACCATTGTTCACCATGATTGACTCCACCAAAGCTGTAATTTTCGAATCCGAAGACAGTCAAATAAGCAACAATCATAACACGTCGATATTTGTTCCAATCTACGGGATATGAAAAAGTATACTGAGGTGCCGGCAGCGGTTTTCGATGAAAAAGAAATGGTCAATGTGAGTGTAACGGACACGTTTTATTTTTAATGATAGACGTGTTTCTTTAAAAAAAAAAAAGAATCTCACTGTTCTAATAATATTTCGTTCGGATTCCAATCAGTTTCTTTTTTTAAATGTGGCATTCGTTACAGTCACGGTTATAAGGATTGCGATTTTTTACACTCCTCATATAGTAAGATTTAAAAAATTTTAAATCCGGAATCCAGCAGAATTGGGAACTTTATTGTAAATAATTTAATATGTGATAGATATTTTAATCCATTACCTTTCTATAACACTCTAATTATCTGTAATACAAAGTAGTTAAGCGATAATGCGATTTTAAAAAATCTGATGTGGACAATACATGACTTTCCTGCATAGACTTCAATTTATTTTCTATTTCTTTCTTTCATAACACATTAAATTGAGTTTAATTGTACAAAAATTAGCATCGATACTTGTTTGAAATTACATCCAGTTTACAGTTTTAATACATTTTCTTCTTATACGGCAACTTTGATACAATACGGTGCATTTTGAAACGTCGCCAACTCAAAAACAAAAAAACTTCTAAAACTTCTAAAACTTCTAAAATCTCAAGGATGGTTCATCCTAGAGTAATGGGGTTGGTCTTATTTGTTTTGTCATTAAACATGACGTACAAACGTTTAATTAATACTTTTAAGCATATTTAGTTCTTTATTTTAGAATTTGACAATTTTTGCAGGTCATTTAGCAATAATAGGAAGAAAAAAAAAAACAGGTTCTTTTATTTATTTTTACTTTCCCTGCAATACATGTATAGCGAAAATCGCAACTTGAGTTTTCGACGGATCTACATGTTTTGAGACCTTTAGAATACGATAAAATCATTTTTAGTGTGACGTCTGTGTGTGTGTCTGTGTGTCTGTCTGTCTGTATCCACTCTAACTAAAAACTAATCTACCAAATTTCACAAAATTTGGTAGCTAAGTCACTTGTGGGCGAATATGGTGGAGATTAGTTTGGGTACGATTCGGAATAAAAGAACCCGCCTTTTTTTGCTATACGGCCCGCAGAAATTGCTGTATCCACTCTAGCTGAAAGACTAATGGATCGAATTTCACAAATTTCTGTAGATAAGTCGCTTGTGGGTTACCCTGGTGCTGATTAGATTTTGGTACGATTTGGAAAAAAATAATCTGCCTTTTTTTGCAAAATGGCCCGCAAAAATAGTCAAAATTTAACATAAAAAACTATGTAGGCTCAAATATATCCATTAAATGCTTGGTTTATACGTAATTTTTAACGAAGAAAAGAATAAGACCAACCCCATTACACTAGGACCAGCCGTTCTCGAGATACTTTAGTTTTTTCTTATTTTCTCTAGCTACCTTTGAAAATAAGTCCAGTTACCAAATGAGAACGAAAATTTAATTAAAAGCGAATTGTATTTAATTAAGATAAAGAGAACGTGGATATAAGTCTTTAGGGAAAGTCATGTGCTGCCCACATCAGATTTTTACTTTCCCTGCAATACATGGTAATGTATAGGAAAAGTATTGGAATCATACCGAAAATCACAACTCGAGTTTTCAACGGATCTACGCATTTCGAGACCTCTAGAATATGAAAAAACTATTTTTAGCGTGACGTCTGTGTGTGTGTCTGTGCGTGTGTCTGTCTGCTGTGAAGTGTATGTATCCACTCTAACTAAAAAACTAATGGACTGAATTTCATAAAATTTGGTAGGTAAGTCACTTGGGTGAGACCCTGGTGCTGATTAGTTTTTGATAGATTTCGTAAACACAGAACTCGCCTTTTTTTGCGAAATGGCCTGTAAAAATTTCATGTATTCACTCTAGCTAAATTGACCAAATTTCACAAAATTTTGTAGATAAATTACTTGTAGGATACTCTGGCGCTGATTAGATTTTGGTACGATTCGGAAAAGAACAATCTGCCTTTTTTTACGAAATGGCCGCTAAAATCGCCAAAATCTAAAAAAAAAAACTAAGTACTGTATGCTCAAATGTATCAATCAAATTCTTGTTTTATACGCAATTTTTAATGAGGAAAAGAATATAACACACTCCATTATACTTTAGGACTAACCGTTCTTAAGATATTTGAAATTTCTTGCATTTTTGTTACGCCGATTTCGGAAAAATGTCTAATTACCAAATAAAAACAAAAAATGAATTAGAAATACAAATTTAATGTTATGTTATGCAATTAAACTCAATTTAATGAATTATAAAAAAAATGAAAAGAACGTGAATATGAGTTTGCAGGGAAAGTCCTGTGCTGCCCACATCAGATTTTTTACTTTCCCAGCAATACATGGTAATGTATAGGAAAAGTATTGAAATCAGGCCGAAAATCGCAACTCGAGTTTTCTAGGGATCTACACGTTTCGAAACCTTTAGAATACGAAAAAACTATTTTTAGCGTTACGTCTGTGTGTCTGTTTGTCTGTGTAGTGAATGTATCTACTCTAACTCAAAAACTAACCGACCGAATATCATAAAATTTAGTAAGTCACTTGGGTGTGACCCTGGTGCTGATTAGTTTTTAGTACGATTCGGGATAAAAGAATCCGCCTTGTTTTGCGAAATGACCCGCAAAAATTGCCTGTATCCACTCTAGCTGAAAAACTAATGGACCGAAATTCACAAAATTCGGTAGATAAGTTGCTTGTGGGTTACTCTGGTGCTGGTTTAATTTTGGTACGATTCGAAAAAAATAACCTGCCTCCTTTTGCAAAATAGCCCACAAAAATCGTCAAAATCTAAAATAAAAACTTCGTATACTTAAATATATCCATTAAATGCTTGTTTTGTACGTAATTTTTAACGAAGAAAAGAATAAGATCAACCCCATTACACTAGGACTAGCCGTTCTCGAGATATTTTAGTTTTTTCGTATTTTCTCTACGCCACCTTTGAAAATAAGTCCAGTTATCAAATGAGAGTGAAAATTGAATTAAAAGTGCATTAAATTTAATTAAAATAAAGAGAACGTGGACATAAGTTTGCAGGGAAAGTCATGTACTGCCCACAACAGATTTTTTTTTTTTCAAGTTGTTCCAAAATCAAATTTACGAGTGACTTACACACCTAATTTTCTAAAATTTCGTTGAACAGTTTTTGAGCTAGAGTAGATATATACATTGCACACACACACACACACATACAAACGTCAAGCTAAAAATGGTATATTCGTATTCTGAAGTGCCCAAAACATACAGATCAGAGAGAAACACGAGTTCCGATTTTCGACTTGATTCCAGTACTTTCTTATACATTACCATGTATTATAGGGAAAGTAACAAGACTGTTACTTTAAATGATATTGTTACTTATTAATAGCAATTGTTAAGAACAATTTCGTTGCTACTTCAAACGAAATTGTCATTCTTTTCCCTGCATTATATAGAATATATAAAGCAAAAGTTTTGTGAGAAAGTTTTCCCCAAAATAAACAAAATTAACAACCCTAAAATAAATAATCAACAAAACAGACCTTTAATAGGAACATGATTAAAATATTTACATAAGATGCAGAACTGTATTTTAAAAAGACTAAAACTATAAAAGCAATGACCGGATATTGACTCAGTTTTGTATTCATACACCCATTATATGTACATGGACTAGATAGTTGCCATAGTAACCGAATTCATTTTTAATACCATTTACGATCATTGAAATATGAACATTTACATATTGAAATATGAAAAATCATTAATGTATTTATAATTTTAAAGATATCAATCGGTTCATTTGAACTCAAACCATTGGTTTAATAAAGCAAAATTGTAGTTTTTACTTGCGAATAGCCCGTCTTAATAAAAGAAAATCTCTCTCTCTCTCTGTGTGTGTGTGTGTGCGACTTAGGGTGGAACGAAAGTATAGGGCAAAATTTTTTTTTTCAGCAAATAACTTTCTAATAGCACTTAAAAGTTGCCTTTTTATGTTAATAATAACATTACGAAGTTTTTCGTTCTATATTTATATCTTGAGGTGCCGCAAGAGCCTTAAAAATAAGGTTTTTTTTTTTTACAAAAATCCAAATTTAACATAAAATTATAATTTTATTCACTGCTTTACTTTTACATTTTTTTAATCAAATATTGTTTTTAATAGCAATCAATAGCTGCTTCTTTACTATAATAACAATAATATCTAAAACTTTTTTAAATAACTGATAATTAATAATTATGAACTTTCCAATTGTTTCGGGATTTTTGCTTTTTAAAGAGGTTTTGGAAAGGAATTAAACCTAAACATTCAACATGAACGAACAGTTACCAACTCACTATAATTAAAGAAAATAGAACAAAGGTAATGACATAATTAATAACCAACATTATTAAAACAAAGTACATATTAAAAATTAATAATAATATTCCATTAGTTTATTAGTTTCACATTTCTTTGATTTTCAAGTTTTCTTGACTCTTAAATAAAACGTTTTTTGGTCTCAAATTTTGACATCATCTTTTGCGAAGCAATTTTTGCTTTAACAGAGCCATCTCTTGCTTCAGGACCACAGACCCTTAGTGATGACTCTGTCACAAACTTTATAACTCTTTCTACCGCTTGCGTGTTACAGGGTAAAAGAAGGGAAAGAGGTTTTTCTTGCACAATTGTTTTATCTTTTCTTCCATCGAAGAATAACCCTTTACTTTCTCCAACTTGGTTAAAGCTTCTTACTATCTCTTTTGTTCGATTCTTGGCCCTCTCTCTTTTCGAATTTTTATCCTATCAATAACCTTACTTTTATTCTCCTGTGTAATCATTCCAACATCTTTAAGAACAGCACTTGCGATAGCCGCAGCAACTCTGTCTGAAACCCCATGGTGTTTCAGACAGAGTTGTGACAGAGTGGTATAGACAGAGTGGTAGCAAGTGCCTGTGACCGAACTGCATGCAGTTCGGTCACAGGCACTTGCTACTGTTGGCAGTTCTACTCGCATTTGTTCGCTTGTAGTTGAATCCAAAAAAGAAGTAGAAGGCTTTTCAGGATTGTATGTTAAGTTTTCTTTAGAAGTTTGCTCAAGATCTAATTGATTGACAACATTTACAGCTTTTCTAGTAGCCTTAACTACTAATTTCTGATTGCACTTTAACTGTTGCTGTACTACCTGCTGCTTCCCCTCTTCTCTTTTTGTTAAAACCTTTGAAATAAATTTATCAACTCCACTTATAATCATTTTTCTCACTGTTATTTGGTCAAGTAAAAAATCTTTTTCAAGTTTAGTTACTTTTTTTCTTTTTTCGCACTTACATTCAGAACATTCTTTGCACATACAGGCTGCCACATCAAAAAGGCGTTTGCTTTCATTCAAAAACGATGCTACAATTGAATCATATTTTTCTGTACCTTTTCTACCTTTGATCTTAAAATATTTCAGTATTTATCATGATAGGTTTTTCCCATTTGTAACATGCGAATGCGAGACACTACAGGAATTCCTGCTTTCGACCAAAGAGATTCCACTTTCTTCATAAGAATATCTAATATTTCACTCACCGTTGGTTCTTTTGACGTTGCTTCTGGTTTCAGTTCATGTCGAATATAAAGGTAATATTTCATAATGTCACAATAAGTTGACAAACTGAAATCACTGTTTAGGGTGCCCAAAAATTGGGCACCCTAACAGTGATTTCAATTTGCCAACGGTGGGGGTGCCCCAAAATTGGGATTCTAACTTGTGTCTTGTCTGAACTGGTCTTGACGCTGCCATCGCACTAAAGACCAAGTTTTAACTAATAAACTATTATACTGATATTCAAGCTAACACATTCATAAGGCAAAACAAAACCAGTAAACAACAGCATAAAAACACTTGCTACTCAAACGATTCGTCTGCCTGCACTGACTGACGACAGAAACATGTGACCGTTGCTACAACTACATGTTTCTCTTCTTTGTTTTTTGGATTACTTAGAGGACCACTTATTTTACATATCAATGGAACATGTCAATCATAAGTATTTTTTATACTGCTATATTAAAAACTTTGTTTTTAACTGCGGTGTTAATGGTAGAGATTTTTGTGCCGTTGGCTCCTTGTTTTAATTGTTTAACCGGCTTCAAATTCAAAAATTTAGCCCGAAAATCTTCTTCCAAATCTTCATCAGAAAAGTGACTCGAACAGACAGTTGCGTTAGCAATGGTTATTTTATCCCCTTTTTTGCACTTCACGATCCATAATTTTTGGAGTGTAGGATCTTTTGGAAATCTATGAAAAATGATAGATCCTATTGACTTCTAA
This sequence comes from Amaurobius ferox, assembly GCA_951213105.1. Taxonomy (NCBI): domain Eukaryota; kingdom Metazoa; phylum Arthropoda; class Arachnida; order Araneae; family Amaurobiidae; genus Amaurobius; species Amaurobius ferox. Next base: position 110,969,453 of record OX578153.1, read on the forward strand.
TTATAATTTGAACACAAAGCAACCGAGGAGCAACCAGGAATTTTTGCGCTCACAAAACACAATTTATATACAACAATTAAACAAAATTATACTTTATATACGTGAAAATACTAATATATATACATTTATAATACACAAATTTACACTTAAACTTCACTTTTACGATAAAATTATAAATTATATTAAAACAACGACTGACACAGTCTATGTTTTCCCATAGAACTGAATACTACTCGGAGAAACTGGCACTTCTCCTTCTAAACCAGTGACGTCACGAACGGCGATGACGTCCACTCTTTGGAATACTGTCAACAGCGGCATTCTGGTCTTTTGATCTCTGACCCTCTTAAGTTATAGTAGTCCATATAACTTAACGGAGATTAACAGTTTTTTCTATACATCAGTTCAGTCAAGTAAGTTTACAAGTACTTTCAATGGACACAAAAGCGTGTTCTCAACCACAAACAAGAAAGAGCAACACACCTGGTGCTCGTTAAGACCTGACTAAACCTTTAAAGTCGCTACTGTCGTTGAAAAAGAATTAAATTACAGATAAAAGGAGATGAGTCTCAGCTATATAGAGAAGGCGATCAACCGGAAAACCGGACATTACAGGGGCAAAAGTTCGACTTTTGACTGATTTGCGTGTTGTGAGCATTCCTGAGTACAAATCAGTCATTTTCCCTAATGACTGCCTGTCGGTGAACTCGTAAATAGGATATCTCTCGTACAAATTTAGCTAGTCAAGCGAAATTTAATATGACTATTTCAATCAGTAAATGTAAGAGGACTGTTAATTCACAAAGATTGGCCAAGACGCTCAATTTTCGAAACATATTTCCGAAAAATTAGAAATTATGAGAATAACTATATTATAAATACTTACATAAATAGTAATTCGATATTTTTTAAACAAAATTTGGTACAACATAAAATGTATATTGATTTTCAAGACGTTTGAACCAAGAGTAGCCCTCAAATGCTCAGGCATTTTTTTTTAAATAAAAAGATGTATATAAAGGTAATAATCCTGAAAAATTTACTGAAATAATATCCATTTCATATATGATGTTTTCTTTAAAAGTGTTTAACATCATTTATAGGATTCTATCTTCCACCATTCTCGATATATTACGTGTTTCTGGTCTAAGAAGAAAATGATCATTCCTATCAAATGGGTACGGGTATTTTAAAAGTAGTTTGTAAAGAGACTTGCTGTCCCAACCGGGAATCGAACCCTAAGTATTCGAACTGGCCAGCCGACGATCAACCGTTGAGCTACTGGGAAGAAATTGCAAGCTCTTATCGTCGAAGTGAATTCTGCATTCAACACCTTCTAATGCATTCTCCACCTTCTTCCATCTAGAATCCTGTCTCACCTCCCTATCATGAATCCTAATTTACAAATTTTTAATAAATACCTCATTTACTTTCTTACTGGCCATGACCTCTTTCGTGATTATCTATACTTTTTCAAAATTAAATCCATCTCTAACTCTATTTGCAATAAATTCGGTGACGTTGACCATTACATTTTCGATTGTCCATTTTCTAAAAATTTTCATCACTGCAAACCCTCCTCCTCTAATAAAGCAATTTGGTACTCCAAAGTTCGTTCATATCCCTCTTCAGTAGATAAAATTAAAAACTGTATTCTTGTTGCCATAAAAATTTCTAATAAAGTCTAAGCTTATGAGTAGCTTATGAGTAAAATCTAAGCTTATGAGTAAATTCTCAATTAATTTTGATCAATGAATCCCTTTATTTCATTATTATTACTTTATATGAATTTATTGTGTTCCCTCCATATTTTCTGTTTAAAAAAAAAGCTATGTTAACTGTTCTTATTTTCTCGATTCTTTCTTTTTCTGTTGACCCTTTTTATTTTGTATTTTTTCTAATTTTTCTTTTCTAAATTTTATTTTAAATATCTGTTTTTGTTTTTCATGTACCTAATTTTTTTTCTTTTTCATATATTTTCTTTTTATATATTTTCTAAATTTTACTTTTAAAATTTTATTATTTTCTTTAATTTTAATCTATTTTTCATCATGTTAATATACCTCACTCTAAATTTTATTTTTCAATGATCTTTTTATGTATATTCGCAATAACCCTTCTCCCATTTTTGAAAAATGGACGTACTTGTCATGTTCAAATATAATATAAAACTGTGTGTTTAATCACACTATTTTTCACCAATTGTTATCTTTTTAGATTTAAATAAATGTTCGTTTGACGGAATGGTAGACCTTGGGTACCTCCTGGGTGCAGGAGGTATCCTTTCTCGGTCGTGCAGCTAGCTACTCTAAACCCACTATGTGAGTCGCACGGTCTGGGGTCTTCAGACCTCCGGCATCTTTTTAACTAACCTACAGGGTTGATTTTTTCTGTAAAGAATCTTGCTGCTCCACCCGGGAACCGTACCCTGGATCTCCGAACTGGCCGGCCGGCTCTCTACCATTGAGCTACTGGGACGAAATTGCAAGCTCTTATCGTCGAAGTGGACTCTGCAAGTTTTAAACAAAAATGAATTGAAATAGTTTTAGGACTTATCGTGAGTCGTTCTCGAAATATCAGAAATTTTACTTTACTTACAAGGAGGGTAAAATATCTCTGGAAAGAATCAAGAGTATCATTGTCATTCAGTATGCTTATGTTAGTCGGTAACATCAATTTAATGACTGATTTTCAGCTACATTGAGTCAGAAAGCTCGCATATCTGTAGTCCCAGAATATCGAAAATTGTTCGTTTGTGAGAAAATTCAGGTATGGACTCATCAAATACATTTGGGGTTTTTTTTCACTGTATAAATATAAAAGTTTTGTGCCGATTTAATTTGTAAAAATTAATTCAAGAATTGAATAATTTATCTCCTTGAAATTATATATTTTATGTGTTAATTAAAAAAAAAGCCAAACGTAAAGTGGGTACCCCCTAATAGGGACAGGTTGCTAATTCTTGTTTAGTATATAGAATTAATATTTTATAGTTCATGTATCTATCAATTTTCAGTTTTATAAAGAAAGTAATAACAAAAATAAGAATTTTGTTATAATTTCAAAAGTTTAGTTAACATTTTTTCATAATTCAAAAATGATTCTGCTTTTTTATAATTTTTTTTTATGTATCCGAAATGTTACCTTCTTAAATGCATTTAAATTATATAGGCGTCAACACGGTTACTGATTTTCTGATATAATTTTATTAATTTTCGTGCAGATCTTTTTAAACTCAATTTTCTTTTCACACAATTTTAAAAAATTTCGATTTTTTTTTCAAACAGTTTGAAAAAACAAAATCATTTTTTTGTATTGTTCGTCAGTATTTTATTTTTGAAACAATGCATATTCTATCAATTATTTTTACTTTCCTTATATACATAGTATAATGCGTAAATACTGTGATGGGGTAGAAATTTCGAATTCAAGTTTTTGGCAGAAGAGCAAATTTTAACCATCATCGTACATTTTTGAGGTAATATCTCTCTCACTCACTCACACACACACACTGAAGTAGATAGAACGTGATAATTTGTAAGATTTTTGTTGATTCATCAATCAATCGTTATTACATCTTCATTGCGTAGTATATAAAACACTTACTGGACTTAAAGAGAGCTGGTTGCTAAAAATTTAGAAATCAATTGTTAAAATATTGGAATTACACCACTTGAAAGAAGTATTTTAAGCCTGAGAATCCAATACATTTCTGTTACACTACTGCATTCATCCACTCTTCAAATATTACTAAAAGCAGAGAGTGACATGAGTAGAATATGATCACATTGAATTCTGATCAATCCGATCGTATTTACTGTCCTTGTCAAAATATGAAAAATCACATTCTTCAGCATTTTCCAATCCTTATGGTGTTTGAACTACAAATATAGTATATTATTATTTTATATAAATTTATATTATCATTTTAGAGGCACAGGAAATTTTGTTTGAATTATAGTAAAATCCAAATAAAATGTTTTCAGAATAATGATTTTTTTTACTGTATTAAAATGTGAATCAGCAGTTAGAAAAATGCAAATTTGTTAAATAAAAATAAAAGTACTCATCTACCACTAAATTCTTTTAAACCAAACAATATTAAATAAAAAAAAAGTTTCATGAAATCCGTAATGTGCAAAACTTAAGTTTTGTCTACTTTACCTAAATCTACCGCACTGTTCGGGAAACAAAAGAACTAAAAGCTTTGGATAGATTTTGATTGAAAAGAGAAAGTGAAAGAAACATTATGAAGTCTGAAATGCAAGTCTTCTAATACTAATATTTAATTTAAATACAGCTTCCTGCATTTTAATGTGTCGAAAACGTGTTTGGCAGTTAAAAGATTACGGATCGCGATAATAGCGGCGCGAAAGTTGTTTGCACTCTCTTTTCGATGCCCCATTAATCCCATAACTTAGTTGTCATCGAATAGCATCGAAAAAAAATAACAGAATAATCGCCGTAGAACAAAAGCAAATCAATATGGCTCAAACGTTCCTCGACATTTTTGCGTGAGATTTACAACTTAGAAACGCTTCGATTGATCGCGTTTAACGACTGAATGCTTGCGGAAATAAAAATTGAGACCAATTCTTTTGGCAGAGGCACCCAAAGTGCTGAAAATCACTAAACATAAAGAAAATAGTCATGGGTGAATCTTGCAAGGATTGGGGGCAAGTTGTTCTCATTAGCTTTGCGCCATTTTGAGAGGCTTTAGATGTTACTGCATAATTGTTAGGGATTTACTTAAATGCGTATTCTTCCGAAAATGGTTATTTCGTCAGTCTAAAGTGAAACGTTTAAGAACCTCAGCCGGATATTGATCTAAGGATTACTATTGAAATTAGGTTACTTTTCGACAAATCTTATTTGTGAAAATTGGGTTTGGAAGAAATAAAAAGCAAAACTATTCTATTTCCTAGCTGATTATTCAAGGCAATACAAATATTGTAGAAAGTAAATTACATCTTACTATGATATCTATTTGCTATAACATAAAAAAAATTATATATACAGGGTGATTAAAAAAAGGTGGACTAAACATTACGAGGTGGTGGTACACCAAGCATTTTTCGTCATAGTTTACCGGGTCGTAAAGGCGTTACAGGGCGATGGATTGGGCGAGGTGGTCCAATACATAGCTTGGCCCCTACGATCGTGTCTTGACTCCTGTTGGTGGGGATATCTCAAGAGTCTCGTCTATGACTTCGACCAAAGATATATACCTATGATGCAATACCAAGGTAAATATAGCAGCCATGGAATAATAGAAAGTTACCAAGTTATTGATCTTTATTTTAAAAACAAAGCTTGAATAATTGCAAAGAAACTCTGCAAAGATCAAAACAAATAATAATTAAAAATGCATAAACATTTAACTCAATCTATATTTTCAGTCTTATTTGTTTCGTTTGCAAAAGATAATAGGGGTTATGGTAGAAACAACATCTTAATAAACCAACAGATCTTAAACAATTTAAAAATCAGAACCTGCTTTTCAAAATAGATCCAAACATCAAAACATCAAAATTATAACCTCTAATCTTTCTCAGTTGCAAGTAAATATAAAGTCTATACAAGTTTGATTTCTCGTAGCATATTTTACAGAATTTAATGGAAGTTATTATATTTCAAAATCTAAGAATTCGATTCAAAATTCAATTATTTATCTTTATAGGGCTTTAAAAAGGCTAAAAATTACTCCAATGCTATTTATAGCTAGCACCTTTATTTTTTTATATATATAAACATTACAAACTTTAAAAACTGAATATTTTCAATTTTCTTTAACTTGATAAGACAATGGCTCGAAGACTATAAAAGCTTTGTAAAAACAAATTAGGGGTATAAAAACTGGATTTTCTATTGGACATTTCGTCGCTCACTGTTTGTATCAAACTTTTATAGTTTAGAAAATATTTTGAGTGAAAGTAAGTAAAGTGAAATGAAAAATTATTTAGAAAAATAAATTTTAAGAATAAAATAGTTTAAACATCAATATTAAAATATTAACATTATTTTTATATATTTCTAAATGGCACCCCATTTCCGGCAAGAAAAAAAAATTTTGTTTTCATTTATTAGGTTCAGAGAAAAGCGTCCAAAGTGCTTACATTTTTCGTAACGCATTCGTTTACATTTTTCGTAACGATTTCAGCCAGATACCCCGATCATAGACGTCAAAATGTCGTGGAACGTTTGCGCCATTTTGATCCTTACCTTTGTTCTACGTTTATTGTTTTCTGAATCCAATGCCAACCTATGTCAACTATCTTGCGGAATTAATAGGTCATCGAATATGGAGTGCAAACAACTTTCTCGCCTCTGTTATCACGATAAGTATTCTTTCGAATTCCGAACATACTTAATTGACACTTTAAATATACAGGAAGAAAAATTTGAATTGAATATTGCAATACCTGCAGTTCAGACTTGTAAACGATTTTCACTTTTTGCTTCCTTTCAAAATGTAAAGGCAATTCTTCGGGTCGTTATTAGAAGAGAAATAGGCAGTTTGTGAAGTTTCTTTAAAATTACATGCATATTTGACAAGAAAAGTACCTGTAAGGCACAGTAGAGATATATAATATACCAGATATCCAAAACGTACTTCCTGTATGCATTATCAACGATATAATTACTTACAATTCATGGTAATGTATATAGGGAAAGCATTGGAATAGCGTCGAAAATTGGAATTCGAGTTTTCGACGGATTTACAAATTTTAAACTCTCCATAATTCGAAAAAACAAATATTTTTGTATCACGCGCTCGTATGTGTATGTGTGGTATTTAACCACTCCAACCCAAAAATAGTGTTAAGTTTTCTAACATTTGGTAGTTACAACACTGTATGCGTTACCTTGGTGATGATTAGATTTTTATATGACTTTGGGAATAGAAACGGCGTTTGTTTTAAAATAGGACCCTTAAAAATCGTCTCTGAAGTGAAAGAATGAGTACGTAGAAATGTATTGGCTAAATTCTTTCTTTTCTTATACGATATTTTTTTGTGGCAAAACAAATAAATAAAACCACAATACTAAGATAAACCGTTCTCCAGATATTTTAATGTCCCCCCCCCCCCCTCCAGTAAGGCGCTATTTTAAAATGCGCCAATTTATTTTATTTTATTTTGTTTTTAATAAAAATTGAATATAATTTAAAAGATATTGTACGTGTTATTTTGGGAAATAAAACTTCATTTTATGATTAATTAAGAAAAAATATGTGATGTGGACAACACATACTCAAATTCATTTTCTCTTTCTTTCTTTTACAATTCGTTAAATTGTGTTTAATTGCCCAAATTAACACGGATTTGAAATGACACTGGATTTTCAGTTTTAAGGTAATTTTCGCTTTCAGTGACTGGACTTATTACTTTCCTTATATACATAATGTATAAGGAAAGTATTGTGACGGGGTCGAAAATTCAAATTCGAGTTTTCGACGGGAGATCACGTTTCAAGCATCCCTGATCACGAATCAAACATTTTTGAAGTGATGTCTGTGTGTGTGTATGTGTGTGTGTGTGTGTGTGTGTGTGTGTGTGTGTGAAAGTATGTGTGTGTCAGTGAGTCTGTGGAGACGATAACTGACGAAGGAATGGACCGATTCGAACCAAATTTGGTACAAAAATCACAATCCATAAACACTGGAAACCTATTGTTTTTATACGTAATCGAATGTTCAGAACCCCCCTTAATTTTCGAATGAAATATTGAAAAAATCGTCAAAAAATCAAAACCGCTAATAAAGTTACGCAAATAGACATTTCTTATGTAATTTTTCATTAGAAAACGATTGGAATAAATTTTAGAACGCTAACATGAACCGTTCTCGAGATATTGTACATTTTTCAAAAAAATTATGAAAAAGTCACATAAAAAAAAAAAATTCCTATTGAGAAACATGTTCACTTTTCATATGTAATACCATGCGATAAATTGAGTGACATCATTCTCGTGGATCTAGCACGTTCCATTCATGAAAAAATATACTTTGAATAATACTTTTGTATTTGAACGCCAATAGTCATTTATCTGCTGTAAGAATAACTTTTTTCTTAGTGCATAACGCTTGGCGAGATTTTGGCGACGAATTTGGCGGAATGTCGCCAACTTGGCGACTTTTTTGAAATGTTGCCAAATTAATGAAAATCTCGCCAAATGGATAAAAATGATGCTAAATCAACGAAAATGACGACAAATTGTCGAAAATTCAATATCTTGGAAAGAATATTAGTATCTACTATAAGAAAAACCTATTTTTTTCCTGTAAAAGTAGTAAATTAATTACATTATATAAGGAAAGTCATGTGTTGCCCACATCAGATTTTTTTTAAAGGCGGCGTGGTAAAAATGTGTAAAAACTGAACTATCTCAAGAGCGGTTAGTACTGGAGTTATGAAGTTGGTCTTGTTATTTTTGTCGCTATAAATTATGTATAAGACAAGTGTTTAATGGATATCTTTGAGCATATTATGGATTTTAACAATTTTTGCGGGCCATTTTGAAAAAAGAAAAAAAAAGAGATACAGGTTTTTTTTTCGTTTTAGTTTCTTTTCGAAATGATGTATAGGGTATAACCTTAAAAGAAACTCCGTCCTACCCGAAGGTATGCGGATGAAGAAGAGTCCGTAGTTGCGGAAGTGCACCAAGGACATTCCGCACACGGACTCAGCAAGCCACCACCCAGTGGGATGACCGCAATCAGTCGGTTCACCAATAATCATCGCAACAAAGAAACGTTAGCCCCAGCGTGAAACCAAAAAGTAGCCCACAGAGCCGAAAAAGCCTGCAACCTGCAGAATCGTCCTCCAACTGGAGAATCAACTTTATTTACATAAAATGCTAACAAGGATAGAGCGACTTGCTCGACATAGGACAGCGACGAATTGAGCTGTGCGTTTCCAAATTTGCTTCGATCAGAATCTTCATCCTCTTCCACCCCACCAGCTCTCAGACAGTATCCTTTCAGGACTTGAACTGGAATAATAGGTTTCTTTTATACTACAGAGAAGGCAGATAGCCATTGGCTCCAAAACGATGATCACAAAATTTAAAATCGTACACCATACTTCAGAGTTTTATAGTACCATTTTCAGTTTCTAAAACATTTAATCACATTTAATCATTAAATACGATTCATCTTAGAGCATATTGTCTAAATTTTCTTTTTACATCATGATTTAATATATTTCTCTATTTGTCCATTGCTGCGTTTAAAATTTGAATTTTAATCACATTTTTGCCATAAAATCAATTAAGATATACAAAAGATAATGGCACTGTTTTAGATCTCGTACAGAGATAAAAGCTAATTCACTTTAACAAGACCTTAAACACATTATCAAATCAATCATTCGAAAATCAAATGCAGCCAAAACAATATACAATTATGAACATGCAAGATAAAATAAGCAGATTAAAATAACTTTATATGCAGTACATAACGTTGAAATTTCAATTAAATTTAAAACAATAAAGGCAATCTTTACGTCAAATATCTTATATCTTTTAAGATTACATATATAAACCTCCCAAATCTTGGGTACAACTAATAACTCATAAGGTAGTCAAGAGTCAATTTCATTAGTGAGAAGATTGCTTCACTAAAGAAATCACCTAATCACGCAGTGAGAAAATTGCTTCGCATTGCTAATTAACTTCGCCTAAAAAATATTTGAAAAATTAGGTCCCATAAGGTTCAATGTATTTCATTTATTCAACCCGGGTTAAATTCAAAACTAATTGGATGATATTATTCATTTACATTTCCATATGTCCCACAGACCGTCTCAACAACATATTAAAATTTCATTTTGATAAAGTCATTTTTACGGCAGTTATCGTGCGAAAGGACAGACAGACAGATAGATAGACAGAATGAACAAAGTCATAAACACTTTTCAACTATGTTGTAAAGTGTTAAAAATCAGAATATATTTAAAAATGGATTCTAGTATGAGTTGAACCATACTCAGCTAATTCCATCCTGTCACCGATCATGATACAAGTAAATCTAAACAGTATTAAATATTCGAATGTATGAGAAAGTTGAGTGAAGTTTCGCAGACAGGATAATTTTAGACGTCAAGAGTCTCGCAATACATGCTTTACGAGCCTTTTAACTCAGTCGGCAGTATATTTTCAAATACTTATACTTTTCAATTCCTCGTAAAAAAATCTGACGTAAGCAGCACATGACTTTCCTTATATAATACAATAAATTTACTCCTTTTACAGTCAAAAAATGATACAGTATAAGATACACGGTAATGTGTTTTTAACGTTGCATTGTACATTGGGCGATTTTCCGGATGACAATATGTAATACTATTTCAAAGTACCCAATTAACTTATATTTCACACAACTCTAAATTAGCAATTATCAATATTGATAGCATCCTCAATAAGCGCTATAGTCCATATATTAAAATATTTTAATAATTAATTCATCAATTAGGCATCATTTTCATTAATTTAGCGTCATTTTCGCAATTTTGACGAAATTTTCGTCATTCTGGGACAAAATATTGCCAAGTTGGCGATACTTTGCTAGATTATTCCCCAAGTTTCCCAAATACATCATCAAGTCTTATAGACAAACGGAGAGAAGAACATTTCTTATATACTAGTATGTATGCCCGTCATATGACTGAAATCAGAATTTTCGAAACATTACTTCTCATTTAGCATCATTTTTATCAATTTCGAGACATTTTTGTCAATTTGGCAACATTTAAAATGTCACCAAGTTGGCACTTCCCGCTAAATTTATCGCCAAGCGTTACAGACGGAGAAATGGGTTATTCTTATAGTCTATTCTTATGCTCTTTCCAGGATATTGAACTTTCATCAATTAGTCGTCATTTCATTGATTCAACGTCCGTTTCATCAATTTGGTGAATTTTTATCAATTGTTTGACATTTTCGTCAATTTGGCAGCATTTAAAAAGTCACCAAGTTGGAGATATTCCGAAAAATTCGTCAGCAAAGCTTTATCCAAACGTTACAGGCGGAAAAATAGGTTATTCTTATAGTACTCGTAAATTCTTATATTCTAAGATATTGAATTTTCGTCAATTAGTCGTCATTTTCATTGATTTAACGTCATTTTTATCCATTTGGTGATATTTTCGTTAATTTGGCAATATTTAAAAAGTCGCCAAATTGGCGACATTCCTCCAAATTCGTCGCCAAAATCTCGCCAAGAGCTATGGAAGGAGAAATAAGTTATTCTTATAGTAGACTATTGGCGTCCAACTACAAAAGTATTACTCAAAGTATATTTTCCCATGAATGGAATGAGCTAGATCCACGAGAATATTGTCACCAAATTTATCACATTATATTACATTTGAAAAATGAACATATTTCACAATAGTTGATATTTTCTTTTATTTTATGTGATTTTTTGATAAATTTGTTTTAAAAATGTGCATTATCTCGAGAACGGTTCATGCTAGCGTTCTAAAGTTTAAGTCAATCTAATGAAAAAGTATATAAGAAATGACTATTTGTGTAACTTTATGAAAGGTTTACATTTTTTGAGGATTTTTTCAAAATTTCACTCGAAAATTTAGTGAGGTTCTGAACATTCGATTGAGTTTAAAAACAATAGGCTTCCAGTATTCACGGATTGCAATTTTTGTACCAAATTTCGTTCAAATCGCTAGATTCGTTCATGAGATATCGTGTCCACAGACTCACTAACACACACACACACACACACACATCACCTCAAAAATGTTCGATTCGTGATCAGGGATACTTGAAACGTGCTCACCCGTCTAAAACTCGAATTCGAATTTTCGACACTATCAAAATACTTTCCTTATACAGTATACTATGTATATAAGGAAAGTAATAAAATTATTTGTGATTTTATGATCTCCATTTTCATTGTGACTGAAAACAAAAAAAAAGCATTCAATAGTGAGAAATGAAAAATCGAACTTTTATATGAGCTCTAAATTTACAACACAAGCTAGCAATCGACGAAATTTTTGCATTACACCATTTTGTATCACGCAGTAATACATATTGTAGTAAATTTTGAGTTCTGATATCTAAACAGAGTTTTAATTAATAAATCAGGCGAGTGTTTTTAATTATTTATACCTTAGCATAAATTACTTTGACAGTAGAAAAAAGAGAAGAAAAAAATATATATATAGGGCTCAAAGGAAAGTTCTTAAGCACCCCAAATAACTTTGCAAGGAAAGGTCTATGAGTATAAATGTTAGCTCTATCTATAGTAAGCGATCATGCCCAATAGAATACGAGACTTATTTTTTTTGTAATGATAAAATGATGCATAAAATCTACGGCATAGTGTTTTTTATATTGAATTGGAAGCTTTTCCGGATGTCAACATGTAAAAATATTTCGGAGTACCCGATTAACTTATATTTCACGCAATTCTAAATTGTCAATAATCACTATGGATAGCATTCGCAATAAGCAATATAGTCCATATGTTAAAATATGTTAATAATTAATTTCTCGATTTGGCGCCATTTTTGTTAATTTAGCGTTATTTTTGCAATTTTGACGATATTTTCGTTAATCTAGGGCGAAATATCGCAAAGTTCACCAAATTTATCGCCAAGAGTTACAAACAGACGGAAAGAACAGCATCTCTTATATATATAGCGTCTTATATACTATATAATGTTAACGAATTGTTAGGCGTCAAAATACAAAACTATTACACAAAGTATCTTCTCTCATGAAGGGAACGAACTAGATCCTAAAGAATTATGTTAATACATTTATTGCAAAATAATACACATGAAAAGTGAACATATATTACAACTAATGTTTATAATATTTAATAATACTTGCTGTAATATTTAGTAATATGTTCTTTAATTTTATGCGATTTTTTTATACATTTATTTGAAAAAGTACAATATCTCGAGAACGATTCGTGCTAGCTTTCTAAAATGTATGTCAATCATTTACACAAGACATTTTTATTTACGTAACAGTGTTGAAAGTTCTGATTTTTGATGATTTTTTCAAAATTTCATTTGAACATTTAAGGGAGGGGAGAGGTCCGAACATTCGATTACGTTTAAAATTAATAGTCTTCCAGTATACTTTAATTGTAACTTTTGTACCAAATTTCATTCAAAATGCTCCATTCGTTCGTGAAATATCATCTACACACACACACATAATCTCAGAAACGATCGATTCGAGTTCAGGAATGCTTGAAACGTGATCTTCTGTCAAAAAATCGAATTCGAAATTTCGACCCCATCACAATATTTTCTCTGTACATTATACTATGTATATATGGAAAGTAAAATATTAGGATTACGAATTCAGCAACAAAGTAAGATAAACGATATCTTATTCAGAAATGTTAAAGTAAGCAACACTTAATGCACAGGAATCTAATGTACAGCCTGTTCATAATGCCCGCGATCAACGACAATACACATTTGAATTCGAGAAAGAATAGGTCCGTATACTTTGACAAGCACTGCAGATGTCACCGTGTTACAGTCCTTGATGATACGACTTTTTTGCAGGTATTTATTGCTTTTTATATGCGCATTTCGTGCTCTCCTGATGTCGATTCCTACTCATTAAATAATCTTATGCAATTTTACAATTATAATTTTTCTTTTATATCGTTTTGTTGCCGAGCTCGTAATCCTAACTTTAGGAATTCTCCGCTAGAGGCGCTGCAATCCTTTTCATTCAATCGGGCATGGTCACTTTACTGTATATAAACCTAACGTGCTCACTCATGTTCCTTACAAAGTTATAGCGGTGCTTAAGGACTTTCTTTGAAATCCTGTATATTAAATTAATTAGGAGGAAATAAATAGGAAAAAGTAGAAATGAACAGAGGAACGTGTTCGAAAGCCAGGGTCAATATTTGAAAAACAATGGAAGCTATCTAAACCATAAAATTTAGCAACATATGCAACATTCTAATCGTCCCTATAATTAGTTAAGCTTTTGCTTACGGGTGGGACAGAGTCCATCCCAAAGGAAGAACCTCTCAAAAAGACAGGTATTTGACATACCCTATCCCAAACAGTTCGATCCCCCTTTGCAGACATTGACGTCCAAGGACGCCAATGTCAATTATACATCCTTTAACCTTTTGCTTACGTGTGGGACATCGCGCCAAGCCTGCAAAGGGAGATCGAACTGTTTGGGATAGGGTATGTCAAATACCTGTCTTTTTGAGAGGTTTTTCGTTTGATATGGACGCTGTCCCACCCATAAGCAGAAGGTTCACTCAGTTTACATTATTTAAAATAAATCGAATTCTTGAATACTTAAATTTAAGGATTGTTTTAAAATAATTTAGTAATGTAAACATAAGATATAATATGAATGAATTTCGATTGATAATATATAATATCAATATATTTCGATTTCCGATTTCGATTGGCGGTATTTCCTATAAGTTCTCCATTTGGTAAGATCGTTTCAAGAATTCTCTTGTCCTATAGCACTGCAATTCAACTCTTAGGAACAACTCACTTAAGTAAGAATTGCAATGCATCGAAGTCATAAATTTAATGGAGCATAAAATTGATGGTGCCAACTAACTTTCGCACTTCCATGCTGTATCACAAATAATCACCGTTTGCGAACGCATTTCAGACACGCTGTTGTACCGGAAAAAAGAATATTCGAAGTTCTTAAGAACGCAGACGACAAATTTGACAGGAGCAAAATGGCAATCTACTACTACTCAGTTTCTTAAAAACATTTAATTGGTTCTTGAAATGATAATGAGCTAGCTCCACAACGAAAGAGGTATTTCAAAACATAAAGTCGGAGTGCAATTTAGTTTCGATATTCATGCTTCATTTACTAAATTTTTATATTATGTTCGCTTCAATTATAATAATCAAAAATCTGATCTGGACATCACATGACTTTCCCTGCACACTGTACCGGAGCTACCTCTACTAAATTTAGAAACACGTTCATTTCCATTTGTTTATTCATGTTCACGTTCAAAATCCATACAGCAATTTTATCTACATTAGTACAACGTGTCTGACCATATGTGTCAGGATGCCTGCCCTGGAATTCTGGGTGTAGAAAATAGATGTTAGTGTTACGACATATCCTCTGGAATCGTGGGTGTGCGCTCAGGATACAAGAATGAGTCCAAAATTTCTGAATAACTAACACGTTTATTCACAAGCATATCGTAAACAGCAATAACATACAGTAAAGCAGCACTTAAATGCTCCACGAATTTCACAAAACAACAGATACTATTTTCGAAACAATGACGTATCTCATTCCGCAAAACAGCCGCTACTATTCTCAAAACATTGACATATGCCACAGTTCAATGTAGCTAGTATCACATCAACTGCTCTCCAACTGAGTGATGACTCCTTTTATAGACTCTCTATAGAAACTTCTAGAAATCTCTCATATCTCATAGAGTATTCGTTATAAGGTGTTTCTCAAACTTCCGAAAAGGCTCCAAATGTCGCCAAATTGGCGATAAATCGCCAAATCTGACACAACCTTGCAAACTTCCGCACATGGTAATCCTATATTTACGTCATAGGAAAGGTTGCCGCGATACTGGTAATATTTAGGAGCCTTATTATAGGAACATATTACAGGAGCTCCAGGTACGGGTGTTTTCTCCGTCTGGTTTTCAAAAGGGAATCCAGTGAGAGTATTTTACACGTTTGTGACATTAGTCTTAAATGAGAAATACGGATCTTCAAAAGGAAAGTTATAAAAGTGAAATAAAAGAAAAGTTAATTGATTTTAAATTACTTGTTACCGTAAAGTACTTCGTACCTTGTACGATATTCGCGCCAACCGTACCTCGCACGAAACTCGAGCCACTGGTATCTCGTAAGAAATTCGTGCCCATTCACATGGAATATGAATGTATGAGAAAATCATCTGGAAACTCGCACAAATATTTACTCAAAAAATTCGAATAATAAAGCGAAATATCTAAACATTCCATTTCGAAGAGTAAGTGTGCCATTTTCTCCGCTTTCTGAGCCTGAAACATCTAACGATTGATTCTCAAGTGAGAACCGTAATTTGTTACACACTGCATAATAATTATATTTCTATAAATACATGTTCGCCCAAAAGATTAAGTAAATGTTCCCACGCTTTCCCATTTAGGCACAGTACATCTTGTTGCGTATAAGAACATCCCGAACCATCCGGGGAGAAAAAGTTCCGGCAGCACCACCTAATCTTGGCGATGAAAATCTGCGATTAGCTAGCTGGCATATAGAAGATGAGATCGCCAATCAAGCATGACTGTCGGTTCCGTTACTGCAGAATCCGATTAATTCTTGAATGAAATTAATCTTGAAAAGATTGATTATGTTTCGTACTTGCCTAATAACAGTTCAGAAAATTTCTGGAGTGTGAGCCTATATATGACTTCCCTATGCATTCATATTTCATATTGCTTGACATTCAGTTGCACATAATCAGATTTAAAAAAATATCATGTGGGCAGCACTTTCCCTACATAGTGCAATGACTTTTACTTCTTTTAGATCAACTTATTAGTCGAAGCAGAATGATTTATTCATACTCGCGTGTAAAATGTTCATAAAAATCCGATGGACATTGAATTTATAATTAGTATTGACAAATTATTTGGCGCCAAAATACAAAACTATTACAAAATCTACCTTCTCTCCTAAATGGAACGTAATAAATCCACTAGAATGGTGTTAATAGATTTGTCGTACAATATTGCATATGGAAAATGAACCTATTTGATAATACTACCTTTTTAATTTTATGTAATACTTTTGATAAATTTATTTGATAATCGTGTAATATATTTAAGAATACATTCCAAAGTTTGTGACATTCGTTTCTAAATGAAAAATTACATCTGAAATGATTATTTATTTGACAATATTAAAAGTCCTGATTTAATTTAATTATTTTTTCAAAAATTTATTCGGAAATTATATAATGTATAGAGAAAGGTTCATACTGGCTTTCTAAAATTTGTATCAGTTGTTTCCCAATGAAAAATTACTTATGAAATTATAATCTATTTATCGATATGGTCCTATTTTTGAATGAGTTTTTCAAAAAATTCATTCAAAACTTGGGGGTGGGGGTGGCGGGATCCTCTGAACATTCGATTGAGTTTAAAACCAATAGAATAGCAGTCTTCAATGATTGTAATAATCGTGACTAATTATTTTTGAAACGCTTTATTTTTTTTGCAACATATCGCGTTTGCGGACTCAAAGACACACACAGATATACACTTATACACAACACACACACACATACATACACATACAGACATCATCTCAAAAACGTTCGATTCCAGTTCGGTGTACTTAACATAATCGCGCAGCTAGTCACGGGTGCTAGTAAGCGTAGCGAGCAAGAAGTGAAAGCGTCAGCGAGCACAAAACACTTAGGATGTCATGCGAGCCGGCCGGATTGAAATAGCTCGGAAGCAAGTTCCAGGGCTGGTGAATGTCAGTTAATAAGTGACGGTCCCCAACGGGCGCATTACACCTGCGTAGCAGGTGGCACTAAAGTGCTCGCGAAGCGAGCTCAGCGAGCGTTAACGAGGGAGGCGAAGTCTCCCGACTCGAGAAGCGAGTTACGGGACTTGGCGAGCAGGGGGAGAAGCCCCTAAGTATGATAAAAAATCGTTCACTTTAGATATCAAAATTCTTGTTTCAATCTCGACATTTCCCCTAAATTCAACTACTCTCCTCTTTATCCTTAATTCAGAAAAAATTAACATTCTAAATTCATTTTGAAACGTATACTTTTTCCTTCATCAAAGTATTATCGCACTGAAAATAGATTTACAGGCAAAGTAACAAGCGATTTATTTTTTCCGCCCTGCAATGCAGTATTTGCAAATAAAAACAAGAAAGATCAATCATGCTTAAAGCATTGATTATGAAACACTTTCCAACTTCAATGCAATTTTATTTAAACATGTCTAAAATGCAATATATTCCTCGGTAATATTTTAAAACTTATCACAATACTACATTAATTTATTATATTTGAAACCTTAAACCCTCATCGAAAAAAATTAACTTCATTCAAATGACGGCATTAAAGTATAAATTGCCTGGTTTAAACATCTCTAAAATTTGATACATTCCTCGGTAATAATTTTAGAATTATCATAATACTACGATAATTTATTATATTTGAAAACTTCATCCAAAACAACTGAAATTGATTCAAATGACGTCATAAAAAAATAACACGCCTGGCTCTCTCTATAAAAGCAATTTTTCATTCATAAATAATTCCCCCATTCATGTCATTCATCAGAATACTATAATAATTTATTTTATTTAAAAATTAAGACCATGGAGCTACAAATAAGTTAACTCTATGCTTAAAACTTCATCGAAAAATATCGTCCTTCTCTTTCTACAATCAATGAATACTTCATTCATATCAGCTAAGCAGACTCCATGGACTAAATGATTTTGTGTTAAAGAATTACAGCGATTCTAATACAACTCATTCTACATATTTTGCTGTTTACATTTTACATAGGTGAAAAATAGGCTTAATAGTAGAAATAATCATATTTGGATGAGCATTTAAACTGAAATATATTGTCATTGCGTTGTTTCAGTATGTAGATGCACAGAATTTAGGCAGAAATAAAGTAGTTTTAGGATGGATACAACACTCAATATGAATTAATAAAAAGAACTTTAAAAATCACGAATTTGACACAAGATGGATGCCATATATCATTTTGAAGTGGGTCATGTGATCGTTTCATATCATGGACACGTGATCGCTTCATATAAAAGGTGTTATTATTATTTTAATTTTTATTTAAAAAACTACTGAATATATTTCGCTGAATTTTTTTTTATATATTTTATGGAACAATTTGAATACTGCCTAAAATTTTCGAAGCAATTTGTGAATTTTAAATCCGCTTAAAAAATGCTTGAAAAATTAGGTCCCATAGGGTTCAATGTATTCCATTTTTTCAACCCGGGTTCAATCCAAAACTAATTGGGTGATATTATTCATTTATATTCCCATAGGTCCTATAGACCGTCTGAACAACATACTAAAATTTCATTTTGATTAAGCCATTTTTACGGCAGTTATCGTGCTAACGGACAGACAGACAGACAGACAGAATGAACAAAGTCATAAACACTTTTCAACTTTGTTGTAAAGTGTTAAAAATATGGTGATGGAGTCAAATATTCAGCTCTCATATTTTATTGGATGTACACATTTTGAGCATACCTGAATACGAATCGATCATTTTTAACACTTTACAACAAAGTTGAAAAATGTTTATGACTTTGTTCATTCTGTCTGTCTGTCTGTCTGTCTGTCCGTTAGCACGATAACTACCGTAAAAATGACTTAATCAAAATGAAATTTTAGTATGTTGTTCAGGCGGTCTGTAGGACCTATGGGAATATAAATGAATAATATCACCCAATTAGTTTTGGATTGAACCAGGGTTGAAAAAATGAAATACATTGAACCCTACGGGACCTAATTTTTCAAACATTTAGCGGATTTAAAATTCACAAATTGCTTCGAAAATTTTAAGTAATATTCAAATTATTCCATAAAATATATAAAAAAAATTCAGCAAAATATATTCAGTAGTTCTTTAAATAAAAATTAAAATAATAATTGCACCTCTTATATGAAGCGATCACGTGACATACTTCAAAATAAAATATGGCATCCATCTTGTCTCAAAATCGTGGTTTTTAAAGTTCTTTTTAATTCATATTAAGTGTTGTATTCGTCCTAAAACCGCTTTATTTTTGCTTAAATTCTGTGCATCTACATACTGAAACAACGCAATGACAATATATTTGAGTTTAAATGATCATCCAGATTTGATTATTTCTGCAACGAAATCTATTTTTCACTTATGTAAAATGTAAACAGCAAAATATGTAGGATGAGCTGTATAAGAATTGCTGTATTTATTTAACGCAAAAGTATTTAGCTCATGGAGTCTGCATAGCTGATATGAATGAAATATTCATTTACTTTACAGAGAGAAGGACGATTTTTTTCGATGAAGTTTTAAACATAGAGTTTAATTACTTGTAGCTCCATGGTCTTAAGGTTTTAAATAAAATAAATTATTTTAGTACTGTGATGAATGAAATGATTGGGAAAATGTTATGAATGAAATGCTGATTTTATAGAGAGAGCCAGACGTGTTATTTTTCTATGACATCATTTGAATGAATGTCAGTTGCTTTCGATGAAGTTTCAAATATAATAAATTATCGTAGTATTATGATGATTTTAAAAACATTACCGAGGAATGTATCGCATTTTAGAGATGTTTAAACCAGGCAATTTATATTTCAATGCCGTCATTTGAATGAAGTTCATTTTTTTCGATGAAGGTTTAAGTTTTCAAATATAATAAATTAATGTAGTATTGTGATAAGTTTTAAAATATTACTTAGAAATGTATTGCATTTTAGAGATGTTTAAGTAAAATTGCATTAAAGCTGGAAAGTGTTTCATGATCAATGCTTTAAGCATGATTGATCTTTCTTGTTTAATGTGTGTCTATCTGTGAGTCAGTGGCCACAATATTCTTGGAACAAATTGAGCGAATCGAATGAAATCGGGTACTATTAAATTTCAATTGATGAAAGACAGAGATCTATTTATTTTCAGGTAAATGGACTAGAAAAAGAACCCTAAATTTTTAAATGCTTTTTTTTCGTTCCAGTAAAAAAAACTGTAAAATAAATATAGTTTTACTAAAATATGTTTTGAAAATAAAAATTTTACTTCTTTTTAAATTAAAAAGGCATTTTATACTTGTACTTCTTTGTATCGTTTGTAATTCTTTTTAGCATCTTATATTGCATATAAAACTCTAATATGCGCCCATCTAGAGGTATTGTGCAATTTGGATTTAAAATAGAAAAAATCATGAAAATTAAAAATGCTATCTAATTAGTGAATTCTTTGCAAGTAGCTTTATTCAATAATTAATACACCCTATTGTGTAGACGTTATCTCGAATCGTTCTTGAGATATTGGTAATTGTGGTGTTTCATATGGAGCGCGATGTATCTGTAGAACAAAAAATGAAGAGTTGATTCTATTTTATTCTAATTTCTAATTCGATTTCTAATATTAATTTCTAACTCTAATTTCCGATTTATTTCTGATTTATTTCTAATTCTATTTGATTTGTGGTAATCAAATAAAATTTTGTATGATTATTTGAATTAAAGAATCTCGGTGGCTTATTGGTTTTCACACTGAAAGCTTCAGGTCTTGGATTTTTTTTCTTTTGTTTTTTTATCCTGCAGCATTTCTTTTTGATAATCGAATAAACGCTATAGATAATAGCTAATAGATAATATATATAGATAACTCTATAGATAATATATATTGATAATTACGTCAAACAATATTGCGAAAATAGTTATTTCACATGAATTTTTTTATTTAAAAGCAAATGGGATCTTTCAAGAAACGGTAATAAGCTCCATATTCAAGATACTGCTCGTTATTAATCTAAAATTAGGAAAAAAGTCAGAAATACAAAATATGACTTACTATTATCAAAAGAGTAAATACTTTTTAAGGACTTTTAATCTCAAATAAATGGACATAATTATTTAGTAGTTATTATGTGCTGTTCTCGACATTTTTTAAGGACTTTTAATCTCAAATAAATGAACATAATTATTTAGTAGTTATTATGTGCTGTTCTCGACATTTTTTAAGGACTTTTAATCTCAAATAAATGAACATAATTATTTAGTAGTTATTATGTGCTGTTCTCGACATTTTTTAAGGACTTTTAATCTCAAATAAATGAACATAATTATTTAGTAGTTATTATGTGCTGTTCTCGACATTTTTTAAGGACTTTTAATCTCAAATAAATGAACATAATTATTTAGTAGTTATTATGTGCTGTTCTCGACATTTTTTAAATTTTACTTTTCCACAGAAAGCGTGATATTTCGGGAAATAATCAGGAGAAATAAATGAAACGGAAGAGCTGGGGGATGCAACTGTTATGTTAGAAGGAAATTAAATTTCAGTTTGAGATACTCAGTTATTAGCATTTTAGCAGCATTTCTTAAAAGCCGCCAAGTTGGCGATATTGCGCTAAATTTTTCATCGAAGTTTCGCTAAACCTGATAGACAGACAGAGATAAAGAATTTACTTATGAGTTAGGGCAGTCCCATGGTTAGCACGCGGGAATTGCACTCAGACGACCTGAGTTCGATTACCGCCCCTGCCCAAACGGTCCCCGTATTCACGCGGAGTACGGACACATTAAATATGTGGATCCGTAAGTCCTTCCGAGAGATTGGTGGTAGGGAAAAGAGATTACGGTTCCTGTGAATGCCGCCACCATTGGGTTCCGGATTAAATTGGGTGGCACTCTCTGACGGTCCAAACATATACCTTACATCTTCGGGTAAGTCGGACGGCCTGATCGAAGAAGAAGGGCCTTACTTATATAGTAAACAACATACATCCGTTTACTTCAACCAAATTATTAAAACTTGCATCCTTATGTAACTTTTAGAAAACTGGTGACAAAACTTGGAAACTGCGGACTAGAAAATCAGAACCTCTATCACCATTTCTTGAAAGCATCTTTGTGGTGGGTATAAAACCTCTCGTACAGCGGTATACACAAAGTGTTAAAACATCCGGATATTGGGGGCACGGAAAAGGGGAACACTGCCCCTGAACTTGAGACAATCCTGTGGCCCTAGGTGACAAATTAATAAAAGAAAGAAAAACTTCGCACTTGCTCCAGAAAGAACAAACAATACCCTCTAAATCAAAGCGCGCGCACGTGAAAAACTTTCGCAAAACCTCGAACGCCGCGAGAATTCTTAATTAGGTTTTCACATAGAGAAGTTTTTTGACCCGCCGATTGAGACTCTGCTTCGAGGATATTAATTTGAAAATCATTGCCATTGTTGCCAGATTCGGCATTGAAATGTTGACGATAAGGGAAGTAATGGTCGATCTCCCGTCATATTTTCTGATGTAGAGATAGTGTAGAACGCTGTCAGTGATATATAGAGATTCTTCGATTTTTGATAGGAGGATGGTGAAAAGAAATGTTTTTTAAACTATTTTTGCAACAAGTGAAAGGAAAATCCTTAGAAAGAAAAATAAATACATTAGTAAACGGCTTCTCCGCTTGGTGAACTTGGGAGAGGAAATGGAGTTAGAAAGAAGGAAACAAAACTCCTAGAAATGCTTGAAAATGCTATAATGCTTTGAAAATGATATCTAGGTGTCGCTAGTATTAGTAAAGTAGCCGATATTGTTAGATGACACAAAAGAAAGGCGTAGTATATGTATTTTTGATTATTTTTAAATTAAAGGTTCCCTCATTATGAGTATAATTAACCAGTATTTCTTCATAATTGTAGGATAGAGTATAGAATATAGAGAGATAAAAATAAATTAAAAGGTAAAATAATTGTGAATACGTAGGAACATTCTTTAGTCAGTTCTACTTTGCATTACTCTAATAAGTTACTTTTATAAAATGGACAGTTTAAATAAATATTTCAGGTCTTTCACCATAGAAATACATACAATGCAGTACTACTTATCTTACCCCAGCGCCATCTGAAGTATTGCATCAAACGATATCGGCTTTTTCTTAATATGAAGATTTAACTCCTTACCTTTACCTCCATGTGACATATAATAAATATAATTTGAAAAGATCACTTCTTGGTATGAAGCATATTTGCAAACACGCTGTTGGAAAAGTTAAGGGGTAAAGTTAACTTTCAATAAGTAAACTCAGTCCATCGCAGTATGAATGTCACGAAATTGCCAACTTTTAACCAATAGTTTTTCGTATCCTCGCCATTCCTGTGTGAATTCTTTTAAATTGGGTTTGTTGAAAGAAGACACAAATCAATTATACAGGGTTCCTGGGAAAGTCTTTAAGTACCTCAATAACGTTGTAGGCTGCTGCACGTTAGGTCTATCCATAAAAAAGAGTGATCTTGCCCGATGGAATAAAAGTGATTGCAGCGTCCCTAACGAAGAATAAAAAAAAAGTTAGGATAACGAACTCGATACCAAAGAGAGACAGATAGAAAAAAGCCAATTGCAAAGTTGTAGAGCATTGCCTAATGAGCAGAAACGAGAATAAAATTGTTACATATGGCCTTTAATTCACAGAATATGATTACTGCCAAATAGCTGTCATATTAAGAAATGATACAATAATCAACAATTACATGCACATGAATCTAATATACAGTCTATTCAAAATGCCTTTTATCAGCAATAATGCACATTTGTATTCGTTAAATAATATGATCGCGTACATTGCAGGTGCCACCGTGTAACAATTCTTGACGATACTAAGTTTTGGCAAGCATTTATTGCCTTCCGTATACAGGTTTCAGTCGTTCCTGGTACCGATTCTTACTCATTCGCCTACAATGGTCTACAATTTCGTAATTTGCTCTTTTTTCGTCTATCTCGCTTTATTGCCGAGTTCAGAGTCTAATTTCTGAATTCTAAGGGCGCTACAATCACTTTTATTCGGTCAGGCATGGTCATTTTACTATAGATGGACCTAATGTGTTAATTAATAGCTTGAGGGAAAAGGGAAAAAATCGATATAAAATTTCCCCATGCAAGAAAATCCCCCACCCCCTTACGAAATCATTTCTGTGAGAAAAAGTATAGCTAACAATACTCCTCCTATTTTACGTTAGCAGAGATTTATATATAAACATCAGTGATATATATATAAACATCAGTTAAGTATTTTTATATATATTTACTAACGCAAAAGTAATATTTTTGCACATTTGGAAATATCAAGAACATTTTAAATTTCTCATAAATTCCATGCTTTTCTCTTTTCTCTAAACATATTTTCTCTAAACTCTTTTCTCTAAACTTTCCTCTAATCTATGATTTAAAAAAAGTTTTACTAATTGACCTTCTTCGTTTAAAATTTTCCTCGGATGCAGTTTTTCTGACAACACTGGCTGAGGCACCAGTTGCAAATTATATAAAACTTATATATTATATATAACAATTATATATAATACTTATATATAACAGTTATATAAACTGCAAAATCTTAACCGCAAAAACTCAATCGACTAGAACCAAAAATCAAACCCAGGCTTAGAGAACGAAAAACAGACTGAAATTCGGGCCTCCAGTACTCTACTAACTACACCACTTCGACCGTGCAAATAATTCGCTGTAATTCGCTTACATTCTTCCGTTTTCAAAGTAAGAAAATGGAACGTTCATACACTATCACTCCGACCATGGAAATAATTCTCTTGAATTCTTCCACAAGTAACACATTGAAGGAAATAACAGATATGCTAAAACCGAATAACAAAAAGAGGTAGTTTGAAAAACCTTTTATAAAACAAAATACGATATATATCTAATCCATTTTCCGAGACTATTTTTGAACTTAAATTCGACTTTTGTCATTTTAAGATTTAAACTGAGATATAAAACATGAAATAGCCTGTAAACTTGGAGATTCTCATCTATCAAGGAAAAAAGGTACTTACTCTAGGTGTAATTTTCCTTCTCACTGCAAACTGTTCGAAAATATTAAAAGGATAAACATTACAAATTGAAAATAAATCTGGAAAAACATCCGGACGCAATTCTACTGGATTCCAGAAGATCGAGTACATCGAACTTGAACTTGGTAACAAATCATAAACAAAGCATTACATGAAAAAAATCATGAACTAAATAAAAATTTCTACCTCTAAACTTGTTCTAGAAATGAAGACCATTGATAAAAAACGCAGACGATTTGACTCTTCCAGTAGGCCATAGAAAATGACTTTCCCAAGAACACAGAACGTTTGCTGAATTCTTAATTAGGTTATGACAGGTAAAAGTTTTTTAACCTAATGGAAGCTTTACGATGTTTTTCGCCGACAGACGATACGGAAGCATCTACACCAGAAATCCGCAACCTTACACCAACACGAAGCCCCAATTATACGTCAATTTACGACAGGGGTCCGTCAAAACGGCATTAAAATTTTTCAGAAAGCAGCTTATAAAAAATCATATGACAAGTTAAAACATGAATGGCTTTATCTTTTTAAAATAAGTTTATTGGTCTTCCATAACGTTCATAAATTAAATCGTCGCAGGAATTATACTTTTATGCGATAAAAAAAAAGTTATCGTACCCAGTAGCGAAGCGTCATAGCGACAAGTTAGACAATATCTTTCAATAATTTACGATCAACTAACATTTATTTTAATTATATATCATTCCAAATAAATGTATAAAATGTTTTCTTAATAAATAAACAAAGATGCAGATACAGTAGGTGCCGCTTAATGTGATCGCGGATAATGTTATCATTCGTTTAATGTTATCAGAATCGCGAAGTCCCGAACGTTTGTATATTAACACATGTTAAAAAAATCGGTTTTTGTAATCAGCGCCTTCGTTTATTGTTATCACTTTATCACTTCCCTTTCGTAGTTCTTGTACCATTTTCGAATTTTTTTTTTCATTCACTCAACAAAAAATCCAAACTCCATATACGTAAAAGTAAAGGGAGAATTCCCAAACAGGGGCCCTTTGTGCAGAAATCGCACGTGCAGGAATCGCGGCGCTTGGGGCCAGCTCTGCAGGTGGTGATTTCTCTCCCCCTTTTCCCCCTTTGAGAATGGTGTGGGCGTAGGAAAAGCGTTGAGTTCTTTTCTTATCAGTAAGCAAAGTTCTTGGACTGTTATAAGCTGTAGAATTTTTTCTCTCTGTAAAGTTGCATTTCAAACTTTATTGCAGATGGTCAAGCATTTTAGCAATGGAAAAAAAACGCAATGATTTAACTGTTAAGGACAAAATTGACATTTTGAAACGTTTTGATAATTTACCCAAGATGAGTCAAAGAAATGCTGCTTCTGCACTAAAAATCTCTCAGCCATTACTCTGTAAAATGTTAAAGAATCGCGACGAGATTGAAAATGAAGCGCAGTTGAACGCAAATTTGAACTGTAAGCGAAGACGTACTGGGAAATGTGAAGAAGTCGAATCGGCTTTGACACTGTGGTTTGCCAATGTTAGGGAAAAGGATGCACGCATAAACGGTCCTTTAATGCGACAGAAAGCTGAAGATCTTGCTTCTAAAATGGGCAAAAAAAATTTCGTCGCAACGGACGGGTGGTTTAATCGCTGGAGAAAAAGGGAGAACATTGTGTTCAAACGTACCCATGGGGAAGAAAAGGATGCCGCTTTTCCAGCTGCAATGGCATGGATTTCCGAAGAATGGCCGAAAATAATCGCTGATTATTCACCTGAAAACATCTACAATGCTGACGAAACTGGACTTTATTTTCGTGCCTTGCCAGAACATACGTACCTGTTCAAAAACGAGAGCTCTAAGGGATGCAAAATTTCAAAAGAACGTATAACTGTACTCTGTTGTGCGAGCATGACTGGAAAGAAGAAGAAACTCTTTGTTATCGGAAAAACCAAAAAGCCGAGATGCTTTAAGGATGTTAAGAAATTGCCTGTTGATTATGCTGCCAATAAAACAGCGTGGATGACAGTTGCTCTATTCAGCGAATGGCTTCTAAAGTGGGACAAAAAATTAGATCACAATATCGTCGTACTCATCGATAACTGCAGAGCCCACGATGTAAATGTCACATTAAAGCATATCAAAATAATTCTCCTACCTGCCAACACTACATCACTCATCCAACCATGTGACCAAGGAATAATTCGTGCAATGAAAGCGTATTACCGTGGAGAAATGCGCACTAGGGTTTTGGAAGGTACGGAACAACTGAGTGCAAACGCGTTAGCAAAGAAGACGAATGTCCTTCAGGCTCTCCATCTTTTGACAATGTCGTGGGATCGAGTGTCCGAGAATACAATTAAGAACTGTTTCTCGCACGGTGGATTCGTTAAAGCGGGCGAAGGTATGGATGTACCGGAATTTGATGAAACAGTACTCGTACCATCCGACATGACTGAAAATGACTTTGCAGAATGGATGTCCTTAGATGAGAATGCCCAAGTGGCTACAACAATGACTGATGAAGATGTATGCCGAGCTGTATCGTGTTCTATCGAAGAAAACGATGAAAAAGCATCGGATGAAGATGAGGACGAAGCTGAAAACCTTGTTGAGAATCCTCCAACTGCTACTGAAATGAGAGAGGCTCTCCGTATTTTGGGACTCGGGGTGCAACACAGAGGCACTGCTGGGGACTTTCGCGAACAGTACAGATATGAAAGTTTTATAAATAATTTGCTGAGACAAAATACAAGGCAGACAACTTTGAAAGACTTTTTTTAATTGATCTATTTTAACGATTTGTTTAAAATAGTGTTTGTGTGAATCTTTTAAATCTTAGTGAATCTTTTAAATTTGTAGTAGCTGCAAAAATACAGTAAATATTAACTTTTAAAATCAAAATTTTATGTTTCTGATACTTTTTGTTTATTGTTATCAATCGGTTATTGTTATCAAATGGCATCTGTCCCAAAGCGATCACATTAAGCGGCACCTACTGTATATATTTGCTCCGATTGGCATCAGATTTTCAAATGCAGTCCTATTTTTTAGGAAAGACATCGAAATGTTTACCCCCAACTCATATTGTATTGAGAATGGAACTGAAAATGAATGCGCGCGCAATTCCATCATTTAACTGTCGTGTAGGACCGAGTAGACGTGTCTAAACTGCTGGATTTTTCAAAAAAATATAAAGATTCCTTTTCTACCTTCATGATGGGATTCCGGTTTTGCCTGAATCGTTTCTCTTCGCAAACTTGGTTTTTATTGTCTGGGGTATTTAGAAAGTCATTTTAATAGTTAAGAGCAAATTTGATTGAGTTAATCCCTAAATTATAGGTGGGAATGTGGAGGGGGGGATAATTTTTAATATGGAATTTTTCTATAAGAATCATAAATTAAACTTTTAATTAAATGAAAAATTAAAGCTTGGTGGGTGTATATTTATTTTCTCATCTGTTTTCCTTAATTTTTATAAATTTGTTACAATAGAGTTTCCCTTACATATTATGTTTTCCTACATACGACGTTTTTGAATCAGTCCCACTGAGAAACGCAAAATCGGAGTTCCACTGTAACAACAAAATTGCAAAATGTCATTCATTTATATTCATTGTAATTTAGCAATTATATTTTAATTTATTCGTAACATTCTTCTCTTCGACCCAGACCTTTCGACCTACGCGAAAGTGTTAGGTATCCGCTTAGAAGGCTGGGAAAGGCCACTTAAACTAGACCGGAACCCAGTGGGGGAGGGCGGCATCCACAAGGACCGTACCTTCCTTCCCCTACCACCAACCTCTTGGAAGGAATTTCGGACCCACATATTTAACGCGCCTGTATTTTGTAAACACAGGGATAATTTAGGCAGAGCAAGAATATTCGTAACCATGTTAAACACACAACATGAAACTTTTTATTTGCTAATTTTGGTCACTGGTTTTAAATGTCTCCCCAACATATTTTACTGCACTTCGCCAGTGACCGTGTCCAAGCTTCACATACACACAAACACACAGAGAGATTTCTCTGAGAGTGCTTAAAATCGATTCAGGAGTATTTAAAACGTTCTTATCAGTGAAAATGTCAAATTTGAATAATTTCAAAAAGCAATACTTATTTCTCTATACAATAGTTTGAGCAAATAAAAATTAATTATTTTCTTATACTATTTTAAAATATACATTTTTTTATCCTAAAATAGGAGACTGCTCTTTGCTTCCGAAAGTGATTGATTACTTTTAATGAACTGCAGCCGTATGCTGCTACTCAGTAGCATCGCAAGAAAAAAAAAATCTGATGTGGGCAACACATGACTTTCCCTGCAGACTCATATTCACTTTCTTTTTATTTCTTCAATAATACATTACATTACATTTAGTTACACAAAATAACACCTATAATTATTTAAAATGGCACTGAATTTGCACTTTTGATTCAATTTTCTTTCTCATTTGGTAACTGGACTTGTTTTCAAAGGTGTCGTAGAGAAAATACGAAAAAACTAAAGTATCTTGAGAACGGCTAGTGCTAGTGTAATGGGGTTGGTCTTATTCTTTTCATCGTCAAAAATTACGTATAAAACAAGCATTTAATTGTTATGTTTGAGCATACGTAGTAATTTATTTTAGATTTTTGCGAACCATTTCGCAAAAAAAGGTAGGTTATTTTTTTCCGAATCGTACCAAAATCTAATCAGCACCAGGGTAACCCACAAGTGACTTATCTACCAAATGTTGTAACATCGGATCTATTTACTTTTTAGCTAAAATGGATACAGACAATATTTGCGGACCATTTCGTAATTAAAAGCGAGTTCTTTTATCCCAAATCGTACCCAAAACTAATCAGCACCAGGGTCACGCACTAGTGACTTACATACCAAATTTTATGTGATTTGGTCCATTAGCTTTTGAGTTAGAGTTGATACATACATTGCACAGACAGACAGACAGACGTCATGCTAAAAATATTTTTTTCGCATTCTAGAGGTCCCAAAACGTGTAGAGCCGTCGAAAACAACAGTTGTGATTTTCGGTATGATTCCAATACTTTCCCTATACATTATTATGTATTGCAGGGAAAGAAATTAACTGAAGAGTGATTTAACTGAACTTTTTCATACTAGAATCCATTATGAAGTAGCTTGTGTTTCATCTTTTTTTCTTTTTCGAATTTTATAAGAAAATTTTTGAAAAACCGATATCGCTGACAGCGTGTTACCCTTCACTTTAAAGGGCCTAAAACACTATTTCGATTGATACCGTACTTCACAATGTATCCCCCCCGGGGATAACTTGCCCCCACCCCCAGAGGGGGGCTAATTGCGCCACGAATAAAAAAATTATACCTCAATTATTATTTACAACAATGAATGAAACTATTAAGTCTAGTGGTCATTGAACCATAAATAACCTCTTTTATCCATGATTATGTCAAATTGTGTTCTATTCTTCCGTGTTAAGAAAATATAAAATTTCGAATAAAGTTCGAAGATTTCGTTCGAATTAAAAAAAAAAATTATACACTGGCGGAAAATAAAATCCCAACACCAAGAAGGAGTTGTGCTAGATAAACGAAATTTTGGAGGCTCGTTTGCACATATGAAAGATGACTCCTATTCAAATTTCGAGCTAGACGAATAAGAGTGGCGCTGTAGCGCCACTATGATCATGCAAATCACGTGTGCTTGAAATAATCGGTGTAAACTTCGTGAGAGTTATTTATCTTCCAGACTGGGCGTTGTGAGCTAGGTGAATAAGGCAGTATCAGCAGCTTAGTGAGTTTGAACGAGGCCGTATAATAGGGCTACGAGAAGGTGGATTTTCTTTCCGCGATATTTCAGAAAGACTTGGCAGGGATGTATCTATCTACTGTGCATGATTGTTGGCAGCAGTGGTCACGGGAAAACACTGTCTCAAGAAGACCGGGGTCCGGCCGCACGCGGGCCACTACTGAGACGGAAGACCGCAGTATTCGCCGTATGGCTGTGGCGGGTCGTACTGCATCTGCAGCAGCAATTAGAGCTTCTGTTTGCCCAGAGTGACACAGCGAACTGTAAGAAATCGATTACTTGAGGGACAGCTCCGAGCCAGAAGGCCTGTAGCGTTCATACCACTAACTCCGAATCACTGCCATCTGCGACGTCAGTGGTATCAATCTAGAGCTCATTGGAGGGCAGAGTGGAGATCTGTTGTATTCTCAGATGAGAGCCGTTTCTGTCTTGGTGCCAGTGACGATCGTATGTTAGTAAGAAGGAGGCCAGGTGAGCGCTTGGAACCAAGCTGTCTGCGGGGTAGACACTCTGGGCCTACACCAGGAATTATGGTCTGGGGAGGCATTTCCTATGACAGCAGGAGAACTCTCGTCGTTATCCCAAGCACATTGGCAGCAAATTTGTACATCAGATTGGTGATTGAACCGATTGTGCTGCCATTAATGAGAAGTATTCAAGAGGGTGTTTCCCAACAGTATAACGCTCGTCCTCATACCGCTGCTGTCACCCAACGTGCTCTACAACGTGTCGACATGTTGCCTTGGCCTGCGAAATCACCAGATCTTTCTCCCATCGAGCACGTATGGGACATTATTGGAAGCGTCATCCACAACCAGCATTAACCGTTGCTGATTTGGCTGACCAAGTGCAACAGGCATGGAACTCTATCCCACAAAATGACATACGGCACCTGTACGACACAATGCAGGCACGTTTGCATGCTTGCATTCAAAATCGTGGCGACTGCAGCGGTTATTAATGTACCACCATTTCACATTTGAAATGGTTCTTCTCGCGCATACTTTAACCTGTGACCTTGAAACTTTAATCAAATAAGTATGTTACCTACACAATTGCTTTGCCTGAATTTCATTCCTCGAAACTAATTTTTTCTTGGTGTTGGGATTTTATTTTCCGCCAGTGTATCTAGTTCTAGATTATTCTATTACAATAATCATATTTGAATTGTATAATATTATATAAAAAAAATAAAGATTGTGAACTGAAATACTTGTTCACAAGAAAAAACCATCTTGCAATTTATAGAATTTGCAAGATGGTTTATAATGGGTTATGGTTTTAGTTCTTGCAATTTATATTTTGGGGGAAATATAAAACCTCTGAAACAGTGTTTTTAAAACTCTTTTGGTTGCGGAACCCTTTTGAAATTCAATTTGATTGGGAACACCAAAATAAGAAAACATAAATTGTGGTCTAAATCATGCATTCATATTTTAAGTGTTTTTACTTTTCTTATATGCATAGTATAAATCCATGACATGATAAGGAAAATATTGTGACGGGGTAGAAATTCGAATTGGAGTTTTCGACGGAAAACCACGTTTCAAGCAGCCCTGAACTCTAATCAAACGATTTTGAGGTGATGCCTGTGTGTGTGTGTGTGTGTGGAGACGATATCTTCTGAACAAATGGAGCGTTTCGAATGAAATTCGGTACAAAACTTACAATCAGTGAATACTGGAAGCCAATTAATTTTAGACGCAATCGAATGTTCGAAAGACCCCCCCTCTCCCAATTTTCGAACGAAATTTTGAAACAATCGGAACCTTCAATAATCTTACGTAAATAATAATTTCTTATGTCATGTTTCATTAAAAAACAAATGACACAAAATTTAGAACGATAGCCTGAACCATTCTCGAGTTATAGCACATTTTTTTTAAATAAATTTATAAAAGAAAATCACATCAAATAAACAAGAAAGATTAATCATGCTTAAAGCATTGATTATGAAACACTTTCCAACTTCAATGCAATTTTATTTAAAAAAGTCTAAAATGCAATACATTCCTCGCTAATATTTTAAAACTTATCACAATACTACATTAATTTATTATATTTGAAAACTTAAACCTTCATCGAAAAAAATGAACTTCATTCAAATGACGGCATTGAAATATAAATTACCTGGTTTAAACATCTCTAAAATGCGATACATTCCACGGTAATATTTTTAAAACTATCATAATAGTACGATAATTTATTATATTTGAAAACTTCATCAAAAACAACTGAAATTTATTCAAATGACGTCATAGAAAAATAACACGCCTGGATCTCTCTATAAAAACAGCATTTCCTTCATAACTTTCTCCCATTCATTTCATTCATCACAATACTATAATAATTTATTTTGTTTAAAAATTAAGACCATGGAGCTACAAGTAATTAAACTCTATGCTTAAAACTTCATCGAAAAAAATCGTCCTTCTCTTTATAAAATCGATTAATATTTCATTCATATCAGCCATGCAAACTCCATGGGTTCAATTATTTTGTGTTAAAGAAATACAGCAATTCTAATACGACTCATTCTACATATTTTGCTGTTTACATTTTACATAAGTGAAAAATAGGCTTCGTTGTAGAAATAATCAAATTTGGATAATCATTTAAACTCAAATATGTTGTATTTGCGTTGTTTCAGCATGTAGATGCACAGAATTTAAGCAAAAATAAAGTAGTTTTAGGACGGATACAACACTCAATATGAATTAAAAAGAACATAAAAAATCACGATTTTGAAACAAGATGGATGCCATATATCATTTTGAAGTGGGTCATGTGATCTTTTCATTTCATGGTCACGTGATCGTTTCATATAAGAGGTGTAATTAGTATTTTAATTTTTATTTAAAAAACTACTGAATATATTTCACTGATTTTTTTTTATATATTTTATGGAACATTTTGAATATTACCTAAAATTTTCGAAGTAATTTGTGAATTTTAAATCCGCTTAAAAAATGTTTGAAAAATTAGGTCCCATAGCGCTCAATGTATTTCTATTTTTTAACTCGGGTTCAATCCAAAACTAATTGGGTGATATTATCCATTTATATTCCCATAGGTCCTACAGACCGTCTGAACGACATACTAAAATTTCATTTTGATTAAGTCATTTTTACGGCAGTTATCGTGCTAACGGACAGACAGACAGACAGAATGAACAAAGTCATAAACACTTTTCAACATTGTTGTAAAGTGTTAAAAAGTATCAACTATTGTGATATAGTTCACCTTTCATATGAAATATTATGCGATAAATTTATTAACATCATTTTCGTGGACCTAATTCGTTTAATTCAGGAAAGATGATGCTTTCTCGAAAGCCCAGACCACCCGACTCGTCCGAGGACTTAGAGCAACTAGTTGGATGGCCGGGAAAGAGAGAAGATGCTTTGTCGAAAGCCCAGGCCAGCCGACTCATCCGAAGATATAGAGCAACCGTTAGGATGGCCGGGAAAAAGAGAAGATGCTTTGTCGAAAGCCCAGACCATCCGGCTCGTCCGAAGACTTAGAGCAGCAATTAGAAGATGCTTTGTTGAAGTGTTGAAAACCCAGACCACACGACAGACCCGAAGGTTTACTGTAGCTAAGTGTGTGGCCGGGAACTAGAAGATGCTTTGTTGTTGTTGTTGAGACCCAGACCGTCCGACCTACCAGAAAGGTGTAAGGTAACTGTATGGACGGCCGGGAAGTGCCACCCAATTTAGACCGAAACCCAGTGGGGGAGGCATCCACAGAGACCGTACCCTCCTTCCCCTACCACCA
Organism: Amaurobius ferox; assembly: GCA_951213105.1. NCBI lineage: Eukaryota > Metazoa > Arthropoda > Arachnida > Araneae > Amaurobiidae > Amaurobius > Amaurobius ferox. The sequence goes on from OX578153.1 coordinate 111,004,599, forward strand.
ACCTCTCGGAAGGACTTATGGACCCACATGTTTAACGTGATCGTACTCCGCATGAACACGGCGGCATTTGTGGTAGCGTGCAAATCTAGCGCGCAAACCACGGGGATACCGCACCCGAAATGGCCAACAGCACGCGGTGTTCCGAGGTGGTCACCCACCAAGTACTAACCGCGCCCGATGCTGCTTGACTTCGGTGATCTAACGAGAACCGGTGTTTTCAGCACGGTACGGCCGTTGGCCCTGAAGATGCTTTGTGTAATAGTTTTGCATTTTTACTCCAATAGTGATTGATATATAAGAAATGCTTTTTCTCCCTTTGTCTGTAATACTTCGCTATAAATTTGCCGAACATGGCGACTAATTTATCATTCGAAACATCGCCAACTCGGTGATAGTTCGCACCCAGATTAGTGAAAATGTCGTTAAAAATGCAAAAAGGACGCCAAATTGATGAAATGATTATTAAAATATTTTAATGCATAGACTATCTTGCTTATTACGGATGCTATTAAAAAGGAAAATTATCATTTTAGAGATACGTGAAATATAAGTTAATTGGGTACTTCGAAACAGTTTTACATGTTTTCATCCGGAAAAGCGCTAAAGGTACAATTCAAGGCTAAAAATATTTTGCTGTGGACACCATTCTTTCACTGTGAAAGAATTAAATCCAATGCTAAATTTTATTAGGAAAATTTACACGAAACTATTACGTCACGGAACCACTGAAATACTGTTGCGGAACCCTTTGGTACGCACATTTTGAAAAACGCTACTCTAGGTTACAGCGTTTTTTAAAGTGTATTCCGCAGAACCGCGGGGATCCACGACATGGTAGTTTCGTGTAAATTTTCTTAAAATTTAAAAAACAGAACGAGCAAAATTTTGAATGAATAATTTGGATCGCAATAGACTTCTTCTAATTATGGAATGCCGTTATCAAATTGAATTTCAAAAGGGTTCTGCGACCAAAAATGTTTGAGAAACGTCTAGATCAGTGGTTCCCAAACTGGGGTCCGCGGACCCCTGGGGGTCCGCGACGAGGTTTTAGGGGGTCCGCGAATAGCACGCAATATTTAACTAATAAATAGTTAGCTTTTAAAAAAATAAAATTCATTTTTCTTCTCCATTCTTTTTTCTATTTTATTTTTTTAAATAAAATAATAATGAACTTTTTTTCTAAATAACTTTGAATTAAATACATTCATGAAATTAATTTCAAACTGATAGGTTATATCTTCAAACAGAATTAAATTGTTTGGGTGAAAGTGATTTAAGACTGAAATTATCAGATATTAAACCAAATATTACTGAGCTAATTGCAAGAAAGCAGCATCAGTATTCACACTAAATTATGCTTGTTGTACATATCCAATAGAAACACGCCCTTGCAATATGGTTTTAAGGGGTCCGCGAGTTTTTTCTTTTCTCTGAAGGGGTCCGCGGGCCGGAAAGTTTGGGAACCACTGGTCTAGATGATTAAAATTTTTTTTTTCCTGCTCTATAAAATTAGGGTTTTAGTGCTGCCATCTATCATGAAACTGACAAACTACAACTCTAATAATGTTTGGAGTTGCCATCTGTTAAGGAAAATGTAAACTAGAGCAGTTTAATAAAAACAAACACATTTATCATAATTTTTGGTCGGTAATGTTGAATATGCTTAAATTAATTTCTTAAAACTATAAAACTTAAATTGTGGTATTGAAAATCTGACATTTTGATTTTAATTGATTGCAGAACAATAAAAATAGAAATAAAATAGAATAAGTTAAAAGTATTTCTTATAATTTATATAAAATTCTAAAACGCTATTCAAGAATAAGAAATGTATAAAATAAAAAGAAAGAAAAGTGTAGAGGAAGGATATATGTAACTCAAACATCAGAACACGTGAATTTTCTTGAAAATTATTAAAGTTTGTGACAAACCTGCCTGTTTGTGGAAACGGGAGACCCATTGGTTAGTCAGGTATAGTAAAAGGATTTTCATTGGGAACAAATTACTGCAAAATTTGCAAAGTCCACTTCGACGATAAGAGTTTGCAATTCCGTCCCAGTAGCTCAATTGGGAAAGCGTCGGTTGGCCAGAAAGAAAATCCATTGTTCGATCTTCAGCTAAAGCAGAAAGGTTCTTTATATAATGGCATCCGAACAAATTAACTCTGCAGGCTAGTGGAATGAAGTCGGGAGTCTGAAAGGTCGACTGCATATACACGGACTCAGTAGGCTCTGAGATGAGCGCGGATTTCAAATCGAGAAACCAACTACCCCGCAGGAAGCTACCCTGAAGTAAAAAAAGATCTGATGTGGGCAACACATGAATTTCCTTATATAATGCAATAAGTTTACTCCTTTTATAGTCAAAAAATGATACAGTATAAGATACACGGTACTGTGTTTTTAACGTTGAATTGTTCATTGGGCTATTTTCCGGATGACAACATGTAATACTATTTCAAAGTACCCAATTAACTTATATTTCACACAACTCTAAATTAGCAATTAGCAATATTGATAGCACCCTCAATAAGCGATATAGTCCATATATTAAAATATTTTAATAATTAATTCATCAATTAGGCATCATTTTCCTTAATTTAGCGTCATTTTCGCAATTTTGACGAAATTTTCGTCATTCTGGGACAAAATATTGCCAAGTTGGCGATACTTTGCTAGATTATTCCCCAAGTTTGTCAAATACATCATCAAGTCTTATAGACAAACGGAGAGAACATTTCTTATATACTAGCATGTATGCCCGTCATATGACTGAAATCAGAATTTTCGAAACATTACTTCTCATTTGGCATCATTTTTATCAATTTCGAGACATTTTTGTCAATTTGGCAACATTTAAAATGTCACCAAGTTGGCACTTCCCGCTAAGCGTTACAGACGGAGAAATGGGTTATTCTTATAGTCTATTCTTATGCTCTTTCCAGGATATTGAACTTTCATCAATTAGTCGTCATTTCATTGATTCAACGTCCGTTTCATCAATTTGATGAATTTTTATCAATTGTTTGACATTTTCGTCAATTTGGCAGCATTTAAAAAGTCACCAAGTTGGAGATATTCCGAAAAATTCGTCAGCAAAATTTTATCCAAACGTTACGGCCGAAAAAATAGGTTATTCTTATAGTACTCGTAGATTCTTATATTCTTTCCAAGATATTGAATTTTCGTCAAATAGTCGTCATTTTCATTAATTTAACGTCATTTTTATCAATTTGGTGATATTTTCGTTAATTTGGCAATATTTAAAAAGTCGCCAAATTGGCGTCATTCCTCCAAATTCGTCGCCAAAATCTCGCCAAGAGTTATGGAAAGAGAAATAAGTTATTCTTATAGCAGATAAATGACTATTGGCGTCGAACTACAAAAGTATTACCCAAAGTATATTTTCCCATGAATGGAATGAGCTAGATCCACGAGAATGTTGTCACCAAATTTATCACATTATATTACATATAAAAATGAACATATTTCACAATAGTTGATATTTTCTTTTATTTTATGTGATTTCTTTATAAATTTATTTGAAAAATGTGCAATATCTCGAGAACGGTTCATGCTAGCCTTCTAAAGTTTGAGTCAATCTAATGAAAAAGTATATAAGAAATGACTATTTGTGTAACTTTATGAAAGGTTTAGATTTTTTGATGATTTTTCAAAATTTCATTCGAAAATTAAGGGGGGTTCTGAACATTCGATTACGTATAAAAACAATAGGTTTCCAGTGTTTATGGATTGTGATTTTTGTACCAAATTTGGTTCGAATCGCTAGATTCGTTCATGAGATATCGTGTCCACAGACTCACTAACACACACACACACACACACACATCACCTCAAAAATGTTCGATTCGTGATCAGGGATACTTGAAACGTTCCGATATTCCGAAAAATTCGTCAGCAAAATTTTATCCAAACGTTACGGCCGAAAAAATAGGTTATTCTTATAGTACTCGTAGATTCTTATATTCTTTCCAAGATATTGAATTTTCGTCAATTAGTCGTCATTTTCATTGATTTAACGTCATTTTTATCCATTTGGTGATATTTTCGTTAATTTGGCAATATTTAAAAAGTCGCCAAATTGGCGACATTCCTCCAAATTCGTCGCCAAAATCTCGCCAAGAGCTATGGAAGGAGAAATAAGTTATTCTTATAGTAGACTATTGGCGTCCAACTACAAAAGTATTACTCAAAGTATATTTTCCCATGAATGGAATGAGCTAGATCCACGAGAATATTGTCACCAAATTTATCACATTATATTACATTTGAAAAATGAACATATTTCACAATAGTTGATATTTTCTTTTATTTTATGTGATTTTTTGATAAATTTGTTTTAAAAATGTGCATTATCTCGAGAACGGTTCATGCTAGCGTTCTAAAGTTTAAGTCAATCTAATGAAAAAGTATATAAGAAATGACTATTTGTGTAACTTTATGAAAGGTTTACATTTTTTGAGGATTTTTTCAAAATTTCACTCGAAAATTTAGTGAGGTTCTGAACATTCGATTGAGTTTAAAAACAATAGGCTTCCAGTATTCACGGATTGCAATTTTTGTACCAAATTTCGTTCGAATCGCTAGATTCGTTCGTGAGATATCGTCTACACAGACTCACTAACACACACACATCACCTCAAAAACGTTTGATTCGTATTCAGGAATGATTGAAACGTGCTCTCCCGTCGAAAACTCGAATTCGAATTTTCAACCCCGTCACAACCCTCACAGCAAAGATCGTCACATGTGTGACAGTGGCGTTGTAGTCACGTGACACCTGGGTCACAATGTGACATCATATTTGGGACTTCTATGCGACGTTACGTAGTAGTAACTTTGTAACTTTATTGTGACTATATTCTATGACGTTTCCACAATTTAATTAACACGTAACAATGTGACGACATTACAGTGGCAATTACAATGTGACGTCACAAACAAGTTAATATGCGACGTCACAAACGATCATGAAAATGACGCTGTGACCTCAATATGACATTGCCAAGACGTACTTCGACGTCCTGCGACGTCCCAGAGTCACAGTGTGACGTAAATCTTACATCACTGTGAAAAAAAAATGCTGTTAGGGAATACTTTCCTTATACAGGCATATAAGGAAAGTAATAGCAGGAAGCGATTGGTCAGACTGTCCACCGATGTCTCAAAAGTACATGAAGTGTACAATGTTAAAATTGTACAATTTAGATGTATTTTAACCACCTGGTCTTTTATGTTTTTGACATCCTTTTCTCCTACTGTTGAAGGAAAGGCTGTTTTCGACATTGCATTAGGGTCAACCGGTTTATTAGCTTCTCCATTCCTCGGGTTTCCGCCCTTTTCTTACCCAATTTTTCTAGAGTCAAGTGGTAAAAGTGATTACATTCTTACCATTGGTACACTTCATCTACTGAGACATCGGTGAGATTATCAAGTGTCACGTCAATATGACATTAGAGGAAGGAGAATACAAAGTCCACTTTGACGATAAGGGCTTTTAATTTCGTCCCAGTAGCTCAATTTGAAAAGCATAGGCTGGTCAGTAGGAAGATCCTCTATTCAAGAACCCGCTAGGACAGTAAGAATCCTTACAAATTCTGAAGCATCGTTACACTTTCTCAAGCTACTGTATATAGAGAAAGTATTTGAAAACAAAAATTTTATAAAATAAAGTTGTCCAATTTTCCTATTATGGTATATTAAGTAAGCGTAATTGTCAATATTCTAAGGTAAGAAAATTTGAGATTTTAAACATAAAATATTTATTACATTTAAACATAAAATATTTATCAAATCTATAGCGTCCGCCTTATATATAGAAGGAGAAATAACCGTCTTAGTAGCTTAATGGATAAAAAGTCGTCTGGCAGGTCGAGATTCATCCTTTCTCCCTCGCTGGGCCTACCTGTTGCCTTCGTAAGGAAGATAAGATATTATTTCGATGATGACGGCATGGCTTTATAGTTTTAATCGTTGAACAAACGATGTACATTTTTCCAACTTATCCACAGCGAAATGATAATTTTTAAAGGAATATAGTAACGTATTCGAATATGTTGCTCTTTAAGATAGTAAATTAAAATACAATCGCTTGAAAATCAGGTAGATAGTGAATGATATAATGAATCACATAATGAATCATAAAGACAGTCAGACCTGATAGGGAGAGAGTATCAAAGTCGTCAAATGTAAAACTGGGCTCTATACATATTATGCGAAGGTCACATTGAAATTTTTGAGACAGGGGCAGACGATATGCGCTAGAAAAAAAAATTATTGGTCGGATATTTAAATTTAAACTTTTTTATGTCCGCAGACGATAATTTGTGGCAACAAATACAATTTAACTATCGTAGAATAAATTTTGAAAGAAAAGAAAATTGAGTTGACGCGAGAGCATTATCGAGCTATGATTTTCTATGATTTTAAAGTGGGCTAAATCAAGAAGAATGTCCTCAACGTCTACAATTAGCATATGGAAATGATACTCTATCTCGTGCCACTGTATCCAGATAGGTTACAGAGTTTAGAAGAGGCCGAAATTCTCTCCTGGATGAAAAACACACAGGAAGACCTTTGTCAGCTGTAGTCCCAGAAAATGTATCGGCCATTCGAAAAATGTTAATCGATAATAATCGCTGTACTGTACCTACAGAATAATACAGAAGGATCTTAACGTTGGATCCGCAGCTATACATAAAATTATTCATGAAGAACTGCATATGAAAAAATTAGTTTGTTAGTTTGTTGTCACCATAATTTATTAGAACACCAAAAAGCGGAGCGTGTCAGAATCAGTAAAGAAACCCTAAAATTACTTAATGATGGTAGACAAGACACCGGATCATTTCTAAATTCATAACTGGTGATGAAACGTACATACCGTTTTTTGACGTTTCAACACGTCAAGAAAGTAAAGTATGGGTCTTTGAAGATGACCCCAAACCAACAATGGTGAAAAGAGAACGAGAAATGAAACAAGAAAGATCAATCATGCTTAAAGCATAGATTATGAAACACTTTCCAACTTCAATGCAATTTTATTTAAACATCTCTAAAATGCAATACATTCCTAAGTAATATTTTATTTAAAACTTATCACAATACTACATTAATTTATTATATTTGAAAACTTAAACCTTCATCGAAAAAAATGAACTTCATTCAAATGACGGCATTGAAATATAAATTGCCTAGTTTAAACATCTCTGAAATGCAATACATTCCTCGAAAATGTTTTTAAAATCATCATAATACTACGATAATTTATTATATTTGAAAACTTCATCGAAAACAACTGACATGCATTCAAATGAGGTCATGGAAAAAATAACACGCCTGGCTCTCTCTATAAAAGCAGCATTTCATTCATAACATTTTCCCATTCATTTCATTCATCATAGTACTAAATTAATTTATTTTATTTAAAAACTTAAGACCAAGGAGCTACAAGTAATTAAACTCTATGCTTAAAACTTCATCGAAAAAAATCGTCCTTCTCTCTGTAAAATCATTGAATATTTCATTCATATCAGCTATGCAGGCTCCATGAACTAAATACATTTGCGTTAAAAAAAATACAGCAATTCTTATACGAGTCATCCTACATATTTTGCTGTTTACATTTTACATAAGTGAAAAATGGGCTTCGTTATAGAAATAATCAAATTTGGATGATCATTTAAACTCAAATATATTGTCATTGCGTTGTTTCAGTATGTAGATGTACAGAATTTATAAGCAAAAATAAAGCGGTTTTAGGACGAATACAACACTCAATATGAATTAAAAAGAACTTTAAAAATCACGATTTTGAGACAAGATGGATGCCATATTTTATTTTGAAGTGGGTCACGTGATCTTTTCATATCATAATCATGTGATCGCTTCATATAAGATGTGTAATTAATATTTTAATTTTTATTTTAAAAACTACTGAATATATTTTGCTGAAATTTTTTTTATATATTTTATGGAATAATTTGAATATTACCTAAAATTTTCGAAGGAATTTGTGAATTTTAAATCCGCTTAAAAATGTTTGAAAAATTAGGTCCCACAGGGTTCAATGTATTTCATTTTTTCGACCCGAATTCAATCCAAAACTAATTGGGTGATATTATTCATTTATATTCCATAAGTCCTACAGACCGTCTGAACAACATACTAAAATTTCATTTTGATTAAGTCATTTTTACGGCAGTTATCGTGCTAACGGACAGACAGACAGACAGAATGAACAAAGTCATAAACACTTTTCAACTTTGTTGTAAAGTGTTAAAAAGTAATGTGTGCCTTGTTCTTCAGAAGTACAGATTTGGTCAAAGCCATAAAGCTAGATAGCTGTCTTCCAAAAATTCTTCAGAAAGTGAATGTGCATGCTTCACCATGGCAATGCATCTTCTCATTCAGCAATAATGACAGTCGAATTTCTTGAAGAAAAAACATCTAAGTAATAAAACATCCACCTTATTCTCCTGATCTTGCTATGTGTGACTTTTGGCTATTTTTAATCTAAAAAACATTTTACGTAGGCGTCGTTTTCATTCCAAAGATAAGATTGATGAAGCTATAAAAGCGTATTTTTCATCAATTCCAAGAAATGGATGGCATGTAATCTTGGGAAAATTCGCCTACCAAAGTGCATTGATGTTAGAGGGGAGTACTTTGAACATTCATAAGGGTTGCTATGTTTAACTTGAGCCACTTAGCCGTATTTCAAAAATATCAGTGTGACCCTAGTAAAACTAATAAATATAAAAATACATGCATTAAATGGAGTCTCAAAGAAATTATTAACTAAAGACGATTTTAAATTTACTAGTACTAAAAATTTAAAAAATCTTTTGCTCTTGAAAAGTACTATCCACTTTCCCTATCAATTATCAGTACATTATTAAATCACTGTTGGAAAGAACAATAACTGCAGCTTGCACAGACAAATATATCTGATATGTAAATCCCCACTAGACTTTCTCGTGCGATAATATTCTATAATATTCAGTTCCATTTGAATCACATTCATTATCAGAATTAAAATAAAATATTTATATTTCCCCGGTTTTGTGCTCAAGTTATTCTTTTAAATTAGTTTATGAAAAATTATTTTAAAATTTCTTTTTTCGAGTTGGAAACAGTTTATAGTGCTACCTATGAATTAGATGCATCTGTGTTATTATAGACTGTTTTGATATCATTAACATTAATAGTTCAAATTGTCAGTTTATCCCATATATTTATTATATACCACCATCATTGTTCATATATTTTTCTGTGGGAAATAATGCTATGAAAATATTAGACATCGAATCATTCGAGTTCTAAGCATGAGAAATACAAAATATTTTTATCCGATTCTTGTTTTTCATGTAATGTACTTACATATTAAATTTGATAGCGGTAGATTATTTACACAACAGTAAATAGTTAACAAATAAAAATTAAATAAACTACTGAAAAATGAACTGGAATTTTCAAACAAACAAAATAGTGCTTACAAATGGTGTTTACGTATGTAATTATTTCTTCTAATTAAAACGAATTTCAATTAATCAATAAACGAAAAGGGTAACTGTTACAAAAGTCTCCCTCGCATTATGCGTTCAACCAGTGTGCTATTTCCTACTGTCAGCGCGAGTCGGAAAAATTTATCTTTTTGTCACCTTATGTCACCGAGAGGATAGATGCAAGACTCAAAATGTGATAAAAATTACCAGGTTTCACGTCATTCTCCATCAATAGTAACTCAGTAACCAGAAGAGCAGCATATGTATTTGACTACTCAAACGATTTTTTATTGGCTGATCTACAAAATAAAAATGCAAAATATGGTGAACAGGCAACTGTAACATAGCGAAAATTTGGAAATAAAGACAAATATTTGGACTTCATTTCAATATGTCGGAACATTTACTTCGAAAATATTCAAAATCCTATAAGATTCGGATGCGGGAAGAAAGAAGGCAAAACACTGAACAAGATAAAAAGATTTGTCACTCAGCAGTACTAAGCGAATAGAAGTAAATGGCCGTCATGGCTTTTCTGTAATACCAATAATACTTATTGGTGACTTCTATTTCGACATGATCACAGACGTAAACAAATATTTTTAGAATTCATGAAGGGGCATCTTGATGTAGATTTGATACAGACTATAGGGCCGCTTCCTACATACATTTATCACAGGCACCCTCTTTATATTGATCTTCTCAGTTTTGCGAATTTTTTATGTTTTCTCCAGCCTCCAAAGGAAAATATTGGCAGTCCGAGTTCATCCACTCTAGTGGTGGTGATTGCCCCCATATGGGCGGTTCTGCAGACTACACTAACAATATTAGGCGGCTCGCGTTTATATTTAATGTTTGTAAGATACTTAGATGTTTGCCTTTTGCAACTTATTTCTCCTATCATACATTTTGATGTGGATTTGATACAGACTACAGGGCCGCTTCCTGCATACATTTATCACAGGCACTCTCTTTATATTGATCTTCTCAGTTTTGCGAATTTTTTATGTTTTCTCCAGCCTCCAAAGGAAAATATTGGCAGTCCGAGTTCATCCACTCTAGTGGTGGTGATTGCCCCCCATATAGGCGGTTCTGCAGACTACACTAACAATATTAGGCGGCTCGCGTTTATATTTAATGTTTGTAAGATACTTAGACGTTTGCCCTTTGTAACTTATTTTTCCTATCTTACATCACTGTTGGCAGTTTGTAGAAATAAATGAAATTATCATTTTTCAAATTTTTAAGACACTAACTAATCAAATTCCATTGATCATAGTAACATGGAATTTGATATGTCATTTTCTTTTGGGGTACATTTTAATTCTTTTGGTTTAAAACCTTATCGAACCAGGCTGTCCTGCGCTTGTCATAGGAATGCCCCCGTTTCCGGGAATAACTTGAGAACCGGAGCAGCCAGAAAGTTCGAATTTGGTATATCGTTGAATTATAGGATATATCTTGATTCTTTGGAATTTGAGTCTTATCGGATTAGTCAGTCCGGGGCCCACTATAAGAATGTACTTGTTTTTTAGGAATAACTCAAGAACTGAAGCAGCTAGAAAGTCTACATTTGGGATGCATTGTTTATTGTGGTATCTTTTAATTTTTAAGATTTTGAACCATATCGGGATAGCCTGTCTTAGGAATGAACTCATTTTGGATCGAATAATTCAGGAACCAGAGTAGCTAGAGAATCCAAATTCGGTATGTCACTATTTTTCATACATTTAAATTACATACATTTTAAAAAATGCATTTTTTTCATACATTTAAAATGTATGCAGATAATAAAAGGGTGACTTTATAAACATTCGTTTTTTACTGCTACTTTTTTCAACAGAACACATAAAAATTGTTTGGAATATTTTATAAACTGACATACTGAATAAATTGAAATGTTATGTGAAATTTAAAAATGGGTAAATCAATATTTTGTTAAGTGCTAAAATGGTGTGTTAAAATATTTTTGTTCATCTTCTTTTAAATTTTCCCCAAATAAAAAGTTAGAGCAGGGGCCGTCAATCCTATGTTTGCACCATAGCTAGCAGGCACCTCCGTATCTGTCGAATATATTTTTGTAACTTAGTAGTATTCATATTTCAACATGAGAACACACGAAATGTGAAGTAATTTTCAAGAATTAGAAACACCCTCCCAGTATAGCATCCAGAATCAATGGACCGGTTTCGTACCTTTTTCGCTTTTCAACATTGGATAACCGATAACTACATTGGCGTCAAGAAATCTTTGGTTGCGATGACCAACGAAGTCAGTCACTAACTGCATGAGACTGCTAAGGAAAGTTTGGAATCACAGAACTCGTCTATCTTGGGCGTATTCAAAACTAGGAATTGTCTTCTGGGAGCATAAAATTGAGACCCACACAGCATGATTATTTACTCCCAATGATGATAGCGTCGCCAGAAAAATGTTTGAAGGGAGGTGGTAACCATATATTTTGTTTTCTATTTATGTTCTTATATAAAGGACCCCCAGGAGCCTATTGAAATTCAAAAGGTTCCTGGGGGTTATGACCCCCTATTCCAAACACCTCGTATAGACATTACTGAATTTTTGAATCTATCATAGATGAAACGAGTATAAAATAATCACCATATATTTTATTTATTTCCACTAGTATCAAGAAATTTATTTCCAGTAGCATGAAGGAAAATGAAATAAATATGTCAATCATTTCTTTACGTTGCAAACGACGCAGAAAATTTCTGTGTACACATCATTGCCCCCATTCTGGTTTTGAAACTTAAAAGTGTCTTTAAAATATGAATCAAGAATCGATTAAAATTCGAATAAACAATAACAGGTGCTCCCGATCAAGCCAATCAGGAAGTGTACTACGAATAGAAGTGAGGTATTATTGTGAAATTTTTCTGACATCTGGATAATGGTCTTAATTCAATATGTGCAATGAATATGTGGATATTAAAATGTGACATCACTTTTAGCCAATGAAATTTATTTTAAAATCCGCAATTAATGGCGGAGCAGTGCATGCAACCTGTTGTCTTGTCAATGTCTTTTATGTTTACGCGTCTGTTGTACATCGAAATATCCAAGTATCGTTGTTAAAATAGCGTAATTTTATTTATTATATCTATCAAAGATCCTGTTAAAGGTATTTTCCTACTTGATACTTTTTGTCGTACTTAATACTTTGTTTTTCTGAAATTTTATTTTAAATATGATAAACTTGTGAAATGCATGGATTAAAATTGAATACTTATATGCTATAAGAAAATTGAATCATTTTTTTTTATCTGATATCACTTAGTAATAAATTTTATTTTATTGCGTGCAAAGTTTGCTGATTTAGTTTGAAATTTAAATTTTAACACTGTCAACATTTCAATGTAAACAAAAGTTTTGTGCGACATATTAACAACTTAAAAATGTTTGTACTCAGCTATTTTGTATTTTGTTTTCTTCTGATTCAGCAAATGGTTTTGCATGAATGATCCAGAGAATGTTTATATGCAATTTAATCTTATTAATTAAGACACATGAAATGCTGTGACCCCTATAATTTGAGGAAAGAGTTTGTTGTTACCGATTTTAGTTTCCTTTTCCAATATTATTGAATCAAAGGAAAAATAGTTCTACTATATCATGTTATGCTTTGTATGTGTAGGCTATGCAAGATTTTTTTCAAGGTCAACATAGGTATCGCAAAATGAAATGCACGAATGACATTTCTGTGATTTTATTGAACAGTAATGTTGATAAACCTATTTTTGGAATGTATATCAACTTTCTAGAATTATTTTGTAGAATATTTTTACCGTTTTTAATTGTTGTAATAAAAAATAGAGGTAGCATCAAATTATTTGATCTTTGTTATTCTTATAATTTATTTTCTGCATTTTATAGGTTCTTGTATGGAGCTCTGCATTTTTGGAATCTTTTACGTTGCTTTTAGAAGGAAAACAATAAGTTAACCGTTATGGATGATTCAACCACTGATGAGCTTAGTTCCTCCTCTCAAATAATTGAAAATTCCCTCACAATTAGCTGTGAGGTTGAACCAAGATCTCATCGGTGGTTTGATGGGTTTCTGCGCTGCTTTAGACCTATTTGGGCGAAACCTAATCTACATGAGCTTAAAGAATGTAAGTTTATTTTTCAAAAATGGTTTATCATTTTAAAGTTGAGCTTCAATAATATGAATTTGTAATTACAATTTGATGTTAATGTTTTTTAGTACTACAATTAAATAAATTAAATACAGTTAATTCCTTACTGAATGAATTCCATGATTTTATTCAACTTAACTCTTGTATACACACTTGAATTCAATTGGGGATTTATTTCCTTAAATTGTGCATTTCTATTTGTATTTGTATATTAAAAATTAAGATAAGCTTTTAAAGTTTATTTTAAAGAATTTCATTTGATCATTGGAGTCCTTTACATTCTATTTAGATCATTATCCAATCAAACTTTTGCAAAGTTACTAAATCCAGAATGCTCTGTTTTAAACAAACTTTTCAACCATTTTTTTTAAAGGGCTGAAAATCAGTCTCTGTTACTTTTCAATGTAAAATAAAGATAGAACGTATAAAAAAAAAAAAATTAAATATTCATATAATATTAGAAAAATAGTCATTCATTCAATGTCTAACTAAGTCATTAATCATAATAAATAAAATTACTTTTTGTAAGAATATAACATTTTCTATGCCTGCATTTTTCAATGAAGTATTAGAAAGTTAAATAGTGTTAATATGATGTTTCATTTAACTGGATATTATTTGCATGTTATGAATAACGTATTTCTAAATCATTTAAACTGTCTTGAATGAATATTGCAATTTGTTCTGAATATTTTTAATAATTGCAAAATCTTAATTTTTATGAGTAAAACTACAGATTACGATTATGAAGGTCTGCACATACAAGGTGTCAATCAAAATAGCTTTGAATAATTTTCACCAATTTTATATAAAATTGACAGTACTCAGAGTTGTTAAATTTGATCTTGCTATATTTTATTTTAAAATTAACTGTTCGTATATATTAATAGTATATAAATATTTATCTTTTTAAGTCATAAAAAATAAAACAATCTATATAATGTTAAAAATATCATAGATACAATAAAATAGCACATAGTTTATATTTAATTTCATCAAAAAAGTACATATTTTAATTATTTTGTAAAACTCTTCGAAATAAACTATATTGCCATGAAATAATGCTTTTTGTGAAATAAAGTACAATATCAATTTTTTTAATATTATAAATATAAATTGTGACAGCTGAGAAATTCTCAGTTGCTAGCTGGCTAATTCAATTTTAGTACATGGTTACTTAAATTTCCTGTTTTGGTGACCACTAAAACTTTAGTCTTATTGTAATTTTATTGATAATTAAAGTAAGATAGTGTTTCCCCTAGGCATTTTCAGGAGGGCGCAGTGCCCTGCCCGTTTTTTACAGTAGTAAAATGTGCCCTGCCCGTTTTTATACAAAGGTAAATGCGCCTTGTCCCTACTGTTTTTTAATAGCGGTAAATGATCCAAAAATCGCGTATAAATCTATCCCAAAAAGTGAAAATAAAATTTCCCATAAATTATTTAAAAACACTTGAAAATGAAATATATATATATAATAAGATTTAATTTCCATAATAAAAGCTTCTCTTTAAAGTCCGATTCCAAAGGCCTATGACATATGAGCGTTGTTTCCCATCCGTTTTGGGGACATTCATTCTCGTGTGACGAGCTCTAGGTATTCTTTTACTCCCAGCACACAGCGTCCTCAAAACGGACGTGAGACCACGCATCTTTGTCTCTCAAGCGTCCTTTGACCCACCGCGCAATCAAATATTATCTGGCTTCCACCCGTTATTTGAGCTGATTTTTTTTATTAACCCCCAACACATTAGAAATTGGAAACTCTTTTCAATAAACAAAACAAAAAATCACTTTCAACTTAAAATCCTGCATTATAGGTTTAAACAATCCGTGTTACAGAATTATTTCTGAAAAGAACCATTTTTTTCTTGAAAACGATCGGCTGTAGTCCGAGAAGCGAGTGATAAACTTCAAACGAAAATGTATGAATTTTTTTTGATGACGCGATACACTGGTAGTCGGGAGCATTCGGGAGGACAGTGACTCACAGGAGAGTTTTGAAGTGCAGAGAAATTCGGAGTGCGCGATTGTGTAATTACTACCGCATCGTTTTAGGTTGGATTGTCTCGCGAGAAAAAATAATTTTTTGACTTACGCTTGTTTTATTTTTTTAGACTCCGCATATAAGTTGACCCCCCCCACACACACACACACACACACACTTTGAAGCTTTTTTTTTTTTTTGTCACAAATTTCTCGACTTAACGCGAGTATATACGTATACTTAACGCGAGTATATACGTATATACGGTAGTACTTGTGCATGTAATGTGACCTATATTTTTATTTTATTTTAACCACTGGTTTTGCTGTTAGAATCTGTGTAGGTTATATTCATAAAATCTGGTTTAACAAAATCAATTTTAGTTATTTTGAATAATTTGGAACTAGTTTATTAAATATATATTATAAAGAGTTGAATTCAATGACCTAGGCTGTGATCCCAACGAAAACAAAAAAGACCCTGTTCGTTAAAAATTGCCCCTTTTGCTTTAAAAAAATGCCCCTTTCGTTCAGCTACAGTGCCCTCTTTATGAATGAACACCCTGCCCTTTTTTTAGTCTAGGGGAAACACTATAAGATAGGAATTGGTTTTAATTTATTAATCATTTTTTATCCTGGCATTAACAAATAATGGATCAATAAGTAAAAAACACTTTGTTCAAAAGATAGGGAAAACTTGAGCAACATATTTAAGCACAAATAAAATAATGCAGCATACTACAGCTGTTTCGAGGATATGTTGGACTCCATTCATCAGTGCAAGAGAACAAACAAATCAAAAGTCAAAAAGACGAAATGGGCACAGAAGAAACAGAGGTCTTTATATACCCAAGCCTGAATTAAGAGTTTATCTCAGAGAACCAGTCAGAAAGCCGAATGAAAAACAGTCAAGTCAATCTGAAATGAGACGTAGCACATAAGAATGGCACCAAAACACAACTGGAATATCCCGATGAGTCAAATACAAATACAAATAGATTGTTTCTCAATTGGTTTCTGGATCACACCAGAAGGCATCTGCAGGGTTAGAACACATTTGGGATAACAGATAAAACCTGGAATCCTCAGCTAAATTCATCTCAAAATCTCAGAATTTCATTATTTTCATCAGAAACCAGGGGGGAGGGGAGATCTTGTAATCTTTGTTGATTCAAACTGATAATAATGTTTTTGAGAATAATATTTTGCCCTATTGTCTTTGAAACCAAAATTTTGATTTTAAAAATTTGATTTCATGGTTGTTTTATTATCAAAGTGGCTAATTTTTCTTGTTGCTGAATTTGAATTTATTTCACTTAAATAAAATGATAGTATATTACAAAATATAATTCTGATTGAAAGTTCATAAAAATTCTTCTGGTAAAAACTAGGAAATTTACATTTTAAAATTTGGATAGGTAACATGTCCAGTTTTTTATGTAATACAAGATTTTTCCTAAAATATTTTTCTTGCCCTTTTTATGGTTTTCTGCAAAATTTTTACATTTAATATTTTATAAATTGTTTATTCTCTTTCTTTCATTTGAATTTAGCATTCATTCTATGTTCACTGTCTCATTTTTCTTCCAGATGAATGGGAGATATCCTTTGAAGACATCAAAGATCTCCAGTTTCTCGGCAGTGGTGCTCAAGGTGCTGTTTTCTCGGGATCTCTTCATGGAGAGTGGGTAGCTGTAAAAAAAGTTAGAGAAAAGAGTGACACAGACATCAAACATCTCAAGAAACTATCTCATACCAATATTGTGGCCTTCAAGTAAGTTCCATGAATGTCAATTCTTTTAAATTTATATTAGTTTTGGAATTCTTTGTCTAAAAATTAAATTTCTGTCCTCATTTTATTGTTTTCTGCACAGAGAAATGCAAGTTTTTTTTATTTGCTATTTACTAGCTGTTTTGTATGCAGTTTACAGTGAAATGCATTTCCATACAAAGTATTCCTTTGAAAATACAACATTAATTATGCAAGATTTTTAGCATGATAAATTCATGGATTATATATGAATTCGTATTATGCATTCTCTTAAACTTTATTCTAAGAATATATTAGCTCAGAATCTACATTATAAAGTTCCTTGGATTTATATATTTTGTTGTAATAAATATAAAAAAATAGGTTTTCAGATAAATGCATTTAAATTAAACAAATAAAAGCTATGAACATAGTTTTTTAAATACCTCTTTTTATTATTTGTATGTAACTTAAATGTATGAAAAATGATTTTATTAAAATGCATGTAACTTAAAAACATATGAAAGACAATGTCAT
The DNA here is from genome assembly GCA_951213105.1 of Amaurobius ferox. Taxonomy (NCBI): domain Eukaryota; kingdom Metazoa; phylum Arthropoda; class Arachnida; order Araneae; family Amaurobiidae; genus Amaurobius; species Amaurobius ferox. Next base: position 111,022,549 of record OX578153.1, read on the forward strand.
ACTAAATTTGGACTTTCTAGCTGCTCCAGTTTTCAAGTTATTCCCCCAAAACGAGTGCATACGTATGGTAGGCCATTAATATGGTAGGCCATACGTATGGTAGGCCATTTGATAGTTGGTCTAGTCTCGATAAGTTTTAAAATCCAAAGAATTGACACCGTTAACAACTATCAAATACCATGAAGGACTGCAACATACTAAATTTAAACTTTTTAGTTGCTCTGGTTCTCAAAGTACATTCATTCCTATGGTAGGCCTTGGACAGGCTAGTATGATAAGGTTCAAAATTTAATGAACCAAAATGTTCCACAAAAGAGAATGACATACCAAATGTTATAAGGGAACTTGATTAGTTTGGGGGCTCAAAGATTCAAATCACACAAACACCAGATCGAGTTAAATAAATGGTTGTAAAAATGGCAATTTTCATACTTGTAAACAGAATTTTTCAATACTTTATGGCTCTGATTTTCTTATGTAATACGTAGTTGTAAAGGTAAGATTCCAAACCTTCAGAAAAGCTTAAATGAAAATAAAATTTGATTTTTTTTTGGGGTTAATATTAGAGTGCTGCTCCATCTTAAGCTGTGTTCTATTTATTTAAAGTATTTTGCAATTTTACAGTTTGATGTATTAATCATGTGAGCAATTGCTGAGCATGTAGAAAATTTCATTTTAAGATGAGGTAAATTATCTATATTTTATTTTCTTTACTCTAGGGTTATTGGTTTTAAATCCAATATTAACTATTGATGCATTGATAAATTAAATTAATTGATTTTGTTAAAGGTAATTTTCAATGAACCAGGTAGCTTAATTTAACTGATTATTGCATCTGACTGCTCATATGTATTACATGTTTATTCATTTGTTATGTTTCAATTATTTTATTCAATTGTTTGTGTTTATTCTGTTCTATTTTAGGGGTGTATGTGTCCAGCCGCCATGTTATTGCATCGTCATGGAGTTCTGTCCATCTGGGACTCTACACAACCTCCTTCACCAAGGTATACAAGTTCCACCGAGAACAGTCACTGAGTGGTCCAAGCAAGTTGCAAGTGGCATGCATTATCTACATTCTCATAAAATTATTCACAGAGATTTGAAATCTGAAAAGTAATTTATTTTTTAGTTCTTCCCACTTGTATAAATTGTAACATTCTTTTTGACTTCAGCATGTTCTTGAAATCTACTTGACCAAATGTAACTTGATGCTACTTGAATGTTATTTGTATATAAATGCTACGAGACAGATTTTAATGACATTTTAAATGAAAGGCCTTGACCTGCACATTTTTCAAATGATCTAAATAAGCGAGAATACATTTGAATTGGAATTACTTTCACATATCTGTCACTGGCTTGCTCTCAATATATTTTCCAAATTTTATGATTGCTTGTTTAAAAGAATTTAACTATGTATTCTTAGTCTACATCAATGTGTTTATAATGAGGCTTTGCTATTTTTCTTTTACTGGATGGTCGATGCACATTTTAGTAGGATTTTATTAGCTCTCCACAGTGTAACAGTGATATGTCTAAATAATGCAATTTACCATAATTTTAAAATATTTGTTCATAATATATTTAAAAAAAAAAAATCTTATTTTTAATGCAATTATTTGATTATCTAGTATCTTAGACTGGGAACTTTTATCCTCCTGTTCTAAATATTAGAATTTAATCTAAAAAGATTTGATTAAAAGTAGTATAAATAAAAATTACAGTTGTATATATCTGTTTTGAAAATGGTAAAATAAGTTTTATGGCAGTTCATTTGATTAATTGCCATGAAGTTGTGGCCTCATGGCACCTGATTGTGATTTCAAGATTGAAAAAAATATATAGTTTATGTGTTTTATTGGTATTGTAGTAGTATATCTGTAAATGACATGAAATAGATTACATGGTTTGAGTCAATATCCATATGAAATATGAAGAGAGAAATATTCATAACATTCTTTGCAGTTAAGAAACACCTTTTATTGACATACACTCAAATATGCCAACTCAAAACATCCTTATCAAAAGAAAAGAACAAAATAGAACTACTCACTGCTGCTTATCCTGTATATTCGGCAACAGTCCTTAATTTCATGGTGATTTTCTTCTCTTTGCTAATCGCTTATCGTTGGGCAGATGAGGCAATGCTTCATCCTTAAGTGTGTTTAGTATGTATTTAAAGTACAATTTAGTGTACAGTAAAGCACCATTTATATGCTTATCAAGAGACCAGTAGAAAACGTGCATAATGAAAAGTTATTTCAAAGGGAAATTATGTTTGGGAACCAATGATAAACACTATAAATGATGCTTTATTTTATTTAAAATTATACAGTGGTGTGTGTTATTAAAAAATGTATTCATGATGAAATAAATTAATTAATTTTTATAAATAACTGTAAATTTATATCTCAAACATAGGGTTACTTGTTTGGCTTTTACTCAAATAGCTTGATTTTTTAGAAATTTGTTCAGTTTATTAGTCTGAAGCATGTAATCAATCAATATTTGTGTAATACAATTCATAAATTCCTACTAAATACTATTTATGTGACACACATGTCTTAATCAAAACTACCAAATAACCACAGGTAATCATAATGTGAAATATAAATGTCATGTAGTTTTGGAACACTGTGTAAATATATTTAAAATTGTATTTTTGCATAATATACTTTTACTTAATTATATACTTATAGAAATAATTTAATTGTTCACATCCTGACAGTAATAGCTAACAGCATTGTATATTATGTAAAAATGTAGATAAATGACAAAATTACTCATGAGTATTAAAATAATAACAAATAGAATAATTTTATCGGAATAATTTGTATTCCGAAAAATTTTCTTTATAACATGGTTTACATTTTCTCTTTTGTTAACTTTGCATTACATTTGTATATAAAGGGGATTTTATTACTAATTTAACAGTCAAAAATATATTAACTAAAGTAGCAATTTTTTGTTTTAAGCATCACCTGTTTAATAATATTGGGTAATTTAAGGCAGGCTGCCATTCAATCACGTTTGATATTTGAATTGTTAGATTTTGGTTTCTCATATTGTAAAGAGCTGGAGCCCTACTCAAAGATTATTACTAGAGAGCATAAGCAAGAAGATATCTGCTTGTAGTGCACACAGTGGCAATGAAATTAATTAATAAACTATCATATATTTCTATTCTAATTATAATTATTTGCTGTTTTTCAGTTACTTAAATATTTCTCTTAATATAGCATCCTCATTGGGCTCAACGACATACTCAAGATTTCTGATTTTGGCACAAGCAAGCAGTGGAATGAGAAGAGCGAGAAAATGTCTTTTGCTGGAACTGTTGCTTGGATGGCACCAGAAGTTATTCGGAATGAATTTTGTACAGAAAAAGTTGATGTTTGGTAAGACCGATTTATTTACATTATCGTACAAAGTGTCCACATTGGAACTTCCTAGTTTCAATGTCTTTCTTATTACTACTACTACTACTTAATTTTATGGACCATTAGAAAATGTACTCGGTGTAGTTTTATCAGATGTTTGCATCTTAAATTCCGGTTATATTTTCTAGTAATTTATAAAAGTAATTAATAAATAAATCAAACCAGGATGTCTACGAAACGAATTAACTTTTGAAATTAAGAATGAGTAAAGCATGTTTGAAAGACTTTGCAATATGCATTTAGTTTTTATGTTTAGCAACATGTAGTAGATGGTGGTACCCGTCAAAGGTAGCAGTCAAAATTTGCCATGAATGGGAGCTTTTTTGATCTGATTCTTTTGGAACTCCAAAGTTTGTTAAAAGTTAGCGATACATTTATACCTTATAAAAATTATAATTGATTAAAAGATAGCTTCAACAATTTTTTTGTTTCGGAGCAGTATCTAATATTTGCTTACACTCTAAGATCCTTTACATCGGAATTGAACCTCCTAAATGTGGACTCTAGTACAGAAAAAAGTCAGTGTAATGGGTAATAACCAAAGAATGTTTTTAACAACCACAATAGCTGTAAAATCTTGACTGTATCTCATTCCTGGAAATCAATCCCTATTGTTTGAGTTCCCGTTGCAGTAAACACCCCCCCCCCCCCTCAATCTTCCTCTCAGACTTGGGAGTTAAATTTCATAATAATGGAATGTCCCAATAAGTGATAAGATGTAAAGGTCATAAAACTTTTGTTAGTGGAAAAACTCAGTTATATTCAGTCTATTTGGCCATACTATCACCATATTTAATGATTTATTGCTTATTTGGTGACTTTTGGCTAGTTTTCAAATATGCTAGAACTTTCTTGAAATATTGAATATTCTTGAAGATATGAGTCCTTTCTAGAAATTCTACAAAGAGTATATAACAGGAGTCATCCCTCAGTGTGAGAGTTGTTGATGTGATATGAGCTAAATTGAGAGTAATATACATTTTCACATGACCTACATTATAGATCAGCCCATACACCAGGCTATTATATTCCCATATGTATTTATCTTCCTGTGAATCATATGTGATTGATAAAGTGTGAAACATTCCTTAAGATGTTACTGATATTTGAGTGCCATAGTTGTAAATATGTTAAAGCCATAAATTTGTTATAAAAAGCATTGCTTTCTTACCAGAAAGTAATATGATCCCCTCCCCCTAAATTTTATATTTCTTAGTTTGTTCCAAACTGTTTGCACTGTATAAGATTTGTATCAGTATATATAATTTTCTAATGAACAAGAAAAGGCTATTTTTTCCAGACTTGTCATATTTGATTGCATTTTAGGTCCTTTGGAGTTGTGTTGTGGGAACTGCTATCCTGTGAGACCCCTTACCAAGGGGTCGATTCATCTGCCATTATTTGGGGTGTTGGAAGCAACAGTTTGAATCTGCCTATTCCGTCCACATGTCCTGATGGATTCAAGCTGCTGCTAAAACAGTGCTGGTAACTTTATTTTATAGCATATTTGTGGCAAAACCTTTTAAATATCTATTTTATCCATACTACAATATCTGTGAGTGTATCTATTTGTGTCCATGGTTTTACTATGCAAATATGTCATGCCCATAGGTAATAGATAGCATTGAATGAAAATAAATACTTTTTTAAGTTTAAAAATACTGTTTATTCAAATGTTCAGTACCACAGGTTCAATTCAACATGTACTCATTGACATTACTTAAACACGATTATACACTTGGCCAAGAACATGACAATTTAGCCAACTTTAAAGGGGAACAAAAATATGCACAATTAAAAGGAATAATGCTTACAATGGATCTAGTTAGTATCATCTGGTTAGTATCTTAAGAAAGTTTAATCCCAAGAGACAGTAGAATTTCATGCATTATTCATCAGCAGGTAGATTCAGGAAGGACAGACATCTGGTACTGGATGATACAGCTCAATGAGCGATGATTTGGTCAGTTACCTTGTAACAAAATGACATGTATCAAAAGTAGGCATACCATTTTGTTGACAAGACTTGAACTCTAACCAGGGCTCACTTCCAAATATGGAAAACAGCCATATGCTTCAAACCAACACAATATCAAAATGAAGCTGATATTCTTGAGTTTGCAATCAACAAAGTTCAAAACATGAAGTGGAGCTAATCTTCATAAGTATAACGGTCACTAAAAACCAAGTTCGCACTAATGAAACTCACCAAAACATAGCCAACACTCACTTGTTAATGAAGCTAATTTCTGAAACACTCACTGCTAAATACTATCAGACAGCACTGCCAACATCCAGAAGTAATCAAGCAAAAGATCTATAACTTAATTAACTTTGTGGTATTCAATAAAGTCACCTAGGGGCATACAGAAAGAGCAAAGTAACACATACATTGTGAAAACAGGACTAGCAACATTACTGATAACATAAGTAGTGGGAATGTTACAAATATGTTTTTGCCTAATAAGTTAATGTTTGTATTAAATTAAAGCTTAATGTTGCTTGTTCTGTTCAAACAAGTTAATAGATTTTTAACTAAGCTAATAAAAGCTGAAAAGATAGTTTTGTTGACATTCTGTGGAAGTAAAATACCCTAATACCTGCAATATGCAAAATACTAGAGTCATATGGCAAGTGGAAAAAAGTAAGAGGTTATAAACAGATTTTTTGTAGAATAGAAAATGCTTTTAAACTTTTAAAAAAGCATTTTGTGTAAGGATATTGCCCCCAAAATTCTTCAAAATTATTCTGAACCAGGAATTAGCTAAATTTAAACAGTGCAATGCTATTCAGTTCATTTTTATATACAGTATATTCTTTCATGGTAGCCGTTTAAAAAGTTATTAATCTTATGATTTTTATAGGAATACAAAGCCCAAAAACCGTCCATCATTCCGGCACATCATGATGCATATTGATATTGCGTCAGTTGAAATCCTCAGCACACCTGAAGACCAATATTTTCAAACTCAGGTAAGTTCCTATAGAGTATTTTATATTTAAACAAATGTACTTATGGTCCATATTTTAATGAAACTTTAAATCCTTGGAAATTTGGCTTTGTGTTGACCATATTAATTGAAATGTTTATTATGACAACATAAATTTTTAATTTAGTTATCAATAAGTTTACATCTTTTGAGTACAACACTGTACGAATTAACTAGTTTCAGCATATCTTGATAAAAAAAAAAAAAAAAATTACCTCTCTTATTAAAATTGTACCTTTTGCACTAACCTACCTATATTCAAAATTTCTATTCTCAGACCACAAGCTCATCTTAAACTTTGTTAATTTCCTTGTACTATTCTCTTATGCCATATTAGGAATCTAGAGCAAGCAGTTTCTTAATTTTCATGTATATCTGTTATAAGGTAAATCATAATTAAAATAACTTTGTACATTTCTGATCTCATATGTATTCAAGTTGCCTAGTTTGTCAACTTTCTTGTTCCAAAGCATTGGTGACTATCTTGTGTAATTTTACCCATAAAAACTGTAGGCCATTTTGCAACCTTTTTTATGACTAATTATTTTGAATCTTCTAGAATAATCTTTCCCTCTCCAAGCTACTGCTGTGTATTGTGCATTAGAGCTCAATTTGGGCTCAATTTTGTGAGTCTGAACCCGCCTAAGCATGAACTGTTAAGCACAAAATGAAGCCCTAATCCATTCGAACTCGAAATTAACATTCCCACTTAATTGTTACTAATTAAAAAAAGTGAAAAATTGCATTTTTTCATTGAAAACCTAGAAAATCCCTTTATTTTTGTCATCTCAAGTGAACTTTATTTATAAATTCCTTATTGTACTTGAAAAATAAAATGTTTTTTAATTTTATTTGATGATTGTACCATCATGGAATTGCCAGTAACTGTAATGACAATAGAAATTTGCCTTGGGAATCTCCCCTATAGGGCAATACTGTGCAATTATGAACTTGGTTTATGGAGCATGGGCACATGATGTCATATGGGGAATTTTGCCCTTACGTTTCCAAAACAAAATATTCGTATACGTAACAGTATGAAAATGTTCATTATTTCTGCATTAAAAACGACTTCTTTAGAAATTTACAATCGTTTAACCTCTCATTTTAGTAGGATATATCTAAATTTATTTTATTTTTTTATGGATATTTTTAATTTATCGGAAAATAAAATATTCACTTTCATTTATGAAATATATACATGATTTTTTTTAAGAAAATTCATTATGTACTTTTCTCTTCTCTCTCGCATATGCACTGCAGAATTTTCTAGTAAATTATACATCTTCAGAATGCTAGTTAGTGTCTATGATAAAAATGATTAGTAGTGTACAGTCACTTAAAATCACTTAAAGTGCACTTTAGCAATTGAAATCTTTAAGCATATATTGTTACTCAAGTAATCTAAATAACTTTTTTCAGCATAAAGGTAAATTTGGATATTTATTGAGTTTAGTTTCATTTTTTATTTGCCATCATCGTCTGTATACCTACCATTACACGCTATGGTAAAAATAATGTCCTTTTGCTCTTACGTTTCTGTGCATTCTACTACACAGGTTGTTTATTTACGCTCGTGCCCATTCTTTCTTGCAGCTTGAGCTCAATTTTGAAATCTTACATCAACTATGCAGTATGATTTACTTTGTTGGCCATCCCAGAGGTTTCCAAAATTGTTGTGCATTGCATGCATTCCTGCTGCCACTACCGTTATTGACAATTCCCTGATGAAGAATACTGAAAAGCATAAAACCAATCTGTGAATGCTAATATTTGCAATGCGAGCATTTTCATGCTTTCGGAACACCCTTATAGGCAGGTTCTATGACTATAAAGAAAATGAAAGCTATATGTAGACAGAGTTCTCTCGGTTTATCAGATTGACTCTTACAAATTAAAAGTATGAGTTAAATTTTCAAATTTGCGAGTCATTTTTGCCATTTTTTAATATTTGAAATTTTAATTTAAAAATAGCGAAAAAATCTGTTGTCTTACACCTATGTAACACACATATTTATACTGAGAACAATGATGCAATAATTTTTTTAAATAATGAACAGATATAACCTCTGTTAAAGTTATACTATAAAGTTGCACTTTTTTGAAATTGGTAAAATTGCCAGGTATTGATAACTAGCAATTAAGAAAAAGAATAAAAAATGAGTGAATTTTACAAATCATACTTTACTTGAAATTTTTTAATAGTGAGTCAATTTAGTTAAAAAAAAGAAAGATCAATCATGCATGAAGCATTGATTATTAAACACTTTCCAATTGAAATGCAATTTCATTTAAACATCTTTAAAATGTGATACATTGAACACTGATATTTTTTTAATTATCACAGTAGTACAATAACTTATTATACTTGGGAACTTGAAACTTCATAAAAACGGCAATCTATAAATCATCTGCTTCTTTATGTAAACTCAATGAATACTTCATTCATATCACTTATTCCAGGCTCCAGAGCTAAATAATTTTGCGTGAAAAAATTTAGCAATTCTTTAACAACTCATCTTCGTGATTCGTTTACATTCTGCATGCTATAGAAATTAGGCTTCATTGTAGAAATAATCAAAGTTTAGTGGTCATTTAAAGTAAAAAATATTGTAATTGCAGTGTTGGTACAGAATTTAGATACACAGGAAATATGCAAAAATAAATCTGTTTATGATGAATGCAACACTCCATATAAATTTAAAAAATCTTGATTTTTACATCACGATTTTTACACAGGAAAAAAAAAAGATTCCATATTTTATTTTGAAATAAATCGCATGATCTTTTCAAATAATATAGGTGTAATTATTATTTCAATTTTTATTTAAAAAATTATCGACCATATATATATATATATATATATATATATATATATATATATATATATATATATTCCCATTTTACGTGATAAATTGAATATTTTCTAAAATTTTCAAAGCAATTTGTGAATTTTAACTCTGCTTAAAAATTGTTTTGAAATATTATGTTCCAAAGGGTTCAATGTATTTAATTTTTTCAACCTAGATTCAATCCAAAACTAATTGGGTGATATTATTCTTTTACATTCTCACATGTCTCACAGACCATCTCAACAACATACTAAAATTTCATTTTGATAAAGTCATTTTACAGGCAGTTATCATGCAAGGAGACAGACAGACAGAATAAACAAAGACATAAACACTTTACAACTATGTTGGAAAGTGCTAAAAAGTACTAATTGATGCGGCAATTGCAAGGAAACTTGAGCTCTGTGGAGAAAATAATGTGTTGCTTATTTCAATTCTTTTAGTTTTTCACTGATTTATATATTGCATCTTTTATTTTGGTGCTACTTTAACATTAACCAAAAGATAGTGCATATTATTATTTTAAATTATCTCAGTGAGACCAACATCAATTACAATTTACTTGTTTTGTGTCTGTAGGTAACATGGAAGAAAGAAATAGGGTCTTACATGGAGAACATTCGAAATGATGTGTGCTATAATTTGCTTGGCGAGAAAGACTTGATCAAGAAAAGGCAGGAAGAGCTGAAGCATGCCCAGGACATTCGTCTGCATTACGAGCAGAAGCTGGAAAGAGCTAATAGCTTATATTTGGAGCTTATGGCTTGCTTTCAGCATATGGAGCAAAACAAGCCAGAAAATAGCCGGTGAGTGGCATTTTATCTATCTATTACAAAAAGTAATTTGTGGAGAATACTATGGCTATGAAATTAAAATTAGTTCTATGTATTTCTGCATAGGTGTGTTATTTTCAAGACCAAGTGTATAAATTTTTTTTATAAATAAATTGAATAATTTAAGTGTTAAATAAAGAAATGACAATGTGGATTTGCTATGCAAATCAGATGCCAAAAGCAGACATACGTTTTGGAAGCATTTAAGTTTCTTTTATCAGTGTGACTAAGCTTATAGTTGGGGGATGAATTAGAACTTAACCTTCTACTATAACTTAAAATATATTTTGCTAGTATGTAGTTAAGTTCTCCTTTGTCATCCAGGTCTTTGGTTGGTCACAGTGAAAAGGGAAACAGCATTTTTAAAATATATATCTGCTTTTATCATTTTATTTACACAGCATTCTGCATTATAATTTCCTTATTTATTGTTATAGTAAGAAGTCATGTTCTATGTTATAAATTATTCTAAATATTAATTATTCCTTAATTATAGTGAAACTTTCTTAAATCAACTTTCTATAAATTGAATTATTCGGTACTTACGTATTATCCCGTCGGCCATTTCAAGCGAAATTGAAATTGTCGCCAAAAGGTAGATTTCGCGCCAATAGTCGAAAACTATGACATCACCACACACTGTGTAAACCTTGGTCACTAAAGCGGAAGCCATCCATTTTTGCTTTGGTAAATGCGCATATTAAAGCATACTGTTTTTTTTTTCTCTGCTGGCAAAATGATTAAAATTTGGGACTTGCGTACACAGAAGAGCATGCAGTGACCTATTTTCAACAATACAGAATTCTGGCATCTAAAAAAATGTGTGTTAATGGCCATGATATGAGTCTTTATTTAAAAACAGGCAAACAGTGGTGATGCAATGTGACAGACTGTTAGAAACGTGTAGCCATTAGAAAAGACACATGGTTTGAGGGATCCAGACTTTCATTCGTAGCTGCACTACTCTTTATTTACTACTGACTAGAGAATTTACATCAATTAATTGGTGAAAGGAGCAGATGGATTTAGCTGACAAGACAGTTAGAGATTGGAATAATTACATGAGGGAGGTGTGTATGTATATCCTACAACAGCGAGATTTAAAAAAAATAGGAGGTCCGAAAAAAATTGTAGAAATTGATGAGTCTTTTTACGAAGCACAAAAATCAAGTCGCTCGAGTACTTCCACAGCAATGGATTTTGGGGGGTTTGTGTCAAGAAACAAATGAGTGTTTTTTGCATCTTCATCGCATGAAAATATAAGCAAAGTTTTTTTTAAAATGTAAACAAAACTTCGTAGTTGGCAATAATATTTTGGTTACAACGTTTAATTGGCTATGTTTCGTGAACTTTTTGTCGTCAACTAAAAGTTCACCAAGGGTCGACGGGATAATACGTAAGTACCAATTATTCTATAATTCTGTTTCATTTAAAATTTCTATTTGTCCATATATTTTTAATTCTGTAAGTCAAATTTCTTAAAGTTGAATTTTTGCCTGCATTAAATATTCCTTCGTAGAATTTTCAGTTCCACAACTTAATTTTTTTAGAAACAAGCTGATGTCGTTGTTGCTTACATCTGACTGCGATTTCTTTGAAGTTCAGTTACGCATTCCAATGATATAAATGTTATGAATTGCACTGGCATTGATAATGAAATCATAGTTTTATGTTAGTGACATAAAAATTGTCAAATCCATTTCTAATGAAAATTGAACTGTAAATGATGATGGCTCTCATAGTTGTTTTTATTCTTCAATAGTTCAGTCAGCTTTTGAATATGATAGAATTTTCAGAATTACAAAAAATTGTTCCTAATTTTTTTACTGTTACATATTTAAATGTTTTTGTATTAATAGAAAATCAAAAATTAAAACTACAATCCAAAATAATTTTTTAAACAGATGACAAAGGTTTACTTTCATTAAAAATGTATGTTTACTTTCATTTTAAAAATTAGTTTACTTTCAATTAAAAATGTATGTTTACTTTCAATAGAATTTTTCATATATTTCTGTTTTAGATAAGTTGCAAATGTTTTAGTTGTGCATTTGGAATTTGGGTAGTGAAAATAATCTACATTTTAGAACATGGTTGCTTTAGGTAAATTTTATATTTCTGAACTTCAGGAATATTTATTCTGTAACTCGAATTTTCTATAACTCAAAGTGATTTTTATCATTCCCTTGGAGATTCAGGTTATGGAAATTTCACTGTATTATTGTTAACTAAAATTTACAAATATTTTTCAACATAACTTACTAAACGTCCTTGAAGAAAGCAGGCATATGTCAGTTAAGTGACAATTGTTTTCAAGGGTGTTATAAGCCACCTTCTTCAGATCCTCAAAATACAGTATGTGCCCTTAACAATCTCTAAGAATAAATTGCAACAAGGCAAGTAAAAAGCAATTCAAATAGAGCTGGAACACCGAAAGTGAAAATTCGCTAACAGGTGGTATCAGCCATTGTAAAAACATGTATCAACATGGGTTAATAAAGAGTCCCCACCTCTCCATGAAGACTAGGGAAGCTGGTTCTGAGATCTTCAGAATGAAATCTTCATTGATATGAGTTTTAAAACAAAACAGAGAAAAAATATATGAATATATAAACCATTAAATTATTGATAAAAGAAAAATGAATGAGTTTAGTGGGAGGGAAAATAGACAAACCTATCTAAAGGAAGGAAGATAAAAAATACAGAGGAATGCTTTCTCCCTTATCGGCTAATAATTTTCACTTAGTGAATAATTGTTAGCAAGCTAAAATATTTCTCTCCGGTAAACTGTGCGGTGCATACTGGTCTTTTAGCCTGAAGAAGGGGCTTGTAAGACCCTCGAAACAATTGTAAGCTAGCTATGACACATGCTTTCTTTCGTCTAGTGTTTTAAGTTATTTTCTTACAAGCATAGCAATGTTAATTCTGCTTCAATCATTCTGAACTGCTCCAAATCACTATGCCCAGCTGCTACTCCTAAACAGTTTTTTTTAACACTTTACAACAAAGTTGAAAAGTGTTTATGACTTTGTTCATTCTGTCTGTCTGTCTGTCTGTCTGTCTGTCCGTCCGTTAGCACGATAACTGCCGTAAAAATGACTTAATCAAAATGACTTAATCAAAATGAAATTTTAGTATGTTGTTCAGACGGTCTGTAGAACCTATGGGAATATAAATGAATATTATCACCCAATTAGTTTTGGATTGAATCCGGGTCGAAAAAATGAAATACATTGAGCCCTATGGGACCTAATTTTTCAAACATTTTTTAAGCGGATTTAAAATTCATAAATTGCTTCGAAAATTTTAGGTAATATTCAAATTGTTCCATAAAATATATAAAAAATATTCAGCGAAATATATTCAGTAGTTTTTTAAATAAAAATTAAAATAATAATTACACCTCTTATATGAAGCGATCACGTGACCATGATATGAAACGATCACATGACCCACTTCAAAATGATATATGGCATCCATCTTGTTTCAAAATCGTGATTTTTTTAAGTTCTTTTTAATTCATATTGAGTGTTGTATCCGTCGTAAAACTACTTTATTTTTGCTTAAATTCTGTGCATCTACATACTGAAACAACGCAATGACAATATATTTGAGTTTAAATGCTCATCTAAATTTGATTATTTCTACAACTAAGCCTATTTTTCACGTATGTAAAATGTAAACAGCAAAATATATAGAATGAGTTGTATTAGAATTCCTGTAATTTTTTAACACAAAATAATTTAGTCCATGGAGTCTGCATGGCTGATATGAATGAAATATTAATTGATTTCATAAAGAGAAGGACGATTTTTTTCGATGAAGTTTCAAGCATAGAGTTTAATTTTTTGTAGCTCCATGGTCTTAAACAAAATGTTTAAATAAAATAAATTATTATAGTATTGTGATGAATGAAATGAATGGTAGAAAGTTATGAATGAAATCCTGTTTTTATAGAGAGATCCAGGCATGTTATTTTTTCTATGACGTCATTTGAATTAATTTCAGTTGTTTTCGATGAAGTTTTCAAATATAATAAATTATCGTAGTATTATGATAATTCTAAAACTATTACCGAGGAATGTATAACATTTTAGAGATGTTTAAACCAGGCAATTTATATTTCAATGCCGTCATTTGAATGAAGTTCATTTTTTTCGATGAAGGTTTAAGTTTTCAAATATAATAAATTAATGCAGTATTGTAATAAGTTTCAAAATATTACCGAGGAATGTATTGCATTTTAGACTTGTTTAAATAAAATTGCATTGAAGTTGGAAAGTGTTGCATAATCAAAGCTTTAAGCATGATTGATCTTTCTTGTCAATTTGATAGCATTGTTTTATTCAATTTGACTCAATAAAAATTATGTATCACGAGGGCACAAAATATAGTAATGTAATTGAGCCCCCAAGAAGTGGTCCACTTAGGATTGCTCCCAGCATGTAAATTCATCCTTGCATTAGAAAATGTAATTTGTTCTTAGTTTTTTAATCTGTATATTTTATGTTTGTGAAAAATCAATGAATACGAGGTAGGAAACAGAATGTAGTTTGTTAAAATTCTCTTTATGAATTGCTTTTAAACCTTACAGACCTGCTCCCAAACATAACTTTATCTGAACCCGAAGGTACTCCAAATTTTAATATTGCAGTTATCATCCGTACAAACAGCAGATTTATTTATAGTGATTTTTCAAAATGGTTTATTGTTCATTTTTCAGGTTTCTTTTTTATTTAATACTGAAGCTATTTTTTAGTTGTCTAATTTTCTAACAAATCTTTTGCTAGACAAGGAGCTAACATTCAACAGAGTAGTGGTAGTTCGAACTTAGTGAGGAGGAAGAATCGAAGATATGTGAAAAACAACCGCTTAAACAGGAGTGGAACACCATCAGAGTAAGTATAAATACTTTTATTCTTGCTTAATAATGTAAAGAATGTTATTCATTGAACTTTTTCTTTTTCACATATACTACTACTCTACGGCCACACAATTAGCTACCATAAGCCTTCGGGCTGGTCGTGTGGTCTGGGCCTTCAACATATACTACTACCTGGCCGTCCAAACAGTTACCTTGCACCTTTCTGGTAGGTCGGACAGTCTGGGTCTCAACAACATATACTACTACAACCTTTCTGGTAGGTTGGACGGTCTGGGTCTCAACAACATATACTACTACATTTTTTTCATTTTATAAAAAAGTAAATATGTGTTAACTACATGACTTTTCCAACACGTTAACAAATTTTGATAAAGTGGGGGGAACAACAACAAAATTTATAAGGCGTAAATATCTGATAATTGTCAATTTTCAGATTCCAAAAAAATGTTTTTTTAGCTTATTAGTTTCTAGAAACTTTTGATTGAAATAAGTGCTTGAAAATGTCTTCAGATTTCTACAGAGATTTTTAACATGGTTAATGAAATTTTAATGAATAGTCATTATGTTCATATCAGAAATGACACAGGAGTTTATATTTGTTCTGCGCAGGAATCGAAACTAACTTACAATGAAGTATGCACTATGCATAACTTGCTTTTATGTACTAATGGAAGACATCACAAGTTTTATTCATATTAATAATGACTAAATGTGTCTCAGAAATGACCGGTAATAACTATATTCATCAAAATCAAACAATATAATTCTGTTTTTCCCTTATCTGTTAATAACAAAGTTCTGAAACTTCAAACAGATGTGAAATAAAACTCCAAATAGTGTTCATTGACTGACTTAAAATCTCTGCTGATGCCATCTGGTGGATGAAAAGGGTAATTTTTTGGATAACATTCTAATGTCACCGATTCTCAGTTACAAATGTATATGAATAATTTCACAAAATAATATCATTAAATGTTTTATAAATCAAGTTTCACCCATATATTTCGATTATTTATATAGCTTACTGATATAATTAGAAAATGAAAGCTCAGCTTATCATTGGATGACATTGACAAAAATGAAAAATTTGCATTTTTAAGAAGTCAGAACTATATTCAATGTTGTTAAAAATGCTTTTTTATTGTAAAACCCATAAAACAGATTGTACTCTAAACAAATGCAAAAAAAAAAATATTTGTCTTATATATATATATATATATATTTTAAAGCTCAAGGCACTCAAAATTGACAATTGTCAGATATTCAGCCGTAAAACCAAAAATCAATAAGCTTGTAGTTGTTTTGTGAACTAAAAAAAAACTCATACCAAATTTCATGGAAATTGCTGTGCTCTGTGTGGTTAAATAATAGTTCTAGTATTTATAAAATATGTCATAACTCCTAAACAATGATGTCAATGTGTGTTTAAAAAATACTTACAATAATATATTATTTTTTTCTATTTAGATCAAAAACATTCTATACCTTGAGAATGATACATATTAATGTTTTCTAAATTATTTGATTAATAAAAAATAAATATATATAAAGTGGCTAATTTTGTAACAATTATTTTGTAATCTTATTGTATTATATATATATATATATATATATATATAAAAATAAATTATTAAATCCAAAGTTAGAATGTATGTAGTAACTCATAATACACTATTCCAAAATTTTCTACAAATACAAAGAAATTAAGACAAAAAGAGGAAATAATAAAGCATAATGCAAGTCATAAGGACAAAGACTATCAACAAATTTCAAAAATGAGGAATGCAAATAAGAAAACAAAAAAATCAAGCAAAAAAGCTTGCACATGGAGGAGATTTAGGCTTACGAGATTAGGCTTACGAAAAGTTCATTTCGAAAAAATTCTCATCGGGTCCATATATCTTTTCGAAATGAACACAAAAATGCTTGTTTCTGAAACACAAGATAGATTTTATCTATAAACTTGTGTTATATGGACGACAAGCATAAAGATTGGAACAATAAAGGAAACATAAATACCTCAAAACGCACCTCTTCAGCGCAACCATAACGAGCAAAATATGGCTGGATCATCGTTGCCATATGCCAAAATGAAAAGATGTGATTTGCTGTTGCCAAAGAGAGTAATAAAAACAGTACTGCGCAAAAGCAATAAAATGAGTTATTCAACTGTTAAAGCTTCGAGATAAAAAGATGAAAATATAATTGCAGGAGAATGAAGAAGTACGGCTAAAATAAGATAATAAGGGGAGAATATGAGAATTTTAGGCTAATCGAAACTTATTAACTATACTATTGACTAAATATGCAGGATATTGATACATTTTACTGGTAATTTTGAGGTTATTAATGTGCAAAGCATGAAATTTTTTATCTGATAATCTATAAATTCTAAAAAGTTGATTAAGTATAATATTTCTAAACAATTGAATCGAGTTGCAGGAATTAAAAGGTAATAATTTATTAATATTAAATTTAAAAAAATCTTTTTTATCATATAATTTAGTAACTATCCCATGAGCAGGTTCTATAATTAGATTTAAATCCAAATAATAAACATTATTACTAATAGAAGTTTCATTAGGTATTAATTCCAAATTATCCGGATAGAAATCTATATCTATGACATAGTTATCAGTAAATACAAGACAAATCAGATCATCTACATATCTATAAATTTTATAATCAGTTGAAGTAAAGAATTTTTCATAATGATATAGGTATAAATTAGCTAACATACTGCTACTACAGCCACCTTGTGGAACACCTGAGACTTGTAAGTATAATTTATTACCTTGAAAGATATAATTATTGAAAAGAACAAAATGGAGAAGCTTAGGAAAATTGGTAAATTTTGTAAGATTAGAATGTTTAGTAATATAAGCATTATATAAAGCTAAAATGACATCATATAGATCAGTGATCTTAATATTATTAAATAGATCTTTAAAATCAAAAGTTTGAAATCCTATTATTTTACTATGCGTTTTTAATTTATTTTTTAATTCCTTACTGTTATTTAGAATAATGTAGCTATCACCAGAATCTCGTAAATTGCTATTTAGTACATTTAAATAATTTAGTAATAATTTACTAGCAGTAGTAGAGTATGAATTATGACCACTAGTAACAGTTCTAAATTTAATAGGATTTTTATGAAATTTAGGTATAAGCACAATATATGGAAATGTCAAAAATTTATTATTAATATCTAAATCACTATACATATTGATAATTTTCAATTTGATACTATTAAGAGAGTGTGAATCAATTTTAAATAGACTATTATTTTTTAAATAATCTAGCAGATATTGAATATAGAATTTTTTACAAATAATAGCATAATTATTAGAGGCTTTATCTACATAAGTAATAACAAAAGATCTATGTAAATCATTAACAGAATGCTTTATATTATCCATATTATATATGGATCTAGATAAATTAATACTACAAATGGTATTTTTAATAGATCTTAAAATAGTAAATTTCCACATATTAAATGCCTCTAAAGGCTGAGCATATTTAGAAGCTAATCCATAAATAAATTTATCAAGGTCCAGATTGATTGACTTTAACACTTGTTTAGAATTATTACATGAAGGTAACCTGAATTTAGTGCCAAATGACATTATAGTTCTTAAAGATTTATCTTTTACAATGGCTAAGTCTCCAGTAACTATATGACCCAAGTGTGGATTTATAAATTCAGCATAATTATCAGCACTACAAATACATTCACCATCTAAATTTGTTGAGGAATCTATGTCGACTGAGAGAGATTTTGAAATTGCATTGTAATTAAAAATGGTTCTTCCAATAGGCTTGTTATATTTAAAAGTTTTTGTAACATTCAAATCCTTTACAGGCAATAAATGATGAAATTGATTAAATAAATTCTTAAAGTTTATGGAATTATAAATAGGATGCTTAAATGATATTATATATATATATATATATTGGAATTTACAAGATTATTTTAAATTAAATTCTTAGATGTTGTTAAACTTTTAAATAACCTTAAATTTCTAAGTGCAATTTCTTTGCGATGTAGATCTGATGTCATAGTAAAGAATGCAAGCATGAAGTATTCTGCATATCATTCCCCCTCTGCACTGAGAATCAGGAGGACCAAATATTACTCAACATATCCAAAAGCCCAAAAGGGTTCAACCACTTTTAGAAGGACAAAAAGCTTAAATCTTAAGAGGCGTGCCGGACTTCCAAATTCTGTCGATTCTGAAACACAGACTGATAGTACTTGTATCAATGAGCTTCCTTCAACATTCCAAAACAGAAAATATCGACAAAACATTCCCACAGTTGACCAATTGCAAGATACTGATTCTTCCGAGCTTTTATCAACTAAGTTTTCTTCGCTGAAACTTCATCGTGGACGTTCTTGCAGCTACGGAAGTTTAAGCAACATTGCATTCCAGAACAGGGTGAATCAAACAAAACAAGACTGTTTGGTTTGTTATATGCTGTCTCAACATGCACATAACAACCATAATGAAAGATCCACTGACCGTCCAAATCGCCTCTTTAAGAAGCACAATCCTATGTCCAGGATAAGATCATTCTTAAAGGGTAATTTAAGAAGATATAGCAGTACAATGGTAAGATTTGTTGAATATTTTTTATAACATGATTTTTTAATATTGTATCATTTTCTATTCTCTACAGGATAATTTTAAATATTATATATAAGGTGATTATCTCTCAAGTATGACTAGCTTTCTGCAAAAGTATTTAGTGGTTGAAATTTGAACGTTAGTCAGAATACTCATCAAATCATATGATTTTATGAAAATAAATAGTTTAAATAGTTACCACCAGGAGTATATTGGCATTGAAGGTAGTAAAATGTGAGAAAAATGTCTTATCTCAAAGATAAACCAGAAACTTGCTATATAAGTGTGATACATAATTTTTTTAATTTTACAAGCACAGTAATATGATTGCCATTATTTTATTAGACTGATTCTCAAACCTACTTTACAAGAGTCTCTACATGGCTTTTCTTACAAAGAAAAAAATCTGATGTGGGCAGAACATGACTTTCCTTATATAAGGCAATGAATTTACTGCTTTACAGTAACAAAAAAATAGATTATTCTTATAGTTGATACTTATATTCTTTCCAAGATATTAAATTTTCATCAATTAGTCATCATTTTCATTGATTTAGCATTATTTCTATCCATTTGACTATATTTTCGTTAATTTGGTAACATTTAAAAAAGTCACAAAGTTGGCGACATTCCTCCAAATTTGTCGCTAAAATCTCGCCAAGCATTATGGATGGATAAATAAGTTATTCCTATAGCAGATAAATGACTATTGGCATTCAAATACAAAAGTATTACTCAAAGTATCTTTTCTCATGAATGGAACGAGCTAGATCCACGAAAATGATGTCACCAAATTTATCGCATGATATTACATAGGAAAAGCGAACATGTTTGTCAACAGTTAATTTTTTTTTTTAATTTATGGGATTTTTTGATACATTTATTTGAAAAGTGTACAATATCTCGAGAACTGTTCATACTAGTTTTCTAAAGTTTGTCAATCATTTTCTAAGGAAAAATTACATAAGAAATGTCTATTTGTGTAACTTTAAAGGTTTTGATTTTTTGATGATTTTTTTTAAATTTCACTCGAAAATTTAGGGGGGTTCTGAATATTCGATTGTGTTTAAAAGCAATAGGCTTCCAGTATTCATGGATTGTAATTTTTGTACCAAATTTCAGATGAATCGTTTCATTCGTTCATGAGATATCGTCTCCACAAATTCACTGACACACACACACAGACATCACCTCAAAAGTGTTCGATTCGTGATCAGGGATGCTTGAAACGTGCTCTTCCGTCGAAAACTCGGAATTCGAATTTTCGACCCCGTCCCAATACTTTCCTTATACATTATATGTATATAATTATAAGGAAAGTACAAAATCTGATGTGAGCAACACATGACTTTATATAATGCAATGCATTTACTACTTTTACAGTAAAAAAATAATGTGTAAGATCCACAGTACTGTGTTTTTATCATTGAATTGTACATTAGGCGATTTTCCGGATGGCAACATGTAAAACTGTTTCAAAATACCCAATTAACTTATGCAAACATTTATCAATATTGATAGCATCCTCAATAAGCGATATAGTCCATATATTAAAATATTTTAATAATTAATTCATCAATCAGGCATAATTTTCATTAATTTAGTGTCATTTTTGCAATTTTGATAATATTTGTCAATCTGAGGGGAAATATCACCAAGTTGGCAATACTCCATGATGTCCCACTAAATTTTTCACCAAGCATTACAGACAGATGGACAGAGAAATGGGTTATTCTTACAATCTCCTCTTATGTTTTTTTTTTAAGAAATTGAACTTTCATCAATTAGTTGTAATTTTCATTGATTTAGTGTCAATTTCATCAATTTGGGAACATGTAACAAAGTTGCTGACATTCCGCCAAAATTTTGCCAAGTGTTATGGACAAAGAAATAAGTTACTCTTATAGAAGATAAATGACTATTGGCATCCAAATACAACAGTATTACCCAAAGTATCTTTTCTCATGAATGGAACGAGTTAGATCCATGAGAATGTTGTCACCAAATTTATCGCATGTTATTACTTATGTAAAGTGAACATATTTTACAATAGTTAATTTTTTTTTTTTTAATTTTATATGATTTTTTGATAATTTTTTTTGAAAAATTTGCAATATCTTGAGAATGGTTCATGCTTGTGTTCTAAAATTTATGTTAATCTTTTTTTAATAAAAAACTACATAAGAAATAACTATTTATGAAACTTTATTAAATATTTTGATTGTTTGATGATTTTTTAAAATTTCACTCGAAAATTTAGAAGCATTCTGAACATTCAATTGTGTGTAAAAACAATAGGCTTCCAGTATTCACGGATTATAATTTTTGAACCGAATTTTGTTTGAATTGTTCCATTCATGAGATATCGTCTCCACAGACTCACTGACACACACACAGACATTGTTTCAGAAACATTTGATTCGTGTTCAGGGATGCTTGATATGTACACTCCCATAAAAAACTTGAATTCAAATTTTTGACCCCATCACAATACTTTTCTTTTACTATGTATATGAGGAAAGTAATAACAGTATAATTAAAGATGATGTTACAATTGGAGGCATATATTTTGCTATGGAGAGCAGTGACGCATTTAATATAGTCATTCTTAAATTGCATCGTACAATTGACATTGTTGCACATGGAAAAAATAAAGCATGAGAATGATTTTTATTCAAAACAAGCATTTGGGAAATTGAAATGGTGTTATTCATAACTGTATTCACAGAGGGTGCTTATTTAGGACCAAGGTGATACTGGGTAATTCCAGACCTGTCAAGTGGCCTGAATATTTTATATTTAGTATAAATTTTAGCTCTCGGTATGAAAATATGAATCTTATCTTTAAAATTGTGAATTTCTAAGATTTCAGCAAAGTTCCCTTTAATTTGCAAAATGTTCTCTCTTTATTTTCCTTCTAAAAATTTCTAGCCCTTGCTTTGTGGTGGTCAATCACACAGAAAGAGAAAGGGAAATATTGATTGTTGAATGCAATACACAAAGAAATTTCTAATCAGTAACGCCACATATGCTTCACGAGCTCTGTAGCCAGCCAAAGCTGTTTGGATATGCTAGTTTCCCTGTTGGCTTATTACATTTAAAACAAAGGGTACTAGCGTTTATTTTCACATTGGTACTCATGCTGAAATTCCCATATAGATGCACACATTTTGAGAAAGGTCTAAAATTCTTATTTTTTAGGGGGGAAGAGGGGGGAAAATTGCTAAACTTCTTGATTTATTAGGAAGAGTGATAAAACTTGCGATTTAACGGTATGGATTCATGATTGTCATGTCATACACATAAAAGTGCTAAAATTCACTATTAAGATAGTTCTTCCTAATTTTAGCATTTTTAAATAAAATTGTAAATGTTATTAAAAAAAAATTGAAAATTTTAGTGCTTTTAACAAAAATAGCATGTTTAGCACTTTTAGATAAAATTGCAAATGTTAGCTCTATTTTGAAAAATTGCATTTAAGTGTCTTTTCTCAAAAATAGTAAAATTTTGTGCACTTTCTCAAAAATTGCAAATATTAGCACTCTTTTTTAAAAATCATGAATTATACACTTGAATTCATAATTTACACACTTTTAAAAGTACAACATGGAATTCCCATATAAATTTGCACTTGAGAAAGTATACTAAACTTCATATTTTTTTTTATGAAAAATCGCTACACTTTGTAATTTTTTTTAGAAAAGGCACTAAAATATACATATATAAAAGTATAAGTGTAAATATACTTATATATATATATATATATATGCACAAGTTAACTTAAAAGTATAAATTTACGATTTGTATAAAAAGAAAGTACTAAAAATCATGATCAATAATTTAGCACTTCGCACTTTTAGATAAGTTTCCATGAACTTTAGCTTTTTAAAATTAAATTGTAAATTTTAGCACTTGCTAATTTATTGCACATTTTGGCAACTTCAATAGCGAATTTGAGTTCCATTTTCAGAAAATCTCGAATTTTAGCATCTTTTCTCAAAAATTATGAAATTTCATTCTCTTTTTCCAAAATTCTTCTTGAGTTCTTTATTTTTTTTTTTTTTAGTTTTAAAAAAATTGAGCTCTTTATATGTTAAAATTTTTTGTATATACTTTGAATTTAGTACTCTTATTATTTCTTCTATTTTTAGTACTATTTATAAAAAAAAAATTGATGCCATGTGTTAGGTGATTATTTTATTACTTTGATTTTGAAATATCCTTTTTAGTGAAAAAATCCCTAAGGTATTTTAGGTGAAAAATAATATACCATGATTACATTTCTAATTTTCACATGAATGCCTCTAATTTTGAACTTTCAGGGTTGGCAGGTCTATAATTCATTCTAGTTATATCTAAAATCCAGGAAATTGAAATTGGGCAAAATTATAATTTTATTCTCCACTGCAATAATAAATTAGCATGATTATAAAATAAATGTTGATATCTAACATTTTTCCTTTCAGGAAATTGGTAAAGATGAAACCTGTGATACAAGCAGCAAAAAAACTTTCAGGTATTTGCTTTTGTTTTTCAAATAATGTATTTAAAACTTTAGGGATTTATGTGATTATGTGTCCCAGTTACGCAAGATCATATTATTTATGCATAATTTATACAGTTGAATACATTGTTTACATTTATAAGCTTTCATGAGCTGCATAACTTAACAGCAGTGTAATATAGACAAAATTTTATGAGCTTTGGTTTGTGTTCCAATTCATACTTTTATAATTAATGTGTTAACAAAATTATATGATGAACCATAAAAATGATAAAATATATGTGGAATATATGATTTTAATTATAGCTATTCCTGCTATTCATAGATGGTGATACTATTTGTAATTACAATAATATTTTTTTTATATTGTTTACATATAATTTGGTTTTATTGTTTTCTTAATAATTGAACTATTTGAAGGCTATTACAAAGTATTTAAAAGATTAATATATGTATATTTTACATTTCCATTTATATTTTTGAAATCTAGTGTGGTTTGGGGAAAAAAGAATTTGAATATTTATTTTAGAATATTGATATTCTTATTTTTGAATGTTCTTAATTAGGACTTGTTGATAACATAAAATATCAATTTACATGTTGTCTGAATTATCAGATTGTGAAATCAAACTTTTGAATCACAATATTGTACATTCGATTAATTGAATTCATTTGAGCAAATCTGATCTTGTATTCTTCTATTTTTTTCTGATCCAAGAGGTGTATTTTTGACCTTTGCATGCAGCTGCCAAATAGTTGGCTAGTAATTTATATTAATATATATTGGTCAATGCCAGAAATTGCATGTGATTACTTGTTTTGAAATTGAATCCAAGGAAGGCAATTAGTAAATAGCCATTTCCCCCCTTTTTTTTTAATCGAGTTTGGACAATTAATTTGCCTTAAGCTATTGTTTCAATCATGTGTATTAAAATATATCCATATTTATTTGTAAACAAAATGCATTGTGTGCTATAGAAGTACATTTTATACCTTCATTTTAATAAATTTGTATACATATTTGTAAAATGTTCATTATTACATGGTTTAATACCAAGACCAGCATGAGTACACTTTCCTTAAAAAAATTTCAAGGACTTTCAAGTACAGTACAACCTCGAAAATCCGGACATCCAAAATCCGGACGTTTTCCAAATTTTCGTTTTTTTTTTTCCCGGACTGACGAAGTCGCGGATTTAAAAAAGATATAATAAGGTAAGATTATTTATTTTATACATAAGATTATTTATTTTGCCGTATTTTCCGGTTGACTTTCTGAACCCGGAAATGAAACGAAAGTTTAGATGGACGGCAGTAGATAGATAGGCTCGTGGTTGGAGCGTGAATTGAGTTATTAGCGTTAATCCCTCCTCCCCCTTATTCAAGTCACAACTCCTGATGAATTATTTCGCGTAAAATATACATCGTTATTTAAATACAGAATTTTTATTATCAAAATTTCCTTTTCTCATTATTGAAAAAGACATTTTTGTGAAACAATGTAATTTTTAATATTAAACACTTTAAAACGTTATCGTAACATTTTATCACAGATGTTGAATTAAATCTAAAAATCCCGAGAATTCATATTAACGCCCATGGAAATTTATTTTATTCACTTCGTAGTACGATTTCCATTCTTCAATGTATTCTGTTTTGTCTTTAGAATCTCCTCCCCCTCCTGATATCTGACGATTTTTTCGTTCTCGTCGAACGTGTCAGCTTGAAATCGACTGTATATTTTGCCTTTTTTGTTTAGAAAGCCATATTTACATACTATAAATAGCAAATAAATAACTAAATAATATCGTATCGCACAGAACCGAGCAACAAGGTCACACAGACCTCTCAAAGGGGTCGGCTTGCCACCGGTGACAGTCGGCTGTGTTTACGATTAGGAACTAAGCAAATTCCTTTCTTCGCTTTCCCTGCCCCACCACTTCCGGGTGCTGCTGTAACCTAGTAATGACTCATCGTAATTTAGAATAATCATTGAGAGGAGAGATATTTTTCTTTTTTGGAAAAGATATTTATTTTATCTACTGTGATATTTTTTACACATTTGACTATTACTAATAAAGTTTTTACTTTTTTCAGAGTCATCAGTCTTTTTAAACATAACATTATATAGATGCTAGATAATAAATAAAACTTAAGTTATTATTTTTTGTTTTTCGTTCATTTTTCGTGTAGCGAAAACGGTTTAAACACATTTACACCTTTAAATATATCGTTAAAAGTGCTAATCCTCGATCTTTATTAAATCTCAGTACTGCATTAAATCTTCCGGCGCTTCATTAAATCTCGACAAAGCCGATATAACGGAAGTTCTGCACTTTGGTGATGATGCGCCAATCGTAAATAAATTGAATGATGGCGAAATTCGCGATATGATATTAAATAAAAAAGATCGAAGTAGGGACGATAAATGTGGAGAAGAAAAAATACCCATTGATAATCTTATGCAAAAAATCGATCATGCAATTAAAGGTCTTGAAGAAAGAAGCATTATAACCGAGCAGAAGTAATGTCCATCTACAGGATAAAGAAAACTGCTTTTCCATAAACCAAAATTAATGAAATAACAAATGTTAATTCAAATATTTAAATGAAATGATAAAATGGAATTTTATCATTTCGTTTCATTCACACATTCTAAATTATTAATGTGTATATTTTTTCTTAGAAATTTCTTTTGCCCTATTTTTTAGATTAAATAATATGTTTTAATTGATTAACTTAACTTTTGCCATTATTTTTACTAAAAATAGTGCTTTATAGTGTATTTAGTTAATATCAAATCTGAATTTTATTCAAATTCTATAATCTGGAAAAATCGAAAATCCGGAATCGGCAAAGTCCGGACGAGTCCGGATTTTCGAGGTTGTACTGTACCATGCAATTATTTTTCAAGGACATCATTTCTTCTATATTATGAAGTTGTATACATTTCTGGGAAGAAAAATCATAGCATACTAACATTATTGTTTAATGTTGTTTAGGAAAATATCAACAACAGCGTAACTGTTAAGGAAATTCCCAGAGAAAGCAGAACTCAGAAAAAAAATAAATAAATCCTGCCTTTTTCAAGGACTAAGAAAATGGGAATTTTCAAGTACTTTCAAGGCCTTGAAAATGTTAATCTAAAACTCAAGTACTTTCCCAATTTTCAAGCACCCGTATGCACACAAGAGCCGTCTCCATATTATATGCCTACCCGTGAGTCAAATGCAGCCCATAGTACCATTGTTTGTGTGCTACAAAAATGACCCCTGGATATCACATTTTAATTATTTAAAAATTTTCTCAATTTAAATTTAAAACTTCCCTTTCAAAATTTATTCATTTCTGGTTTCTGTCATAAAAATAATGTAGGCACATCTTCATTTATTAAAACTGATGAAATATATTTTATTCATTAAATCCCAAGTTGTTGCATTACCAATCTATATTATATAAAGAAGAAAAGTATGTATGTATGTATGATCCAACATCACGGGAGGATGGCTGAACCAAATTTGATGAAATTTGGTGGGTAGTCTTGAAATAGCTCCACTTAAAATTTAGTCCATGTTTCGAGTTTCTACAGCCAGTGATTCTCAAGATATTAGTGAAAAATGACACTTTTGTTTGTCTCATCATCACGGGGGAACGGCTGAACCGAATTTAATGAAATTTGGTGGGTAACTTTGAAATAGCCCCCCATAAATTTAGTCCAAGTTTTGAGTTTCTAAAACCAGGGGTTGTCAAGATATTGGTGGAAAATGAAACGTTTTCCTAGGAGTTCTACTCTCTAACTCCATGATTTCCAACGAAAAAGGTTGGAAATTGTTGGTTTAAAATGTAAAAGTCAATTAAATCTCTGAGTTTTGTGGGAGTTTATTGAGCGTATTAGTCACTTTTGAAAATCACAGGTTTGAAATCTGAACTTAAATGGAAACTCTATCATCATGATTTATTTTTCACAGGCTTACTCAACAATTAAAAGTATTAAGAAATCAAAATGGTTATTTAATTATCAGGAATTTATGAGGAAGATTCTTTCTTATATGATCTACATGTATAAAGAAGAAAAGTATGTATGTATGATCCCACATCAAGGGAGAACGGCTGAACCGAATTTGATGAAATTTGGTTGGTAGTTTTGAAATAGCTCCACTTAAAATTTAGTCTACATTTCGAGTTTGTACAATCAGTGGTTCTCGAGATATTAGTGAAAAACAAAACTTTCGTTTGTGTCATCATCATGGGAGAATGGCTAAACGGAATTTAATGAAATGTGGTA
This sequence comes from Amaurobius ferox, assembly GCA_951213105.1. Lineage (NCBI taxonomy): Eukaryota > Metazoa > Arthropoda > Arachnida > Araneae > Amaurobiidae > Amaurobius > Amaurobius ferox. The sequence goes on from OX578153.1 coordinate 111,050,975, forward strand.
GGTAGCTTTAAAATAGCCACCCATAAATTTAGTCGAAGTTTCAAGTTTCTAAGACCAGGGGTTGTTGAGATATTAATGGAAAACGAAACTTTTCCTAGGAGTTCTACTCTCTAACTCCATGGTTACCAACGAAAAAGATTGGAAATAGTTGGTTTAAAACATGAAAATCAATTAAATCTCTGAGTTTTGTGGGAGTTTATTGAACCAGTCACTTTTGAAAATCGCAGGTTTGAAATATGAATTTAAATGGAAACTATCACCATGGTTTATTTTTCACACACGTACTCAACAACGAAAAGTATTAAGAAATCACAAGAAAGATCAATCATGTATAAAGCATTGATTATGAAACACTTTCCATCATTTAAACATCTCTAAAATGCGATACATTCAGCAGTAATATATCACAATACTGCAATAATTAATTATATTTGAAAATTTAAAACTTCATCGAAAAAAACGAACTTGAATCAAATGACGTCTTCGAAATATAAATCGCCTGGCTCTCTGTTCTTGTTGAGACCCAGACTGTCCGACCTACCAGCCTGGCTCTCTGTGTAAAAGCAGTAAATATTTCATTCATACATTTTTATTTCATCCATCACAGTACTACAATAATTTATTCTACTTAAAACCATGGAGGCCAACGTAATTTAACTCTATGCATAAAACTTCATCAAAGAAGTCTGCCATTAAATCGTCTGCTTCTTTATATAAAATCAATTGTTTCATTCATATCATCTATATTGCAGACTCCTGAGCAAAATAATTTTGCATTAAAGAAATTCAGCAACTCTTATACAACTCATCTTACAGCCTAATCAGTTTACATTCTCCATAAGTAAAAATTAGCTTTCTTGTAGAAATAATCAAAGTTTGATGATCATTTAAACTCAGATATATTGTAATTGTGTTGTTTCAGAATACAGATGCACAGAAATTAAGCAAAAATAAAGTGGTTTTAGGATGGATACGACACTAAATATAAATTAAAAATAATTTTAAAAATCATGATTTCGACACAAGATGAATGCCATATTTTATTTTGAAGTAGGTCACGTGATCTCTTCATATAAAGGGTTTAATTATTATTTTAATTGTTATTTAAAAAAACTACTGAATATATTTTGCTGAACATTTTTTTATATATTTTATGGGATAATTTGAATATTTCCTAAAACTTTCGAAGCAATTTATGAATTTTAAATTCATTTAAAAATGTTTGAAAAATTAGGTCCCATAGGGTTCAACGTATTTCTTTTTTTTCAACCCGGGTTCAATCCAAAACTAATTGGGTGGTGATATTAATTTATATTCTCATAGATCCCACAGACTGTTTGAACAACATATTAAAATTTCATTTTGATAAAATCATTTTTACGGTAGTTATCGTGCTAACGGACAGACAAACAGACAGAATGAACAAAGTCATAAACACTTTTCAACTATGTTGTAAAGTGTTAGAAATGGTTATTTAATTATCAGCTTTTTATGGTTATTTAATTATCAGCTTTTTATGAGGAAGATTCTTTCTTATGCAGCTATGACTTATATAATGCAATGATTTTTTTTTCTTACATAATGCAATGAATTTACATCTTTCACAGTGAAAAAACAATGTATAAGATTCACTGCCCTATATGTTCCGGTGTAATTTTTATCACAGTTCTGTATGATAAATCCCGAGCAACGCTGGGTAATTGATGCTAGTTATTAAATATATGAATGTCAGAAATATTTGCAGCATATATTTAAGGTCAATAAAAAAGGCAAATTATTGTACTGCATCATTTGTCTGCCTTTTTCATACAATGTTTATTGTTTACCATAAAAACAATTTTAAATAGATTAAATTAACTTATTACACATGTTATTATTTATTTTTTCCATGTGTATTTCTCTCAGAACTTTAGTAGTAAATAAGCCATTTGCATAATCATCGCTTTTATTGAGCGCTCTTTTTTTTATTGGCTGTGTACATGTTATTTGTTAAACGCACATTTTTCCAAACTAAATAAGGATAATGATCTACAACTTTGTAATTGAAGAAATTGAAAATCGATAGTGTAGGGTTGGACAAATTCTATTTGGATCTAGGAACCATTTCATATTTTACAATTTCTTTGTGTGATTTTTAAGGAACAATTTTTTAGAACAATGCTAATTAGTTTCCATTTTTTAAATACGAAAAAAAAACCAATACTGTGCAACAGCAGCTTTTTGAATTTTAAAAGTAAACTTGTACTTAGAAATTAATAATGCATATTTATCATGTTATTTTCTTTCTGCTTTCTTATAACCATGTATATGTCTTGTACAGTGTTCGAAATTAGCCGTCGTTAGTTGTAATTTTCGATTAGAAATTTCAATTTGACGCCTAACAATGTTATTGTTAAATATCAGTCTTCCTTTTCCCTTTGACTAAATTACGATCCCTAGTAGAAGACTGGACAGCGATCGAAAAAAAGGCGACATTTTATACACTCCTGCAGTGATAAGTCTGCAGGTGGTACACAGACAATAAAATCCCCCTCCGTCTATTCATGGAAGGAAACATTGGGATCTTTATTGTACTTCAACTCACCCTCACCCTTCAAGACCTGAAATTGCACTTCTGAAGAATTTATTTGTTTGCTTTATCCTCAGACATTCTGATGTCCGAGACTCTGGGTATTTAACGAGTTTCTATTATTCCCCTCCCCTTTATCCCCTCGTAGATCTACGTATCCCACTTGGAAGGAAAAAGAGTGATCCTGCAGTCTTTACATTCTATTTGCTTACTATTATAGAACACACTGCGTTCCAGATTAAATCGTTCCAGCGTCTTGCAAATTTTGTTAGCTAATATTTTGTTATCAGGCATTGAAAATGACGTTTTTATAGCTGAAAAGTTTTCAGATTTTTATGTACTTGTTCCGTTTTTTCAGTCTTGTTCCGGGAATCCGATTTGGATCCACAGTAGTCAGATTTTTCTTTTCCATAACATTTATATTTTATTGCATGCAAATCTGCATAACAGTATCTACAAGTCATGAAATCGAAAGTAGGTCACGGAATAAGAAACAAAGTCAGGAATTTTAAGATGGAAGTTTTCCTGTTTTTTCACCTAAAAATCCATTTCCATGTGATTGCGTCTGTTTCTAATTAATGTGGGAAAAACACATTTGCATCGACTAAAATTTTTATGATTATTTCATGTTATATACAAAAAAACTATTTTTCAGACGTATTATTAAAGAAATGAAGAACTATATTGCACGAGTACCGGGCACCACGATAAACGGCATTTGTCCGCGATCTTCTTTATATTTTGTTTTATTGTGAAAATACTTTTCCACTTCTGCAATCTGTTTGCATCGTCTAAAACATTTGTAATTATTTCATATATACTATATTATACAGAAAAACTATTTTTCAAGCGTATTTTTAATGACATGGAAGGCTATTTTGCAGCAGTATTGCAATAAACGGCATTTGTGCACAATCCTCTATATTTCGTTTTATTTTGAAAGTACTTTTTCCACTGTTACAATTTGTTTGCATCATTTAAAACATTTGTAATTATTGTGTATATTATATAGTGCAATTTTTCCTCATGCAATATGTTCCTTTCTTTCTGGTAGGTTGGCATCTATGCATTTTTTATATCAATCCCTGAAATTAATGTGATTCATACTTTTTATTACCTAGGCTGTCTAGCTCACCCAAAGGGTGTAGATGAGTTTCAAGTGTATGATTTATATTTTGTCAAAGCGACAAGAAAAATAGTAGCAACTATTAAACAAAACTTATTATTGACTTGCAAATACTGAACCCTAGCTGCTAACTCTGCATATCTTCATATAGCTCCGATATTCGCAGTGATTGCCGATCTCCGAACAAATATGCAACCCCTCCCCCCCCCCCTTTTTTTTTTAACTTTTAAGATGGATATTGTAAACAGATTTCAAAATGAAATTCCATATTTTGACAAAATTGGCCTCAAAAAGTGACTAAATTTCGCTCAAGATTCCCTTATAATATTTTAATTTCAAATTTGTTTAATTCTTATATTTGTAAGTAATATGAGAAAGATTATATTGAAATGTCACTAAAATGTGCATTTATACGTGATTATCGGTTTATCCCGTTCTATTATCATGTATTTTTCATTTTTGCAATTTGTTTTCATCAACTAAAACTTTTATATTAATTGCTATTTTAACTCGGGGAAATTAATTTTCAAGCATGAAATGAAGGGGTATTGGGGCAATGATTGTACAAGATGACCATAATTGAAAATTGTTAAATAGAAGTTTTTTTTTTTTAATTTGTTGTTTTTTATGTCCTTTTTGCCAAGTAAAAACAAATTAGCAATTTTTTCTATTTATTTTCTCTTGGGTTTCTTTTTCAGTTTATTTTAAATTTTAAGAAAATTTAAAACAATTTTTAATACAAAAATCTGAATTATTCTTTTTTTATATTAACAAAAACAAGCATTTAAAAAATAGTTGTTGTTGTTAGAGATGTGAAAACTATAGGCATCAAATGACGCCTAGTTCAAATTTTTAATTTCTACCACTGGTCTTGTACTTCTTGAGCTAAAATACCATACATCTGAAGCTTTAGCAGGATCAAACTCTTACAGATAGCCCATTCATATTAATCCTCGTTAAATCGCTTCCATCAATGATCTGAATTAATTTATTATGTTTACAACACTAAATCCTTGTTTGCAGCACATAGTCTAAACTGACAGTACACACACTATAGATAACAATTTTCCTATATTTGGAAATCTTGTCACATTACATAAAGCTAATTTAAGTTTCTCCTAGCTCCAAGAACTTTAAATTCATACCTATTCATTATTGAAATCTTGTATATGATGAAAAGGAATTAGTTCAGTTTTTATGTGGTCAAGTCATCCAATATGTCATATTCCAATAGTCATAAAAAAAAAAGAACCCAATCATGAACCAAGATGAGATTTTAAATGGTAATAGCATGGTTGAAATACTAGGTATCAGTACTAAAATTATGTGGTCTATTGTCTGGAATTTGTTTCAGGCTAATGGTTTGAGTACTACATTCTAAGAACTCTTATCTCATCTTTTACTTTGGGTATAGTGTGTTCTGAATGTGGTTCCCATTTACTTTCACCTAGACCAAATCCAAGTTATTTCTGCATTTTCTTGTTCTGTATGTGGAAGACATTTCTTCGGGGTGCCTGATGCTATCATCCCAACCATCCCATCTTTCCTATTTCTAACCATTCATGAACACAGTCAAGATTTTATTTTTTTTTTTGCTCTGATGTTTAGCATTTTTGAAAATATTTTTTTAGTTTATTATTTCATAAGCTCATTAAAAGTGAACAGATCATATTTCAATTAGCATTGGTACAAGTTAAAAGTTCATATCTTCCTGATTAAATCTAGAATCATGCTAAATGTGGATTTACAGTATTAATATTTGAAATTGATCTAAATGATGATTTTTTTTCTTTAGGTTCTTTGGTTCAGAGAAAGTGACCAAGGCCTCGAATGGGAAATCAGCCGTCCAAAAATTGGTATCCAGCCTTTCATTTCCAAACATTCCACTCAGTGTTGATTCAGAAGCTTAAATGAGGTGCTCAAAAACTCTTTGACTTGTGTTCAAATTCGGTTGTGAAGTTTCATCCAAGTATATGGAAGAAATTATTCATATCATATTTTTTTCATTCCATTAAGTTATTTTATGTATTGGTTTTAAAATAAACTATTTTTATGTTGTATCTACCCAACATGTGTATGCTTGTATTGCATTTTAATGTATTCACTGAGATAAATGTCAATTCTCTCTGCTAAATCAATAGACATTGAATATCCTCAAATCTTACTTTTTAGACACGGAATGTTTCAAGTTTGATACAATGACATTAGCTCCTATTACAGATAACAGTATCCATGGACCATTTTGTGCTTTTTATCCATTCAATGAAATAGCCAATATTTATAACGGCAGCAAGACTTGTGTGGCACAATTTTTCAAATTTCCATGGAGTCTGGTAAATTGCGAATTACCATGCAGCCAGTCAACATCGAGTTTCTTCGATTAAGCTCAAGCCTAATGAGACTGAAGCGGCTCATACTCTCAGAACACACATATAGAAGCTCCTAGCACAAACTTGTCCATAGATGCTGTTATTCTCCCCCCAAACTGTCTTATCTATACAAATACCACTACCAGCTTTGAAAATATTTTAAACTTCTTACAAGTCAAAACAATTTTTCAGTTGGAAGCATGTCTAGCACTGACTCACCATTCAAAAGTTATAGACTGATCAGTCTTTCTGAAAAACTTTGTATAGAGAATATAATTTGAATGGCATAGATATAAAAAAAAAAAAGTGTTCTTGACAGTTTACTGTAGTTGAGAGTATTTCGAAATGTTTACAGCAATATAATGTTAACAAGTATATATGGAAACAAAAGTCAATTATTTTACAGGTTTTGTTGAAACTTTTTTTTTATCAAATATATTATACATACAAAAATGGAGATGCTTCCTCCTTTCAAAATGTGTTAAGTAATGAAAAAGTATTTACAAGATGAACTAAACAAAGTATGTGTATTATAAAGAGTCTATATTTTAAAAAGCATATCTGGTTCTTATCTCTTCTAGTTTCTTTGACACCTGAAAACAAAGATTTCAAAATTAACTATAAAAGGCTGTATGTAGCATAGAAGTTATCATTGAAATGTGGTTCTAGCTCGTAGGCAAAATTTCAAATTTTAGGTTGATTCTTTAAATAAATTTGGATGAGCTAGATATATGGCTTATACGTATAAAAAAATATTTTTAAAAATTTAATAAAGCATTATTTTAGATATACATAGAGAAAATATTTCTAAATTATTTTTTACAAGTTTCCTACTGTCTTTAACTGGAGTATGACGCAACTCAACTTTCTCATTGCAAATTTTGCAAGAATAAATAACACCTTTTATGCACAATATTAAGTAGCTTATGATTTTTTCCCCTTTTTTTGCAAATTTTGCAAGAAATTTTTTTGAAAAATCTGTATCTTTGGTCCAAATGATAATTATAGCATGTTACCCTTCATTTTAAAGGACTTCAAAAATCTTTCGATTGATAAAGTTTAACAATGTATATACTATTTGAAAAATAAAGATTCACATGCAAGGAATGTAGGGATATGAACGAGCCACTTATCTGTGAACTTCCCAGTTGATGCTCGATTGCTCCAAGCATTTTCAAGATTACAAAGGGCCACTGATTCTGACAAAATCCTGTTTTATAGGCAAACTATATACATTTTTCAGAATATTTACAATATATGCAATGTATTACTCAAATTTGATCCAAATAGCTTCAGAGCTTGAGATTAAAAGGGCCAACAATTTTGACACTCACAGATTGAACAGAAATGAATGAAGGTAATTTCTGGTATTTGGAGAACTATAAACTCATTTTGAAAATACCACTATCACCCTAATATATGCTACCACATGGAAAGTGAAAGTACAAAAGTTAATAAAAGTAGAAAGTGCTTTTTAAAGTCCAGTTTCCTGACTTTAATGGACCCAAATTTAAAAAAGGGATTTCATTTATGTATAAAGAGATAAACATATCCATACCATTCTACAGATAAATAATGGGTAAAAGAAGGGTGGAACCATCTTACATAATAAAATATGTTTGTCTGTCCGTTTGCATCCTCTGTAGTGGAAATTTGATGCACGGACAGTGGTGAAATTTGCTACAGAGGTGCTTTACACGTCCCCATAATGTGCACCTCATTGAGTTTTCTTTTTAAAATTCAAATTAGTTTAAAAGTAATGGCCATTTAAAGCTGAAAATCCATTGAAATTTCGAATTCAAAATTATTTTCATTCTGGGCAGATGATAAAACTGCAAGTTCATGAATTTAAAATATAAATTTTCATGTTTAGAAACATGTATAACTATTTCATTAATCTAAGTGTTCTCTAAAAATTTAACTCTTAATTGGATAAAAACTTGATAGCAATTATTTTTGTGAAATTTATTTGTGTGTGGGGGGGGGGGGGGAGGACTTCTTTTCCTCTTTTGTGCAACTTTTAAGTGTTTTCATTTGTGTTTATTTCAAGCAATTCAAAAATCTAACTTCTTGAATATTAGTTTCTAATTTCGTTATTTAAAAGATATATATAGTGTCATTCTGGCAACAATTGACAAATGTTTATGCACATTCATGGTGAATTGCAAGTGCACATTTTTAAGGAGTATCATATGAGCTCATTTAGGGGATGTAATAAAAGGAGCATAACATGCTCACGTTGTATAATTGGCATGGCTATGCATGGAAAAAATGGAGCACTGGATTGATTTTGGTTCAAAACAGGAAATTTGGAAATTATAAGTAATGGCATTTATTTAGGACCTTTGACAATGCCAGGTAATTAATTTTATTGACTATAAATATTTGAACATCTGTTGCTCCAAATGATCTTTGACTTTAGAGTTCCCTCTCTTGCAGATGATGACTTATCTAACCCTGGATTTTTTAAGTTAGCGAGGTATTTCTGCATTTTATAGTCTTTCTGAAATTTATTCTGTTGCAGAATAAAAGACAGTTAAAGAAAACTAAAATTTCCTCAAAGAAGTATAAGGGGAAGATATGTATCAGATCTATCTGTTTATCGATTCTCAAATATCGGTTTATTGGTTGTATTGGGAAAACAGAACAGATAATTTTTATCAGGTATTGAAACGCCCTTATTTAACACATATGATCATTAACATTTAATAAATAAATTTTGCATGTGTAATATCACTATTATTTTGCAAAATACATACTGCTGCTAAAGTTTAAAAAACTTTGCATAAAACAGCATAAAAAAATAATGGTAGATGTCAACCTGTTTAAAAGAAAAAAAAAAAATCTTTCATCGGCAGGACTAACAAACACCTAGACTGATTAAAGCAAGATTGTCATCTTAAATGATACTGATCTTGTGGTTGTAGGTCAGGTTTCTTGCTAGTCCTGATGAAGAAGGCTATTTATTTTTATTTTTCGAAGTAGGTTGACACTATTATTTTTATGATTTCATGCTGTTCTATATGAAGTTTTATAAACTTTCAATATTTTTTGCTATAAATGAAATATGAAAGACAATTTTTTAATGGTAAGAACATAACTTACTTCACTTGAATTCTTATCCAAGTCTTCCGCAATGCTCTTCTGTTTGGCTGGTTCCAAGGAATTGAACTGTTCACATAAGTCTCCATCAATTACATTCTGTTAAAGATCATAGAACTTGTATTAAAGTATGGCAATAAAAAAATGTCATTTACCTACAACCCATTAAACAATGCAAACATAGAACTACAGTATAGAATTTCAATAAAATCCTGTTTTTAAGGATGAAACCTCGAGGATAGAGTTAGAGAAGTGCCCAGGAGAGAATAAAACCTTGATAAAAATTATTTAAAATTATTTATGAAAAAATAATTTTGCTCCCATTGAACTTCTAGTGAAGAGAAAAAGGATATAATAATTGTAATAGAAGTTGCTTGGGGTGAAATGGGACTAACATTGATCACAATAGCAAAAAATGCAATGACACTAGTTTGCACTGAAAAGAAACTGCTGTCTTTCGTTTGAAAGTTGATGAAACTAATTTTAGCTCTCTGAGTTCAGATCTTTGATTAGTTAAGATTGATGTATTTACTTCTTAATGTTCCTACTCGCAGAAACCTGGTCACTGCAGCATGGCAGGACTGAGTTTGTTAACCTCCATAGAGGTTCACAAATTTGTAGCAAATTTTCTTGCTGTCATTTCAGGTATTAGCTATACCATGTTGATAAGTATATATTGTATAATAAACCAAAATATGCATGGATTGTCTTAATGCTCGTTTAGTTAGATGTCTATGCAATCCAAATTATTTTTAGATTTTAGCTTGAACCTGAGACTCAAGTTTTTTTTTTTTTTAATATAAAACTAGAAATGGGCTTGATAAACCTTCTGTTTTGACTCTGCACAATAAAAAAAAGCAAGATTGTTAAATGTTTCGCAAAAAGAGTATAAATTGTGCTATTTGCCTGCTCTAAATACAGAGAATTGAATATATTATAAAACTTCTCTTGGCTAGATTGCTGCTGCTGTTTTTTTTTTGTTGGTGTTGTTTTCTTCTAAAAAAATAAAATAAATAAAAAGGCTGCTTCGAAACCAGTTAATACCTTTAATCAAATATCTGCTCTACAAAACAAAAAGTAGTTTTTTTTTTTTTTTAATTTATTAAATTCAGCAGTTTCATATTTTCATACTCTAAATATTTTCATATATGTTAAATTTGTTTTCGAAAATAGCAGTATCAATACTTAATATATTTCCTTTATTTAACAAAATGAAACAAACATTTAAAACATAAATGCATAATTAAAAAATTGAAAAAAAAAATGTAAATGTAAATTAAAATAGTGTTTGATATAATACTGAAAAGTTCCTTATGTTACAAGGAATATCAAGTCTATTAGTTTATTTAATTCCCATTTGCAACAGAATACAACATTCTAGTCTTAAACAAAAACAGTCAATAGTTTTAATAATATTTTTGTTTTCATATTTCATTACAGAACACTTATATTCTTTGCACAAAACACAAATTAAGAATCACTGCTTTACTGTTTTAATGAATATTATATTCAATCACAATATCAGGCAAAACTTAGTTATGCATAATGCTTTATACATACCTTGACAGAATAGTAATAGGAACGGAAGGAGAGGTGATCTCTGCCACAAAGAGGTGGATTTTCAGACCGCATGTGCATCTCTAAGTGTTGAAAGAAATCGTGATCCTACAAGTAATCCAAATAATGATGTTAATACTTTAGAATTTACAACTAGTGTTACTAAAAATTAAAATCAAAGTAACAGAGGATATTATGTTATGAGGCCAATGATATTCAGAAGATTACAAATAATACTCTTATATCAGTATATACACAGCATGATTATTACATAACAAAAAAATATAAAGAAAATCTACTTAATGTATAGCTATAACTCTAGCATGAAGAAAGCATTAATTTCTATTCCATTATAATAGTTAGTACATTTCAGTCAGCATTACTACTTTAATGAATAATTATATATCAATCTATAATGATAAAGGAAGTTGTCTGTCTATCTGTGAATATGTAGCAGAAAATGTAAGCGACATATGTCCATGAAATTTAGTACACATGTACTTCAGGACCTGGGCGGAGTGCCTTGGTATTATTTTTTTTAATCTTGGTTGAATTAGTTTTTTTGTTATTTTATATAGTAGTACGATTTTCACACAAATGAGCCATCTTAACACCATCGAAAAAAATAAAAAAATTCTCTTTCAAACAAACATTAAATGGAATCTATATGATTAACCCCTTACCTGTGGAGTATATTTCAGGAAAATGTGTCAAAAATGGAAATTTTTTTTTTTATGATTCAGTTTTGTGCATTATAACATTTAAAAAGGTTAGAAAAATTTTATTTTGTAAAAACATAAATTTTTATATGAAATAACTACTATATTTAATATTTTGACATACATGTGGGAAATTAATGGATTATATTCATATTTTACTCAAAATTATTTAATTATAGCAAAATAAATCAAATAATCTTTTGAATTTCAGAAATCATTTTTCAGAATTTCACAAATTCTTTATAGTATGATATATACGAAAACATGGCACGGCACACAAGCCTACATCACACTCTGAACAATAAACTCGGTTTATATCCCGCCTAATCCAGCTAGCTGATCCCGCCTACTTCCAAAAAAAAAATGTGGACAAGTATCGCCATCTATTGGAAAAACAGTGAATTATATTGTAAAGCATTTGATAAAGCAAAACGAACTCAATTCGGGATCAACGGAATAGAAACACTGATTTTTCTCTTGCCCGAAGTCAGTTCAGGCATTCCAAATTTGCCGCAGATGGGTTGCCTGAACTGGATTCGGATGACACAGGCAAGAGGTTAATAGTGGTATTTTCATGAATTAAAAAAATATACATATATATACACTTTTCGTGTGTTGAGGATGGAATCTCTCGAGACACGAAGCATTTGGCATGTTCTTACTGAGTTTCCATCTTAACATGTAGGTGCAGCATTTTTCTTCTTTTTATTGTTATTATAAGCAAGCATATTATTAAAGTTTATTTCGAGAATCTGCTGTGAATTCCAATATAATTGTAATTACAGATTTGTATCTTAAATCCCGGGCAACATTGTGTACATGAAGACCAAAAAACATTTCAACAATGCACTGGCTCATAGCAAAAAAATTAAAAACATGTTGTGTGGGTAAACACACAGCTATGCCATGACTGCTTATATGAAATCCCAAGCAACACCGGGCACATTTTTTAATTTGAATATAAATGCATTACATTCATAAGCGATGTATAAACATGATCTGTAAAATTCCATAAAAAACAATTTCTAAACAAATTTAATAAATACTGGTGGGAAAATATGGGAGTTTAACATGTATATGATAGATACTTTGTAAAGTATCTATCGTATACATCAATGTTTTTCAAAGTGTGTTCCATACCCTGAAGTTCCGTGACATTATAGTTTTGTGTGTGTTTACTTAAAAATAAAAAAAGGAAAGGGAAAAACTGCACAAAATTTTGAATCTATAAATTGGGACAATAGTATTTTTCTCAATTTGGGGTACCACTATCAAATTGAATTTCAAAAGGGTTCAGTGAAGTTTGTAAACCACTCATATACACAATTATAACAGAATCAACATTCAGTGTTATTAACATTTAAAGATTATATAGCCACTGATTTGAGAAACAAACTTTATTGTTTCTTGATGTCAATAGATGATTCTCCCTTACTTTAAATATATTTATTCTTATACTAACGTATAACCCATTGAAAAATCAACAGTGCACGTGCCGGTCCTAGGTTCGTCATAAAATGAACTTATTTTTTAAATTTCTACAAGCGTTTTTTAGCTGGGTGACAGACAATGATAATATGAATAGCTATTGTTGTAAGATAGTTGCTTTAGTTATATAGAGAAAATGTTAATAAAAATAGTGAAGCTAAATATTGGACTCTTATTGGACATTTTTGGCCAGACAGTGGAACCCAACTTGGGACTCGTGAAAACTTGTCACTACGGCACTCATGCACCCTTTCGGGGCAAGAACTGAATACCTACCAAATGTTAACTTTCTATGCCTTATGGTATTTAAAATAGTCCTGAACTGACAGAGGAACACAACTTGGAAGATAGTGATCTGAAGTTTTCTAGAGGGAGTGTGCTAAGGTATTCACACCACCTTTTGGATTAAAAATGGATTGCCTAATAAATATCAGATTTATAAGCCTTATGGTTTTCAAGATATTTTTGCCCGGATATTGGATCCCACATGCTAATTATACATATAGATTGATGTAGCAATAGCTTGATGTATTTTAACAATGAACAATACTTGTTCACCTGCAATAATTTTTTTTTTTTTTTAAATAATTCATGGCAACATTCAAAAATGATTATTAGTTCAAATCCTGTCAAAATCTTGAAAATATGAAATAAAAAAAAAATTGTAATATAAAAAAAAAATGTGGTCCAATAAAAAAATAATAAGTGCATTACACACACCTACAGGAAGTATCCTATAATTTAAAATGTAGTATCCACAGTAAAAAAGTAATTAGAATTATTGATTCCAAATGTTAATAGGATTTTGAATTTACAAAATATTTATTTGTAGTACAGAGGTTTAAAACAAAGTATATCAAAAGCAATATAAAAGCTCACTTCAACTGTAATTTACAGTATGATCATTAATACAGTGATGCTATAAATAAGGAGTATTTTAGCACAATATATTTTTATGAATTGTTTCTACCAATTAAATTTGGAGCATAATGTATTAATTAAATCCTACTAAAACCTATATCAAGTTTTTCATATAATAATAATATATGCACGCAAAGTTTGATAGTGGCTGATAATTTCAGTACTGAGTTATTGTGTTCATACTTTGCAGATATACACTCTTCCACAAGTATTTACAATAAGTTTGAGCGATCTTAAAATATATTTGTCCATCAAAATCTCAAATAAGAACATTTTAGGAAAACAATACTCAAAGTTCCCACAGTTTACTACAAATAAAAATCAAGCACTGTGTTCAAGGAGTATAAAAGTCCAAATTTTATTTTTCAAAAAATATATACCCAAGAACTTTCAAGGACTGGAATGCAGGGGGGGGGGGGGGGGTAACACCCTCCATCATATGTTCAGCTGGTTTTCCAGACAGCACTAGAGAATGACAGCCAATTGCTAAGTCATCCTACTTAACTGATCGGGCCTGAGGTATGAAACAAAACTAAAAGTTTGAAATGAGAGAATAAAACTCAAGGACTTTCAAGGACTTACTGTAAAATTCAAGCACTTTCAAAGACTGTGGGAACCCTGATACTTTATACAATAACATAATGAAAATAAATTAAAAAATAAATTTTAAAATTGCTTACTTCATGAGTTGTAAAGGGCACCAAAACACCAATAGACCCTGAGAGTGTGGTGTAGACTAAGGATTCCGAACCTCCTGGAATCAATGTTGCCTTCTGTAAGGATAAAACTACTTCTCCTACGTGGAAATTTGTGATGATTTCAGCCTGGAATTTAAGCACAAAATAAATAATACCTATTTTTGTTACAAAATATTACTATAAGTACTTAATTTAGTTTTCACTTTGGTGTACAAACACCCTATACATAGTTTAAAAATTCAAAGAATAGAAAAAATATATATAGGCTAAAATAAAATTCTTATATTAGCTGTGAAGTTCCTCAAATGACAGAGTGTACAAAATTATGATCATGAAATAAACTGCCACGTTATGAAAAAGCTCAGAAATGTCTTCAGTAAGTTGTGTGGCAACCTTTGTACCAGCTATATGAGGATTCATGATCCGTACCTTTTATTTAAGATCAATCTACTTTCTACTCCCAGAATTTGCATTTTAAATCTCCAAACAGTAAAAAAGTTATAATGGGCAGGTTTTTCAATTTATTACAAATAAAAATTATTAGTTTTTAAAATTTTCATTGTTACACCTTTAATCTCAAAATCCATACCTCCAAAATGAGACAAACATTTACCTTCTACATCAAGAATTTATGTTTTAAATTAAGGATATAAAACTTTAAGGTTTGTGAAATTTTGGTTTGGGGACAATTCTCTTTTACAAATAATTAAAAATCTATTAAAATTGTTAAATGTTTCACTCTAATAATTTTCATTCTAAGATCTGCATTTTTTTATTTAAGATAAACCTACTTTCTTCATCCTGAATTCCTATTTTAAATCTTTGGACAGCTACACATGTTTGAATGCACTTTAATAGTATAGATGTACAAGGTAGGATCAAAAAATTCGAAGACTGTGCTGATATCTCCAAACCTGATTGGAGGAGAGGAGAACTATTTTACCCCGTGGAGTAGAGGCACATGTAATGTGAGATGTGAAAAGGAAGAAGCAGGTTTTTTCAGACAATGCGTGTTAGTGAACTGTAGACATTCAAGTTCGTCGAAAACAGAAATAAATGGCATTTGAAGAACAACGTGCGAATATCAAATTCTGCCAGAGTTTGGGGAAATCGCCGACAGAAACATTGAATCTGCTGATGCGAACGACTACAGTTCACTGACATGCATTGTCTGGAAAAACCTTGCACTGCGGACCTGCTTCTCCCTTTTCACGTCTCGCATCACGTGTCTCTATGCCACAGTAAAATAGTTTCCCTCTCCTCCAATCAGGCTTGGAGATAGCAGCACAGTCGCCGAACTTTTTGATCCTACCTTGTATTTTAATAGTATTATACATGGTTCATACAGTCTTTTTTTACATATCTCTCTTATGAGTAAGTTCCCTGCATCATGTTTCGACAAGACAATGTAAAGTCAAAGTCATTTTTAATCAAATAGGTAGGTGTATGATGGTACAGCTGAAATGTCTTGGGAAAACAATTATGAAATGAGTAGAAATGATCATAGTTATGAGTAGAAAACAGTTTTGCTAGAAAGTGTTTTGTTGCATTCGGTGTGCACCTGGTCATTATATCACCTAGTATTTCATCTTTCTGAGAAGTACAACTGGTCTTAAGTACTTCATCTTTCTGCAAAGTACAACTGGTCTTTTCACGAAAACAAACTCACCTTTTGAGAAGAGCCCCCCAGCCAACCACGATCCCACAAAGCTTTTACACCAGTGGGATCTTCTTCTACTTCATCACTGATCGCCGTAGGAAGTCGGATCTAAAAAAAAAGACAACAAAGCTGAATGTATATTTTTATTTTACAGGTATAAGAAAGAACAATTTGTAAAAATATGAGAAACTCAATACTTTTGAAGGGAAAAAAATTAAAATAGTTTGAAATAATAGAATTTGAATTTAAAACATTACATACGGTGAACAACGAACAGGCATATTTAGTTTTGATTCCCTTATGTTAAAAAAATATATCAAATTGATTAAAGATGCTTCTTCACAATGATGCATGCAGAGATTTTTAATGATACTTGGCCTGATTTGCATCACTCTTGGTAGAATACAAGCTCTACTGTACAGAACCCCCAAGTTGTCAAAATTCAGGGTTGTTTATGGATGAAATATCATACATGACAACATTAAAGAATAAAAATCCAGTAGACAGTGTGGTAAACATTTTTTATGGAGCTCTACAAGTCAGCATATAACTTATTCAAAATCACTTAGGGACAAATAGGGATTAAAACACATAAAAAATGGATGTTTTTCTTAAAAAATGATAACTCATTATAACATTGAAAATGTCTACTGCATAAGAAAAATGTTTTTACATTCTGTATATAGAAAAAACATAGTGGTATAAACTAAGAAAAAATTGGGGGAGGGGGGGGGGAGAAGACTTACCGAAACAAAAGATGCTCAGTTGCAATTTAGTAATTTAGTTAATTAGATGAAAATGGATAGGAAAATGCTTTTGGAACTCTACTGCCTAGAAAACCAGAGGGAAATAGCATATTATAAAGAAAATAATCCTTCATTTTTATGTAAACTGCAAAAATGAGAGTACTGTTTAATTAATTTGAGATTTTATCAAAAATAAGAAAGATGACAAGGGATGTTTAAATATTACATGGGAATTTAATCTATGCATGAGAAATCGCATCTAAAAGAATAATAAATATTTTACGAAAATATTAATTAATAATGAAGCATACTGCAAAGAAATGAATGTTGTGTATTTTTCATTCACATAATTTAAAATTAAACATAGATGGAAATGGATGTTTTCAACATTACACGGCGATGTAATCTATATATGCGAAATCACACTTATCTGAAGCAGTATCCATCAATAAGTGAAAATGATGCAACTTAGCAACTAGGTTCATAGTAGTACAATAGACCTCTGGTCGATGTGCTAGGCTCTTTCTGAGCCACCCTCCTTCATTTCATTCATTCAACTAGGTTCATATATGCAAGAAACAAAATGGTGACCACAAGTTCAATTCCTTTTTAGCGGAAAATGTTTATTGAAAAATCCCTAACTTTAGGGAATTTTTTAAAAAATGACAAAAACTGAGATTCTCATCTAAAATTGGGAAACTGGGAGAAGCCATAAAAAACCAGGAGTTTCCTGGAAAAACCAGTAAAATTGGCAGCTATGAAATATGAATCATCTGTGGAAATATAGCCACAATATTTTAACCGGCATCATTATATCCATACCATTGAATAGAAATTAGTAATAAGTATGGGAAAATTCATAACGCTATTGATATATCACAAGTTGTCACAGAAAACCATGGTGCTACTAAATTTCATTTTTGTGGGTAAAACTGCACTTCATTCCTCCAGCATTATAATTTGCTGCAATGTGTGGCAGCTCTGAAACCTCTGCCCTTTTATTGAGTGCAATAAATTCAAATTCAGTTACCAGTAAAACAATGAACTGAAAAAATATGTCAATTTGGCAAAACAGTTATGAAATCAACCTAAAAATAGTGCAGTAGCTACATATACTGAAACTATAAAAATTACAAAAGTATAAAGTTGAAAGTATAAAAAATACTACTTTTTATAAACTATCATACATTATTAGATTACACTAACAACCTTTTTGTGTCAATTAATAATTGATATCTAGAAAGAGGTAATTATAGTAAAAATGAAAGAAATGAGACATTATGGTAGATAAATAAAAGAAATTAAAAAGTGCAAGATCATGTATTGAATAAATTCTTATAAGGATTAGGAAACAGCAGAGATTTGATTATCTAACGTCCCATGTAATCCAAACTAGCTCTTTCTTCATTAAATCATTACTTTTTCTGATAAAGTTAAAATATTAAATAACTCAATTTTACACACTATTGCAATATTTCCAAATTTATCAGCCCCTGCAGCTGTGTTACAGTCCAACAAGCATGCGGTAGTAATCCACCGAGGGTTTGTGTCATCAGCAAAGATAATCAACTGGTTGTCTTGTCTTTTGTATCGAACATAGAAGAAACTTTCTTGAACATCACCTACGATGATGCGGTTCCCCACAGCGTGAATTGTCACAATCTGATTGGGTAAATGCTGAAATAGAAAAGTGTAATAGTTTAAACAATAGAAAATATAGGAAAAACATAGAAGATACTTTCCTAGGGACAACAGTCATATTATACCTTATAAATAAAGAACTGCATTTTGTTAATAAAATTTAAAAAATAAAAACTGTTACAGCATTAATGATATATATTAATATTAATAATATATGTTAAATTATTATAGCAAAAAGTTTTATTGTTTACTATAATAGTTTACACTTTCATATTGACAATTTTAAGCCAGAAAGAAATGAATCTGACTCCCATGGGTTTGGCAACATTTTCAATACTGAAGCATGTGGCAATCAGAATTATTATTTGCTATTGTCAGCTAGAATGAATTTGCTATTAACTTATTTTTATCAATAATATATTGAAACTTTTCTATTTAATATTTTCCAGAGTTCATGTTCAGTTTTCAAAACCAAATTCCCTAAGTGTTCCTAGTTTCCCCAAAAATATTCGGTAAAATTCCAGATACTCCATAATGATGTTCAATTTATAATTTTATTTTAGTATTTTACAACAATGAAACTTATTTAATGCTGTTGATTGTTCAGTGAGACATTTTAGATCCAATTTTCAGTAGTAGTTTTTTTTTTTTAATAATTAAAGTGTTATTAATTTTTGAATAATTAACAGCTTTTATAGAAAAAAAAATATTAACCACAAAAATACATTAACCATCATATTGAGGAGTATGAATTAGTTAAGAAAATAACGATATAGATGCATACATAGATAGATATAAAGTCACAAGTAATTAATAGTATAAAAAAATAGCAGTCCAGCATTACTGGACTGCTTTTAGTATTCAAATAGTAAGTAGCTAAAATTTTAAGAATAATAAATTAATAATAATAATTAATAAATAAATAATTTAAAAATATATTAACAGAATATTTTCAAAAGCTTGAAAAGTTTTTTCTTTAACATAATGCATTTAAAACTATTTACTCTTAAAAATTTTGAAGAAAAAAAAAAGTAAGCATTAGACTTATGTTCTTGATTGACAAAAAGTCTAAATTTTTCAGACACATTCCTTTACTTTGACTACAGCAAAAGATACAGAACATGGTAGAGAAATTTTAAGGTTCTCCATCATTATGAAAATACCCTACAAAACTTTAAAATCAAAGAAATTTTTTCAAATGAAAAACTTTACCTTATTTTCACATTTCCTCAATAATTTTTTCTTGCCTATTTCATATATTCGAAGCATGCTGCCAACACCAATCAAAACTCTCCCCTGGAATGGGCAGATAGCAGCGGGGACCTCTTCAACGGGTGTCCGGTGGACAAGCTCCAAAGACTTTCCTTCATTTAACACTTTGTATGTCAGCACAGCACCTCCTCCACAATGGCGCACTCCCAGCTGAAGATCTTTCACAATACCTATCAGTAAGAACTGATCATCACCATGGCTAGCAAATCTCACAAGACACAGGCTGTCCAGAAAGAGAAGAAATAATAATAAAATGAAAACAAACATTTCAAGAAATGTGCACAAATTATAATAATTTAGTAATATAGACAAGTTATAAATCAATACATTACAGGGTTTGTACTCATTTGTCTATACTAAAGACTTTTTAATGATGTCTGGACAAAAATTAAGGACTTTTTAAGGAAGTTAAAAATTTGTAAATAAATAATTTCTTACTTAAAACACATAATGCATTTAATGTAATAGCTTGGAGATTGTTTGATCACTGTTAACTGTTCAAATTTAAA
This sequence comes from Amaurobius ferox, assembly GCA_951213105.1. Taxonomy (NCBI): domain Eukaryota; kingdom Metazoa; phylum Arthropoda; class Arachnida; order Araneae; family Amaurobiidae; genus Amaurobius; species Amaurobius ferox. Next base: position 111,071,352 of record OX578153.1, read on the forward strand.
GTACAAAAAGCTTAAATATTATTATAAGCTAAGAGCAATTTCTACTTATAATAAAACAGAGTGTGTGTTTGACGGGGAATGCTTCAGGGGTGATCCACTCGGGAACGCTTCCGGGACAATCCACTCCTCAAAGGGATAGACAAACCTACGGTTTGTCCAAAACAAATTAAACCCAGTGAGTTTATATTTGAAAATTATATATATATCATGTTGCTAAGAAACGGAATTAAACCCAATGAATTATTTCACCAGTAAATATTTTTTGATTTAAATAATAAAGTATATTTAAAAATATATATATATATATTTTTGAAATTGCATTTTTCATTCGATCATATCATTACGGCCTTTGGGTTTAACAAGTTTAGATTATTGATATTTTCAAATTCTTACATAATTTGTTTTATTTTGGGGAAACATTTTTAAATCCATATATTGCAGTATGGGTAATCTTCTAATACATGGGTATAATCTTCTAATTTACGAAAATATAAATGATTACATCTGTCTGTCCCTGTAACGCTTGCGAGACATTTGGCGGGTTTTTTTTTAATGTTGTCCAATTGCTAAAAATGTTGCTAAATTGATAAAAATGTAGCAAAATTGATAAAATATATAGGAAAATTGATAAAAATGATACCAAATTAATGAAATTAGTTTTGTTTTGAAAGGGCAAAATATTGTAATGATGTTTCAGTAGTTTTTGACTGTCAGTCCATCCTACTTAACAAATTTGGCAACTTTTCAAAATGTGGCCAAATTGCTCAAATATCATCAAATGAACGAAAATATCGCCAAATCAATAAAACTTTTGTCAACTTGATAAAAATAACACCAAATAAGTGAAATTAATTGCATTTTGAAATATGATAGTATTGTAATGATGTTTCAGTAGCGTTTGTCTCTTAGTCCAATTGTCCCACTTTCTGATAAATTTGGTGACTTCTTAAAATTCTATCAAATTAATGAAAATGCGGCCGAATTGATAAAATGATACCAAATTCATGAAAATGACTCCTAATTTATGAAAATGCAATATTTTCCAAAGTTACATTCAATTTTCTTGATAATCCCTGTCGCTTTGTAAGAATGAAATAATAGTTTTTGTACCATTATTTTGTACGGGACCAGAATATTTTTTTCTTCAGATCTGCCTCTGAAGATAATTTTGTATAGCGAAAACAAAGATTCATATACATCTTTTAAGGAGAATTAAATTAAATGTTTTAATAAAATGTTTAGAATAACAAAGTCATTTAAGGTATTATAGGAATATGTACATAATTCAAGTTTTAATTTCTTTATATATTCCGTGCGAAGAATGGTTATATTGTTAGTAACTATAATAAAAATACAAGCTGAAACATAATTCCATGTCACTATCTCAACTCTTGGTTTTTGCAATGAGTTATATTTGATAAATATATCGAGATTTTTTTTTCCTATTCTGCTTTCTCAGTTAAAACTAGTATTCATTAATCAAATTTCATATCAGATTTCAAAAAAGCTTTTCTCCTTAAATAATGAATATCTTCATCTTCTTCAATAATATATCCAACAATATCATTTCGAATGCAAATTAGATCTCCAGAGGCCAACAGGGTTAGTCTCCTTCAGGTTGGGACTCACAAAAAAGCTTTATAATACCCTAATCCCTCTTGAATGTTTTCTGAGGTCTTCAGTACATTTGAACTCTTTGGGATACAACACATAAATGTTTTTCCTTGATTTTCCATGGGTATCCACTAGTCTACACAAATTTAATAGCAGTTGGAGCATCTGTTCAAGAGTTGTCATGTCCACAAATACACTCACCCAGACAGCTTTCAAACAGTATTTAAAATGCATTCAAGATGTCATAATATGTGCTTATTTATTAAAACCTCAAATTGAAAAAATTTTGATAAAAAAAAAAAAAAATACTTTCTCTATACAACAGTACGAAAAAATAATAACTAATGGTTTCAGTTCTATTACCTGAAAGCAGCTTCATTCTGTTCTAGAGCAATCTTAAAAATAGTTTTCTCATTGATGGCATCCAAGATGCGAATGACAGAGGCCCACATTCCAGATCCTCCCTTGGGTGACCCAAATATGTTTTCTGGGAGATTCTCACTCAGAAATGCCAAAGCCATATCTGCTGCCAGTTCCTGTTCCTCCTCGCCTTCCACTTCAACCATTTCCTGAAAAGAAAATCAAAATTATTAAAATGATGAATTTGTGCTTTTCATTTCTCCATATATATATATATATATATATATATATATATATATATATATATACACACACATATATATATATATATATATATACACACATATATATATATATATATATATATATATATATATTTATATATATATATATATATATATATAGTATTGTGATGAGGTCAAAAATTCAAATCCAAGTTTTTGGTGGAAGAGCATGTTTCAAGCATCCCTGAACTCGAACATTTTTGATGTGATGTTTCTCTCTCTCTCTCTCTCTCTCTCTCTCTCTCTCTCTGTGTGTGTGTGTGTGTGTGTCCATGAGTCTGTGGATGCAATATTTCAGAAGACACCCAAATTTTTCAATGAAATTTAAAAAAAGCATTATTAAAAAATCATGTTACTTAAATGACTATTTCTTATGTAATTTTTCATTAGAAAACAAATAATACAAACTTTAGAACACTAGCATGAACTGTTCTCGAGATACTGTATGTTTTTCAAATAAATTCATAAAAAATAAATTTCATAAAATCAAAAACTATTAACTATTATGAAATATGTCCACTGGGTTGCTGTTGGCACATTTCGGGCGCGGCAGCCTGGTGGTTTGCGTGCTGGATTTGTACGCTGCCACAACTGCCACCGTGTTCATGCGGAGTACGATCACGTTAAACATGTGGGTCTGTAAGTCATTCCGAGAGGCTGGTGGTAGGGGAAGGAGGGTACGGTCCCTGTGGATGCCTCCCCCACTGGGTTCCGGTCTAAATTGGGTGGCACTTCCCGGCCGTCCAAACGGTTACCTTACACCTTTCTGGTAGGTCGGACGGTCTGGGTCTCAACAACAACAACTCTCCGTATGTAACATTTTGCGACACATTTGTTAACATCATTCTCATGAATCTAGTTCATTCCATTCATGAAAAAAGATACTTTGGATAATAGTATTTTTATGCCCAACAATTCTCTAATAGTCATTTATATTTAAGATAAACTCTTTTCTCCCTTTGTCTGCAATGCTTGGTGATACACTTGTCAATCTTTGTGATATTTTGCCCCCAATTTGATAAAAATATCATCAAAATGGCAAAAATGATGCTACATTAAAAAAAAATGCTGTCAAATTGATGAATTAATTATTAAAATACTTTAATATATGGACTCTATTGTTTATTGTGGATGCTATCAATATTGATAATTGTCAAGTTAAAAAGTTGCACAAAATGTAAGTCAATCGGTTACTTCAAAATCGTTTTACATGTTGTCATTCAGAAAAGTATCAAATGTACAATTCAGTGCTAGAAACATTGTGCAGTGGATCAATCCTATTAATCATTTTACCATTGTGAAAGAAGTCAATTCATTGCATTATGTATGGAAAAAGCTGTACTGCACACATCAGATTTTTTAATTTTCGTACCAGAGTTATAGAATGCAGACATATAAGCAAACTTCGTACACAAGTATCTTAAAAATTATAGCAAATTCTGCAGATACTTTTATGTAAAATACAAATACTGTCTTTTCTTTGCTGACTACAATTCATTGCATTCTTAAGCAACTTTCCTACTATCTACTTCCATTAGGTATTTCGAAAGTTTGTATCAAATTCATTTCAACGTTTATGTGTACAGGTACTTTTTATTTTTATTCAACTGTGCTTAGTGGGCTTGATAGAAAATCCTTTTTTTTTGTGATTGTATACACACTTTATTTTATATTGTCCTGTTTCCTACTCTATTCGCTCTTTACTCTCAACTGTGCTCAATGTCACTTATTTTTAATTTACTGATGAATGCAAACAATGAATTAGCATAAGCTTCAGGATATTTAAAAAAAGTAATGCTGAGTTTGATATTAGGACATTCTTCCATTATTCCTTCAAGTGGAATCTCAAAGTTTTTAAATACTAATGTATAACCACTGTGTTTATCAATAATTTATAATTATTTTATGACCCCCCCCACACACACACACACACACACACACACATCCAATCATTGTGAATTCAACAAAAGAACTTTGATCATTAAGTGATGCATCAGCAAATTAATGAAAATGAAACATACGTAACAATAATAAATAAAATAAAAATATAGTAGAATAAATTTTTAAAACTCTGTGGCAATCCTCTTTCAAATCACTAGTTTACATTAATAAGCTCTAAAAGAAGTATTCCTAACAATGGATAAGTTTGAGAACAATTATTACTGAGCAAAAAGTGTTTCTTACCTCGGCCATTTGTCGCTTTCTAATCTCTTTTGTCTTTTCTGTATAAGCATTGTGATCTGTTTCAATCATGATAAGATTGTTGCTCTCAGGATGAATAATGAACTTCCGAGGGGTATATTCCAAGGGAATAGATGTCTGATTGAACACAGCACCAAGTTTCTCCAAAGCCAAAATCCTATATTGAACAATTCAAATGGAATCAAATTTCGAATTAGGAATTATTAATGGAAATGATCTTTCATGAAATGAGTAACAGTGACTTTTGCCCTATAACAGGGGATGTAGATAAGCAAGTAAATGTTCACTTGGTCATTTCAGTACCATCTACCCTTTGCTGAAAAGGATCAAAAACTGCAAAACCAGTTCAGGGTGCTGAAGAAATGACCAAAAAAGTGTACAATGTCCTGTTTATTTGCACTTAATTGCCTTGTTATAGAACACTAGTCACATAACTGTTATCACAAGTGGCTAAAATTATGCAGAAAACATTTTAAACAATTGAAGAAATTTTTAGAATTTGAAAGATTTATGGAAACTGAAAAATTTTGTAAAGCTTAAAATGTAACAATAAAATACTAAATTAATGACACCTAAAAACATAAAAATTAGAGGAAATAAAATTAAAGAACAAATAATTTTATCAAGGAGCTTTCATAGTTGCACACTGTGCATGCTTCATTTCTGGCTAAACTGTTAAGCATTTTTATACACTTTTGCACACTATTGTAAAGTTTAAGCTGGTCTAAAAAGATCCAACCAGAAACATCCTTTTCAACATAGAATTTTATGCTGCATAAGGTGGTTGATGTTGTAATATGATCAGGCAAATTTTTGGAAAATCCAGAAGCATAAATCCTTAGTGAATTCCCTACACTTCCAGAATTTAATGCTGAATCCATGTCAGTCAAAGCTCATCTACAGTCAACCCTGAGAAATAGACATTTCAAGGAAAATGTTTGATGAAAACATAATTGACAAATTTTTCCAAAATAGCTTACCACTAATCAGAAGCTTTTTATTTCTCGTCCATAAATGTAATTTTAAAACAAATGGCTAAACATGTCTAATACACTAATATATGTAAATATTTGTATATTTACTTACGTAAGGGTATTAAGAGAGATGGCTACAATTCCCTCCGGACACTGTTCTGATGAGAAACCAGATGCATACTCCAGAGTCTCATATGACAGAGGCGTCAAGTGAAAGCGATTCTGATAATAATAACTGAGCCAAGATCGGCTAGATATAGCAACAACCTAAAAGTGGAGAAATATAATATATATTGAAATGAATTATTTAATATATCATTTAAACAGCATAATATGTCAAAATAGGGTACATATTTAAAAAAAATCCATTTTTTCATTTGATTAATCTATTGCAGAATTAGAAAATGAACCTGGCATAGCCACATGTGTACCCATGCAACAGTTATTTTATTATTTTTTTTGTTATAAGTGAGAGTATTGTTAAAACGTTCTTTGGCCTTTTTGGGGAGAATTCACAGTGAGTTAAGGTGTAGTTCTTATAAGAGATTTGCATATTAAATCCTGGCCTACACCAGAACATTTTAGAAAATGGAATGCTTTAACAATTTGCCATCTTATTAAAAACAGGAAAAAAAAAACTGTTTTGCCCATGGTGTTAAGATGGAAACTCAAAGAATGTTTCGGGAACACCCAATATATCAGAAACTTCAAGGCAGGAAAAGTACATATGATTTTAAAATTCATGAAAATTTGACTATTGTATGAATTCCATTCAAAGTTTGTTTGAAAGAGAATTTTTCGATCTTTCCAATAGTGTTAAGATGGAAATTCTGAGATAATACTTTCAGTCACTAAGAAAATTATTTGTGTGAAAACTGTACTAAAACATAAAATAACTAAAAAAAAAAATTTTTTTTAATTAAAAAAAATTAATAACAAGGTGTATCTACCCAGGTCTCGAACTGCCTCTACATGAAATTTCATTGTTATATATATATATTTTTCCCTCCAAATGACCAGGCACTTGACTTTTATAATTCGTCTATATATCGGCTAGAAACGTGAACCATTTAGCCGTCCTGGAACGTTACCCCAGGTGCACCACAGGGGGGCGGAACACACTGCGCCCAACAACACAACATCCATGCCTTACGTGGGACTCGAACCCACAACAGAGGCAGCCAAACGATCGCTTGGAAACACTCGCCTTGACTGTTCAACCACGGCATCGGCTATTTCATTGCTATACATCACTTAGATTTTCCCGCTACAGATTAACGAACAAGCAAGCAAACAGACAAACATCTTCCTTTATTATTATAGACTAGAATATAACCCCGACACCCGTGTTGAAAAAAAATAAGTTATTTTTAATTTTATCCAAGTCTTTGGAAGAAAAAATAACTGTGAAGATTACTAAAAAAGAAAAAATTGAAAATAGTTTGAAAGGACAAAATATTTGCATTTATTGCTTTTGACAATGCAATCACTCTGATGTGAAAAGGTTTAACAGAACAATAATTTACATTTGAAATATTTCTTTGGGGGGGGGGGGGGGGGGGGGACCGAACTGCGTTCAAGCAAAAAACTTAATTAGCTAAGAAGAACGTTCTAGTTTTTAATATGAACACTGAATTCAAGCAACAGTGAACCTGGAAAGTCAATAGGTGATCGGAAAAATTCAGTGTTCAGATGGAGTGTTATGAAAATGCTGATGGTCTGGGTTAGTATATCTAAATTGAAATGTTTATCTATGATTGAAACAGGTTTGACAACGTTTTGTAGAAGCGTTATCCAGAGATAGATAGATAAACAGACAGATAAATCAAGGTGTATACATTATATATGACAATTGCCCAAAACAGCCCAATCTCCAAAAACATACTTTTGGAAATACAAGGGTAGGGCATATTGCTGTTGAAGTAGATTTAATTATGAAATCAAAAACATTGAATCATATTATAGTCCTTAACAATACTTAATTGTAACAAAAACGCTTTTGAAAGACTAAAGTATATTTTAAGAAACTTATTACAAATTAAAACTTATTCAGAGGCACACACCTGTCTTTGTAAAAGCAGAGGACAATTTTCCTATCCTATACAATAATTAAGAACTAAATTATTTATACATTTTCAATTAAAAACAAAATCACAAAAATTTGATCTAAAAAATCAAAACTATTAACACTTAAAAATTTTCTAATCTCACATTTTGAACAATATAACACAAAAATGGACAAACTTTAAATAAAGTGAATATTATATTAATAATTCATGTATAAATAAATAAGTTCATGAGAATAAGGTGTTGCAATATATCAAAATAAAATATGCTAGGTTGTATGTATGCACAGTATGTTTTTCATGAATTGCACCAAGGTCAAATCCTAAAGTGTACCAGATTTATACCCCCCCCCCCTACACTCTATGACCAACAGTTTTATACCTGACCCATTCCTGTAGCCCAGACAATAAAATGGATAGAGAGCAGAAACCAACTAAATCTACTGCTATTAATATATATATATATATATATATATATATATATATATATATATATATATATATATATATATATATATATATATATATATAATTAAGTAGAGAAAATACTAATAGACACATAAATGATTGGAAGTATTGCAACACTTACAGCATCATTTCCTTGCATACGAACTTTGAATAGTTTTACAGGTTTAGAACCCAAGTAACGGGACCTGGTGTCAGTCAAATCTCCAGATACTTGATCCAATACTGTTCTTAGCAAACCACCATTCTGAGAAAGAAAGAAATGCATTAATAACTAATTTCATAACTTCAGCTGAAAAAAAAAAATTAAATAACAATTTAAAATTTTTATCAATTTAAGGGTCTCCACTGGACTTTCTTATATATTAACAATTCCAGGGGTAGACAAATTCCAGGGGTGCCCAGTCACATGAATACTTTTACATAGACAATTTTTTCCCAAATAAAATTTAGAAAAGTTTACTTTTCACAGAGACAATAGATGGTATACACTACTGTACTTACTCTTCCCATCATTTCATTTTGGAAGTGTGTTTCACCTTTCTCTTACATACCAGTCTTCAATATGTAGATTCATAAGATCTCAACCAATAGGAAACTGCCCCCATTTCAACATTATTAAGACTCAAAGGAAATTTTCCAGATTAAGGAAACATCCTTAGTATTGTGCAACAATACACATTTTAACTGCATTGTATTAATAAGGGTTCAACACAATGAATGTCATTATATGAACAAAATGTTTTTTGAAAAACTTAATGATAAGTGACTTAATGATGATATCTTTACATGATCCCTCTATCAAGAACTCGGATCCTAAAAAACTATTGATTGGTGATATTTCAGCACTAAAATAAATCAACAAATATAATTTCTTTTAAAAAATGAATGACAATTTGGCATGTAAACTCGTCACACATTAATAAATTAGTTTCAATTTTCAGAATACATAGCTTTTCGCTGGTCTGACATGAATGTGTCATGTGATCAAATCTGGCATTGGTTGAATATCATGAGTGTCAAAAAGTGCTGGCTCCCCAAATTTTTGATGTTTTGTCTACCCCTGAATAGTGTATATTCTTAAGATCAATTTGCATCAAATGCATCTTACGTTTTAACAATTTTCTTCAAAGGGTAATATATATAACATATATAAAAATATTTTTACATTTTTTCTTTATTATATTAGACTATCAAACCAACACTACATACTAAAAAAAAAAAAAACTTTAAAATATTCACAAATATACTTAGGATCAATTTGCATCAAATGCATCTAAAGTTTTCATGGTTGAATATTGTTCCTATAATTTTCCTTTAAGGGAATATTTTCACAATTTTCCTATATTATATTAAAATATCATCAGCATTATATACTCAAAAAAACTTAAAGTCACTCAAACTGCTGCTAATAAAATACTTTAATATACAGTACAAAATAATATACAGTAGCATTGCAATAACTTGATACTTAACTATCATGGATAACTTGACTATCCTGGCAAATTGACATTTATTATCCTCATGGTTGACACAACACTAATTCCTATGGGGGAAAAAAAACCTCTGCAACTTGACACATGTTAATAGAAACCTGCTTAAGTCAAATGTAAGTTGCACTATTCTATCACAACTAATCTTTACAAATTGTCCGAAAGTTGATCAGTTCTATGAATTTGGCGTTGTTTTTCTCAGGTAATTCAACAATTATTTGTTTCATTGTTCTCTACGGTGTTTGTTCAAAGAGTTCCCCTTCTTGTAACCTACACTCTGGGGTGTTTACTAAAGCAATGTCACCAGTAAACATCTTCTCCTCACAGGGGGAGGGGGGAAGGTCACCCTGATTTGTCCCAGTTACTTTGAAATCTGAAAGACCAGAATTCGGCTATTGTTTTCATAATAATCAAGTGAATATTGTCTGCAATGGAAAGGCTCTGCTATTGATGGCCCCCTCTGCTTTATAGATTTCTTGGAAAGAGCTGGCAAAGGAAGAGAATGGAGCAACTGGTGCTGGACTTATCAATAATGTATAAGATGGGACCGAAGTTAAATAGGTCGACCATGCTCCTTTTTCCTGGGCCAGCTCCAAATTTATAGTTCCAATTTTGGCTGCAACAGAGAAATTTAAAATGCAGATAGGATTGACTGCTGTATACAAATGTAATTCCTTTCTGCTTTGAGGTGTCATTGCAGATAGGTAAGTCAAGGTAGGTGCAGATAGGTGCTCAAGTAAAAAATGCCCGTGCCCATAATGCGAGATTCCACTAAATTCCGCCTGGGAGATAAATGGGGTGAAGATCAGTCAACTCCTCTGAATGCAATTACCTGACAATGAAGGGTGATGATGGAAAAGGTGACATAGTAGGATATCTGTGAAAGGGAATGGGAATCGAAGACAAGTCGTACATTTTTGTCTCAGTCTGTAATCACTGGACTCAAAGTGGAAATGTAAGGGGCGTTTGAACAGAGGGAAATATCTTTATTCATATCATGAGAAAACATCGCACAGCAATTTCTATTGTGTGAGATTCTCTAGGAAAGTGCAATATTCTCACGTTTTAATGGGAATCCTAGGAAAGTGAATAAAAAAAGCTCAATCCACTTATCGAGATCAATAATCCAAGAGAAAGAAAAGGACTTTGCAAGAAGTCTTGATCATAATGATTTTTCCGTGAGCAATGGATGGTTGGCACAATTCAAATAGCACCATGGACACAATAGCACCCAGGTCTTCGGAACTGTATGCAGAGAAACTGTATTTGCTTCTTAAGAAACTGTTAAAAATTGGAAAAGAGATATCCTCAAATCAATAATGGAAGCATATAAAGATGCAGATGTGTTTTAATTGTGATGAGACTAATTTATTTTTCTATATTTTGCCTATAAAAAACTTTTGCCTTCAGAGTAGAAAAATGTTATGGAGAGAAAAACATCAAAGAATTTTTGACAGTTCCTCTGGTCACAAACTTAAATGGTTCTGAAAAACTAAAACTGTTAGTATTCGGTAAATCAAAAATCCTCAAATGTTTTAAAGGTGTTAAGACTTTACCAGTGGACCATGAAAGCAGCAAAATGGCATGAATGATGTCAGAGATTTTTGAGTGTTAAAAAAGCTGAAAGTTTTCAAGTGAAAAAAAAAAAATGTTAATGATTGTACTGCTCATCCCAAAATAACAGATCTTTCAACAATCAAATTATACATTTTACAACCTAACTTGACATTCATTTCATAACCACTAAATCCAGGGATTATTCACAATATGAAATTTTTTTAAAGAAAATTGCAAATCACAAAATTTATTGAATTTGCAGATGATGAAATCAGCATAAAGATATCCATTGTAGATGTTATTGAAATGATAAATTATGGATTCAGAACTGTTTCCACAATGATGGTTTTTGTTTTGACTCATTTAATGAAGATTCTTCCCAAGTGTTGTGCATTAAAAAAAACATAAAAAATGCTACAAACAATCTTATTTCGGATGAATTAGCCAATATCGATTCTGATCTGGCTACTTTAGGACAGATAGAATATATTGATATTTTAGAATCAATTATTCAAAGTACAAGGTACTTCATCTTTTGAGGAAGAAAAACCTGGAAGTTCAGAAGAAGGAGATGATGTACCTGCACCATTTTGTTATGATGCATTGAAAGCTCTTCATACACAGTCACTTCATACACAGGACAAAGCGGAACATTTGACAAATAAGTAAGGTAATGTTGAAGAATTTTTGTTCTTGCTTCAAAAAGAACAACAATAAAAAATCCAGGATTCTTATTCACAAGGTGACTTAAATTTTAATTTTTGATATGTAATATACCTAACTTAAAAATAAATGGAAATTATTTAACTGTACATATTTAATTATTTAAATAACATAGTGAACAATCTTTCAATATTGTTTGCAGGGTTGTCATAATGTGAAACCTTAGTAAATCGGCATTCGCTGAAGTCGACATGTTTTTTTGTTTCTTTTGAGATATCAAGTTATCAAGGTTCCACTGTGTTTCTTTTTTTTTTCTTTTCAAGTAAAAACACTTAATCAAGCTTATGAAATAGATACATTTAAGCATATTAGTGTTATTCAGCAATGGACTGGTTGAAGGTCAGCTTTTTATCATTTCTGCCTTTTTCTATGTATGAAATTATACTAGCATCAGTAAGGACTCAAAATAACCAGACTGATTAACTGGTATCAATCCACACCAGGTGTTATTAAATATTATTACTTTCCCTGCAATACATGGTAATGTATAGGGAAAGTATTGGAATCATGCCGAAAATCACAACTCGAGTTTTCGACGGATCTACACGTTTCGAGACCTCTAAAGTACGAAAAAACTATTTTTAGCGTGACGTCTGTGTGTGTGTCTGTGCAGATTTTGTATCCACTCTAACTAAAAAACTAATGGACCGAATTTCACAAAATTTGGTAGTTACTTGTGAGTGAGTCTGGTGCTGATTAGTTTTGGGTACGATTCGGAATAAAAGAACCCGCCTTTTTTTGCGAAATGGCCCGCAAAAGCTTGTATCCACTCTAACTGAAAAACTGATGGACCGAATTTCACAAAATTCGGTAGATGAGTCACTTGTGGGTTACCTTGGTGCTGATTAGATTTTGGTACGATTCGAAAAAAAATGACCTGCCTTTTTTTGCAAAATGGCCCGCAAAAATCGTCCAAATCTAAACTAAAAAACTGGGTATACTCAAATATATCCATTAAATGCTGATTTAATACGTAATTTTTAACGACGAAAAGAATAAGACCAACCCCATTACACTAGGACTAGCCGTTCTCGAGATATTTTAGTTTTTCATACTTTCCCTACGCCACCTTTGAAAATAAGCCCGGTTACCGAATGAGAACGAAAATTGAATTAAAAGTGAAATAAATTTAGTTAAAATAAAGAGAAAGTTAATATAAGTCTGCAGGGAAAGCCATGTGCTGCCCACATCAGATTTTTTTTCATACATAATGGAGTTCAAACTATAATGTTCATTCCACTATTACTATTGTTCACCTTATACACTTTTGTTTTAACATTATAGATCAATATTATCAAAATATTAAATTTTTTGTTCAAATCACAAAAATTCAATGTAGTCCTTGAATAAATAACTTACATAAAATATTTATATGTCCCTAGATATCACTTACACTCAGACAGACATTATTTCCAAAAGTTGTTGAAACCATGTTCAAAATGTCTTAAAGCAGGGCCCACTAGCTGGATTCAGCTCGTTGGTCTAAGTTATTATTTTCATTATTGCCATAATTATTACATTGTTCTATGTTTTATTATTATTACCTTCATTTAATAGTTCAATAGATGAATGTGGGGTGTCAACAGCTAACAGACATTGCTGCATACCTGCAAAAGAAAAAAGGTTGCCGGTTTCTGTCTTGAAGCATGCATTTTCACCAAAATCTTTTCTTTTTCTTTTATCAGGAAAATACTTTTCTATACTATTTTATGAAAATTAAATCTTTAAACCATTCATTTTTAATATACTATAAAGGACCATTTATACACTTATCATAACACCAGTGAAAAAATGTGTTTAATTGCAAAAATGTATAATCAAAATTAACATCCTATGAATAGGAATGTCTAGGGACCAAAGAAAATGAGTGTATAAATAAGAAGTGTATAAATGGTGCTTTACCGTACTTCTATTTTGTTTCATAGATATATTAAAACTATTAAGTAGGTTTTTGAAACTTTTCAGAGTAGCAGAGCTCGAAATAAGTCACAGTGACCATGGCAAACTCCGTGAGCTACTTTAGAACCACTGCAACAATCAATTATTTTTACAGCTAGCTTTGCTGCAAGAATTTATAACCTGTGTTTTTGCGGAAAAGTGAAAATGCAAATTTTACTGCAGTTATCCTGAACTGATAAAAGCGGATACAAAACACGGATGTAATAATAATAGCAATATTTACTTCAAAAGAATTGCAATTCTGAAAACCATTCTCAAAATAAGGGACACATAAAAGCTGCTGAAATTAAACAAAAAGTTTAACAGAAAATTTGTGACAAATTTAGAATTATTTTCAATGGTTAAAATTGCTGAGAACTGAATAATTTTGCTGCCAACCTTGTGATTGTATGTCAAGCTCTGCAGAGGGGGGGAAAAGTATATAAAAGAAATGAAAATTTACCTGAAGTCCTATATTGAGATACAGTGTACCTTGGCCACTACCAGTTCCTGAACCTTCACCGCCACCCATCTCTACAATGGACAGAGATTCTGGAGTTTCAGGCAAAGATTGCATACTCAGAGGTGACAAGCAATCCTGTAAATAGGAAATATTTTTTTTTAATACAAGAGCCTGAATTTCTGTTTGCAAAGCTCACATACTCCTGTTTTTGATTTTTATACATTACAACCCTAAAATCAATAAATACCTCTCACAGAAGTACAGTTGGAGTTTCCTGGATGACAGTGTTTATAATACAAATTAAAATTCCCTATGTCAAGTAAAACATATGACTGCCATCAGCCAAACTTTAATTAGTTGGATCACAATTTTTTTTTTATAATAACTTTTAGTATATGTTTTAAAGTACAGTCAAACAGTTCATTTTAAAAATTGCTGTATATATGAAAAATTTCATTAAAATAGTAAATAGGATCTAAAATTGCAAAAAAGCATTGCTTTCATTTCAAAAGGAAGTTTTTGCTTTTTCTATAAATTTTGTCTTCATTATATAAACAGGTTTCATTGTATAAATGCAAACATAAGTAATGTCATAAGTAATTTTCTATGAAAAATGCTTGAATTCAGCAATAACAGCGCTTGTTTAATATAATTAAATTAAAATATTTGCAGATCATTACTATATAAAAAATATTTTTCATCAATAAGCATTAAATAAAATGGTGCATAAAGTAATTTAAATAAAACTACATTAAGCTGACTAACAAAAGAATGCCCAACTTTAAAAAAATACATTTAACAAAATTTAACCTGAAAATTTTCTTCCTATGACACTTGCAGAAGATAATAAAAGTATATAATTTGAGGCGATAACTTTTTAAAATATTAAACATATAATAGAAAATAAATCTTTCAAACAGAATAGAAACAATACCAGTTTAAAACTATCTGTAGTTAATTCTTATAATAACTTATCGCATCTAAATATCTACTTACAGCAGGATCCAATGATATGATACGAACTGTGCTGTCCAAAAGCCCAACAGCGAGAAACCTGGACCGCTGCTCTCCACTCGGTACACTTGCCAGTGCCATACAGATAACATCTGCAGTCATGACTTTTCGATCTGTGTATTCATTCAACTGTCCAGACTATAAATATTAAAATAGAAAAATAGTTTTAAAGAATAAAATGAACTAAAAAAGTAGTGTTTAGACCCATGAAAATATGTTAGTGGCTACTTATGGTAAAAGTGGCTAGTAATTGATTGCATTTGGTTAGTAAATAATAGTACCTGATAAACAATAAATACAGGGTGAGTACACTTTCCTTAAAAAAATTTCAAGCACTTTCAAGCACCATGTAATTATTTTTCAAGGATATCATTTCTTCCATATTATGAAGTTATATGCGTTTCTGGGAGGAAAAATCATAAACTAACATTATTGTTTAATCTTAATATTGTTTAATAAAGACGTTGAGGAAATTTTGGAGAAAAAATAATGTTGTTTAGGAAAATTTCAGTGACAGCGTAACTGCTAGGGAAATTTCCAGAGAAAGCAGAACTTCTCAAAAAACACAATACTGTGAATCTGCAGAACACTTTCAACCCTGCTTTTTCAAGCACTTAGCCAAGAAAAGGGGAATTTTCAAGTACTTTCAAGGTCTTGAAAATGTTAATCTAAAATTCAAGTACTTTCCCAATTTCCAAATACCCCTACACAAAAGAATCATAATTAAATTATACCAAGCATGTTATTTTCAACAACTTAAAATATCTAATGCACTCCTTACCGCATCCATCTCAAAGTAGACTAGTTCTCCACCTGTAAGTGCAATCACCACTTGCCGTTGGTTGACAGCACACTTAGTGATCGTTTTCTTTTCTGAGGTACGCCATTCATTGACTCTCTTGTCAGCACGGATGTGACGAATGCCATCAGGATAAATCTGCAAAAGAGTTTTATTTTACCATATTTCATCAGGACAAATACAGTTGCAAAGCATAAGCAATGAAATAATATATTTTTTGACCTTCTCTAACTATAGTAGAAGCTAGATATAGTGTAGTTCAATATACTGTGGATTTGCATATAATGTGGTGAGGAGTATGCTCCGCCCCAAAGAAATTGTAGTGTGATCTGTTATACTACAGTTAAGGTATAATACAGGGCTTAAAATAAGTCATGCCAACCACAGCAAATGCCGTGAACTATCTTAAAACCACTGCAATAATCTATGGTTCTCACAGCAGGCTTTACTGCAAGAATTTATAACCCAGCATATTTGTGGATAAAGTAAGATGCAAGCTTTTGCTGCAATTATCTTGAACTGACAATGCATATGCAAAACCTATTGGTATAAACAGCAATATTTATTTCAAAGGAACCACAGTAATTAAAAATGCAATGCTGAAAACCATTCCAAAAATAAGGGACATAAAAAAAAATCAGCATATTTCATAAGTTTAGCAAAAAATTTACAACTGAAATTTAGAAACCATTTTCAATGGCCAAGATTGCCATGAGCTGAATAGTTTTAGCCACTAGCTTACAAAAGTTCACAGCAGTATTTGCTGCCAGTTTTAAGATCTTATTTCGAGCGCTGATGATGGGTGAAGTATGTCCCCTGACAACTGAAATATACTGGGCTTCAATTGTACAAAAATAAAACAGTAGTTCCCATTTTGGTCTACAAAACAGTTTATTTTAGTACATATTTACAAAACAAGTTTTAATCTGAATGAATATCTAAGGAAAACATTATATTTTAGGAGGACCAACAACCTTACCTTTAGGAGCCACAATCCAGAGGGCAAATTTTGGAAAAAACTGCATTTCTTTTTTTTGGGGGGGGGGATGGGGGGGGGCATTTCTTTGAATATTACTTGAAAAAACAATAGCTGCAGAAGCATAGATTTTATTTGGCAAACATAGTCTATAGTTTTACACAAACAAAAATACATAGTCTATCATTAGTCCAGTACATTTTCGATTGCTCATATTTATTTCATATTTCCTATCAGTAGCTCCATTAATTTGATCCTGGACTAGACTCACAATATACGGTAGTTAGATTGTGCACTAGAATTTGCTTTTGTTTGTTTGTTTTTAGGGGGGAAGGGGGGGAGGAGAGAAAATATCACAAGAGTCAGAAATGAGTGGCACACAAACCATATGTGACTCATAAGTCGTACTGTGGCTACACCAACTATCCTGGTATATCTACAAAACACTTTCTAATTGATTCTATTTATTAAAATCACAGTACTAATACTAAAATCTTTTATTTTATAAAATAAGCAAAATCTACTGGAAAATATAAAAATGTTAAAAATTACAAATGATCAAATAAATAAAAATTTACAAAGTACAGGAACAAAACAAGTTATGTTTGAAAGAGCTAAACCCATTTTTAAAAAGTGTAAGTTTCCTTTTAATGGGAAATGGTAATTTTTTTTTTCTCTTAAATGAAAGTTCAGCTGATAATAGATACATAAATTCTGAAATCAGATGCAACTTTAACTAAGTCATTTTATTATGATTTTATTTTGTATCTGTTATTGTGGATATCAGACATAGCAAATAAATTTTGCAGTCCTTACCACTTTTGTTACATGTGGGTTACCCTGTATTGTAAATGAATAACATTTAAAAAAACCCAAAGTACCTAATTAAGATAAAATGTTAATAAAATTGTTAAAATTAATTAATAATAAAAACAAAATATTACCTGAACCAGAGCATCATCACCAATCTGTGCACAGGCCAAAGTTGGAGTTGTTCCCAAGAACCCAGAATCCGTCACTTCTTCAACAGTTTCTCCGATAGACAAAACGAGAGTAGCATTAACGAAGGATACAACAATGTAGGCATCAAATTCCTCTGATATAAATAAAAGATATGTTGAATTCAGAACAAACAATTCCAGCTTAAAAAAAAATGCATTCTAGAAAATTGACAAAGTAAATTTTTATTCACATTTCATATGAGGTTGTCTAGCATACTTTGTACACTATTGACATGCCCTTTTCATTTTAGATCTAAATTAATCAGGAAGAAAAATAGAAATGTGCAACTAAACTGGATTCACATTATATGCTAAGAAAATAGGTGAATACTGTTATGCATATACAAAATACTTTTGCGGCATGTTGCTTATCTCCAAGATACACTGGCTTCCAAAATTTAAGTACACAATGAAAATTTTCATTTTTCGAAAGCGTATTTAAATTTGAGTGGCTGAAAATTGCTGCAGATGTAGATGGCAGTATGCAAATATATGTTACAGTCAATCACGATTGACTGTCCAGATATATGCTAAGTAAGCAGTCGTGGAAGAAGCCAGCATTCTGAAGGGTTTGAGGAGGTGTATTTAAATGCTCTCTCGTGATGCTGTGTGAATAATTGCCGTTTGCGAGCGCCGATTACACGATAACTGAGATATGCATTTTTAGATGAAAAAATGGGAAAACTTCAATTTCAAAATTTGTGACTTCGTTTCTCATTTCGTAATATTTTCGGAAAATTCGTGATCTATTACCGATTTTTTTACTTTTGTAACCTGTAGATACAAATACAAAAACGTCAATCGCGATCCATTCCTACACCGCGGTAGCAGAAAATTGCACCACGGAAAATGACTGAAAGTCACGATTTGCATTCGAGTGATTTCTACCTAGAAAGGGGGAAAATAAGGGCCATTGAGTGAAAACCGGGAGATTGAGCGACTTACCCGGGAGACATAGCGAAAAACCGGGAGTCTCCCAGTAACACCGGGAGAGTTGGCAGCTATGGATATATATACAATTTTTAATCAATACTAGCAAAATTTAGATATATATGACAATTATCGGTAATATAACCCTATCTAATCAATACTAGAAAAATTCCCTGAATTGAACCACTTTTTAAACACAATTGAAATTTAGAAAAATAATTTCCTTATTGCATTTTAACAATTTATGCCTTAAGTCACATACATAACATGTAATTGCTGTTTAAAAAATATAGTACAATTAATATACCATCTGATTTGCGCTTGACTGTCCAAACAGCATTTGGGTTACCAGGAAGTTCTGAGACAGCCATGACAGATACCTGAAAAAACAACAATATTTTAAAACCAAAACCAAATATGTATAAATAAATAAATTAATTAATTAATAGAATGATAGATATGTTTATAGAAAACTAACAGATCATAGAAACTGAACAGAACAGCTAAACACAAGTACATCCTGACAAGTGTTATGTAGTTGGGATTGCAAATGATAGAAAAACTGGAGTTCATTTCTCACCAGTTGCTTGTGAAATTTTTGACAAAGCAAAACCCTTTCGCTTAAATTTGGGTGTTTCTTTTTCATGTCATAAAAGACAAAAATGTCATTGTACTTATAAAAACTACAAAAATGTTCATAATGGAAACATAATATTAATTTTGCCAAGACAAAAATAACTCCATTAAAAGCAGCAGATAACACAAAATTAAAAGTGTTGACCAGTTTTGAAGGCAAGAAACAGCCTTCATGTTATGAGAGTTAGATCGGAAACAGATGTCACCGATCTATCTCTCACAAGTGAAAGTTGTGCTTCTTGTGTGTCTTGAGTGTCCTGATAAGAAGGCTATTTCTTGCCTTCCAAATGAATTGTCATCTTTAATTATGTGTTGCACTATTACTTTAGTAGCAATTTGAACTATATTAATTTTTTTCTATGGACCAACCTGCCAACCCTGAATCATTATTAATAGCATTACAGTTCAGTATAAACCAAAGTCTTCTTGAGGAAAACATGCCATTTTATTCTATCTAGAGTGACCTGTTACCACGTTTGAATACCCAAAGTCCTGCATCTATATCCACACTATCATAATTTAGGTCAATGTATCTTTATTTTCCCACTAGGAATTTACTTTAAACGTTGAAAGCAGGGAGCTGCTCCCCCATTTTGACAACATGTGCTGCCCATCATAATCTCATTATTTTTATAACTCTGCTGATAGGAAGATTATTAAAAACACAAATTTCAAAATTATATCTCCACCTCCAAATACCACTTTTCATATACCTTCAAAGAGTTTTTGGGAAGACTTTCTTCACGAAATTTCATAGGTTTTCCCCATTTTTTTTTTCTTTGTTAGGGTGTAGGTTTTGGAAGCATACAGTAAAACTGGTTAAACAAAACATTGAAATCTGTAACACAATTTTTATGTTAAATTGTGTTTGTTCATAATTGTTTTCTCAAAGAAAAATAACTACAGTTTGTTTCAAGTTTTATCTAGACTTATTTTTAACCTTACAATGTTCTAGATGCAATGTCAATATTACCTGCATACGCATAACTGCCAACCTGGAGAAAATGAAAATAGGAGCATTTTATGCAACATCAATATGCATACTAAAATGTCACTTTTCATTCACAGGACAATTGATGTTATAAAAGGGATAAAGCATACAAATTGTTATTAAGCATGAACAGTTGTTTTTATATGTTATTCAACTAGTAAATATTTATAAAACTAGAATACTTCATATTTTAATTTATTTACTAAATGTTTCACTTTCTTTTGAGTTATTTAAACATATTTAGGTGTATAACTATTTTGTACAAATGAACACAAAAATTATAACCAAAGATGATAAAAAAAAATGATGCTCAATAAAAAAAATGATGTTCAATTTAAAATTTGTCTGCTGTCATAATTTACATGTCTGCCTTTTCAGAAAGTGCAACTGTTGTTGCAGATTTAGTCTTTTTTAAGAAAGCATTATCAAATATTTGCGAATAACAAGCTTCCGCAACATAAGTTTTGGCAACTGAAATTGCCTATAGTGTTTGCATATTCATTGAGCTTCAGAAGTCTGTTTTGTTACATCGCACAAAGGTTGAATATTAGCTCACAAGAAGCATTACTGTGTGGGAATGTTAAGATTAATAAAATAATCCTATTTAGATGGGTATATAAGGGTTTACCAAAGGGTCCCATTTCTTTTGAAAGCATAGCCCATTGGCCATCAGCTCATTCTGTAGACAATACTACATTTTCTAGAACAGAAGCCAATTCATAATGTAAAAATTCTGATTCTAGTTTGTCAACAGTATCAAAAAAAGATTATATTTCTTTTTTTAACACACACACACACACAAAAAAAAAAAGAAAAAAAGAATAAATGAAATATTTAAGGCGATATGGTACCCAAAAAATCTCTTTTTTTTATTTTTATTTTTTTATTATTATTGTTTTTAAAAAAAAATCATAATTTTCTGATTCCAATGACACCAAATTCATCTTGCTATGTTAAATAGAACCGATTATAACGCAATGTTAAAAATTGAACTACTGAAATTGTCACCAGCCATGTGAAACTTTAATGTCCTTTTTCTCAAAGGCGTGATTTTCGACATTTTTATAAATTTACATTGATATAAGTCAAATTCTATTGCCAATTCCGATTGCCAAATTTAATAGCTCTGCGATGCACGGTCACTGAGCCTATAGTGTATAAGACAGACATTGCCTTTTATTATTTAAGATGCATTTGAACAATAGTTTTTCTGTATAAAACACGAAATAATTATAAAAAATTTTGACGATGCAGACAGATTGCAAAAGTGGAAATTATTTTCACAATTAAATGAAATATAAGGAAGATTGCTCACAAATGCCAGTTTTCGCGAAACTGCTGCAAAATAGCCTTTCATTTCATTAATAATATGTTTGAACAATAGTTTTTCTGCATAAAATATAAAATAATTATAAAAAATTTTGACGATGCAAATAGGTTGCAAAAGTGGAAAAATAGTTTTACAATAAAATGGAATATAAGGAGGATCGCTCAGAAATGCCGTTTATAACGAAACTGCTGCAAGAAAGACTTTTATTTCATTAATAATATGTTTTGAAAAATAGTTTTGTATATAAAACAAAATAATTTAATAAAATTTTAGTCCATGCAAATAAGTTTCTCCCACATTAATTAGATAATCATTGATCATCTCTCTCCCTCGTGATGCTGTGGGAATAATCGTCATTTGAAATAGCTGGGAAATGGATTTTTAGATGAAAGAACGGGAAAACTTCGATCTCAAAATTTGTGACTTCGTTTCTCATTTTGTGACATTTTCGGAACATCCGTGATCTATTTCTGATTTTTTGACTTTTGTAACATGTAGATACAAATACAAATGTCACTCGCGATCCATTCCTACACCACGGTAGCAGAAAATTGATGAGCAAAAAACAACTAAAAGTCACAACTTGCAATCGCATTATTTCTGTCTAAAAGGGGAAAAATAAGGGCAGCTGAGTGAAAACTGGAAGATTGAGCGAATTACCCGAGAGATATAGAGAAAAACTGTGAGACTCTGAAAAGTTCGAATGCGTTGGGAGAGTACGTGAGATCTTTTTGCTGTCTCTTTCTCTTTACAAAACCATGCGTTTGCGTGAATTTGGAAAATAGGTGAAATATGTACATAAATTTTAAAAAAATATTTGCTTTTAAAAATTGGATTTTTTTCGTGAAAATTGGACTTCCAGAGCAAGCTATAATAAACGGAGAAACTCCGGGCAAATCGGAACACTTGGTAGCTATGCATATGCTATAATTTGTATTGATTTATAAAATAGTATGCCAGTGCTAGAAATTCTGGAATCCTTTATAACATTTTCTAACAATGTTATCACTAAAATTAAATCAATTTCATAAAATGCATGATTCGACAGGAATGATAAAGGCATATTACATTAAAAAAATCTATAAGACAGGAGGATCTAAAATTCAATGCTTTCAGGTTTGGCCTTTATATATGAAAGGATGTATTTTTTTCTCATGAGAAAGGATGCTTATTATGCTTCAAAAACTAGCTGAGCGTTAGCTGAGTTGGTAGCAAAATATCATTCTCTGAACTGAAAATGTATTCATCAAAATATTAACATTCATACTGATATGAATTCATTTCTCAAAATAATACCAAATACAATAACGAACTAAATATAAAAAATTGCCATATCTGGATAAACTAGATTTTTGTTTAATGTTCTGAATAGAAGTTGTTCATTCCAAATTAAAACATTTCAAGTTTGTGTATTTAAACAAAGAACCAGCTGTAAAATTTTAGTTTACAAACATTGCCAAGCTTTAGACAACTCATTCCTAACAAACATTCATCATGTGTGGATCAAAAGTTAGTAACATAAACAAAAATGATTACCCTGAAACTTAAAACAATTCAATTGGTTTCCTTAAAGCATGGATTAGCCATCAATGCAAAATCAACATAATTTGCCCTGTTTGGTGACCATTTTAGCTATGGATCATAAATCCAGAAAATTCCAAAATCCTGAAAGCCATCGGCCCAGAGGATTCTGGATAATTGGTTCACTACTGTAATTTGGGTGTGTATGCTATTACTGAAATTTTTACATGTATTCCCGGGAACCTCTTTGCGTAGCTATTGAGGTAAGCATATGGGGGATACTGTTGTATGAGATAAGACCTTTCTGCTCTATTGTACTTCCAGAAAGTATATTTTATGCATAGAGAGTAATCTCTGTGGAAAAAATGACCGATCTTTAAACCAAAAGTAATAAACTAGAGTCAAATTCAGTAGTTTACCTCCAGACCATGTCTAAGAACTCTAAGGGAGGACCTAGGACCTCGGCCACATGCAACGTACAACTGTGGTGTATCTTCATTAGCAAGATCAGCAATCTGGCAATGAAGAATGGGTGAAAGACTCTCCAGCTCATCTACAAGGACCAAGTTTTTTAACGTGCGAGGACCAAAGAAGAAGGTATCACCCTCCTCCAAGGGCATGGCGCTGCTAAACTCTGGCTCTTCATCATCATCACCAAGATGTGCAATTTGGTACAAGAAGCTGGGGGGGAAAAAATGAAACAGTTAAATCTGATGCAGAGATAATATAGTAGTAAATCGTAATGCATGGATAGAAAACAACTAAATACTGAATTTATAGCAAACAATCAGATGAATTTAAACTGGGAGATTTTCCTGATAATAATTTATGGTTAAAATAGAGAAAATGGCTATGATGATTTACAATTTTGTAGAATTTAAAATAGGGATTTTCTGTGTTATAGGGTTATTATTCGTTGTATAAAGTACTCATGTAAAATTAAAGCAAATTAAAAGTTAATTATCAGACAATTAAGAAGATTCTAAATATTAAAACTCTCCCCGAATTTATGGAAAATAATTTTAATCCGCATATTTTAGGTAGTTTTCAGCAAAATACAGGATTTTATTTTAGAATTCTTATATTAGGAAATTTTGTGAAATCAGTAAAAATTCGGGGAATTTAATTAAAGTATCTAAAGTTTTATTAATTTTTTTTTCATACTATATATTTATCTATATAAATAAAATTGCAAATCTTTTTGTCTCATCATCACAGGAGAACAGTTGTACAGAATTTTTTGAAATTTTGTGGGTTTACTTTGTTCTAGTTGGCATATTTTAAAGAAAATAATCCTTCAATTTTATGTAAACTGCAAAAATGTGAAAGTACTGTTTAGTTAATTTGAGATTTTATCAAAGATAAGATGGATGGAAAAGGATGTTTAAACATTACAAGGAAATGAAATCTATACCTATGAAATCGCATGTATAGATGGAAATGGATGTTTCAACATTACATGACAATGCAATCTTAATCACACTTATTTAAAGCAGCATCCATCAATAATGTGAAAATGATGCAACTCAGTACTGGTACTAGGTTCATATACAGAAGAAACAAAATGGCGGCATCAAGTTCAATGGAAATTCCCTTTAACAGAGAAATTTTATTGAAAAATTCCTAACTTTAGGGAATTCTAAAAAAAATGACAAAAACCGGGAGTTTCCTGGAAAAATCAGTAGAATTGGTAGATAAGACATTGTAATGAAATGAACCCAGAATACACAAACACAAATAAAAATAATCTATAAATGATAAGAGACATACTGGTTTCCAAATTCAGATGCAACAAAGAGAAAGCCTGTTTTCAAAACACAAAGAGAGGATGCGACAGCAACTGTGTCAAAATACTTCAGTTTAATTTCAGTAACCTAAAGAAAGAAAAACAAAAATCATAACATTTTTATAATACATTAGAACTAATTACCCAGTGCTGTTTGAATCCTAAACAAGCACCTAGTAATAAATAATAACACTGAAACACATTTTGATCTCATAGGGGGGGGGGGGGGGGGGGAACGTGTATGATATGAAATTCCATCTAAATGTATGCCTAGTCTAAACCTAAGCAAGTATTGGACAGGAACAAAACAAGACAGGCTTTAAGAATATGCACAGCCGTGTCTTGAAGCAATCTGAACTTCAGAACATCAGTAGTTCAAATTATATCAGAGAAGTTTAAAGCTCACAAAAATTCTGCTGTGCATGAGAATTGGCTTCAATAAGTACAATAGTTCTAGAATAAGAGGAGGATTCCTACTGTTGCATAGAGTGGTTTCAATTGACAGAAGAGATCAGGCAATAGTGGGGTCTGCTTGCCTGCTGAAATCAAAGACATGCCTCAGATAAAAAATCTATAATTATCAAAGGATAGGCTTATGAAATTATTTCTTTTTCTGAAGTAATCTGCGATATTTTAAATAAGTGTTGAGAAAAAAAAATGAATGATTGATGGTAAGTAAATTTCTGTATATCATAATATAAAAATCAGAAAGGTTTAAAGCGCAAGAAAAGTATATTTTTTTTAAAAAATCACTAAAAACTGTCTAATAATCATATGGATTCCATTCACAGTTTGTTTAAAAGAGAAATTTTTTATCTTTCTGATGGTGTCAAGATGGAAAGTATCTGATAACATTTTAGGTTACTAATAAATAGATTTTTGCAAATATTGGCCAAAATCGCTGTGAATCGGGCTAAAACGTAAAATAGTTAAAAAACTAATTTGAAATTAATACAAATAACACCAAGGTGCACCTGTGTAGACCAAAAAGAACATGTGTAGCAAATTTCATGATTGTACAATGCTTTGATTTTGTGCAACAGACTGCCTACAGATGCATAGACATCCTTTATTAAGATTATTGAGCAAGCATTTGTTAACTTCAAAAAATTTATTAGTTTACAGAATACAGATTAGGATGTAAGAAACAGTTTCAAGCAGAATTTTTTTTTAAAACAGAAAAACTAAATTTTGAATTAGTAGAAACTAAAATGGATTTATTTCACAGGGGAAAAATATATTTTTTTTTATACTTCTATTGCTTAAACTGCAATTTTATTGTAAAACTATCTGAAATTTTACTTAGTAAACACAATGAATTTCTTGAGATAAATTTAATACATAATAATAACAGTTATCAGATCTACTGCAATTTTTCTTTAGTCACACAAAATTTTATATGAATATTAACAATTTTTAGAACAAAGAATGGGACTTAATCACATAAAACAGTGTGTTTTGTGCATCAAAAAACTCATAGAAACAAAAGTTTTGTGTTTTTGTGATAGAAACTTCTTGGCAATGTGACAAAAAATTCTGTTGCCAACTTGAAATATTTAGCAACAAAAGTTTGCATTTCTAATGTTATTTTGTTGAATAAGACACTCAGCTACTTAACAAGATTAGCTTCTTCACTTACATACTAAAATTGCTTTTGCTTTAGAATATGTAGTTTGATGACCCAAAATAAATATTATAATAAAAAATTATCTGAAGTTGATTTTATTTTAATTCAAAAAGTGAGTTCTGCAAAAAATTTTAACAGTGGCATATCAAATTTTTTAGAGAATCTTAATCTATGTATTTTTAAACATCCTAATATAAAACTTTATTATTAAATTTTGAATATAAGTTTATGCAATAGAAATTTTTTAAAAACCTAATTAAGATTTTATTGAAATTATAACATTACTATTAATACAGTCTAATATTGATAAATATTTTAATGATACAGGAAAAGCATTACAAAATTCCTAATGAATTTAATTATGAGAAATACAAAATGTTAACCACTTACCATATCTTCATCTGTTTCCAGTGTAATTTTAAAAATATCACCTTGCTCAGTTTGCGCCAAAAAGAAAAACATATTCTGAAATCCAGAAAACATTTGAAGCATAATTTATTAAGTGAAATGTAAAAATAAGAGTTACAAAAAATATTTTAATGTATATATTTTTTAAATCTTATGCAAGCATAGGTGATTTCGTTCATTTCCACTTTAACATTTTAAAGAAATACAAACATAAATCACCATAATATAAATAAATGTTAATATAGAATCGGGAAAAAAAAAATACTTTGGGCATACACAGAAGGGGGGGGGGGGGTGCATAAAATTGATTAAATGTATCAACCAGTTAACAACTAAAAAAAAACTTGTTATGTATGCAAATACAATGTCTACATTACATCAAAGGCAGGGAAATTTCTATGATCACATGATCAGGAAAATAGGCATTGCAAATTTGATTATCTTCCAGATCACAATTGCTAGTTTTACTTGTTACAGCAAATTTACTAATTTTACTTGGAATATAGCAATTTTTTTATAGACCATTTTGGTGTTCATATTTCATGAACCATTTATTTTAGAACACTGAAAACAATCTAACTAATACAAAGTACTTATTGTAAAAGGTAGTTTTATTTATTTTTTTACAAAATGCCCCTTTTTAAAATTTGTTACATGTACTGGTTGATACATAAAATTGATTAAATGTATCAACCAGTTAACAACAACAAAAAAAACTTGTTATGTCTGCAAATACAATGTCTACATTACATCAAAGGTAGGGAAATTTCTATGATCACATGACCAGGAAATTATGCATTGCAAATTTTTTGATTATCTTCCAGATCACGATTGCTAGTTTTACTTGTTACAGCAAATTTACTAATTTTACTTGGAATATAGCAATTTTTTATAGACCATTTTGGTGTTCATATTTCATGAACCATTTATTTTACACAATTCAACACTGAAAACAATCTAACTAATACAAAGTACTTATTGTAAAAGGTAGTTTTATTTATTTTTTTACAAAATGCCCCTTTTTAAAATTTGTTACATGTACTAGTTGATACATAAAATTGATTAAATGTATCAACCAGTTAACAACAACAAAAAAAACTTGTTATGTCTGCAAATACAATGTCTACATTACATCAAAGGCAGGGAAATTTCTATGATCACATGACCAGGAAAATAGGCATTGCAAATTTTTTGATTATCTTCCAGATCACGATTGCTAGTTTTACTTGTTACAGCAAATTTACTAATTTTACTTGGAATATAGCAATTTTTTTATAGACCATTTTGGTGTTCATATTTCATGAACCATTTATTTTAGAACACTGAAAACAATCTAACTAATACAAAGTACTTATTGTAAAAGGTAGTTTTATTTATTTTTTTACAAAATGCCCCTTTTTAAAATTTTGTGCAGGGTCTGTTTTTAGCACTTGGAATCTTATGAAAGTACTTACATTTTATCAACTTTACAGAACTACATAAGGAAAATAAAGCTCTTGAAACTAAACACAACAGGCACTTACCTTTGTTTTATGGGTGGCACTACATACGAAAATCATCCCTCGTTCCGGATCATCTAAATCATTCTGTTAAAATAAATTGAATATTATTAGAGTGGAAAAATATAGTAATCTCAACATATCATACTATATTTTTTAAACAGAAAAACTAAGCAATTTCTAAAACAAAAAGTGCTCTCTTTTGTAGAAAATAGGGAACATGAAAGGATTACATAAAAGAAGTAGGTTAGAATAGGATATTACTTCCCCTCTGATTTCTTTCACACTCTGACACCTATATAGATGCTAGTTATCCATTTTCTCTACATACAGCATTATACAAGGTGAGTACACTTTCTCTTAAAAAAAAAAATCAAGGACTTTCAAGTACCATGTAATTTATTTTTTTAAGAAACTCAATCAGCCCCTCATCATGAAGATGTATACTTTTCTGGGAGGAAAAATAAATAGCAAACAAATGCTATTGTTTATTGTTAAAGCCATTTAGAAAATTTTCGGGAATAGCAGAACCACTAGGGAAATTTCCTGGGAAAGCAGAACTTCTTGGAAAAAAACAACGCAACGGATCTGCGGAACATTTTCATCACTGCTTTTTTCAAGCACTTTCCAGGACTTAACCAAACATATGAGAATTTTCAAGTACTTTTAAGGCCCTGAAAATAGCCAGCTAAAATTTAAGTACTTCCCCGATTTTCAAGCACTCATATGCACCTTGATTATACATTCCCATTACACACAAAAAAAAGTAATAATCAAATTTTGTTTTCAATTTATTCATATCAAGTTATCTCAAAAATGAGTAATTTAGTGCAAATTGCTTAAAAATCCAAAACTGATATTGAAGTGGAATATTAATATATAGCACATATGCACTTGCATATGCTGCATGAAAACACAGGCAAATTGTTTTTTTTTAAACAACTTTTTTTTTATATCAAATTTGGTTTCAATCAGTGAGTAATTTGGATGATAGTGCAAATTATGCATGCATGCCACAAGCGAATCTTCATGTCACACTTTTATTTTCCATTCATGGAGTAGCCTATCTTCACATTTTGTTTCAATCAGCTTAGTTTGAGAAATATAAATCTGCCGACCAATAAATAGAAAGGTATGAAAAGTACTTTTTCATAATCTGCAACCGAAAAAAAAACACCTAGATTTTCCATTTGGTTGAAAGGCAAACAATACTTGAGAAGAAGAAAAATTAGCCCTGACTTAACCCTGAGAATTAGTATGTGACAGATTAACTGAAAGCAAAAAAGTCATATTCCCTATATGAACCTGGAACAAATAGAAAGGTATGAAAAGTAAATTTTCAAAATCTGCAACCTAAAACAAAAAAACCTAGATCTTCCATTTGGTTGAAAGGCAAAAAATACTTAAGTTAAAATAGGCCTAACTTAACCCCCAGAATTAGTATGTGACAGAGTAACTGATAGCAAACAAGTCATATTCCCTGTACGAACCTGAAAACAATTGAATAAATGTTTATGATGAGTCATATTTTGGGAAACAAATAATGAAACAAAAATATCTAACAAACCCTTCGTCGAGGTATGGGGCAACGAATATCAGGTTGATCTCCAATATTTTTGTATGTGATATAATTCTCGGAACAAATCAAGACTCCACTTGGTCCATCACTGCCACCAGGCACTAGTAAAACAGAGAATACATATTATATTTCAAAGCATATAATACATAAATGATTGATTTTTCAAATACATATTATATTTCAAATACATTTTATATTTCAAATACATTTATATATAAATGATTTGAATTTCTGAAAAGCTTTCTATTATGTAAAGAAAAGACAAGGCACATTTTAAAGATAGGTTTTTAAAATGTTCCAAGTTAAAAAGCAAAGTAATCACAATAATTGAACCAAATATCAAAAGAAGTAAGCAAAATTTAAATGTAAGCTAAAATTTTAAAATGCTCTGACTCAAATTTCAAATTTTTCTAAAAATTTCTGACTTTTTAACCAATGTTTTAAATTTGTCGACAATTCAATGTTTTTATTGCTTTTCAGGTAGATTACACCCATGGCTTAAATGCAGGTTTCAAACTAAAAATAAAATGAAAAAAAAAAATGCTCAATCCACATCTATGTCTTACAGTCATTGCCACTTGTCAGCACATTGCAGGTAATAAGACAATCAGTGAGAACAAAACTCCCTAAAACAAGGAATTTAGAATTTTTCTGGTAGAAATATTTACTTTGAAACCAGTAACAATGTAGGACAGTATTTTAGTCCTTCCCACCATTAACAAAATTCTAAACACGCAGTAAACCACATTCTAAAAATTTAGGATTTTCTTACATCGTCAATGAAACTAAAATAAGGTTCTACATCATTACTAGGGTACAAAGTAAATATTTTTACCACAAAAAATTCTAAAGTCCTTGCTTTAAAGAAATTTGCGCTCACTGATCATCTCATCACTTGTATCGTGCTGATGAGTAGCAATGACTGCAAAATTATGGTTCATGAGTGGTGATCGATGATCAGTTGAGCACTTTTTTGCTTTTATGCAGATTCTTGTTATAGGGTAGAATTCGCATGACTCTAAAATATATTAAAAAAAATAAATGTTCAAGCAACAGAGAATGGTATGAACTAGATTTGAGAAAAATACAAAAATTTGGTTCTTACCAGATATCAGAAAATTACCATGCTCCTCGAGGGGTTCACTGTATTTACGAACAACATGATTAAGACCCAGATCTAACTCATAAAATGTAAGAGTTTGCTGGGTAGAAACAGCAGCATCTCCTGTAGGATCATTGTCAGCTTCCTGTAAGAGGATTAAAAAAAAAAAAACAATAATAAGCACCAATAAGTGTGATTATCCAACTAAGAATTTTACATTTATACAAGCTGAGCAAGTAACATGCAATATGCATCTATTAACAGGCTGCCAATCCCAAATTTCTACATTGGCAAAAGATAAACTGAATAACTCTTTTGGGAATCTTGTGGCTACAAAATGGCTAAATATGTTGAGGGTTTTATGTAATTTGAAATATCACAACAAAACTAACAAACTTGACAATAAAAAAAAATCTCCTTAAGTATCTGGATTTAGCAATACTAGGCAATATACCCTAAAATTCTTAAAATTGTCAATACACAGGCTTTTGCACTCAATGAGTTTCATATGAAACAAATTTGGCTCCACACCAAAAGCTTATTAATAGCATTGCTGAGTACTGTTGCATTACTGTATTGCAACTAAATAAGGGAATTTCACAAGTTCAGCAAGCATGTGATTTTCAGTGGGAAGGCGGAATGTTCGATAATGTTTGTATTTACCTTTTATGGACAACCCATAATTTTTATTCTGATTTGTGATGATGGCAAAATACAAATATTTTGAAAACCTTATATCATTTAATAAGTACAGATAAACTTAAATTAGGGATGCCATTTTCTGAATTCAATTTTTCTAAAAATGATCAACTTAGACAAAATATTTACTTGTAAACAGTGTTCGAAATTAGCTGTCATTAGTCGTAATTTGCGACTAGAAATTTCAATTTAACGACTAGATTCTTCAATCTGGTCGTCAAATTTGACGCCTAACAATGCTATTAAATATCAGTCTTCCCTTTGACTAAATTACGATCCCTGGTAGAAGACTGGACAGCGGTCGAAGAAAAAGCGGCATTTTATACACGCCCACAGTGATAATTCTGCAGGTGGTACACAGACAGTAAAATCCCCCTCTGTAAAATGACAGTAATCCCTATTCAGGGAAGGAAACATTGGGATCTTTGTCATACTTCATCTCAACCCCACCCTTCCAAGACCTGAAATTGCACTTCTGAAGTATTTGTTTACTTTATCCTCAGACATTCCGAATGTCAGAGACTCCGAGTATTTAACGAGTTTCTATTGCTCCCGTCCCCATTATTCCCTCGTAGATCTACGTATCCCACTTGGAAGAAAAGGGAGTGATCCTGCAGAGTCTTTATATTCTAATTACTTACTATTATAGAACACGCTGCATTCCAGATTAAATCGTTCCAGCGTCTTGCAAATTTGGTTAGCTAATATTTTGTTATCGGACATTGAAAATGATGTTTTTATAGCTGCCAAGTGTTCCGATTTTTATGTACTTGTTCCATTTTTTCAGTCTTGTTCCGGGAATTAGATTTGGATCCAGTTTTCCATAACATTTATATTTTATTGTATGCAAATCTGCATAAGTGTATCTACAAATTATGAAATCGAAGTAGGTCATGAAATGAGAAATAAGATCGAGGTTTTCCCGTTTTCATCTAAAAATTCCATTTCCATGTGATTGTGTCTGTTTCCAATTAATGTGGGAGAGACACATTTGCATCGACTAAACTTTTTATGATTATTTCGTGTTATATACAAGAAACTATTTTTCAGACGTATTAAAGAAATGAAGAGCTATATTGCACGAGTACCAGGTACCGCAATAAATGGTATTTATCCGCGATCTTCTTTATATTTCGTTTTATTGTGAAAATACTTTTCCACTTCTGTCATCTGTTTGCATCGCCTAAAACGTTTGTAATTATTTCGTGTATACTATATTATACAGAAAAACTATTTTCAAGCGTATTTTTAATGGCATGAAAGGCTATTTTGCAGTAGTATCGTGACAAACAGCATTTGTGCGCAATCCTCTATATTTCGTTTTATTTTGAAGTATTTTTTCACTGTTGCAATTTGTTTGCATCATTTAAAACGTTTGTAATTATTTTGTATATTATATAGAAAAACTATTCTTCAAACATATTATTAATGAAATAGAAGGTTATTTTGCAGCAGTATGGGGATAAACGGTATTAGTGCACGATTTTTCCTTGTGCAATATGTTCCTATGTTTCTTCCTGGTAGATTGGCATCTATGCATTTTTTATATAAATCCCTGAAATTAATGTGATTCATACTTTTTTTTATTATTACCCAGGCTGTCTAGCTCACCCAAAGGGTGTAGATGAGTTTCAAGGGTATGATTTATATTTTGTCAAAGCGATAAGAAAAAGAGTAGCAACTATAAAACAAAAACTTATTATTGACTTGCAAAATACTGAACCCTAGCTGCCTACTCTGCATTTCTTCGTGAAGCTCCGATATTTGCATTGACTGCCGATCCCCGGACAAGTATGCAAATCTCCCCCCTCCCCTATTTTAAACTTTTAAGATGAATATAGTAAACAGATTTTAAAATGGAATTCCATACTTTGACGAAATTGGCTATAAAAAGTGACTAAATTTTGCTCAAGATTCCCTTATAATATTTTAATTTTAAATGTGCTTAATTCTTATATTTGTAAGTAATATGAGAAAGATTATATGAAAATGTGACTAAAATGTGCATTTATACCTGATTATTGATTTATCCCGTTTTATTCTCACATATTTTCCATTTTTGCAATTTGTTTTCCTCAACTAAAACTTTTATATTAATTGCTATTTTAATGCAGGAAAATTAATTGTCAAGCATGAAATGAAGGGGTATTGGGGCAATGATTGTACAAGATGACCATAATGGAAAATTGTTATATAGAAGGTTTTCTTTTTTTTTCTTAGTCCTTTTTGCCAAGTAAAGACAAATTAGCAAAATTTTCTATTTATTTTCTCTTCGGTTTCTTTATCAGTTTATTTTAAATTTTAAGAAAATTTAAAACAATTTTTAATACAAAAATCTGAATTATTCTTTGTTTACATCTTTATCAAAAATGGACATTTGAAAAATAGTTATTATTGTTAGAGATGTAAAAATGGCAACTAACCGTGTCTATTTGGCACCTAGAGTCAAAACTATAGGCATCAAATGACGTCTAGTTCAAATTTTTAATTTCTAACACTGCTTGTAAACAAAAATTAAAAGTTAAAATACTGGGAAAATGCAAAATAGCTCTAATATATAGTTGAAATTATTTTGAAATATGGAATTAGTCTAATTGTAAATAATAAAATTCAAAATTTGTGGTAAAGGAACGAAAATAGAATAAAATAAAAATTACCACTAAGAGTCGAATTCTATGGATTGTTTTTCTAGTTCCCACAAATGTATATATAGCATTAAAATAGAGCTTGTAGAATGGAGCAATTCCTTTATCCCAATTCTTTTTTTTTTTTTTTTTTTTTTTTTTTTTTGAAAGTTAGTTTTCTAATTTCGAAAAAACTAGGGCTGGAGTTCCAGTTTGCTGAGGGGATCCGGCAACATCAGGCAAAATTAAGTACAACAAGGAAGGGCGTGAAAAGGCCTTAACCCCAGACCCTGTGACCATTTTCCATGGGCTGGCACAAGTGTGCTTTATTGTAAAGAAAAAGAAAGGATGGGAAAAAGGGGTACAAGTGATATTTTATACATTCTTAGAAAAAGCTGGTAACATTGTGAAGGAAAATGCTTTAATAGCATTAAATATATGCTAACCCCATCCTCCAGTAAATTGTCTCTTCTATTTCAAGATATTCACCGCTCAATTACAACCAGATATTTTTTAAACAATTTTTAACATTATATATAATAATTTATTTTTTAAAAAAGGTTTCATTATAAACATTTTTTTAAATTGATTTTTGTCTTATAATATATATATCTACATGATATATTACAAATAATATTTCCCTTAACCATTCACATATATAGAACAGGGAACAAGTGGTTTAGTACCCGTTTTATGTATAACTAGCTTTTTCTCATGTATATAATTGAGTAACTGCTGAGCTGTTGGGCTCCTTACTGGGCACTGCACCCTCAAGAGACATCTTAATATTATGGGTGTCTCCAAGGATTCGCTTTGCAGAGGCTGCAATTACAGCGAAGAAACTGCAGCTCACATTCTATGTGAATGTGAGGCCTACTCTGCTCACAGATTCGAACACATTGGTCGTCATGTGATTGAACCCTGGGAGCTGAACGACATACCTGTCAAGTGCCTGCTTATTTTCGCATCGGCTACTGGTCTCTTTTCTTAGGGATCTTCATTTTCTTTTTGGGGTAGTACAATAGACCTCTGGTCGATGTGCTAGGCTCTTCTGGAGCCACCCACCTTCATATCATTCATTCATTCATTCGAGTAACTCTATTTTTCATTTGATCTTCATAAACATCAATTAATAGGGGATGAAGCACAAATGTTTGACTATATTACAATCAATTAAAATTCTTAAATTATTATGCATTTTGTGTTCATTTCTATAAAATACTTGGACTTGTTAAAGAGTTTTATCGAGATGAACAATTCATTTTTAGGCCTAGGGCTTGTCCATGTGTAAAGCTTTCATGCTTAAATTTCATTTGCTTTTATTTTATCGATGCCTTTCCATTGGCGTTTTTTGTTTGTCTTCAGCTTGATGACTAGAGGCTTGTATTTTATTTTCCACTTGATTGATGATTCTCTGTTTGATACTTTTATTTGTAAGGCATTTTTCAATGTTGGAGTGTATTAAACACTTCATATGTGTCAAGAATTTGGAATTATACACTTAATGTGTGTTAAGAATTTGGAAGATGTCCATTTTCAATTATGTTCTTTCTTATCAGTTTTTATATATTTCTCTTACATTCTTCAATTTATAGTACTTTGAGGTATATAATGGTCTTTCTGTTCAAAGTAACAAAGCCATTAAATCAAAAGTACTATTTAAATGTAATGTTCTGTATACACCATGCTGGGTTACTTTTTGGCTATTTAATAATTTTAGGAGTTTTGTTTTTAATCTAAACGTGTTCAGGTGTCTTATTTACATAGTCATTCTCTTTTAGTTATCCATTTTCCAATTGCTTAGGATTTTGATATTCTTCTGTTCCAAATAGGTTCTATTCCATAGTTTTATGTTAAAAACAATGGAAGTTCGTTCTTTTAGGTTATAGCAATTTAAATTTATTTAAGTTGGCTAATTTGTGATTCCATTAATTGCTCTTTTTATTCCCTTTGATTTGATACTAAATTTGTTATCCTCGGTTAAAAATTCGTTGATTTATCATGATTTTTTGGTTTCATTCTATTTTCAGCTTTTTAAATATTTCAGAATCATTTTTTTTTTAAATTGTTTCCGAATTTGTATATTCTAAATCGTTTCACTTCATTTCTTTTTAATTTTCGTCTGCTTTAAAATTCCTGTTATCTTCTTTAAAAATTTGAGTTTTTGATTGGTTGACCGTAATATTAAAATCGTCTGTCATAATGTTTTTTAATATTTTACAGGTTAGCATATTTTTATGCACTTAGGGAGAAACTGGTCTCATGGCATATTTTCAGTAGTTTTTAGGTTTTCAGATGATTTTCAGATTTTAGGAGCTTACAAGTTTTTATTGCATTTAAAAATTTTCAGAATATTACAGAATGTTTTGAAACATTTAATATATTTTTGTATATCATAATGGATCTTTTTTTTTCAATCCGACGTCTGACAAATGTACAATATCATTGTCTTCATTCCACTGTTATTCATTCTATGTTAACAATTGGTTTAAATTCAGATTGATTGTTTTTAGGTTTTCATTTTGATGACTTGCATTCTCTTAAATTTTATCTAGTAATCAATTGAGTTATTTTGTATATATCTCTTCTATTTTCTACTTTAATTTAAGTTAACTTATTTTTAATATAATATTTGATAATTTATTTTTCAAAAGCATTTTTAAATTTGAGCTGCTGACTGCAGTATAATGTATAAGTATGAAGTATAAGAAATATTCAAGCATAGAAATTTTTTATATATCTTTTAATTTACTTTTTTCAGTCATGATATATAGTATATATTGGACTGCAGCTGTAATATAAGAATAAATAGTTTAAAAGTCATTGGACACATTATTTCAGATGAAATGTAATCAATATTTTTCAGAAAGCCCACATCTCTACCTATAGGGGGAAATGAGTCACAATCTTCAAGCTCTATTTTAATGTTATATATACATGTGTGGGAACTATAAACATGATCCATAGAATTTGACTGGAAGATAGTGACTGTCCAATTAATCTTATGGCAACTCACTAACAAGTTGCTCAGTGCATGAGCGTACTTGATGGCAGGCTGCCAGCAAATGTGGTTGCAGATACTTAGGAAACGGCATTTGCTGGTTACCAAACCCAATTCGAATGAATGCTAAACTAACATTATACAGAAAATTGAAAATAATTCAATATAATTTTGATTTAAAAATGTGATAAAATCACATTGCGCAAAATTTTAATTGGAGTTAACCAACTATCATTTTTGCATATGTAGTATAAAAAAAAACTAACATTTATATTATTAAAAAATTGTATTGTGAGAGAGCAAGTATTATATTCAATTTTAAAATGGATCAAGCCACTGCCACCATTAATAGCATGGAGACATCAATACAAAGATAAAATTATTTCAAGTAAGGTAACACAATTTATAGATGCTTAAAGAAAAATTAATTTCATTTCAAAACAGTGTAATTGCATTACGACATTTTAAAAGTCAACAAAAGCAATTTTGATGTTGTTTATATTATGTATATTGCATGCTAAATTCAACATTTTGTTACAAGTGTTTTAAACACTTTGGTCGCTAATTACATGAAAAAACATCCTGACTATTTGATCAAAGTTATACCGCACACATAATTAAACAGAAATAGATAAAATATTTTTTTTTCTTCGAAACTATGCAAAACAGAATTTAAAACTTGTAAATTAATTTGGTTTGTACCTCATAATCCATTTCTAAGCATGCGAACATGGGATTCTCAAACCCGACATCTACTCCAACCATGTGAAATACGAGGGTGTTGGATTTGTGAGCTTCCAGAGGAGAGGAAATTGTAAGACGAGCAGCTGCATCTCTGTTCAAAATATACACAAGCTTCTGTTTCTCAACACCTCCTGCAACAGAAATATGCTTTGAATCAAAAATATAAATAAAGAATTTAAAGCAAATTCACAAATGCATTATTAATAGTTCTTAGCATATTGCACACACAAGAGTAAAGTGATACTACCAAAAACCACTGAAAAATGCAAATTTAAAGAAGGAAAAACCAACACAAAGGAAAAAATATAAAGAAATACATCTTTCTTGTAAATTTGTGCATGGTATTGTTAATAATATTCCAAAGTTGCAGCACTTCATCTGTACTTACTTTTCGAAGAGTACTTACTCTTCATATTATAATATAATAGACTGATTAACAATATCAAACTCCAATAATACTTATCTATAAAGTGTATGCTTTAGGTAAAAAAAAAAATAATCCCACATTTTACAAAATCCAGATGAGTTACTTTAAATCCCAAGAAGTTTATCATCTGATTGTGTTGGATTGCTTTAGAATTTAGGTAATTTGGAGGTTTGAAAATTTACTTTTATTTCTTTTTCCCTGGCTCAATATTCTTAATTTGGTAATATTTAAATAATATTTATTGGCTTTTTCATTTATTCTTTAATTAGAATATTTTTAATCTTCTAAATTAATTTTCTTTATAATATTCTTAGTTAAAAATGTTCCATTCCTTAAATTAATATTACTTTTGATTTGTAAATTTTAAAAATTATTTATTTATTTGATTCCCCTTAAAATTCCCTTTAATTTGATGTCTCATTTTCCCATTTTGGTTAGAAATTCCGTTTGTTCTACAGTTTCAAGTTATTTCCATGTCTCACTGCAATTCAAAAATTTCAGTTGCGGCCATTTTCGGAATTCTGTTTTGCGGGCTTTTTACTGCGATTAATAACGCCACCTAAGCGTTTTCGCGCCTCTTTGGAATTCGTCATTTATTTTAATTGGTTCGCATTTTTACGGATCGTCTGCTCTCGGAATTATGAGTATTATTTTGGCAATTCTAATTTCGGTAAGCGAATTTTAATTGCTGCCGTTTATCTAAACTCCGTGTTTTTGCCGCACATATAAATACGCGCGTAGAACTTTTCAGTTTCAGTTTTTTGTTGAAATCCTTCGTCGGTGTTAGCACGAGAAGCGTGTTGTTTATTTTCGAATGGAACTTATGTTCCACGCGAGCTTTTCAATGGAACATTAAGTTCCTCACGTTATTTTTTTTTACATTAGTTGTTTTAATTTAAATGATGGTTTTTTCGAGCTTTTATCGCGAAAGTCACGAAGTAGCTCTCCGGAAAAGTGTGTATTAAATTTTCTTATGCGCGCTACGTGAACGTAGCTTCTGCCGAGGACGGACGTTCTATGAAGATCCGAGTGTACCAGAAGTAGCTGTTAGGTCTGATCTCCTGAGTTTACAATCCTTTTCAAGAAAAATGCTGAATCCTCTCCTGTTTCAAGTTTGGTGATTTCCAGTAAACCAGTCTACAAAATTTGTTTCCTACCAGTGAAGTTCTAATAAATTGGAACTTTTCCCCCCTGTCTGATGACCCATCTGGTGAATATTGCTGTTATATTTAAACTCCTAATTTCTTAAATTCTCAATATTTGAGATGTATTTAATCAAATTTTATTCTGTAAATTTAAAATTCTAAAACTTTATTCTGAGAGCAAATTTCTAAACCTTCATAAATTTATAAGATCCTGGGAAAATTCTAAAATTCTTTTAAATTTAATATTTTTTGTTAATGATTTTCTGATGGAATTTAATATAGATTGTTTTGAGTAAAGTTTTTATGCTAATTTCTTAATTTTAACTAAGTTGATAAAATTCTAAAATTCTAATGTCTAAAATTCTAATGTTAATTCTCCCTGAGTTGCCTGCCTGTGAGCAGTGTTTTTGTATTTGTTAATTTGAATTAATTTGAAGTACTATTTAATAAACTAATTTTCTTTAAACTAAATATTATGTCTTCATTTATCTTTTTAAACACAGCAGGTTTTATTCTATCTGTCAAACACAACAATTGTATGTGTCCTCTGCAGTGGAAAATTTAAACTTCGAACAACCATAGAAATTGGTACTGGGTTAGCTGAACTCCCAGTAAGACAGACCACACTAGATAATTTTAAAAATTCAAATTAGTTTTTTAGATATTTTATGTTAAAGCATGATTTGAGCAATTTTCACACAAATGGTTTATTACCGATCAAACATATTATCACAGAGTTTCCTTCTTGACAACATCAGAAAGATCAAAGAATATTCTTTAAAATAAAAATTAACAATCTTTGAACCAAATCCTTATAGGACAATTCCTTCATATTTATTTATTTATTTTCAAATACATAGAATTATGCATGTTTTATTAATACTATCCAACATAGCTGTAAAGTGTTTATGACTTTGTTCATTCTCCATGTCTGTCCATTCGCACGATAACTGCCGTAAAAATGATTTTATCAAAATGAAATTTTAGTATATTACTGAGATGGTTTGTGAGACATATGGTAATGTAAATGAATAATATCACCCAATTTTGGATTGAACCCGGGTTGATAAACCACCTGCACCACCAAGCCCAAATCTCCTCCAGGGAAATATAAAAAATAAATACTTTTAAGTACTCTATAGTGCTTTACAAGTAACAACAAATAAAAACTTATTAAGGACATTTTTAAGGACCCAAAATGCATTTACACATGTATATTTTAAAACACAATTTAAGCAAGATTTCATGCAACAAAATAATAAAAAATATGCAATCTACAAAATTTTCAGTGTTTTCTATTAATATATGTTCATCAAAGTAACTAATTATTGAAAATACAAATACACACACACATATATATATATATATATATAAAGAAAATACCATAAAATTTACATAAATATACAGTACTGACAGGAAGATCAATGGTACATTATATTGAATATAAGCAATTATAACCCCTAATTTGAAAAGTTCTCCCTATTATGTATTATACAAGTTGTTTTCAACATTTTTGAATGTATGGTGTCCCTTAACTAACTATATTCTTTCTGTGGCTCCCCTATGCATAATTAATATCCCAGTAATACCCATCACAAAATTATTAGTAGCCAAAATATGTGGATATCAAATATCTTTTGGAACAAAAAGTAATACAGTACGTGACCTCTTATCCGGCGTTCCAATATCCGGACTCTCCCAAAACCGGAATACAGCAAAACAATGCCAAATTCTGTGCCAACAAGTGATTATTTGCTAAATATTGCGCCAAATAGCGATTTTTTGTTTAAAATCCCGCCAAATGCTTCTTTGCTTTAATTAGCAATATCAATTAAAAAAATGCATTGAAACCTACTATTTTAGAGGGTTTTAAATAGGATCCGCAAACCACGCACGAAATTCAAAATTCCCGTGCAGAAAAAAATGCCGCGCGCACTCGTCGCCACTGATCCTTCTTAAATTTCGAAAACGAACGCGAGGAATTCTTGCAATAGCGAATGAAAATATTCCGTGAATCACGTTTTTTCCAAGAAGTTCCACAATTCCTCTTTTCTGGAAGACATCCGAAGTAACACCGTTTTTCCCAAAAATTTCCTAAGCGACTGCATCCGGCCGTCATTTTTCTAATGTTCAATATTAAATAAACTTTTAGTTTTTAGCATTTTAAAAATGAAAAGAGTAGATCATTTAGTAGAATACTGCTTCAAGTTCAAGTTCGATTTTATTGGGCAACACTCGATAATTTTGGAATTTATCAAATTCCTTTGTTACACATATTTTAAGCAAACATACAATCTGTACTTAAAATCAAAGACAACCAAAAAATAGGTTTAAAAGTCTTTTATTAAAATCTCCTTTTTACGACATATAAAATCACATGGCCATAGCATTTTAGGGCACCATTGTGCCCTTCATCAGTGGCAAAGTGAAAGAGTTTCACTTCGCCACTGATGAAGGGCACAATGGTGCCCAAAAGCTTTATGGCTGTGTGATTTTATACGTCATAAAAAGGAGATTTTAATAAAAGACTTTTAATCCTTTGCAGACGGCAGCATTCCGGAACTACTGTGGCCCATAGGATGGAGCGCAACTTTGAACTGTTCCCAAAGGATGGCTAATTATTTTGCGCTAAGCCTAACTCTCGAAAAAAATTCACTAAAAATCACCTGTTCAACACAACAATCTAATTTTTTCTAGAATAAAAGAAATACTTATTTTCTCATTTTTCATACAAATTTTAATACTACTCATTAGTCGCTTTTACTATGAATTCTACTAGTTCATCAAAAAATATGCTAAAAAAATCAATTTCTGTATCTAAATTAGGTAGCATAATACTGCGATTGATTTCAGGTATGCTCAAAAACTCAAAAAAATTGAGATCTTTCAAATCTCTTGTCCAAACATCATTCAAAGAAACAGCTACTGAAGTTGGCGGCGTTGTAATAATAGTACACTCAGAATCTGAAGAATCACTTGCATTTTCATATTCATCATCAGAAATACCGCAGTTCCACGAATCTTCACTATCTGCATCACTTTTATTATATTCTTCCACAGAAAGAAAACGTCTTGGCCTAGCCATACTTTTATAAGAAATAACCTAATAACTTCAATGCCGCACATTCTTATAAAACCCAAGCTTAAAAATACTCTATTCCTATGATTCACCAATAAAATCATTAAGCTAAAATTAAAACAAAAACCTAAATTATAATATAGCAAAAGATATGAGAAGTGCTCTGTTTGTTTATATTACAAAACCATGTTTCACTGCTCCAGATGGAGAAATGATTCATTGGATCCCCCCCTATGCCAAGTTCAAGTATCTGCAAAATACATTGGAGTTGTTCGCATGGACATTTAACACCATCTAGTGCACAAATAAAGTCAAATAAAAACATTCCATATGAAAACGCACATTAG
This sequence comes from Amaurobius ferox, assembly GCA_951213105.1. Lineage (NCBI taxonomy): Eukaryota > Metazoa > Arthropoda > Arachnida > Araneae > Amaurobiidae > Amaurobius > Amaurobius ferox. The sequence goes on from OX578153.1 coordinate 111,114,756, forward strand.
TGATGTCCATCCTTTAATGGTACATTTTTCCTCGACGCGGATGATTGACTACATATTTTGAATGCAAGTTCGCAGTCGAAGCACAAGCGCATCAACCATTCGCAAAGGGTTAAGGACCTTTGAAAAAACAATAAGTACTTTCAAAAGCTGTAAAAATGAAAAATAAAGACTTTCTAAGAACTATGGAATGTTTAAAACTAAAATAATTAAGAACTTTTACATACTTTTAAAATGCAAACAAACTTTGTATGCATAGAGGATATTAACTTTTTCCTTACGGCGGTACAACAGTTGTACCACTGAAATTCTCTTGAAACTCTCAATCTTCTTCTGAAAACTTGAAGAATGCCTGCAGCCCTTCCTTCAAATTTCTCCTGACTGAAGGGGGAACGAGTTACGAACAAAATACAAGGTCATTGAAGGTGTTTATTTAGAGGGGTGGAATTTTCAGTAATTTTGCCGTTATGGAGTTGAAAAAATGGATTCTTGGAGCCGTAATGTAAAAGTTAATAGGTTATACACAAATGCAGTTAAAGACTTATATTTAATTGAACTGAAGAAGGCAAGATTTAAGCAACTGAATAGAAATTACAAAGTGATATAACTTACCAATCATAACAGCTCGGCCTTTTGGTTCAATGGCTAAATATTGTCCAGGCACAATACGTCTACATCCACTTTTCCCAAATGTTTCTTGATGAACCTAAATAAGTTACATGTCATTAGATCAATTTTAATTTGAAGGCATAGCAAATTAAATATTTTTTAGAAGCATTGACTCAAGAACTGAAAACAGAATGCAGGACTCACTTTTACTCACATTTTGTGCAAATATATTTTTTTATTGTTTAAAACTCTACAAATTAACAGTTCACTTAAAAACAAGCACAATTACATAATCTCAAATGTCTCATAAGCTAATTTTAGGATATTGAAAAAAATACAAGATTTCCATCTTTTAAGATGCAATAAAGCAAAATAATTTGATGATTTGCTGTTAAAATGTATGTAAGAAAGATTCCTAGAAGATAAATTAAGCATACTAATTTATAGCTTAAATTATATGGTAGCTATTATAGCTTAAATGATGATTTTGCATGTACTAGCCATTGGTTACCAGACTCTACTTTCTTACGAGCCAATTACAATCCACTGCTAGCCACTTTCAGAACAGTTTTTATAATATTGTCTATTCTTCTAAACCAACAAAATATATATATATATATATATTATATATATATACATATTATATATGTATGTATATATATATATATTATATATATATATATATATATATATATATATATATATATATATATTATATATATATATATACTATTACGATAAAGTGAGACTAAAATAGGATATATCCCAAATAAGCCAGAAATTAAAAGAACGATTCACTACAAAGGAGGAGGCGCAAGTGCTGCTCAAATTCCCTAGTAGAATACAAGAATGAAAGTATAAAAGAACGGGAGTGACCATATGAATTACATAAGAATGGTAGGGGTGGATTGCGACACCCCTTTCCCGCTTAAAGCAGCTTTTACAACCCGGGTAATGCTCACGGAACCAACATAATTCCATGGTCAGCCTCCCAAATGTGCGAAAATAAAAGCACCAGAACAGACTCAGGAACAAAGAAGTTAACGAATCCATGAAGGGAAAACATCCGCTAGTCCAACCCGATGGAACGTCTCTTTATATAAGTAAAGTTGCTCATGCGCAGAGAAATATCAGGATAATAGTTTCGCAGTCATGAATATTAAATCTCTATATCAACAATCAAATTACAAATTTTCTTTAAAAAACGATTTGTAATAATGTTGTACAAAATTGACTGGATAATTTCTTTTTATAGCTTCATCTGCAAATTTTTTACATTTGCAAATGCAGTCTTTCCTAAAAGTATTATAATTTTGGTTTCTTCTAAAATGTCCAATTATTATATTTCTGAAGACATACTTTGCAAGGTTTGAGTTCCATTCGATTATATGATTTACCTTGATCCTGTATGAATCTCTTTTGTCGTGTAACTCTGTGTATATTCCATATTTCTTGTGTTTTTTGATAGCTAAATCCAAGAATTTTACCGATCCGTCTTCACACGCTGGATTTTCAATAAGGTCCAATTCGCTTGGGTAGAATGAAAAGTCAAAACATGGGGTGTTTTCAAAGCCCCCAATTATCACATCATCGACATAACGGAAGTAGGGCATTTCCGATAGGATATGAGTGCCTCTTTCGTATTTAGATAGATATATATCTGCTAGTATTGACGAGCAACTCCCTCCCATAGGTATGCCCTTGATTTGTTTGTAAAAATTGCTTCCGTCGTGTAGTATGTTTTCTTTCAATACCAATTCCACCAAGTCTATGTATCTTCTATAAGTTATAAATTGCTTTAGATCGTATTCTTCATGTAGATCTTTCAGAATCAATTGTAAATTATCCAAATCAATATTGTTAAAAAGATCTCGGAAGTCGTAACTCCTAAAGTTGATATCGTTATGACAAAACTTTAGTCGGTTTATCAGTTCCTGTCCGTTTTTTATCATAATAGAGTTATGTCTTTTGATATCATGCATAACTATTATGAGTAAATCCAAAAGTTTTTTGTTTGCTATTTCCAAATATGAACCACATCCCACCGTCACAGTTCGAAACTTGACAGGTGTTTTGTGTAATTTGGGGATCAGGACCAAATATGGATATTTTATAGTTTTAATATCAATTCCTATTCTTTTGTAAAGTGCCTCTATTCTTTTTGTCAGTATCAATGCGTTACTGGGTATTAAAGCATACATTTCACTGTCCCTGTAACTTTGGTTTAGTGTATCCACATAGAACTTTTTACAAGTGAAGGCATAATTTGATACAATTTTATCGGTATATGTTAATACATATTCTTCTTTAATTTGCTTGAACGAGGATGGAACTTTAATTTCTCTATTGTTTTTGCAGTGTTGCGGGTAGTAGTGACAAAACTCTTTGTAAAATTTATATTTCCACTCATTAAATGCTTGTACTGGTAAACTATGTTTTACCGCCAATCTATAAATGAAGATGTCGAGATCATTATAAAATTCTTCGTATACATTTTTAAATTCTTGTATACGGTACTTTGTACCGAGTTGAAGAAGGTTTTTAAGTCTTTTGTCTTTGATAAAATCTAGATTTCCGGAGATTATATGCTTATGATGAGTGTCACTATGAATATTCTCATGACAATTACAAGAATCTACATTATTTGATGCAACATCTTGACAAATTTTGTTATAATTGAAAAATTTCCTTCCGTTGGTTTTGACGAATCTATAAGTGATCATGATTTTTATATTGGACAAAGGAAGATATACGTTAATATGATTTAAAATAGAATGGAATGGAATGTTCTCATACAGTTTGTTCTGGAAAGTTGTAATAAAAAATTCTTTAGATTGTTTTATAATTTCACTTTTTGTAAGTGTTAAATTAAAAATTCTGGCTCTGAGTTTGATTAAATCCAATAGGATATCAATATTAGTACTTGCTTCTTCATTTTGGCAATTGCTTTCTTTTAAGTTGAAATGTATTATGTAATTCCATATTTTCTGTAGATATTTAAGCTTGATACTATAGGCCAAGTTCTTAATCCATCCAATTTTCATCGTGTTTTCAGTTTTTAAAAATTTCAATATTTTTTCTTCTGTTTTAATATAATTATTGTGTTGTTTTTTACTTCCTCTTTGCCATCGGTGGGATTTTTTATTTATAAGATTTTCAGATAGAGGGTATGTAGAACTATTTCTGCATCTTTCTTTATTACAGTTTTCGTTAAATATTAATGTATTAAGGCCATATGGATAAGCCGTATTGAATTGTTTAATATGGTTGCTCTCCCACCATAATCTTTCCGATTTATTTGGTATTATATCAATTATAGTTACCATGATGTTGGTGAACCCATGGGCTTTAAAATGTCTCAGTTCCAAATTAGCAGTGGGCATTTCCTGTTGTACCTTTCCTACCTGGCTTCGGTGCAGATTTATTCGAATGTTTAAAGGATTCTGCGTTTGGCCTATATATTTAGCTTGACATTTTAAACATTCAATACAATAAACCACATTATAGCTCTTGCAAAAAATTCTTCTACTTTCGTTGTCTGTAGAAATTTGTTGTGGATTAGCCACTGGACACAGTTTGCATCGTTTAGATTGGCATTTGCGAAATTTAATATTCTTCATATGCTGGTGGTG